>CM053583.1:164746404-164781072 GCA_028627135.1 Pseudochirops cupreus
GTTATCTAAAAATAAATTAACAAGAAAACTCCACTTCCTAAGAATTTGCATTAATCTAGGTTTCACTATATTACAAAGAACTTAAAAAAGGATTAGTTATTTGAGCTATAATTTGCCATCTGTAATTTGCTACTCTGTTACCTTTTCCCCAGATTTGAGGGGGATTTAGTTTCTTTTTTTTCTAATTAACACTCAGTAGGTCTCCCAATCTCATCCAGGCTGGAAATTCAGCAGTCACCAGGGGCCCAGTTCTGAGTCACGGAAGCTTTCACCTGCTCTGTTTCCATCCTTTGTGAACTTGCCCCTTCTCTGATGGTCTGGTGATCTCCCACTCCAGGTGGCCCATCCTATTGGTACCAGACCTAGTATAGACACCCTGCAGTGGTTAGCCCAATGCAATTCAGACTGCCTAGCTCAAGAGATTCCACCAGCCTCAACTTTCATAGTAATAGGCATTACAGGCATGAAGCACTACAGAAGACTACCTTTTTTTTTCCTGTGTAATAATTAGCCCAGCAGAAAGTAGAGGAAAAAAACCAAATCAACACTTTTTGGAAGCTAAACGTATTTTTAAAGCAGGAAAAAATCTCATTTATCCTGTTTCTTATGACAGCTGACCATCTTTTACACAGTTAATTATAAACTCCCCTTTCATCTTCCTATCCCCCTCAGTCAAGTTTCAGACAATGGTATCAAAGCCCAGACATTCTGAAATAGCCCATCTTTTAAAGAGCAATTGGACTTGGCTACTTCAGACTCATTGACTTGACTTTATTAGGGACTGACATGTGTTCCTTGGTCGTTCATGGTTGCCCCCAACACTACTGAGAAGAATAGCATCAATCTATCATCATTTCCCAGATGCTGTTCTGACCCTTCCACCTACACCCATTTTTTGACTCAGCTTTCTCAGAACCCACACCAAAACCCCATGTTTCAGAGGTGACTGGATTTGAAAAAAAGACTCTTCATCCCCTAACTGAATTCTTTTCTGAAAGGAGCAGTGTTGCCAAGGCTTTCATCCAACCAGACCCACTTTATTGGCTTCAGTGAATACAGGCCATGACAGAACTTAATTAGACATCCTGGTACAGCTTGAGGCAATGGTAACAGTGACACCTTACATCTGTGTACGCCCACACTACCCTTTCTAAGGCATTTTTCTATTTCTTTTTGGGGTCAGCCCTATGATTTCATCTGAGTATGGTTCTTCCAGGGAGAAGCTCCCTCTGCCAAGGCATATTGGCACCTGCTTTGCCATTTTTAGTCTAAATGAGTTGAATAGAGTACCAAAAGGTTATATGACTAGCCCAGCATCACTCAGCCAAGCATGTATGAAAGGCCAGGCTCAAAACCCAGGTCTTCTGGGCGCCAACACTAGCTCTCTGTCCTCTACATAAGCTGCCTCCTATGTTTTCTCTTGATTCTAACGCTATCTCTTAGGCAGACTGTATAGATATCTATGCTCCCAATTTATAAATAAGGAAACAGAGATACAGAGCAATTAATTACATAACTTGCCCAAGTGGAAAAAACAGGATCAAACCTGAGAATCTTCCTACTCTCATCTCTGTGTTCTTTCCATCATTAATCACCGGTAGCATGAAAAGTTTCCTTGTTTTTGTCTACTTGCACAGCTCAAGGGTTTGTGAATGTTTGCTAGTGGCTCAGAATAGCATATGACAATGCAAAGGAAATTCTGCTGTGATCCCTCTAGAAAATGATCGAGAATGTTCACAGTGAATTGAAGAGAATATAAAAGGTAAAGGAAGCAAAAGGAACTAATTTCTTAGGGCTGAAGTTTAAAATCAGATTTGAAACACCAACCACAAAAAAGATGATTTAATTATTTTGTTTTCTATGTATTATAACTGAATGTCCTGCTTAAACACACTCTAGAAGAACTAATACTTTTTAGCAACTAATTCCAGATATTATAATTTCCATTGATAAACACCCCCAACATTTTATCCCTCTTTTAAAAGCCTGGGACTTATGAAACTATGCATCTGAATTTAGGGATTCATTCAGATCATTTTGGGGCTTAAGAGGTGTTCCATTAGTCTGGGGACATACTAAACTAGAGTTTGTAGTGATTCAGCTCTTAACTTAAAACAAGAAACTATAGTCAATTCTCAATTAATTTGCACTAATGGAGGAAAACAAAGGCATAAATAGTACAAAATGGCAGAAAATCATAGCTATTTAGAAGTAGAATGGACCTTACACATAATCTTTTTTTTTTTGGTCAGGGGAAAGCAGGGCAATTGGGGTTAAGTGACTTTCCCAAGGTCACACAGCTAGTAAGTGTTAAGTGTCTGAGGCCAGATTTGAACTCAGGTCCTCCTGACTCCAAGGCTTATTCTCTGCACCATCTAGGTGCCCCAACCTTACATGTAATCAAACCCAATAGGTCTCAAATTCTGCTCTATAGACTCTTAGGGTTGGAGCGAGAAGGTGGGGGGGGCAGGTCTGTGAGGTCATAACTATTTTCATAATACTTATTTGTCTTTAAAATACTCCTCCCTTTTCCAACTACTGATCTGTGTGAGGCTGAATTTTCTTCATATACTTCACCCAAAACAACATATTGCAACAGACTGAATGCAGAAACCGATGTGAGAATCCATCTGTCCTCTATTAAGTAAAACATTGAAGAGATTTGCAAAAATTTGTAAAACTATGAGATTCTTCCCACTAAACTGTATTTGGGAAATATAGTTATTTTTCATACAAATATGTTTTTTGTGTTAACATGTAATGGTTTTTATTTTCAATGAAGTAATACATATTTTATAATTTTCACAGCTTTTATTTCTAATATAATAAATATTAATAAATAACAGCCCACATAAACAATAGTTTTTTGGAGTCCTCAATAATGTTTAGGAACATAAAGAATATAAAGTGCTGAGGTCAAAACATTTGAGAAGTGCTAAACTAGCCTACTACCCAACAGGGAAGAAACTGAAGCCCGGAAAGGTTAAATTTCTTGCCCAGTGCCACCCATTTAGTACGAGAACCAGGTCTCTGGATTCCCAGTGTGGTCCTTTTTATATTTTATTTGCAATGTGAATTTGTGCTTAGATGAGAATATATGTACAGGCAAGGCTTTAGAAATATATTATGTTAAATTCTGACCCCAAGCAGACTGATCTCCAAGAAACCAAGAGTCTTTCATTGATGTAAATACGCTACTGATACAAAGTGCATTCCTGCTACAAACTGAGCGGACAAGTCTTACTAAGTTGCTATGGCTGAAAAATTCATCACCCTCTAGGAAACTTGGGAATGAGTTCTTCTAAATTTAGCTAGGCTAGTTCTCAGACCACAAGCACATGCAACTGTAGGTTAGGACTATTTTCAGAGTCTTTCCAGTTTGACAGGCATACTATTAGTTGAGGTCATTTTCACTGTGAGCTAGATGCCAGAGACTGGAAGCTCGATGAGGGGTGGATATTTATCTTAACCAACCTTCCTCTTCTCCCCAGGAGACACTGATTTACTTTCACTAAGACGAGAATCTATAGGGGGTGGAGCCAAGATGGCAGAGTGAAAGCTGGAACTCACCTGAGATCTCCCACAAACTCCTTCTGATACCTCTAAAAAGTGAATCTGAACACATTCTAGAGTGGCAGAATCCATGAAGAAGAGAATCTGTTACAAATCGAACAACGCTGCAATGTTAAACACACCGTTCATTTAATATCTATTGAATTGATTCGGAGGCTCTTTGAAATGCAGGAGCTAATTAGATGGCATTGTGCCGGCTCCCTCTTGCATATATAAATATACGTATATGTGAAAATGTGTATATGTATGTGCGTATATCCTCAATGAAGCCTTCTCTGATTACCCCAGTTGTTAATGCTCTTTGTCTCTTCAAATTACCTCGTATCTACTTAAGTACTTAGCGTACACCAGTGTTGTCAAATTCTATAGAAATAATGGCCACTAATCCCTACAAATAAGAGGCAGCTAGGTGATGCACTGAATAGAGCACCAGGCCTGGAGTCAAGAAGACTCATCTTCCTGAGTTCAAATCCGACCTTGAACACTTATTAGCTGTGTGACCCTGGATGAGTCACTAAACCCTGTTTGCCTTAATTTCCTCATCTGTAAAATGAGCTAGAGAAGGAAATGACAAACTATTTCAGAATCTTTTCCAAGAAAGCCCCAAATGGGATCATGAAGCATCAGACACAACTCTAAAACAACAAAATCCCTACAAAAGGATCCCTGCGAGCCTCATACTGACTTGGTATTAAAATATATGTTTTGCTGCATTTTTTATTTTGCTAAGTATTTCTCAATTACATTTTAATATGGTTTGGGCTACACTCAATGTGGGGGAGCTAGTGTCCCCTAATCATATATTTGACATCTCTGGTGCATATAACCAATATGCATTTATTGAGAAGAGGGACTGCTTCATTTTTGTATTGACATCTCTAAAATTTACAACAGTATCTCCTACCTAGTAAGTATTTAATAAATGTTTATGTAATAGAATCCAAATGGAGAATTTAGAAGGCTTCTTGGCAGCTAGGTGGCACAGTGCATAGAGTACTAGCCCTGGAGTCAGCAGAAACTAAGTTCAAATTTGGCCTCAGTCACTTAAGAGCAAGTCATTTAACCCCAATTTCCTCAACAACAACAACAAAAGCCTTAGCTAAAATTGAGTTTAGTATGGAAGAAGGGTAGGATGTAGAAGTCTCTGATAAATTTATGTGAATATGTATTGTTAAATAAATGGATATCTTTCTGGATGACTTCTTGCCCTATTTATTCTATAACTCTATAAGCCTCAGGTTAGTAAAGGTAAATTAGTGTTTGATTCTTTTATTTAAATCAAGGATTTCCTTTTGGTACCATGTTCATGGCGGGGGGGGGAAATTTTTTTTAATGACTAGAGTTACATTGTTGGCAAAGGAGAATGGTCTCTAGGACTTGAAAATGAGATTTTTTTTGTGAATAAAGTCACCCAGGGAAATTGTGAATTAGCTTTAGCTATTTTATTATTGGTGGATATTTTTTATAAGTTTTTAATTTGGTCATGGAAGAAAAAAAAACAATGACCAATAGTGTCAAAAAGTCAAGTATTCACTTATGACTGGTACATTCATAAATACAGTAACTCAGTTGTTTTCAGTCATGTCTGACTCTTCATGACCCCATTTGGGGTTTTCTTGGCAAAGATACTGGAATGGTTTGCTATTTCTTTCTCTAGCTCATTTTATAGATGAGGAAACTGAGGCAAATAGGGTCAAATGACTTGCCTAGGGTCACATAGCTAGTAAGTGTCTGAGACTGTATTTGAACTTAGGTCCTCCTGACTCCAGGCTCAGTCCTCTATACACTGTGCCACCTAAATGTCCAAATACAGTAACTTAAAGAATGATCAACATCTTAAGTTTAACAATGTTCCTCTAAAAAGTTGATGAGCTTTTAAACAACATGGGGATTGCAATTTAGACAGAAGCTAATGATGATGCATCTCTCTGCCATCTACTCATAGGATACAGGATGGAGCCCTAGAGAACCAGGAAGGGGGAGTGCCCAGAGCCTGTATTTGACATCAAAGGACCCAGACTCAAATCGGCCTCTGCTATTTCGTTGTGTGACTTTAAGCCAATCACTTCTCTTTGCTGGGCCATATCTTCCTCCTCCCTAAAATTAGGGGGTTTTGCTAGGTGGTTTCTAGTTCTAAATCTCTAAATCAACACTAAAATATCACATTTGTTGTCTACAGTGATAAATTTAAAGAAATGGTGAACAGCAGGAAAATAATAGATATTCCAAAGATAATAGCAAAATTATGGATCTATCTAATATCTATATCTCCACTAAATAATGATTTTCAGATCTATTTATCTAGCCCTAACCTCTCTCCTGAGACCCCTAGTTTCATATGACCAACTCAAACTAGATGTCCCACAGATACCTCAAACTCAACTTGTATGAAACAGATCTCATTATCAACTCAACCCCACCCCACTTCTTAACTTTCCTATTACTGTAGAAGCTGCCATCGTTGTCCCAGTAGGACAAGCTTCCAGCCTAAGTAGGTATCATCCTTCGCTCCTTACTCACACTCACCCTACAGAACCAAACTATTGCCAAGTCTTGCCATCTTCCCCATCACATCTCTGGGATACGTTGCCTTTTCTCTATTTACACAACCACCACACTGGTGCATCACCGCATTCCTGGACCAAAAGAAACTGTCAGATGTTTGATGTGTAATCCATCTCTGCCCCTCTCCAAACCATCCTCCAGTCAGCTGTGAAAATGATCTTCCTAAAGGAAACATCTAACAAAGTCACCCTCTTACTCAATAAATGCCAATGGCTCCCTGTGATCTCCAAAATCAAATATAAAGAGTGTCTGGATTTTAAAGTCCTTCTTAACTTTCTCCCTCCTAATCTTTCTAGTATTCTTATACCCTACTCCCTTCCACATACCAGCCTTCTTTCTGGCCCTTGCCCAAGATACCATATCCTGATTTTGCTCCTTTTCACTAGAAACCCCTCATGAGTGGTAAGGCTCTGCCTAAGCTCTGCTTCCTGGCTCCCCTGGCTTTCTTCAAGACTCAGTTCAAATTTCACCTTCTACAAGAGGCTTTTCCTGATCTCCTACCTGCCAAACACACACTTTTCTCTTCTCTTTTACATCACTTTCCATTTATACTGGCTGGATCTTGTATATATATGTAGTTCTTAGCATACCACAAATTAGAATGTGAGCTCCTTTAATGCAAGGAGCTTTTTTTTTTCATTCCTTTGTATCTCCAGCTCTTAGCAGGGCCTGGCACACATTTTGACAAGTAAAGACAGTGAAGGACAATGAAAGAACCATAATAAAGGAGCAGCAGAAGGAAAGTTTTAGGTTTTAAGAAGGGAAACTAAAGTAACAGAAAGCAAATATAGGAATGATGAACATAGAAACGTGTTGCATGGGAGTCAAGAAGGGACAGGTTGTTTTCTGCAGGGATAAAGATAAAGAAATGCCAGAGAACAGCAGAAGGAATTCAAGATGAATTGTAACTGTATTATATGGTGATCCAATCCACACTGGGAAGCTCTATTGATCAGCACGGAGGATGGTAAATGGCCTATCATGAGGCCCAGGAGCATCAAGAGATGTACAAATAACAACATATGAATGTAGTATTAACTAGCCA
Source organism: Pseudochirops cupreus (assembly GCA_028627135.1). NCBI lineage: Eukaryota > Metazoa > Chordata > Mammalia > Diprotodontia > Pseudocheiridae > Pseudochirops > Pseudochirops cupreus. The sequence continues at coordinate 164,753,588 of CM053583.1, forward strand.
ACCTAATGTAATACATATCACCTTGGAGGCAATGGTGAGTTTTCCCTTTATTGCAAATAAAAATCTCCTACCAATGAGAATTGTTTAAAAATAGAATCGACCGCTTTTAGAAGGAGTGGGTTCCCCTTCATTAGAGGATACCAAGGGAGAATCAGATGACCATTGCCTAGGAATTTTGCCAAGGGGATTCTCAGGCTTCTATTGGTTCAACTAGATGACTTTAGCTCCCAATTCCACAATGCACAATTCCATATACTGTTCAATCTCTCCAAACCTCATTTTTCTTATTTGTAAAATAACAGTTCTATTAATTTTTGTTTGGATAATAAGTATAAAAATTCTTTGTAAATTGAAAAAGCATTCTACAAATACGAGGTTTTGTTTTAAATTACACAATGCAAACCTTACTCTGGAGTCCTTTCCCAGTCTTCAGAATATTTCTGTTCTAACTACTTAGGGTCACCTTATATCCTTTTTTTTTTTTTGCTTTTTGGAGGGGGGAAGACAGTCAATTAGGGTTAAATGACTTGCCCAAGGTCACATGGCTAGTAAGTGCGTCAAGTGTCTGAGGCTGGATTTGAATTCAGGTCCTCCTGACTCCTGGGCCAGTGCTCTATTCACTGTGCCACCTGGCCACCCCATTACAATCTACCTGGAAATTGTAGATCAAATTCTCTGAGCTCTCCTGATACGAACTCACAAATTTAGAGTTGGCTTTCAAAGTGGAGTATAGACCAAAACAAAGCGTTTACCTTGCTAAATTTTATGCGATGTCAGTTTATGGGGCCTAGGCTGGGACAAGCTTGAAGATGGAAGTCAAGCCAAGGATGGGAGCAAGGCCAAGGAACAAAGTCCAATTACATCATTGCAGCAAACGGAAGATGCACACTAATGGAAAACGAATTCCCCATGCCATTCCATTCCTCTCAGAACTTAGAACCTCAGTGTATACTGATAACCTAAGCATAGATATGAAATCTTCTATTTATCCACTCAAGAATCTCATATTTGACTACCAATGATAAACACAATTTCGTCAAAACTTAACTATTTCTATCCCCAGTTTAGATTGTAAACTTACAAGACACTAAATATTATTTTTTAAGTTGATTTCCTAGCATCACATAATTGAGTGGAATCAAGTTAGAAGGAAATTTTTAAAATCAGCAAGTTCAACTCCTTCATTTTATAGAAAACAAAACAAAAGCAAAAGACGGGGTTAAATAATCTACCCATAGACACACAGCTAGCTAGCATATATGTCTGACTCACTTTGGCTGTCTCCATTTTGCCCTAAAGCAAACAAACTCAGTAGTTATTATTACTACTGACTAGGTTGAGTAACTTGGACTCTGGTTCCATATTAACTAGTTGTGTGACCTTAGACAACCACCTGATCTCTCTGAGTTTCAGTTTTCTCAGCTATAAAATAAGCCAGATTGGCTCTATCATCCCATTTCAGTGGTCAACGTGATTGTAGACACCAGCAATGTCATAGTGTTGAGAGGTGAACAAATGGGCCTTGCACATTTGGGAATTGGAAAAGAAGAATTGAGCTATATATGTCATTCTGTTATATGGCCACCACCAACACATGGCATTTTTTCATGTTAATCATTAGCATAAGAGATTTGATATGCATCACATATTCCTTAAAGTAATAAAACCACTTTTAGTGTAATGGGAATGGGAATTTGAAGATCCTCCCTGCCCTATTAAGATAGGCCAAATGTAATCACATGGAATCTGTGGTGAGAGGAGTTTGCTGAACAAGTGGAGCAGGAAGGGTAGGGCAGGGCAGAAGTGAGAGGAAGCTGAGAGTTACAGCAATTAGAACAGAGGGAGGAGAGAGGTTACAGGCAAGGAGACAGCTAGGCTTGTGAGTGTTTGTTTTGGAAAGGCATTGGGATGATGTTTCTCTCTGCAGTGTTATTGTGTATAGATTTCTTTGTTGCTATAGTGAATTCAGTTTTCTGGGATTTGGCTTTCTGGTATCTGATGGAATGTTTTACTTCTGTCTTCTATATGGAGAGTCTGTTATATTTTGCCATTCAGAACTATGCCAGCATATTCATGGTCACCATCAGTGCTGTGAATATTGTGTTAGCACTAGAAATAGTATGATACTTTTAAAAGCTACTTCAAAATGTTCATTAATCTTGATAGGGTAGTAATGAAATGGCAAGAGAGGAACAAAAAACAACAACAGAGGAAAATCTGACCAGATTATAGGGATGGAGAAATTAACCTGAAGAAAATACTTGATAAAGCTAGCTGTCAAGTGGGAGTCAATGGAAATATTAAGATTAAGGCCTTGGTTTTCGAGAAGCCAAAGCCAAGCTGGCTCATCAGTCAGCACCTCTGACTGCCCATTGTGCAAAGATATGGATAAAAATAAGACACATGGCATTAATTTTGATATTTTGCCCCAAATATCCCAAAATAAATGGAAAAGAAATTTTTTTTCTCTTTTTAACTAAAATTGTAATTAGCATACAAAGAGCATTGAGGCTCACAATTGGAAGGGACGTCAGAATCCCTTCATTAGTATCCATAACATTACCAGTGTTTATATAGCACTTTAAATTTCACAAAATGCTTTACGGTCATTGTCTCATTTGATCCTCACTATAACCCTGTAAAGTAGTTACCATTACTGTCTCTTTTTAAAAAGGGAGGTAAGTGTAGGAGAGATTATATGACTTGCTCAGGGCCACACAGCTAGTCTTGGACAAGATTTAAATTCAGATTTCCTTGACCCCAAGTTCAATGTTCTAGTCTCTCTGCTACCCAAAGGCTTCCCATCTAACCTAAGCAAGAATCTTTTCTATAACTTTCCCAACAAGTAACCAGTCCTTCAGCCTTTACTTGAAGGCTTCTAATGAAGGGGAACCTCCTGAGGCAGCCCCTCCTACTTTTATATAGTTCCAAAGGTTTAGAGAGGTTACCTGTCTAAGTTCTCATGGCTAGTAAGTAGCAGAACTGAGGCGGAAACTAAACTCTTATGATTTTAAGGATAGTACCTTTTCTCTATGAATCTATTATCCTAGAATAATGCCTTATGTTTGTAGAATAGTCACTTGTGAATAAAATGCATACAATATCTCAGTTGGTCCTCAGAATAGTCCCTCAAAGGGACCAAGGAAATACCATTATTCCCACTTCTTTTTTCAGATACACAGCTTTAATATATATTCTGAAAGCAAATCATTGCATACACATAGGCATTCCCAATCTTATTTATTATCTTGTTTTCTTTACACAATATAAACTCAAAACTAGGTAATTAAATTTTGAGACTGAATGAAAACAAATTTTGGAAATGAAATAATAAAACCAGGGCAGATCATTAATGTTGACATTCTGAATTCATACCATAGCAATTAACCAAATAATTTAAAGCTAAATTAATATTTATGATAACTTTCCCATTATTTACTGCTACTTCTTATACTCTTGAGGTCATAACTACTGCACTGTTACTTATGAGATGTTTTCTGAAATGAAGGATATTAATATAATGATGAATATCATGTTAGCAAACATTTATTAATGTTTACTTTATTATGGATAGAGCATTAGGTTAAGCGCTAGATCTAATCTGGACCCTGGCCTGATGGACTTTATAATCTATTAAAGGTCTTTGACATCTATAAAAGTAACAATAGTACAAAATTACACTTGAAAAGAATGGAAAAGAGGTGAAAATCAGTGACTGGGTGAGGTCTGTGAGAAAATTAAGAATTGGGCAAACCCCCTTATGCATGTAGTTTGCCATGTGTTTGACTCCTTTGCTTCAAAGGATAGATGAACAGGCAAAGATGGGAGAGTTAATTCCAAGAACAAGGAACAGGATAAGCAAAAGCATGGAACTTGGGATGAACAAGACATTTTGGGAACAGCAAGTAGTCTAGTTCAGCTGGAACACAGATTTGGAGACAAGGCTGGAAAGGGAAAATGGTATTAAACTGTGAAGGTACTAAAATGCCGAGCAAAGAAATTTATATTTTCCTCTATAGGCAGTAGGGAGACAGTGATGATTTTTGAGCAGAATATAATGACTAAATATATGTACAGCCAATAATCTTTTTAAATGGTCACACCATTCATATTTGTGCTGCATATTTCCACCGGGCTGAAACCAATGAGCATATTGAATGTAAGTACAGTTTCAAACAATATAAATTCAACCATTATGCAGGATTCATTAGTCAGAGAACGTGGCTGTGTACGATTAATCAATCAGTAGTGGCAAGGATGAATTGGAGACAGCATAGAAGAGGGAATTCAACTCAGCATTTTTTTAAGCACAAGCGATATCAATCATTAGAGGAAGCACTCACATTGATGAAATCACAGATGAAATTGAGTATTTCAGTGTATGCAAGCAACCATGTATAAACTGGGAGTAAAAAGAAAGGAGTTTACAATCCAATGGGAGAAAAAAACATATACTCAAATGACCATGAACCAAGAGACAGTGAGATAAGTGCTGAGGTGAAATCTAGAAAAAGAATGATGAGAAATTTTAGAAGAATGAGATTGGGGAAGTGGCAGGGGAGGTGTCTAGGAAAGTTTTCTTGAAGAACAGAACAATATTGATCCTTGAAGAGGGGGATTTCAAAAGATGGAGAATCCATCCTAAGCATAGGAGATGCTGTAAATAAAGACATGGAAACATGAAGGGACAAGAAGAGAACAGGGCAGGAGTGGTGGTAGAGAGCTTGCCTAGAAGATTTGTAAAGAAGTGCATATGTATTCTCCCATTTAATCCCCCACAGCAACCCTGTGAGGAAGATACTACAGGTATCATTTTTCATTTTTATCTAAAGGCGCTGAGGCTCAGAGAAGCTAAGTTAGCTGTCCACAAAGCAAGTAGTTGCCTTGAACTCAAGTCTTTACTTATTCAAATGCTCCAAGCCCAATGATCTTTCTATTAAAACCGTCCTGCCTTTGTCTGACTGGAATGAGATAAAGCTAAAGCCATATTGTTAAGGTTCCTGAACACCAGGACAAAGAATTTGTCATTTATTCATTAGTCAATAGTGAGCCTCTGTAGGTTTTAGAGAGAAAGAGTAACAGGATCAAAACAGTACATTGGGAAGATTACCTAGGTCAAAGTACGGATGAGAGATTGAAGAGGATATGAAAATAGTAGCAAATCGATTAGGAGGTTAACACAATAATTCAGGGGAGAAGCATTAGGAATTTTAAGTAGGCAAGATTGCAGCAGGGGTAGAAAGTCAGAGATTAAGAAGAGAAAAGTCAGGGATGAATGCAAAAGATATTGTGGAAGCAGAATTAACAAGAACAGTCAACTACTTAGCTAAGTAGGGTAAAGGAGAGTAAAGAAAGTAATTGCAATGGTGTGGAAAGAGGATTAATGAAAGGCTTTACTAGGGTAGTGGCTATAGGAATAAAGGAGAAGAAACAAGATGTAGATACTTACAGAACTGGCAGGATCTAGAAACTAAATAACTATAAAAAGGAGGAGAGAGTCTAAAATTACAGACAGATCAAGGATGATGAGGATCAAAATCACCAGCCACTGCCTGAACTCATGCTTTCATCACCTCTAACATGGACTATTGTTACAGCCTCCTAATTGGTCCCTTGGCCTCCAGTCTCCCCACTAGTCCAATACATAGCTGCCAAAGTGATTTTCCCTAAGTATAGATCAGACCATATCACTCCCCTACTAGGTAAATTCCAATGGCTCCCTGTTACTTAAAAGATCAATTATAAACTCACTCCTCTTTTTGACTTTTAAATCCTTTCATAACCGGGCTCTATTTGGCCTTGCTATATATGGCTCTCCTTCCTATACTCTATGGTCAAGGCAAACTGGCCTTCTTTCTGATCCTTACAAATTGTAGTTCATTTCCCATCCCCATACCTTTGCTTTAGTGGTGTTCCCCATGCCTGAAATGTACTCCTTCCTCCATGAGGTCCCTAACTTTAGTCAAGATACAGTTCAGTCTCCCCCTAAATGAAAGCTTTCCTCACCCTTCATTTTTTGTGCTCTCATTTCTTAACTACTCTATACATAGTCACTATATATTTTGCATATATTTATCACATCTCCTCAGATAGATTATAAACTCTCTGAGAGTAGAAAATGTTTTATTTTTTACCTTCAATCTCTAGCATCTAGTACTGTGTATGGCACACAGTATGCTTAATAACTGCTTGTAGACTGACTGGTTGATTATTTTTTTTTAAGATCCATTACATTTGACAAGTTAGGAGTCATTGATGACCCCTGGGAAAATACTTTCACTAGAGCAGTGGGAGTGGAAACCAGATTGCAAGGGATTGTAGAGAGAGTAGGTGTCAAGGAAGTAGAAGCATCTGGTGTAGGAAACTTTTTTTCTAGAAGTTTGGCAATGAAGGAGAAGAAAGAGGGAAAGAGAAGAGATAAGAGCTGGAGTGAGTAGAAATCTCAAGGGAAAGTTTTTTTTTTTAATATGAATGAGGGAGACCTAAGCATGTTTACAAGTAAATGGGCAGAAGCCAATGAAGCGGGAGAGACCAATTATGTGGAAGAGGGCAGAGACCTCAGCTGGATTGTAGGACTGAAGGACTCACAAGAGGAATGAGATAAAGGATTCAGATACAACAATAACTTGGCAAAAAATAGAGATGGCTCTTCCTCTGACACAGGGGAAGTAGGAAAGAGAAGGTGATAATGCTGAGAAATTATTTCAGAAGTTAACTGGGAAAAATTCTACACATTTCACCCCCAGAATAGGAAAAAATAGCATTCCCTTCAGCTCTGCTGCTAATGAGTAATTCAAAACATGAACGCTGAACTGTCTATGCCAAAATGCTGCAAAGTCATGAACGAGTGTGGGGGTGGAAAGGGGAGGAGGAAGGAATCCTCTTGCCTAACATTGGCCCCTTCTGGATCCTACACAGGCTTTCTTAACCTGGGGTCCACTGGATAGATTTTAGTGGGTCTGTGAACTTAGCTGGGGAAAAATATCCATCTTTATTTTTACAAACCTTTATTTTTCTTTGTAATCCTCTTATTTTGTGCATTTTTAAAATGTTATTCTGAAGTGTCCATAGGTTCCAAAGGGGTCCTTGAGACAAACTATGCTACAAGGGTCCTGTCCTTTTCTTCCAAAATGACCACCACCCAAGGAGAGGAAATCTACATACTTCTGTACTACGGTTAGGACTATGAAAGTACAGGAAGCTGAGTACATCACATACATGGCCTGAAAGTGAATATTTGGGCAGGTTATCAGAGTTGGGCCTCCTAATAGGCATCTGTGTGCTTCCTGAGTTTGAAATTCCTTCCAGTTTCTCAAGGAGATGGGAAAATACTCTAAAAGCTAAATATGAAACAAAAAGTGATACTGGTGAATCCTGTTCTATCCACAAAAGCCCTGAAATTTCATGAGATTTGAGTCTACAGAGCTACCTGAGAATCCTTGCATAGCACCAACATTTCAGTTAGCTCAAAATAAGGCAAACTTCTTATGGCAAGATTTTTATCACAATCTATTGGATTTCCTTCGAACTCCTAAAATCCAAATAGCCCTTCAGTGCTAATTCTACTAATTACACAGAAAGAACTTTTATTACTGAAATGATATGCACCTATTGACCATGAAAAATGACAAGTGCAACCTCACTTAACATATCTCATCTGCAAGACTAATTGGCTATTATTTTGGCCAATTAGTCTCATTAACCTTTCAAAAGAGATACTAACTCTTATTCTATTTGCACATGGAAAAATACTTCTCAATGTCAGTTCAGGGTCAGACTGTTTCTCAGAGGCAAATCAGGAAGAGTTCAAAATTCCAGAGAAGGGACAAGTTATCAAATGAAATAGAAATTCCCTATGCCACTCAAAGCATCAAAAATGATCTTTGCAACAAAATGATCACCACCAGGGGAACAAAATGGTCTAGTTCACAATTGGTGAGGGATCCCAAAACTCGGAGACAACCTTCTTTATCTTATTCTATAGTCCAACAGAGTTCACAAACGGCCTTACAATTTGTAATCCATGAGAACAAAACCAAGCATTTGTTGGGGAAAAGAATTCTGAGGAATAAGATGAGATCTCTCTATCTAGTGAGGACAGCAGAGGGTTACAGAACTAAAATGAAGAACATTTCCCAGTGTTGAAGCAAAATTCTGGCTCAGGAAATTGTATGTATTTGCCCAAAATGACAAAATTGCATTTTCACTTGGTTTCCATATCCTTCAAAATCATGTAAGCAATTTGTATAGGTCTATGCCAGTGGTTCTCAACCTTCCTAATGCTGCAACCCTTTAATACAGTTCCTCATGTTGGGGTGACCCCCAACCATAAAATTATTTTTGTTGCTACTTCATAACTGTCATTTTGCTACTGTTATGAATTGTAATGTAAATATCTGATATGCAGGATGTATTTTCATTGTTACAAATTGAACATAACCCAGAGGTTGAGAACCGCTGCTCTATGCTGTGCTGCTCTATGCTAGATTTGATTCTCAGGTAAGACATGTGACTAACAGAGGGTCAAGTTGTTTCATTATTGACTTTCTATTATCAAGGCCTCAGATAGTGCCTTGACCACCACAATAATTTAATAAGTGTTTATAGAATTAATTGAAGTTATATATCGGTGTATACACATATACCTGTGTATGTGTGTACGTGTGTGTGTGTGTGCGCTTTCATGTGTACAAATTAAAATATGGGTCACTTGTAAATTATCTCTGGCTCCATAAGGTTCAATACTGACATAGTTCTCCATCTCATTATCTGATATATTAAGAGGAAAGATTACATCACTACTCATAGTTCTTAAATCTCTACAAATAAAGCCAACTTTTAAGTTTTGAGTTTCCAAAAATGTTCTAGTTCACACTAAAATAACAATTTTAAAAATAAGCATTACCCCCCTTTAATGATCTTCTCTAGGAGTGATCTGGAATCAGATTTTCCATAATACTAAGCCTATTTTTGCCACAGGCAAACAAATCTGACAGCTGTAACATTAAGCTGGTGTTTAGTCACCCACTCAATGGATGCAAAGGGGTTCTTTATAATTAAATACCATGGAAGAGCTCAGATTTACAGTACTGTCGGAAAAGAGTGCCATTAATAGTGCAAACCACTTGTGCCCAAGGTCATTATTAGAGGGGAAAAAATAGTTTGTGAACTGAGCTAAGCATTAAGGGGTATATCTGAACAAAGAACTGAAATGAGGTTTTAAAAAACTCAAGGTCCTGAAAGCTTCTCAAGCGAATAAATATGTCTTAACAACTGCAATTCAAAGTCAAATGGACTAGTAAATCAATAGACTATTTTAATTTCCACTTGTAAGTGGGCATTAGGATATATAAAGGGCATCCTTCCAGACAAAACTAAATACTTTATTATTCTATCCTTATTTTATTATGGTTTTGTGGAAATATTGACATAACTGCGGTAGAGGTAACAATTACCGGCAACACTAAGAAACCAAACAACAACAACAAAGTTGTTGATTGGAATTTTCCATGATTAGACAGTTTTAGGAATTTGCTACATCACAATTCTCCTTTCTGTGGGCCATCATATTTTTAGTTGCAATGGTCTTTGGTTTGGTGCCCAGAAATCTTTGAGCATATATTACTACTTTTTTTTCTTGATAATGTCACGTCACTCCCAGAGTTAGATTCTTATACACAAAGCAGCTCACTCTTGGGTTGTGGGGAGCGTTTCCAAGGGCAGTCAGGAACTTTTATCTTCTTCTCTGCTACATTTGCAAAAAATTATAAATTTAAATAATTCAGGTTTCTCTGTAGGCTGCTAGATTATTAACATTTTGCTACTACTAATATTAATTATATATAATTAAGCATTAATTAAAATTGTATTAGCATGTTGATCTCCCTCAAAAATAAACACATTTCCATTTTAAGGTAATAAAGTAAAGTTAAGAGGATAGCAATTATAACAAAAACAAAAACAAATCCCTCCTATCTCATATATACATATGTGTGTGTAAGATCCAGACATGGATGTGTGTCTGTGTGTGTGTGTGTGTGTACAAACACATGAGGTAGACTGTAAAAACACTATTGAAATGATTGTGACAAATTAAGTTCCTTTATAAGTATTATAAGTGTTTTATACTTTCCATGATATTATTCCAGTATAAAGATACGGTTAATAATGAAATTACAAGACTACATAGGGATACACAGAGATATGTTTTATCTGACTCTTTGTGACCCTGTGCACTATCTTGTTTGTGGGGTTTTCTTGGTGAAGATACTAGCATGGCTTGCCATTTCTTTCTCCAGGGGATTAGGCAAACAAAAGTTAAGTGACTAGCCCAAGATCATACAACTGCTAAGTGTCAGAGTCTGAGGCAAAGTTAAAGCTAAAGTAGATTTAATAAAAAGAGAAAAATAGGAAAACTACACTATGTGTTAATGATATTATTCAATATTGTTTTAGACCATTAAAAATAACTAGACAGTATAAAATACCTGAGAGTATAACTGCCCAAACAGACACAGGAACTATGTGAACACAAACATAAAACACTTTCTTATATTTATTGTTCATGGGTAGGTAAAACCAATGCAATAAAAAAATGACATTTTGACCTGACTAATCTACTCACATAATATCATCCCAATTAAATTACTAAAAATCATCTTACCCAGACAAAAATAATAGCAAAGCTCACTTGGGAGAACAAAAGGTCAGCAGCTTTAAAGAAACCTGGGGGGAAAGGTATAAAGGAAGCAGATTCAGGGATATCAGAACTTACACTACATTATTAGGTGAGAGCGTTATTGAAGTATAAAAAGGATAATTTTGATTATCCTAAATTAAAATTTTCTTCTTATTTATACAAGAAAAAAACTTATATAGTCAAGAATAGAAGGAATGCAGAAAACTGGGGAGGGAAGTTTCATAGAAAATCTCTCAAGATAGAATGTGATTGGGTTGGAATCTTGCTGTGGCGTAGGAAATGATGAGCTGGTTGATTTAGAAAAACATGGAAAGATTCGGACTTATGAAGGAAAATGCTATCCACCTTTAGAGAAACAGATCACAAGTAGAAATAAGCATAGTATGGTCTTACAAATATGTGTTTGAGTATATATGTGCATGTTGATAGATATTTATGTATATGCATACGTGTGTGTATATACATATATAATATGGAGAGAGGGATAGAGAGAAAAGAGGGAGAGAGGGAGAGAGGGAAAGGGCTAAAGAGGGAGAGGGAGAGAGAGAGAGAGAGAGAGAGAGAGAGAGAGAGAGAGAGAGAGAAAATATCTCCATGCTTAATTGTTACCTTCTTTAGGAGGGGGTGAGAAAGGTAAAAACAAAGTAAAAAGTGCACAGCAGAGAACAAAACAAGACCTACTAGGAAGCAAACAAAAGCTGAACAGCTTTGAAAACAATGTGTAGTATTTATCATATAGGTTTTCTTGAAATGGAAATTTATTGTTTTATATTGAATTCTCAAGTTCTGCTGTGTACATGGCAATGTTATTTTTTTCTTATTTTATATTTAAGTTTTAGATAAACTTAAAAACTAAAAAAAAAGTGTCTGAGGATAGATTTGAACTCATGTCTGACTCCAATCTCATTGTGCTATACATTTACCACTTAGCTGCCTACGTGTAGGTTTGTCGCTATAATGCAGATGGGAAAGTTAAGCTGTGATATACCCATACAGTTAGTGCTAAACAAGACCAAGAAATAACGTTTCCCATTTACTCTTCTTTCTACAAGAATACCCAGAATAACATTTTGAGCCTCTCCCTTTTTTTTCTTTTTTTCTTTTTGGAGGGGGGAAGGCAGGGCAACTGGGCTTAAGTGACTTGCCCAAGGTCATAGGGCTAGTAAGTGTGTCAAGTGTCTGAGGTCACATTTGAACTCAGATCCTTCTGACTCCAGAGCCATTGCTCTATTCACTGCACCACCTAGGCACCCCATCTCTCCCTTTTTTTGCATGATAAAGTTTCCAATAGTAAAAAAAAAAAATGCTGAGGTATCATTCATACTGACGATAAAAAATAATCATATATCTTCTCCCTCATTCCTCTTTAGGCTTCTATCTTTATTCTCCTTTCTCTACCATTACCCAGAAACCTTCACACCCTTGAAAAGCACTTGGCCCCTGCAGTCTCTTCCTCTAACTGATCAGCTCCTCCAGGAATCACCATTTTAAAGAAAGTGCCTCATTTGCCAAGGTTTACGCCTCTATTCTGCTCTGATCCTAATTTTATGGACTCCTCCAACCTCACCCTACAAGGAGAACTTTCCTCACACCCCCAATCCCCGATTCTTAGCTTCCTGCAGTACACTGTCTTCCCCCATTAGAATTTAAGCACCAGGAAGGCAAGGACTGCCTCTTTGTTGCTTGCATTTGTATTCCTTGAACTTGGCACACTGTCTAGCACATAGTAAGCACTCAATAAATGCTTGTTGAAAGTTGTGGTATATGAATGTAATGGAATACTATTGTTACATAAGAAATGAGCAGATTTCAGAAAGATCTAGAAAGACTTACATGAACTGATGCTGAGTGAAATGAGCAGAACCAGGAGAACACTGTACACAATAACAACACTGTACAATGACCAACTTTGATAGACTTAGCTCCTCTCAGAAATGCAATGATCTAAGATAATTCCAAAAGAGTCATGATGGATGGATGGATGGATGGATGGATGGATGGATGGGAGAGAAGGGAAGAGAGGGAGAGGGAGAGAGAAAGAGAAAGAGAAAGAAAGAGAGAGAAAAGGAAGAAAAAGAAAAGGAAAGGAAGGAAGAAAAATAAGGAAGGAAGGAAAGAAAGAAGGAAGGAAAGAAGGAAGAAAGGAAGGAAAGAAGAAAGGAAGGAAAAGAAAGAAAGAGAAAATAGATATCTTAGACAGATAGTACTAATAATGGATTGAGCTCAGTATTAAATAAGGGGAAGTAAACAGGCTGGACTACCTCCAAGAAATACAAAGTTCTTTTAATGACCTTAAAGGTGTTCCTAAAACAAATTCTCATCTTTTTTTCAATAATGCTATTCTGCCAGTGTTGTGGAGTGGCTATGAGTCACTATGGTTTCTCAGGAATTAAAAAGCAATATCACACAGAGGGCAATGGAAAGACACATGGAGATTAGGAGCAGGCTACAAAAGATAACAAATAATCTCAAAAGAATTCCTGGAATATAAGTAAAAAAAGCAGCTAAGTGATGCAATGCATAGAGTGCTGAGCCTGGAGTCAAGAAAACTTCTCATCCTGAGTTCAAATCTGGCCTCAGACACTTAGTAGTTCTGTGACCTTGGGCAAGTCACTTAACCCTATTTGCCTCAATTTCCTCATCAGAAAACTAGCTGAAGAAGGAAATGGCAAAACACTCCAAAAACACTTTGCAAAGAAAATCCCAAATGGGGTCATGAAGAGTCAGGCATGACTAAAACAATTGAATAACAACAAAAAGTTAAGAAAAAAAAAGATGATGAATGTGGTAGCAAACAACGGATAACAGGTTATTGACTGGATACTACATGGATATCATCGCAGCATCAAGAAAAGGTAAATAAGGCTACTAATAGATTGGATATGCCTCTTGTGGCAAATTTATCGGAAGAGTAGATGGACAGGTATGGACGGGCAGACAAGAATGGGTTATGATCTGGATGGCACACCTAAAGCCATGAGACCACAGATCCTCTTGAGTATTTCAGTATAACTACTTCAAAATAAAAGTGCAGTTGAATTAAAAGTACTAGAAGTCTAAGCATTTGTGCAAGTAAGAAAAATCTAAGTTATACAAACAAATCTAACATAAATTTGAATATTCGGCCTTTTTCCTCTTTATCCCCTCCAAACTCTACCAACCATCTAGAAACCTAAACCTAAAGAAAAAAATTTTTAAAATAAAATAAAATAATTGACTGTTTTTAGAAAAAAGAGTGAATTTATCATTTCACTTTATGAATTTTATAACATTTGTTCACTTGCCCAATAATGTTGATTCTTAGTCTACTACAATGTGATTATAATTTTTGGGCTGTAAACTCCCTATCTTGATTATTTCCCTCAGTACTTAGCACAATCAGACAATCAGGCAATATACACTTATTAAGTACCTACTGTGTATCAGGGCATGGGGTAAGGAGATACTGCAGATACAAGGACAAAAGATAAAAGAATGGCTATTCTCAAGAAGTTCACAATCTGTCTCAGGAAACAACATTCATATATGAATACATAAAGGAAATTTTTAATATATGTGTACACACACACACACACACACACACACACACTGAATAATACAAATACAAGATGGTTAAATACAAGTTAGGGAAGGACACTAGAAATTGGGGATATCAGAAAGATTTTTCCACTAGAAGTAGTGCCTCTTCTACATCTGAAAAAGAAGTGATGGATGCAATGAAGAAGAGATGAAGAGAAAGTATATTCCAGGGGTATGCAGGATAGGAGGGAGCATAAGACAGGTGCCATGAAGAAGGACCAGAGAGAAGGTCCATTTCTCTGCATAGTAGAATTCAGGAAAGGGAGTGATTTCTCAAGATACTGAAAAGATAAGCTGGGGTTTAGGTTGTAAAGGGCTTAAAAAACTAAGCAGAAAAATTTCTGTTTTGTTCTAGAAACAGGAGGGAACCTTTTGGAGTCTACTGATGAGAGGAATGACATGATCTGATCTACATCTAAGGGAAATCACCTGGGCAGTAGCAGTGTGAAAGATGAATTGGAGTGGGGGGAGACCTGGAGCAGGGAGACCAATTAGGGGGTCATAACAATAGTCCAGACAAGAGGTGATGAGGATCTGAACTTAAGGTGGTGAGAGACACAGAGAGAAGGAGAGACACAGAGAGAGGGAGAGACAGAGAGACACAGAGAGAAGTGGGGGCTGTTTTGACAGACTTCTGAGAGGCTCTTCTGGGGAGCTAAAGGAGGGTCATACCCTTGACAGAAACAGACAAGTTTGGTTAAAGCATGGGTTTGGAAGAAAAAAAAATGAGTTCTGTTTCAGACAATTTGCATTTGAGGTGTCTTCAGGACATTCTGCTTTAACTGTCTAACCATTTGGTGATGAAGGACCTCAGGTGAAAGACTGGATAGGCTGCATTTTGCATTGTATATAATATTCACTTAATAATAAATGATTCTTGAATGAAAGAATATATGGCAACATATGCACAAAATGTACTTCACAACCAGACCCCAATCTAGCTTACTTTCTTCATTATATATTACTCAACTCTCTGAACACCAAGCTCTGTCCAGACTGGCCTCTCTGCTCTTTATATTTCTCCCCTCTCTGTGCCTTTGCACTGGCTCTCCCCCATACCTGGTGCACCCCCTCTGCCTCATAAAATCACTTTGGTCCTTCAGGACATAATTTAAGCACCACCTTGACCATGAGGCCTTTCCTCATCCTCCAAGCCGCTAGAGTGCTCTCTCCCTAACAATCTTAAAACTGTTATCTCTATTTATTCTGCGTATACTTATATAGGTACATATTTGTCCGTTAGAATGTAAGCTTCTTGAAAGTAGCAATTGTTTCATTATGTACATAGTATGTAGCAGTTTCTGGAAAATTGTAGGCCAATGTCTATTGACTGACTGATTGATAGGCTGCTGCAAAGAAGCCTGAATCCAACCATTCTGACTAGAAATTATGAGGACAAGACCAGATAAAACCTACCATAAACCCACACCCTCATTCCCCAATGGGAAATAAAGCTATTTGTCAATCGGCAGAGAATATGTGTGTAACTAACTCTGAGATGAAATAGAGTACTTTTTAAAAAGAGAAATACTTTTATAGGATATGAAAATCATTCATATAAAATTATTGAGATAATGGTAGGCATAAAACCAAAAAGACTGGCAAAACTCCACTGACTTCAATTGGTTTTCAACTTATTTTTAATCTCAAAGCTATTGTTTTGTTTTTTAAAATTTGTTTTATAACAGACTAATCCAACTTCTCTCTGCACTTTGGCAAGTCCCACCTGAAATTTTCAAATACACTGGCCTATTTGCAAGTGGCCCATTTTTTTTTGTACCAGAGTACACACATAAATCCTCCATTTTATATCATCTGTACCACTAAGATATAGATAGATAAATAGACAGATAGATAGATAGATGATAGGATAGATAAATAGATAGATGATAGGATAGATAGATAGATGGATGATAGGATAGATAGATAGATAGATAGATAGATAGATAGATAGATAGATAGATGATAGGATAGATAGATAGATAGATAGATGGATGGATGGACAGATAGACAGACAGACAGATAGATATAATTGTCATTCAAAAAATTCATCAATAAGTAGAACAAAGTGAGTCTTAAATTATTGTCAGGAAACATCCTACCTTCTTATAACAGGAAGCGAACTGGGTTAAGAGACTGGACTTATGATTTAATTGTTCTAGGAATGACCAGGTGAGGAAACTCCCTCTTTCAATGCAAGTCAACATCTTTTCTTCAATTGAGAGTCTGAGAGAATGGCCAGGAGTGCAGAACCTGTGGCCTCGAGGGCACAGGTTCCGCACTCCTGGCCCAGACCTAGAACACTGAGTGGTTAAATGACCTACTCAGGGTCATATAGGTCTTTCTGGCTTCAAAGCCACCTCCCCATTACACAACGCTACCACTCTATTAGCATACCACTAATAATCCAGTATTGGATTAAAAACTCCACACTAAACACAACCTATTGTGTGTGTGCAAGGCATCCTGACAGGTGTTGCGGGATGTGCTGTGATACAGCAGTTTCTAAACTAGAAGAGAGGGGGCAAGGAAAGTATGCAAATACCTAGTGAACAAGACAGAATATTGTAAGCACGCCATAAGAGAAGTACAAAGTGTTATGGGGGTTCAAAGGAAGGACACAGTATGTTCCAGTTGCATCAATCAGGGGAATCTTCATTGAGCTAGGGTCTGGTGTCATTTAATCTGGCTGTTGGAAGATGGGTAGGATATGGGTAGGTGGGATTGGTGGATAAGGCAACCCAAGCAAAGCAGGGGGAGGCAAGAAAATATTTAACATGTTCACAGAATAGCCTAGTCTGGCTAATGAGTAGCCAACATGTAGAGACAAGGCTAGGTTAGGGCCATGTCATATAAAGCCCTGAATACCAAGTGGAAGGGCTTATGTTTTAAGCTGTAAACCAGAGGTAGCCATTAAAGGTTTTTTGAGCTAGAAGATTAATGTAAACATAGCTGCACTTTCGAAAGATTACTATGGCAGCAGTGTGCATGATGAACCAGAGGAAGGAGAGACTGGAGGTGGGAAGCTATTGCAGTAGTCTGGGCTAACACGCATTCATATCTTTAGAATCTAGCATTTCTGCAATCATTTGCAAATAGCAAGATATTTAAAATCTCTTGACTTGAAGCAAATCGCAGAAAGAATTCAGGTGAATGTCTATTTACAGAGAGAGTAAAGCTCAGAGATCTGGAAACCACACCCATCCAATTTGCAAGCAATGTTTTTGTGCAGTCTAAGTATCTCTGTAACTCTACGTGCAGCTGCAGTAAAAGAGGGGGTGGGGGTGGGGTGGGAGGGGGAACAGATGGCTCTCTACCAAGAAGAGAACCAGTACAGTAGTAGCTAGTGCAGTTTTCCCTAAAGATTTTTTAATAGTAGATTGATATTTCCTAGATATGAAAATTTGATGACATTACCATATGTCCATATTATTAACTTGTGACCATACCTGGACTTAGCAAATTTCAGTGGAAGAAATGGAGCAGCCAAGTCACTGAGAATTAAAGACTATTTCATACATTTGTGATTTTTCATACTGGTAGCACCCATGCTTGAAGAATAAGAGGAAAGGGAGGGGGATCCAAAATACAGAGTAAAACAAACTACTTCCTTCCTTGTTATATGTCTGTGTGTATGTTATATGTGTGAAGAGGAGGGAGAAAGGGATGGGAGAGAGACAGAGAGACAGACAGAGACAGAGAGACAGAGACAGAGAGACAGAGACAGAGAGAGAGACAGACTCAGAGAGACAGAGAAAGAGAGACAGAGAGAGACAGAGACAGAGAGAGACAGACAGAGAATGATCTTGAATTGTACAAGTATGCTATCTAAGCAAAGTTGCTAGGTCACAACTGGCTGCTGAATAAGCAAAAATCACAAAAAATCGTATGTTATATTTTCAAGGGAAAAAAGGGGTGGAAAGAATATAATCTCGGATAACTCCTTTATGCTGCAGTGTCCCATTTAGAGGATTAAGAGCAGAATCACAGCAGCTGTGATACAGGGAGCTAACTCCTGCCAAAATGACCAATGGCATTGCTGATCTGATTAAAAAAAAAAAAAGATAATTCAAGTATAATTCAATGTACTATTGAAACATAGCCTTTAAAAGGTCATAAACAGGGTATCAGATCTTCCCCTAGAAGAAGAACTCTAATATATTACTCCTTTTGTCTATGTTAATGTAATATGAACCAATCATACTGGTAGAAAGTAGTGAGACCGAAATAAGATGAAACCCTGTGTTTCTCAGTACTGCATACAGACACAGAAACTTTGCTAAGGACTAGAAATCAAAAAAAAAAAGTTCAAGCAACATGTATAGTATCTGAATCCTTTTGAATTTGAAAAGCCTATGTAATGGACCCCAATTTTAAAAATTTAAATGATGCACTTTGAAGGAAATATCTTCAGTCATGGGTCCATACACACACACACACACACACACACACACACACACACACACACACACACGGCCAAATCCTAAAAATCTCTGAGTAAAATGTTACTATTGGGGTAATAAAGGCCCATCAGTTACCAAGAACAGATGTGTCCCCAGTGTAACCCTAATCCCAAAAATGTGCTTAACAACAGCTTGTCTACAAACCATGATTTTCACTATTTTTATACCTTGTGAATATAACATGCTGTTGATCATTTCTGAAGATATAGAATGACCTACTTTGGCAATTGCAGCACTCACAAGTAATTTTCTCCCTTGCTTTAGCAGAACAAGAAGGCCAGGTGAGATGACTACTTCATTTTCAGTATGGCATGGGAATTTTGCTGTTGTGATGATAAGAGATGAAATTCTCTAGCTGAATGCAAAACAAATCCACATCTTCTCACACAATATGCCACAGCATGCCACAACTGGCCTTCATTATTTTTTTCTCTTCACCATCAAAAAATGAAAGGACAATATTCATCTTAGAAACAATCCAAAAATAATTTCTCAATCTACCCAGTACACAGACATATAGTGTCAATGCAATGAAACACTTTAAAATGGAATAATGGCAGATCAATTCATTTGGGGGAAGAAATGAAAGCAAACCTATAATTCAACCTTTAACTAGAAGCTTATATAGAGCATGTAGTATTCAGGGAGAAGGCTCACTTTAACGCTAATGACTACAGCCCAGACCCTGCACAGCAAGAAGAAAATACCTTAACACTGCAACCATAAATCAATTCCTTTCCTTCTCCTTTGACAAGTGTCTAAAGACAGAGGCATAACTGAAAATTTTGAGGGGCAAAATGCAGTGATCATTTTTGCTGGTTAAAAGGAATGGAGATCTAGACTGCCTAGCCTACCCACATTCCTCCTGATGCAGAAATTCGGGATCTGAACCACAGCCTTATGGTGGTGATTTAGACACAGGGCAAAGGTGACTGGACGGTTGGAAAAGTGGATGGTGAAGTTGCTAGTATCATGACAAGAGAGTTCCCAGGTACAGTTAGCTTTATGGAACCAAAGATGGGGAAAGATAGAAGGATAGATAGCTCTCCATACCTTGCGTTTCCTCTCTATTCGTTCCCTAGGGATTTTCCGTTGCTTTTTTCTTTCCCTCTCAAGGTTTTTCTCCTTTTCATCGAGCTCGGCCTCCCGAACTTTTTTAATGGAAGCAGCAGCATGAGCCATTTTGCAGAAGCAGGCAGCAGCAGCAGCTCCAGAGAATCAATTCCTACTACACAGCAATCCAGGTGATGTTGCATATAAATAGAGATTTTCCCCCCAACAGGGCAACTGCTGGGAGCCAGAACCACTCACCAAATCATCCCCTTCTCCGCCTCCGTGATAGGTCACACTCTTGCTTTAGCCTCTGCACCACCCATAATTCACTGCAGCATACCAAAACACTCCCACAAACACACACCTGCACACAGTTGCTCAGGGAGAACCAGATCCCCAGTGAAAAAAAAGAAAACCAGCCCAAACTGAGTGTTACACTGGAACGTCTTCTTCAGTCCTCTGACCACAACTGCCAGTAAATGTCTGAGCAGGTGAAAAAGCCATCCTTAGCTTCACATCCCCAACTGGAAGAGTGTCTCGCAACTCCTCCAGACAATCTGTGCCCTCTGCCTGGGGCCAGGAAGAAGCCACCTCCGTGGTACCAAGAAGGGGTGGGCAGTTGACTGCAGCTCCCAGGAGCACCTCTATGCAGGGTAAGAAGAAAATGGTGCAGTCTGACTTAATGACTCTCTGCTGCTGGGCTGCCGCTGCTGCTGCTGCTACCGCGGTTGCTCCTGCTGCCTCTGCTAAAGCACATGACACGGATTTCTTCCATTCTCTGTCTTTAAAAATCTCCCTTACGTTTCCTTATTCTAGGCTCACTAACAAGGCAGGGGGCAGGGGATGGACAGAAAGATAAACAAAGCTGCTGCGTTCAGAGACGAAGAAGATCAGGGAGGCTGAGTTCACCTGCAAGAAACCACGACTGTACCAATCTAAGGGTGTACAAGCTTCAGAGGGCTGGGAATAGCCTAGTCCTCACTGTGTCATTTACAGACCCACGTGAGCCTGCATTAGGGATCTGCATTAAGCAAGGGAACCAAATGGGGCTGTCAGTGGGAAAACACAGCATAATCTGGGCTCTGCTCAGCTTTGCCAGCTGAGAGACGAAGAAATGAGGAAAGGATCGTAACCACAAAAGGCATGGCATCCACACATCTTAGAAGAGTGACACGTGGGTAATGATTAAAGGCCAAGGTTCTTTTTTTCCAGTAATTACTGAGCAGAGTTGTGAAGCAGAGATGAGGATGAGCCAGGATTAATGTTTCAGTACACACACACACACACACACACACACACACACACACACACACACACACACAGAGGAAAAAAAGAGACAAGCAGAGATACATTATGTTAATTAATGAAGGAAAAACATGCTTATCTCTAACTAGACCAAAAGAATGCAACTTTCCAAAATCTCCAACAACTTGGTTAAGAAGTCATTAACAACCTGAGGGCACAGAGCATTAGTCACATTGGATTCTGTTGCTTTTATGCAAATAGCTCATTAGAGGCAACAGATAACTACACCATTTGAAGGAATACATTTGATTATGGTGGGGGGTAACATAATATAAATTTATCATGCAATTAAACAAGCAGTGTACCAATTTGCTAGTTTGTGTCCCAGGAAAGAATTGCTGTCCAAGTAAGATCTTGGACCATATACCTCCAGATGTTAGAAAATTCATTAAGTGAAATGCATAGACTGATAGTATCATTTTCTGTTATTGTCAGTCCTTTCAGTCATGTCCAACTCTCTGTGACTCCATTTGGGGTTTTCTGGGCAAAGATACTGGAGCTGTTTGCCATTTCCTTCTCACGCTCATTTTACAGATGAGGGGTAAGTGACTTGCCCAGGGTCTCACAGCTAGGAAGTGTCTGAGGTTAGATTTGAACTCATAAAGATAAATCTTCCTCATTCCAAATTGGTGCTTTATCAACTGTGCCAGTATGCTGCCTCAAGATCTCCTTCTAGATCCTTCCTAATGTAACTCCTTTTTGAGCTTCCTCACATGAAATTAACAGCTGTTTATTCTATTAGAGAAAACACTATGCTACTCTTAAGCAGTACCCATAAACTGCTCAAGTACTATGAGAATCTGTAATTATCTCTCTCATATCCCTTAAGTTGTCCTAAGCAAATCAAAATAGTCATAGATATTAGAGGGGGCAGAAGAAGAGACAGAAGAAACCCACAAAACAGAGAAAATCAGAGAACCAACTCAAAAGCAAACAAGCGTCACTCCTAAGCAAATAATTTAGATGTGGTATACATTGGTGTGTGAGATTAAAGAGTTCGGAGTCTGATTCTGAGGTCAGAAAAGGTCTTTATTCTTTCTCATAAGGAAGGACTCTGCCCCTGTTGCTCAAATGGCATCTGCCAGGGGAGAACAACAGCTAGAAGCAAGCCCATGGTTATATAACTTTATAATGCAGAAACCCAACCCCCCAACTGGCCTTCACTGTTATTGGTAGGGAGACTGGCCCACAACCTAAGCGTGGGAATCTATCTCTGAGACAAAGGACCCAGAAACATGTGGGTGTCCAATGCAAGGCCAGGAAAGCAGTCTTATCCTTATTTGGCATATCTTCTGCTGAGGTGGCACTGGGGAGGGTCTCCATTGCTCTAAGTCCCAGATTCCTGTAAGGTCAAGTGACCTCTAAACTTAGGCCTAGTGAATACTGAAGCCAGTCTAGATTTGATTTTTCAGAATGGTGAAACTTCACTATAAATTATCCCTCACATTGGTATAAGCATTACCCAATCTCAGTTCAGCTTTATCCATCTTTTGATCATCAGAAACTTCCAACTCTGGCTTTTCTCTTGGACTTGGGCAGTTCGAGATTCATTTCCATATTCAGAATCAATCAGACATATCATCATTTCACCTCTCTCATACTGTACTTACTGCAGGGTAGAAAATAAATTTCAGAAAAGATCCAATGTCTCCTTACCTAAATGAATCATTCATGGCCCGCCTATGTAACTACAATTCAAATGCGTTCTTTGCTATGAAGATATAGGAAGCTTCAGGAAGACCCTCCAGTGGATTGTTAATGACATCTTGTTGAACACATTGGAACATGGAGGTCCCGAAGAAAGCCACAAGGTTAGAGCCCAGGGTACCAGAAAGGAAGCTCCACAATACCTTCTAATCCTCTTCATATGATCACTCTTCTTCAAGTGATTTAAAATAATACTTTTCAACAAGGAAGGGCACTCTTGATAAGTGAATATCATTTTCTCAGAACATCATATACCGTTTAAAAATGTGGCTCTAGCTCTAAATCACTATTGATTGGAGAAATGCAAATCAAAACAACTTTGAGGTATCACATCTCACCAGCCAGATTGGCTAAGATGACAAAACAGGAAAATGACAAATGCTGGAGAGGATGTGGAAAAATTGGAACAGTAATGCATTGTTGGTGGAGCTGTGAACTGATACAACCATTCTGGAGAGCAATCTGGAACTATGCCCAAAGGGCTATAAATAATTGCATACCCTTTGGCCCAGTAATACCACTTCTGGGGTTGTACCCCAAAGAGATCATAGAAGTGAGAGAAAGATCCATATGCACAAAAATATTTATTGTAGCTCTCTTTGTGGTGGCAAAAAACTAGAAATATAGGGGATGCCCATCAATTGGGGAATGGCTAAACAAGTTGTGGCATATGAATGTAATAGAATACTATTGTGCTATAAGAAATGGGGAGGAGATGGTCTTCATATTCACCTGGAGAGGCTTATACAAACTGATGCTAAGTGAGAAGAGCAGAACCAGGAAAAATTTGTACACAATCACAGACACATCGTGTCTATGATGGTCAACTTTGATAAACTGGACTCTTCTCAGCTACGCATAGTTATAAGACAACTCTACAAGTCTCAGGATGGAAGGACATATCTACATTCAGAGAAAGATCTAGAAAGAACAGAGTTTAAATGGAGACTGAAGTGATCTACATGCTATCATTCTTTTCCATGTTTGGTTCTCTTTCTTTTTTCCCATTGTTCATTCCATTGGTTACAACCCTTCTATACAACCAGACTAATGCCCAATTTGAAAATATTTGCACATACTAGATTGCATGCCACCATGGGGGAGGGGAGAAAATTTGAAATTCAATAGATTATGGAACTGAATCTTGTAAACGAAAAGTAAATAAACAAATCAAATTTAAAAAAATAAAAAATGAAAATGAAAAAAAATGTGGCTCTAAGTTCTGTATCATCCTATAGTTAAAATGATGCCTATGGAATGTTTCCTGGGAGAAGAGTAGCTTATGGAACCTGCTTCTACTAAATAAAATATCCCCTTCCTCTTTCTGAGGATGTCATTTGGGGATCTGAAGTATAACAAGAACAGCCAATATCACAAAAGCTAAGTAAGCACGGCGAGGAGAAGTCATGCAGGGTAAGGGTGGGGATGGAGGTGGCGATTGCTAAGCAAGTTTTTCCTGAGAGCTTCATATAAACTCAGGAGATAAACCTAACTATAAAGTTTAATGGTGTCAAGTCAATTCCCTAGTTTAAGATATTTAGAAACTGCAAATTTCTTTGGATTTCTATTATAGTTTGGTTTTTTTTTTAAATTTAGACTTAGAACTTGGGATCTTAAATCTCTAATGTACCTAAATAACTGTTATAAATGGCAGTGTAAGCCATGTGTTCTGTGTCCTCATATGTGAGAAGAAGAGAATGGGTTCTAGCATACCTTACCACCATATACCAAAATGATAAACACATAAAAGATTTCATCCAATACTGACTCCAAAAATGCTAATAACCATCATACCTTCTATACACAGGTCTACATTCAAGACCCCAATATCCTTCATGTATCTAAATTCTCACATTATCTTTAAATGAAACAGTAGAAGTAATGCCATCCTACAGATCAGGAAATGAGATGAAAGATAACTGACCTGCTGTAGATAAGACAGCAACATGGTAGCAGAAATGCCCATAGAGCCATGATTCCTGGTTCCTAGCCCTATAACCTATCCATTGGAACAGGGTCTCTTAAACTGGAGTCTATGAACTTGTTTTTGTTGTTATTTTTCATATTTTGGTAACTATTTTAATACAAATGGGTCCCTTTGTGATTCTCTGTATTTTGTCTGATGCAATTAAATAAATTATTTTGAAGAATCCATGGGCTTAACTGAACTGACAAAGGGGTCCATGACACAGAAAGACCCCCTGCATTTGAATGTGCTACCTTATGAAAAATTCACGAGCACAGACACACACACACACACACACACACACACACACACACACACACACACACCTCTATCACAGGCCTTATTAGATTCATCACAGAACAAAAGAATATAAGAAACTAGTGTGACTTTTTTTAAAAAGAAAACCTAAAAACTATTCAGCACATGCCACCTTTTTAGCACACTGTTTTTCACTGATTCTTTCTTCCAACGGAACATATTGTCCTCATGTGAGGGAAGCAGAATGACTTAATCTTTTCATAATTAGAATGCCAGAAAGGTTTGACGTAGTCTTAGCCTCTGAAAATGTTCTTTCTTAATCTAATTTGCTCAATAATAGCCTATTAAGCATATGACTTTTAATCTCCCCTTCTTCCATATCTGTTGCTCAGATTTCCTTGTATCTTATATTTGCATGGAAAAACCCATATTTTGAGTCTCCACATGCAAAGAGAGAGAGCAGTGCAAACTCACCAGTTGACCTCTGCACAGACAAGGCACCCTCCTCCAGTCCCAGGAGCTCATAGCCATTTAAATGATTCATGGACCACATAAAAGGGGTCTTCCTTCAGGCCTCCAGCAGAGAGGTAATATAAGTTGAATTTTAAACTGGGACAAAAGATGTTTCCTTCAATGAAACATCTTCCTCCTCAACCATGGAAAGCTTGCATCTGCCTTTTAAGGTAAGAACACAGTGTAGTTCACATTTAAACTTGATAGCCAGCAGAGATTGCCCTTCAGAGAGGACACATTTAATTTTACAGACCAGGAGAGAAAGTGGACATTTGCTGCCTTTGGTGTCCAGTACCTCATTGATCAGATTTTAAAGAAAACCATCTGCAAACATCAGTCAGGGAACACGATATTCAAGGCATCAGTCAATAAAATCTGAGTTAGCCATATGCAATGTAATTTCCCCTCGGCCCCATCCCCACCCAGGAGAAATTGCTCTGCAATTAAAGACTACATATTGTTACACTAACACAAATTGAGTACAGGTGGGAAGAGGCAGAAAAAGCTGATATATTAGAAAGAAAAACAAAATAGCACCAAACCTGGGTTGGGGCATGAGGAAAGATGAGCCAGGAACCCCATGAAATTGAATAGAAATACATATATAAAGATCACTTTGGGCTGCATATTGACTTAGAAAACCATGAATTAACATTATCTATGTCTTACTGTATTTTTATTTCTTTTGCTAAACATTTCTCAATTAGAGAGTGGTGCAGGAAGTATTTTTGACACCTCTGGTCTACACTACTCAAGTTCAGAAATGAGTCCAGTGAGTCGACACTTTCTGGGCTTTATTACTTGAAGACAAAAACCTTAATGTAGGCGACCTGTAAACATGGCAGAAAGAGCACTAAAAACCTTGGCTCACATTCCAGTTCTGACACTAGCTTGTGACCGTAGCCAGATCTCTAGAAGCCTCAGTTCCCTCATCTGTAAAACGTGTCTTCTAATGAGATGGCACATTTCTCTTTACTGAAGCTTGTGTTGAATCTCTTAGTGCTTTGATTTTCATAAAACAAAAGGAATTACTAGATTATAAATCCTTTGAGACTCTTCTCAACCTGATGACCCTGGAAATTTATTCGTATTTATTTACACGGTAACATCTCCGTAAGGGCACATGGAAGGTATTTTTAATTGAGTTTGTAAATACTTTAAGCAAGAGAAAAGGTTTTTTTAATTCTGATCACAATAACCAATATCACTCAGAATCATATCTGTCAGTAAATGAAAAAAATGTACATTTTAATGTGTTGAATTGATGGAAATATATGAATTGGCCATTAAATAAGAACATGTGTTTTAGAATTATTTCTCCAAATCAAAACATAATTCTACATCTGATGCATATGTTCTGTGTAGCATGGATTATGAGAACATTTCTCATAATCCATTTCAACTGCATTGTATAAAAAAATCATTAAAATAGAACAAAGCTGGATGTTTCTTAAATTGGATAAAATCACACATTTTGTTCTTCATGTGGAATCAATTTTAAAATGAAGCTATTTTTAAAAATTATTTTTATTTTCTCAAAATATGGGAAGAATTAGCCAATATAAAAATAATTATAATTTTTAAATCAAGCCAGGTTCATCAAGGTTTAAATCAAGTTCAGGTTTCATTTATGGGCTATTATCATTAGAATGCCTTTGTTTTCAGAACCTTAAAATCACTTTTGGATCCTTAATATTTCTTCTAAATAAATAGAAAGCAAATGTATTTTTAAAAAATTTTTACAGATGAGAAAAATGCTTACAAGTCTAATTGCATGATACATAGGAAATTTGCTGAAGGTTGCACATAAAATCAGTGACAGATAATTTAAATCTCTACCTTCTTAGTAAATTACAATTTCTACCAAAGAAAGCATTGGGCCCTTTGGTCCAACTCTTTGCTCAGTACATTCCCTTGATAATTCCAATAAATAATAAATTTT
>CM053583.1:164781572-164845548 GCA_028627135.1 Pseudochirops cupreus
AATGTTCCAGTTCATACATTAAAATCTATTTCAAGGGATAAAGACAGGGAAATTTAATGAAAAGCTTGACAACATCCTCCAAACCAAGTCAACAGGTACCTTGATACTCAATGATAAACATCCATAGTGGGCAAAAGGGAAAATATAATTTGTAATGGAGAAAGGAAAGAAGCCAAAGGCTTAAGGATTACCTAGAAGCCTCACCCCTATATACAAGGAACACATGAATAGACCCTCTAAAAATCTTTTAAAAGAACAATGAAAATCATTAAAATCTCATCAGGAAAGAAACAGAATCTATAGTCACAATAATCTTAAATTAATGTATAGTCTTCATACTAAATGAGTTTAGTTCTTCTTAGCAATTGGATCAACTATTATTAATCCACAGCCAGAGGCTTTCCTTAGGATTTTTGAAGGCACCAAATTTATGAATTTCAAAATCACAGTGGACTAAGTATGATCCCAAATGCTATCCTTTTAAATGCCTCCTAACTTTCTTTTAAATCAATGATATGCTGATGTCTTTGAAGGAAAAGTACTGTCTTAAAACAGAGAATAATACTTAGGCATATATTTGGCACTTTTACTAAATTTAAAAGAAATCTCCCTTTTACCACCTCGTCAACCTTGCAGGCAATCCTGTGGGATTGGATTTTTTTTTAATAGATTGCAGTGAACAGGAAAAAAAAATGAATCAATTTGCATTCACTTTAACATTTGTGAAAAGCTTTGGCTGTCACTATCAACAACAGATCCACCTCTTCTCACTGGTTCAAAGAATAAAAGAATGCAAAAGGCTGCAGGGAAATTTTGTTTAAGAAGGTTTCATCATTAGCTTTGGCCCAGCACAAACACTGCCTGGTGAGAATTATGAATTTGGACTGGTTAGGTCTCAAATTTCATTGAAAACATACCTGAAATCAACTGGCACCATATAGTTTAAGTGTTGGAAAAGCAACAAATGTTTGTGAGTAGGTAGCAGCTATTTTAGAGCTCAAATCAGATAAAATAATGCCACAATAAAATAAAACTTTGATTATACTAAAGCGAAGAGAGAAATGTTGAATAAAGAGCATGATAGAAGATTTTACTCTTAAGCTTTAACATATTATCTAGTACTATGGCATAATTGCCAGATTTTTTTCCAGTGAAAATTAAATGATTTCATGGGAATAGTATTGCCATTTAAGTAAT
Organism: Pseudochirops cupreus; assembly: GCA_028627135.1. Lineage (NCBI taxonomy): Eukaryota > Metazoa > Chordata > Mammalia > Diprotodontia > Pseudocheiridae > Pseudochirops > Pseudochirops cupreus. Next base: position 164,782,770 of record CM053583.1, read on the forward strand.
TATTATGGAAGCAGGATAATGGTTATTGGCTGAAACTATAATTTGGTAGTCAAAACTAAACATGTTTTCCAATAACATTCAAATGTATGGAAATAAAGAAATAATAATAGACATATAGCATCTGAAAATTCACAAAGTGGTTTACACCAAACTAAATAAGGTAACATTTAAATGTAAGTAAACATTTATATGTGGTCATATAAGAATGTAACCTGTACAGTGCTTTAAAAATTTAAAGTTCTATATACATGTTAGCTATTACTATAAAGATTACCCCATTTGATTCACATAACAATGCTATAAGATAAATACTACTGGGATTACTTAGCCCCACTTTATGGATGAGTGACTGTGGTTCAGAGAGGTTTAGCAATTTGACTATAGTTGCAGGTCAAGTCAATCTCAAGAGGCAGTATTTGAACCCTGGTCTTTCTCACTTCCAATTCTACCATTCTAGTCACTATGCCAAGTTACCTCTTTCATCATGTGAACGTATTTCCAAGGACTAGTGCATAGATCTCAAGAATATAGCTCTGATTATACATATGGCAAGGGTATGAGTGCCAACATTCTAAAATATGATAATATTCTGAAATTTTATTTTTCATTTTGATGAATATTAAAATATTTCTTTATAACAAGTTGAGTGTTGCTTGGGGTAACACTCTTACAACATCACATTAACAGGGTAGTTATATGATATATCATATTTTACATCATGGACATAACAACAAAAGTCCTTCAGAAAGTTTAACACTGAAGAGGACCCTAGGTTTCTTAAAAGTTATTTAAAGATAACAAAAAATATCTTGGAAAACATGGTTTAGAAATAAGAACCTAGAGAGGCTAAAATATTGTAGACCAGAGATGCCAAATATGCAATCAACTGGCTTCACTCTTGACCATAGTCCAAACCAGATTAAATGTAACTGGGAGATATTTAACAAAATAAATGAAAATGCAACAAAACAAAGATCGTGTAAATACATAGTTTTCTTAGTCAATATGCACCTTCATGGATTTTTGTGTATTGTTTAGTGCCCCCTCACCCCAGTTTGAGTTTGACTATATAGCAATAGACTATCAAGAAACGTCACATCCATATAGCATGAATACTTTCTTAGGGGAAATATACATATAATGTGATGCTGGACATAGCAACTCTAAGTACCATTACACACAAAAAAGAAACTGATGAGAGTAAGCTGCACTAAGAATTTGGGGACACCATGCACGTGTGTGTGGGGGGGGGGAGGGAGAGACAATAGAAAAAGAAGGAAGGAAAGAATGAAGGGAGGGAGGGAGGGAGAGAGATAGACAGAGAGAGAGAGAAAGAAAGAAAGAAAGAACAAAAGAGGGAGGGAGGGAAGAACACAATGATTATAGTTGGAGGCAGGTAGATACCCCATAGCGGTGTCAAACTTAAATAGAAACAAATCCCCTATGCTGCATATTGACTTATAAAACAAAAAAATTACAAGTGTTGTACTGTATTTCCATTTATTATGTCAAAAGGTTACCAATTACACCTTAACCTGGTTTGACCACTCCAGAGTCTGGGAATGGTAAGTATGACACCACCTATGGAAGGTCTGATTCACTTCATTTCTACATGATATTAGAGTACCTGTTTGTTAGGTGCCTATCAATCCTTCAGTTCCACAAATGTTACTAATTTAACAAAGAATGACAAGATAAAACACCTCCACTTTGCCTCCTTCAAATCTCTGTAGTATATCAAAGACCAAATTCAGATTTATTTTTGTTATTGTTTATTCAGATGTCAACTCATTTGTATCTCTCCAGCCAAGAAAAATCAAAGAATAGTCACATTTTTGGCAATACATTTCCACTTAATTAATCTCAAAAACTGCTACTTCATACAAAGTTTCATTCCTGTACCTTGGAAAATATTTGATAACTGCTAGCTCTGCAACATTTGCCACATAGTGAAGGAAGAAAGATAAAATGTAGCAGGAGACTGACCAGTTTACAAAATGCTTTAGGCTTTCCAGAGCACTTTACTCACAACCCCAAGAGGTGAAGATATAAATGTGATTATTACAGATGAAGAAACAGGCGTTAAATGGCTAGTTTGCAGTCACCAAGAGAGCTGATGTGAAGCAGCATCAGACTTTTAAACTAGATTATCTGGCTCCAACGATAGCATTCTTTTCACTATCAGCTTCTTCCTGAGCATGTAATAGAAACAGTGCTACTGGTGAGCCTAGGTTTAGTGGCTTTGATACATTTGGTCAATAGGTCTTCATTCTTTGGGACTATACTTCCCTATACTCCCTTCTTCTAAGGTTGTTAGGTTTTGCGGGAATTTAAGAGTCATGCCATTCTGTGTTGGCCCAAAGAGTAACAGAATGATGATGATTGATGAGTAAAATTCCAAAAGCATCTGGTCCAAGCTGTGCTAATACATTATTGCCAAATTCAAGTTTGGGGACACATTTCAACAAAGTATCAGGGAACATTTGATGATGTAGCTAACGATGAGTTATTTCTTAAGTGTCTAATAGGTGCCAGGTATTGCGCTAGGGGCTAGAGGTGGCAAAGGCAAAAATAAAACAGCCTCTGTCCTCATGGAAATTACATTCTATCAGATGAGACATGTCCATTTATAATTATATACAATATTATATTACAAGGTAATTTGGGGGACAGAGGAAAGACCTCATGTTTGAACTGAACTTTTAACGAAATTGGGATTTCTAAGATGTGGAAGTAAGGAAAGAACACATTCCCATGTACATAACATATGAGAATTTTTCTTTTTACACACCAATCTAACAATCTCCAAGAATTATCAATTCAATGGAACTTAACAAACATGTATTAATCACTCATAATATGGAAGACATCATGATGGGGCCTGAAGAAATAAAGACAGAAATTAAAGTTACCACCCTAAAAAGGCTTATTTTCTACTAAGGGAATATAACAAAAACACAAATAAGTATCATAAAGGGGAAATTACAGAGGGGAAGAATATTATCCTTTAAGGGAAATAGGGAAGGCTTCATGGAGGGGGTGGTATTTGAGGTACCATTAGGGAAGACAAGGATAAAAAGAGAGAAGGGTGAGGAGAAAGTGCTTTGCAGACATGTTGAAGACTGCCAATAAATTAAGGCAGGAGATGGGGTATCTAGTTGGTGGAATGACTGGCAATTTACTTTGGCTGGAATGTAGAATTTATGAAGGAGAATGGTATAAAATAAGACTAGAAAGGATAGGTGCCAACTAGCTTGTGGAGTACCCGAATGCCAAGCCAAAAAGTTTATTTGTTATCTCCTCTGCAGCGAGGAGCAAAGGGAATGCCTTGACCCTGGTTAGAACACATGTGGAGTACCATGGCATCACGCTTTAGGAAGGACATTGATTATTCTGAGATTGTCCAGAGGAAGGCAATTAGGATGTTTCTGTTGTTGTCATTGTTGATCTTTTGTTTCTGAAGAGAACCAATGATATCATAGGGTGATATCTTGACTTGTTTGTGAATTGGATATAAATGAGGCAGAGCTGCACAAAGAAAGTCCTCAAGATTATGAAGCATGAGAATCAGTTAAAGGAATGGGAAATATTTAGCTGGAAAAGAGAAGACTTGGGCAGAAGAATGATAGAGGTGATAATTGTCTGCAAATATTTAAATCACTGCCATGTGAAAGGAGGTAGATTTTGGCCTGCTTGGTCTGAGACAGCAGAACTAGGAACGACAGGTGGCAGTTAAAGATGGATAGATTTAGGCTTAATGTTGGGGGGAGGGAACCTTCCTTCCTAACAATTAGAGCTTCAGAAGCAAAAGAGATTGATTTGTGAAGTAGTGACTTTAGGTCTCTCATTCTGGAAACCTTCAAGTAAAGGCTAAAGGACCATGCATTCACTGAGAGAATCACATAGGAAATGCTTATTCATCTATGGGCTGGATTAGATGCCCCTGGAAATTCCTTCACACTCAGGGATCATTTGACTCTGTGATTCTAAACTATGATCACGAGATAACGCTTTTAGCTAAGCATTGTCAAAATGGTGATGATGGTATGTTTGGAAAATAGACCACTTTATGTGGTCTCGCATGCCCAATTTGGAGGATTATGTTTGAAAATTACAGATAATGTTTAGCTCACTTGTTTATATGTATTCAGAAATAGTTCTTCCTGATTGGCTTCTCCAGTCATCTTGATCTGTTTCTTGCCATTGGAACCAGATGGATTCAGAGGACAAAGTGAGGCTGGTGACTTTATACAGCCCTCCCTCATTTAAATCCAATTCACTTGCAAATCATGGCATCATCTTCCTAATGTCATGGTCCTCTTCGAGAAGGAAGGACAGACAAACAGCAACACCTGACTGGCTTACCCTCTTGACTTCTATATGCTTTATATTGCTCTTTTTACTGCCTAATCAGTTGCAGTCACACTGGCATTTCTGGAGAAATCCCAGTGACCACTACTCCTTTCTCCCCAGAGAATGTTCTGCAAGCAAACTGCAGGGGATGTAATCTCCACAGGAGGACAACAGAGAAGCTAAGTTCACATTTTATACCTATATTGACTACCCACTTGAGAGGTTCCCATGACAGTAATTCTCCATAGTGGTTTTTATTTCTAAGAAAAGGCACTGGGGAATCAGCATGCTGCCTGGCACAGAAATTATGAAAACCATGGGGAGTAATTCCTTAAAGATGACACTGACTTGAAAATATCCAAACCATAATTAGCCTAACTTTTTAAAGGATACCTTATACTTTTTCTTTGAAAAACTTTCATATATTATCTCATTTTATTCTCCCACTGTCATATGCTTCTAGCATAGATAGGTGATGGAAGCTGATAAAATTTATCCCAGGATCACTGGGATAGTTGTTGAAAGAAGTAAGAGAAGAGCCCCTAGGCTTTGCATTCTTTTCTCTCGACCACTCTGCCTCCTCAAGACATAAGTTTTGTTGGTGCTAAGACGTAGAATCTAGGAAAATGTAAGCCAAAACAATAACACTCTAGAAACAAGAGTCCAAATGCATCCATTATGGCAGTGATGAGCTGCAGCCAATGGAACATGAATGAATCTAAAGGCAACTATGATTTCCAGGCAGCTTTTAATGCAGTCATTACTCAGGCATACACTATAAAACAGAGATATAGCTTGATATAATGGTACATAATGTGACCGAGCTGTGTGTCCTTGGATAAGTCATTTAACCCTTCATAGCTTTTGCTTCCTCATCTGTAAAACTGGGATACCCACGATGCCCACTTTACAGGATTGCTGCAAGGATCCAATAAAATAATGTTTGTACTATGTCATGTAAACCTTTCAGTGCTATGTCAGCTTTTATGATTGCTATAATATATGAGCCACAAACATGGAAAACAATAGTGTCTAAAGAATTAGAAATTCATATCACACTGACAGCGGCAATGGAGATGTACACAGCGTACACAAGCATATTTCATTATATAGCCAAAGAGGAACTCGGCAGAAGAACAAGAGTAAAGGATGTCTTCATGGAAGTATGTATTAGGTTATTTTACATGATTTCACATGTGTAACTGATATTATATTTCTTTCTTTCTCAATCAGTGGAAGAGGGGCTAGAGAAAGAGACTTTGAACCAAACTTTTAAAAAAAATGAATGTAAATAAAGCATAATTTTTAAAAAACGAAATTGTAGATCGGGAACAGAAGATGGGCTGGTCACGTGGCAAGAATGAAGGATGACAAGCAGAGAGCCTCATTTGGTACTCACACAATGTCAGGAGAAACTGAGGAAGGCCCCCAGGATGTTGGGTGAACCCTTTGTGGTGAATGTTTAGGAAGACATGGATGTGAATGACACAGGATGTGCAGGCATAAATGGATTTCAATCTGCATCATTGGAGGAAAATTATTGCTGATATCAGAGATGTATTTGAGGATAATTGGTTGAAACAAAAAAAATCCCAGAATATAAATATTACATAAATCAACATTTCCAGTACCTTCCAGGGAACATTTTTTTTAATGACAATATCCTCAAGGCAGTTTTCCTATAGTTTTATTGATGGTACTTGCTTTCCAACTACAGTGGGGTAACCTTAGCAAGGTGAGCAGAGGAAACTATCATAAGAGTAACATATTTAGAGCTGAATGGGCTTTCAGAAGTGATCAAGTCCAATTCCATCATTTTACAGATTAGGAAAAGAGGGCTGAAAGAGATGAAGTGATTTGCTCAGCATCCCACAGATAGCAAGTATCTGGACTAGAATTTGAAGTCAGGTCTTTTTAACTCTAAGAAAGCAAGGCAAATGATGACAATGAGGCATAGGTGTGTCCTTCAGAAAAATCACAGGGACATGAAGTGTCTATTTTAACAGAGTAGGAAATAAAGAAGTAGATTAGCAAACAGCTATTCAATTAGCCAATCAACAAGAATGTAAGGATCTAAGTGCTAGGCACTCTGGTGGGCATAGAGATACATAAATTAAAAATGAAAAAGTCCATGACCACATGCAGCTTATATTTTATTGGGGAAACGTGTATAGATATAGGTAGATAACATATAAAGATATATAGTATCTACTTATAGTTTGTGTATATGCATATATGTCTCATAGTACATATATGTGTGTGTATAATATGTATCTACTACATGTATATAGTATATCTATATGTAGTATATAGTATAGCTATTACATAGTTGAGTACCACATAGTATCTGTATTATCCTGGGCCATCTCCAGTTGTCCTGATCTATATCTTGCCACTAGACACAGATGACTCTGGAGGAGAAAGTGAGGCTGGTGACTTTGCACAGCCCTGCCTCACTTAAATCCAATTCATTTGCATGTCATGGTATCACCTCCCTGATGTCATGGTCCTCTTCAAGAATGAAGGACAAACAACAACAACAATAACACACACACACACACACACACACACACACACACGTAAATATAGGTAATTTAGAGGAAGCAGCATTAACATCTGGGAGAGGGTGAAATAAGAAAATTTCTTCACTAGAAGGTGAGGCATGGCTATGTAAGAGCATTCAGGTGGGTGATGGGATGTTACGTGTGAAGACACAAGCAGAAAAGCTTGGCTCTACCAGAGAGTAAGTGAAAGACAAAGGTAAGCTGGAGATGTGTCGCAAAAGGTATTAAATATAAAAGTGAGTCAGTCTTTTATCCTAGTAGCATTAGGGAGCAATGAGGACTTCTTGTGTAGGAAAATGACACAGATATTATGCATGAGATCAAAATTTACAACCATGAAGGACATGGAAAAGTTGACTGTGGGCTTGGTCACTAAATATCAGACAGGCATCACCCTGGGAACTTGAATGAAATTATTTTAGCACAAATGAAAGATATTTAGAGAATGAAATATACAAATGAAAGATTGTATACAATGAACAATAAATTTGTGATATTCCTTATCCCAAAAGTTTGAAGAGGTTAGAAATGTAAATAAGGGACAAAATGAATTAGAAAAATAGATGAATAGATTATGGAACTATAATGGTTTTAGAATAATAACTAATATAGATGCATGATGATGTTAAAGTTTCTCTATAACTGTCAGCACTTTAAGACTCACAAAGCACTTTCCTGACAACACCCTTGTGAGATAGATAGTACAAACATTATTATACACATTTAATATATGAGGAAATTGAGTCCCAGAAAGACAAAATTGCTTATCCAAGTCATATAGAGTTTAGGGCTAATGTTCTCCTCTGATTTTGAGTCCAGTAGTCCTCTCTCTTCCACAGTACCTTCAGGGCATGCTAACCTTTTGAGTTTGATGCTGTACATCTTACACAGAGTAACCATGATCACCTGCAAAAGACACCTAAATGCTACCATCAGCCCATTCAAGATGGAAAAATATCATTGGCTCCCCTAAATAGAGGCATTTTATGTCCTCATGGTGGGGTGGGGGGTAGAAACGTATTGTCTATAGCCATCATTTCAGAAATCAGTCCTCACTGCTAGGGGAAGTGGCTGATAGACCTTGGTTGTTAAACAATGAAGAAAATCTTTAGAGCAATATGTAATGGGAAGCTTTTCTTTCCCTTCACTGGCCCTCTCTGCCTCCTTTCTTCAAAAGATATCTGTAAGCATACAAAAGTTAGGACATCCAAATGAACCTAATGTGTTTGTTTTTCCTCAAAAACAAAACAAAAATCTTTCATTAAACAGTCATGTTCTGCTCAATAGCATACAAGAAACATTAAACAGTTTTTGTCTTTGCCTATCTTTACAGAATTGTTGTTTAGTTGATTTTCAGGAATGTGAAATGACCCCTTTGGGGATTTTCTTGGCAAAGATACTGGAGTGGTCTTTCATTTCCTTTCCAGCTCATTTTACAGATAAGGAAACTGAGGCAAACAGGGGTAAGCAACTTGCCCAGGGTCACACAACTAGTAAGTATCTGAGACTGGATTTGAACTCAGGAAGAGGAATCTTTCTCACTCCATGCCTGGCACCATACCATCTAGTTGCCTTCCTTCACAGATTTATACCATGTAATTACTTTTATGTTCCAACCAGACTGCCCTATTTGTTGATCCCTGTATAGGTCATGCTATCCTGATGGCATAGATCAAGTATCCTGATTTTTGAACAAGCCTGCCCCCTTACCCTGAATGCTCTCCCTCTTCACCCCTGCCTCACGGAATCTGTAACTTTCTTCAAAATAAGTCTTTTGGACATCTTTCTTGATATCCATTAGTTTTTAATGACCTCTCCAACCCCTCTAATTGAAAGAATTTTGTATTTACCTTGTATATACAGAGCATCCCAAAAGTCTTAGCACAGTTTTAAGCTTTATTAGCTTTAATAGTCTTAAACTGTATTAAGAGTTTTGGGACACCATGAATTTTGTAGTGACCTATATGAGTACACGTTGTCTCCCTCCCTCCATTAGAATACAAACTCTTGGTTTTATTTTTTTTTTCTCTGTATCTCAGTGTCCAGCATATAGCTTGATAAATGTTTTAATTAATTACCTCTAAGATAGGACCAAAGGCATTCTGTTTTATATGCAAAGCATACAATATGAGAACACAGACCAGAAGCCAGTGCTGATTTAAATCCTTTCCAGGATCTGTCAGGCTTCATTCCACTTAAATGTCCAATCTGACGTCAATATCATGTTTAAATAAATAAATTGGCACATCCCTACAGAACCATAAATCTGGCATGAGTCTAAACTCAGGACAATCTGAAGGGCATTAATTTTCTTCATCACTTGAAGAGGGATGAATCCAGGAACTAAATCAAAACCTCCCAAGGGCAATGATGTAATCTACTCCAAATGGTTAATTTAAGAGTGATGACTGTTAGAATCAGTTAGAATCAAAACCTCACGCTCAAGGTGCATGCATGCCTTTCTTCTATAAAACTGGCAGTGCAATCTAGTCCTTGGGCTTTGCATTATATAATATTCCTTCATTGATCTATTTATTTGTTGATCTCTTAAATGTGAATGCAATTAGTAACAATGGCTGTCATAGGATATACAACAGAACTCACCTTTTTATTACGACTTTGAAAATATTTATTATTTGTATATATGTGTATTGTGTGGGGTTAATGTATATATATGTGTGTGTGTATATAAGTGTCTCAGGCAACTCTAAAGCTATATAATTTTTCCAAAAAGTGGTGATTTGAATTCATAGAGGGAGCTTCCTTACAGGTAGGTCCATATACCTTACAATACCAAAAGAGAGACAGAGACAGAGAGAGACAGAAATAGAAAGACAGACAGATAGACAGAGAGAGAGAGAGAGAGAGAGAGAGAGAGAGAGAGAGAGAGAGAGCGCCATATAGAAGGAAGGAAACAAGCATTTAATAAGTATCAACTCTGTACCAGGAAGTAGAAAAAGTACATTTCAAATATCATCTCATTTGATTCCCACAACAACCCAGGGAGGTAGGTTCTATTACATATTGTATTTGGCATTAATTTTACACATGAATTCATCTTAAATTTGTTCCTTTAGGAAAAGATCTTTTCAAAAGATTTCAATGCATTCATATATTTTAGACAATTAGGAAATTAAATACCCCATTGAAATTAATCTTGAAATTACAGCAAAAATAAAGAATCTATAAGAGACAAGGCACTGGATTGGAAGATAAGAAACCTAGAATCAAAGGGAATCATATTTTGCCATGGTAACTATACACTATAATATTTAAATGTCTGTTCAATGTTGGTTTTAGATACATTTTAACAAAGTAAAGTAATGGCTCATTATTCTGTAGTCAGGCTTCTAGTAACCTCAAATAGTATAGTGGCATCAGAGGACCAAGGACCAAGGATAAAATAATCTCAAATTTGTCACTACTTATATTATTTTGGGCACATCATTTCGATCTCTCTGAGATTCTGTCTCCTCTTTTATAAAATTAAAGGTTTGTACTAAATGATCGCTACAATCCCTTCTAGCTATAAACCCTATAAATAATACAGTCATACAACTGGGAATTCAAAAAATAGGCTTCTGAGCATAAAAGCAAAATAATAGTCACATATTCCACATATTTTATTCCACAGTAAAGTCTTAGACTCAGCCTTGGGCTTTAAACTTTCTACTGCACAAAAATGACCAACAATAATTTTGGTTTGCAAATTTATTAACAAAACCTTCAGTTCTGCCCTAAAAGAAAGAAGGAAGGAAGGAAGGAAGGAAGGAAGAAAGGAAGGAAGGAAGGAGGTAAGGAAGGAGGTAAGGAAGGAAGGAGGAAAGGAAGGAAGGAAGGAAGGAAGGAAGGAAGGAAGGAAGGAAGGAAGGAAGGAAGGAAGGAACTCTACTCATATAACAGCCTAAACCTACTTAGTCTTGGCACATATAGCCTTATACACCCCACCCATTCCTGGGCACATCAATGTATTACAACACAGCATAATAATTGGTATTCATAATGGTGACCTTGAGTCATCCAAAAACTGAAATGTTTTAAGTGTCCTCTGCTTAATGAAGAAGAGAAAAGTGTGATTAATTCATTTAGAAGTATAACTAATAAATTATTAAAATAGAATAAATGATTTGTGTATTTATAGGAGGCAAATCAGTTGTCTAGGAAAAAAAGAAATGTAGAACCTCATTTCCCATCATTACCATACAAAAGAGATGTTGCTGCATTCAAATAATAGTCGAATATCTTATATATAACTGTTCCATTCTGTTGCACAGTAAATACCACTCCTGATAATGAAAGAAGCTATTAATTCAGTTTGCTGATATCAAAAATGCTCTTTAAATGTCAAATTCAACAAACATTTACTAAGTGCCTAATATTTATAAGATGCTGAGGCCAGCACTGAGTACTCAAGATTAGAGGTCACTATTCTCAAGGAATTTATAATCAAATGGGTAAGGAGGGTTGGGAGGGTAAGGGAAGGCAAGGTATATAAGCAATATGATGTGAAGGAGCATGAGTTAAGTGGAAAGGGTCAATTCAGATAAAGTGTTTTGAGAAATGTGAAGAGACAGAGATAATCAGTTTCATCTGGGGCAACCAAGGAAGGCTTACTGAGGAAAGAGATAGTATGAGTTAGGCTTCAAAGAAAGGGGAGATTTCAATAAATTAAGAAATGGAGAATACGCATAGAGCATGATATGAATAAAGGTGTTGAGCAGTAGAAGGGAAGATGGTTATGGGACTGAGAAATAATTCCAGTTTGATTGGACCACTGAATAGGTAAAAGAGGATAGGCCATGATAATACTAAAAAAGAAGACTGAAGCTAATTTGTAAAGGGCCTTAAATGCTAGAATCAACACTAAATAGGAATGGGATGGAATGATATGATAAGAATAGAACCTTAGGAAGATTACTTGAGCAGTGATATAAAAGATGGATCAGAGAGAAGATAAAGTAGAATCAGGAGGAATAGTTAGGAGGTTGATATCTATAGAAGAGAAAAGAGCTTAAATCAAGGTGTTGTGATGGAAGGGAAAAGGAGGGACTAAATGAGAGATATTTCAGTGATGGACCAGAAGTGTTTTAAAATGGAAAGTAAGGAAAAAGGAAGAGGTAAAAATGATCATGAATTTAGAGAGTTCAGTGACTAGGACAATGGTGTCATCAATAGTAATAGAGATTTTAGGTGAAGAGAGATTTTAAAGGGACTCAGATGAGTTATTTGGAGCATATTGAGTTCCAGGTGCCAGCAGCCTGTCTAAGTGCAGATATGGGACTAGAGCTCTAGGGCAGCCTGGGGATAGATATAACTTTGGGACAAAGAGGTATGGTAACAGTAGAAAGCTCATTGAATTCAGAAAATCCACTGAGCTCAAATCCTAGTTTTGCCACTTACTGGCCTATGACCAGTCATTTATTATTTTATTTTATTTTTTTATTTTTTGCTTTTTATGAAGGGAGAAGGCAGGGCAACTGGGGTTAAGTGACTTGCCCAAGGTCACATAGCTAGTAAGTGTCAAGTGTCTGAGGTCGGATTTGAACTCAGGCCTTCCTGACTCCAGGGCCAGTGCTCTACTGACTGCACCACCTAGTTGCCCCGTGACCAGTCATTTAACCAATCTGGGCCTCATTTTCTTTACTATAAAGTGAAGGGATTGGACTAGATTAGCTGAAAAGTCCCTTCTGGATCTAAATCCGTGATACCCAAAATCATCTGTAGCAAAGTAATAAGTGAAACCCACGGGATTGGATACAATCAGTCAGACTAAGACTGTCGAGAGAGAACAGGACCTAGGACAGCACCTTGGAGGATATCCATATTTAAGGGGTAGAAGGAGGATGAAAAGAAAGTAAACTTTGTAGAGCTATAGTTTTTTTAATTACATTGCAATGACTCACATTTCTTAGTTTTCTAGTTTCAAATCCAACCGGATACATATTGTCGAGCCAAGAAAATGATCAAAATCTGTTCCTTGAGTTGGATTACTCTGTATGTGCTGGAAGGCAAGTTTGCTCTAGATTTCTTCTGGGTCTAGCCAAGACAACAGAAATGTGTGATATGGTAAAAAGTAACAATCACTCCCATGACCTAGTACCAAAAAGATTTCATCAGACTATATTTTTCTACTTATTTTAAGAATTAGAGCAGCCAATTAATTGAAGTGAGAACTGAGATGTAAACGCTCACAGAGTATGGCAAATAGCATGGGAATTTACTATTTACAAACACTTAACTACTACAATTCAGAGAAATCGTTTCAGATAAAGGGAGTATATATATGGTAAGTTAGCTTATTTTTTAAACTGTTTTTGAAAAGAATGAATGCATTGTGACTCAATAAAGAGTGAGAGATTATTATATTGAGAAAGCCATGGTGAAGTGGATAAAGCGGATAGAAAACAGGGAGATCAGGTTTCAAGCCCTACCTCTCACATACACTGGCTGTGTGACACTGGACAAGTCATTTGACCTTTTAGTGTTCTAGGAAGCTCCTTAACCTTATCAGCAGCAAAGAAGATACTAACATGCACTGGTAGAGAAAATTTCCTGATCTGAGAGCTTCCTATACCAATGAAACTAAAGGTTCTATTCGTAGCCATATTCCTATGAATAAATAAACAGGGAAGAACTGAAAAAGGTTTTTAACCTGATCAGTCTTCATGGTTACCAACAACCATGCTAGAAATCACTGTAGCAGGAAATTATAAGGAATCTGTTTAAAAGCAGTTTTCCTTGGACAAGAAATGTCACCTAAAAACCCATTAACGTCAAATAAGTAAAACCTATAGGGAAGAGACAACAATTTTTAAGACAATAATATAGACATAATTATAGCTAGGTTCCCACAAGTACAAATAATGAACCACCTGAAATACTCATTATTTGAATTCAGACTCATATTTCCATTGGGCTGGAACCAATTGCCATATTTTACATAATTATAATTTTGAATAGTGCTAGCTTGAATACATTCAACCACATCAGGGGATTCATTATTCACACTAATTGGGACCTAGTAAATAATTTAGTATGAGAACTATAGGTACTATTTAATGTCTTTAAAGATTATCCATCAAAAAAAAAATTAAAACAACCTTGAATTTTCCCCAGATTAAACTGTAATATAATAAATTATACTCCACCTCCCCAAATACTAAAAGAATTGAGGTTGTAAATGTAATTAGAGATGGAATTGCTAATATAATGGTTCTGTGTTATCCAACCCACACTCAAGAGGCTATGCTTGTGTGCTAATCAAGAACTTTGAAGACCCGACATAGAGAAATCTGCTATGGGAATACAAAACACTCTTACTCTAGCAATTTAAGTTATTTTAAAACTATCAGCACTAAAAGAAACTGACGCTACTTATTAGATCAAGTACCTTAGAAAAAATACATTGTGAAGTTAGGGTTTAAATTTATTAGAATTACAGACAATATAAATAACTACTAAAAACTGTGGGTTCTGGCATATGTGGTATGAAAGGGAGAGTGAGGCAGAGTCAAAGAAAGATGAAGCTGGGACAATGGAGTTTCTAAGATGTTTGAAACTATTGCCAGCTTAACTTCCTTTCCCCTGGTCTCATCAGCCTTTCTGCCCCTGGAATTCTGCTCCCCCTTGATCTTTAAACTTTGTCATACATTCTGCTCTCAGACTGGTCATCAAGTTCCAAATGTCATTCATTTATTAAAAACATTTATTAAAAACAAGTGCACATTTAAAAAAAAACTATAAGCAGAGCAGTTCTCAAGGACACATTGAAAATGTGTTAATGATGTTCACAAACTACTTCAAATGACTCCTTGATACCAGAAGTCTCAGACCCAAACATAAGCATCACACTAGTTAATTTGATTGACTATTTCCCTAGAATCTTTTAAAATTCAATTCTATTTCATTTTCAGTTCCAAATTCTCTCCTTCATCTTTCTTCCTCCCCCACCTGAAGTGAAGGCAAGAAAAAAAAACTATTACAAATATATATAAGCAGAAGAAATTTCCACATAGCCATATTCCAAGAAATAAGAAAAGTAAGAAAAAGAAAAAAGCATATATGCTGCATTCTGCATTCTGAATCCATCAGTTCTCTTTCTGGGTGTGGATAGCGTGCTTAATCATGAGTCCTTTCAAAATGTGGTTAGTCATTCTGTTGATCTGAGTTTCTAAGTCATTCAGCAGCAATGTGTATCTGTGAGAAGTGCATTGTAAGGAAAGCTCAGTACCGATGCTTTGGAACTGTGGTGCTGGAGAAGACTTTTGAGAGTCCCTTGTGCAAGTAAAGAGGTCAAATCAGTCACTACTAAAACAAATTAATACAGGCTAGTCAATGGAAAGTCAAATACTGAAGAAGAAGCTTAAATACTTTGGACACATAATGAGAAGATGGGACTCACTGGAAAAGACTCTAAAGCTGGGAAAGATTGAAGGCAAAAGGAAAAGGGGACAGCAGAGAATGAGATGACAAATAGTATCACGGAAACAAAAAGCATGAACTTGGACAGACTTCAAGAGATAGTGGAGGATAGAAGAGCCTGACATGTATGGTCCATGGGATCACAAAGAATCAGACACAACTGAATGAATGAACAGCACCACCACTCCTAAGTCTTTCAGAGTCGTTTGGCTTAACAATATTGCTGTTACTGTATAGATTGGCTCTGCTCATTTGACTTTGTTCATACAAGTGTTCCCAGATTTTTCTGAAACCATGCCCTTCTCAAACCATCTTACTTTATAGTATTCCCTCAGATTTCTATACATAACTTGTTCAGTCATTCCCCAAGTGATGGTTATCCCCTCAGTTTCCAATTCTTTGACACCACAAAAAGAGCTGTGATATTTTTTGACATATAGGTCCTTTTCCTCTTAGTTTGATCTCTTTAGGATACAGACCTAGTAGTGGTATTGCTGAGTCAAAAGGTAGGCATTTTAAACCCTTTTGTTTATAGTTTCAAATCATATTATAGGATTGTCAGACTAGTTTGCAATTCTACCGTAAGGGCACCTCTTTTTCCAGACCCCCTGAATCATTTGTCATTTCTCTTTTGTGTCATTTTAGCCAACCTGATGTGTATTAAGGTAGTACCTCAGAACTCCTTTAATTCACATTTTTTTATTTATTAGTGATTTGGAACATTTTTATATGGCTAGTGATAGATTTGATTTCTTCCTCTGAAAATTGCTTTTTCATATACTTCAACAATTTGTCATTTAGGGAATTGTTTTCTTATAAAATTGACTCAGTTCCTTTTAAATTTTAGAAATGTGATTCTAATCAGAGAAACTATAAAAATGTTTCCCCCTCCCTCTCCCCCATTTTCCTGTTTTTCTTCTAATGTTAGCTTCATTGGTATTGTTTTATGAAAACTTTTTAAATTTGATATAATTAAAACTATTCATTTTGCTTCCTGTGAAACTCTCTGTTTCTTGTTTGGTCAATTGTTCCTTTACTCATAGATATGGCAAGTAATTTCTTTCATGATCCACTAATTTGCTTATGATATCACTGTTTATGTTGAAATCATATACTCATTTTGAAATTATCTTTAACAGTGGAAAAGTACAAACTCAAATACAAAACTCTCTCCTTACTCATCCAAATATATTCAACTATTTTTTTTTAATCTGGTCTTAATTTTTTAAGAAAGTAGATTATCTTCCACTGTCAGCATAATTTTCTACCTGCCCATATTGTCTGTGGGAACTATTGTCAGATTCCTGTACTCTTGCCTGTAAATAGTAGTCAGCACATTTTAAAAGGCAGGTATGTGCTATAGGGAAAATCTCAAGAATAACCTGAATGAATTCACTCAAAAAATCATTTACATTAAGCGAAGCATTTTTAACTGCTTACTATTGATTCTTTTTTGTTGATTTTTGTTTTAATGGAAGTTTTAAATTCCTCTGAGAATAAGCAATACTCTCTGTATAAATCAATACATCTACTTCTGTGGCACTATATTTCAATAAACCTGATTCTGGTTGGCTCATGGGTTCTTGCCAATTTTGAGAATGGGATAAATAAGAAAAATCATTTTGACATCTATCAATGTCCAACTTGACTTTCTCTAGTGGAATGCCATGCCAGAAGCCACGGTCAAGACTTAAAATGAGATAAAAGTATTGTTATCTCATTGTATACATGAGGAAACTGAGTCTTGGCAGGAAATCAGTACTAATAAACATCAGAGATAGAATTTGAACCCACATCTTCAAGTTATAGTAAATGTTATGTGAGTAGAAAGAAGGCAGCAGATGTGAGAGATAATATGGGGAAACAACCAACAAGATTTGGAAATGCCACGGTGCATGTCAGAAGAGCGTTTGAATTTAGGTCTTTCCTCCCTTTTAAGTCCAAAATTATGTTTCCTATACCACTTTCTCAAGTTTTATCCAGAAAGGGATTTTCCCAAAAGTTACTGAAAACAATAGGAGATATAACTGGTGTTTGGCTTTAGTCAAATTACTTATCTGCCCTGGGGAAACTTGTATATAAAAAATAAATTAAAAGACATTCTCAAAGTAATATATGGCAAAAAAAAAGAATGTGAGATGGTCACATATAGACAGAGTGATGCCAAACAATAACTTGATTATTATATAAGAAGTGGAAAGCTTACCACAGATTAGGTAGATGCTCTATGGAGAATTTGGTACACATTATCAAAAAATATGAACGGGTTGTAATATGGATTTGTGGAAGGAGTACCCAAGTGAATTAGACTGGTCAAAGAACTTACAACCCAGTACTACTAGAACTCCAGACCCAAACCACAAAAAACAATGTTTCTGTTAGGAAGTAGACGTGCAAACTTAATTACACTATTTCAGATATGATCGGTTTGTTTTGCATATGAATTACAAGGGAGTGCTTCTGTAGCAGAAGACTGGTGTTTGGGGTAGGGTGGTAGTTTAATAAGTAGTGGTAGATACACACCCAAAAAAGAATATTCATAAAACATTTTGATGAACAGAAGGAAACAGGAAAGTGCAAAAAGGAGTACAAAAGAGCAATTATGCTTCTTTATAAAAGGCTGTAATGGATGTTCACAATTTCTTAAACAATCATTTCATGTTCTAAGCTAAAATGTTCATTTGGGATTGTTAAGTTTACTGTTAAGTTTTCTTTAAAAAAGAAATTTTAAGGAAAAAATAATTCTGAGTTGCTATTCAAGAAGTGAAGTATATATCACCCCCACTACAACAGGTTCAGGAACTACCTATGCCCTCACACATAGACATGCACATACACACAACACCACATAACACACATTCTCCTTTCCTTCTACTTGCTAGGCAATGGAGGTTGGAAGTCCTCCAACTCCAAGCCCTTACTGTAGGTTCTTCATGTTTTGAGATAGGGTCTCCTGCAAGATTGGGACTGAAGCAAAATGAGAAGTTGAGTTTGGGACATGTTCAGTTTGAGGTGCCAGTGGAATAGAACATCCATGAAAAGATTGTAACTGGAGTTCAAGGGAGAGATTAAAGCTGAATATATAGATTTGGGAGTAATCAGAACAATGGTTTTAATTGAACTCATGGGGGCAGATGAGATCATCAAGGGAGAAAATGTGCTGAGAGGGGGAAAAAAAAAAAGAGCCGAGGACAGAGCCTTAGAGAATACCTAGTTGGAGGTTAGAGAAAAATGATGCTCTGCTAAAAAATATTATTAAAGAAATGAAGTTTTCACGTGTTCAATTCTACATGGTAACACAGTTGGGAGGAAAGTTTTACATAGTAGAAGTATTACTTGGATGATTAGAACTATTTTTAATCAACTAAAAAGTGCTAGCTCTTTTAAGTACTACTTTTGGTGTAATGACTAAAGCAAGTCAACAAGCATTTATGAACCACCTACTGTGTGCCAGGTACTATGCAAATCACTAGTGATGGAAGGAATGACAAATAAGCAAATGGATATATAGATAGGCCAACACAGACTAACTCAAGGAGCTCACATAAAAGAGACAACATGCAAAAACTATGTACGAACAAGATACACACACACATACACAGACGATAAATTAGAACAGTAGATTTAGAGTTAATGGGACCTGAGTTTGATTCTGAGTTTTTCTGCTATTATATTGTGCCCTTGAGCAATTCTCAGTTTCCTCATCTCTAAAATAAGGTGGTTTGGATATGTGTAAGTTCCCTTCTACTTAAAAAAAAAATACTGCATTTTAAATTTATGGAATAAAACAAGCATTTCCATAACATAGTATAATTAAAAAGATGATTGCCTTTCTACTTATAAGTCCTTTGAGTCTTATGTTCTACTAATGTTATATTCCTATCATTTCTATGGTTGCTTCTCAAGTTTTTGTAAGCTGGCTTGCACCAGTACCATTCATTTGTTCCAGAAAGAGTCACTTCATAGATCACACAGAAATAGCCAGTTAATCTTCCTTTTAATTCTCATAAACCCAGGTTCACACTGTTAGTGGCAGACCAGAGACTAGAATTCAGTTCTCTTTATTATCATTCTAGCAATCCCTCCTCTCCACTAGCTAGACAGTTATGGGTATGAATAATCAAAGGAAAACAAATTTTAATAAGTTTCTTGCTACAAAATACTGCACATAATGGATCCTTTACTAAATGAATGACATGTATCTTGTTGTCTGATCTTTTTTGGTTATAAATAAAGTCATTCTAACCTTTTGCTGACAAAGTTCTTGTATTAAGAAGAATCATTTCCAAAGTAACCGTTCATTACATCAGTTTCTCTCTTATATTACTGCTTCCCAATCACAATTCTAAGAAAACATGTGAGCTGTCACAAAAAGGGAGAAAAACCCTCACAGGATAAGCTCTCAGAAGTGTCAGCTGGAGAGCTGTTGTTTGATTTTTCAATTTCAGTTTATAGAGCTGACACAGAGAGGTTTGGCAAGTTTCTAGGGTTTGTTTTAATGGTAACAAAAGATCGTTTTCTATGAGAGCAGTGTTCGCGAGTTATTTTATACACTTCAAAAAATAGGAAGCAGCATACTCTGAGGTCTTGAAATCACACTTGACTCAGTGTGCCTCAAACAAAGTTTGAAAATAATGCCTCCTGTGTGTTACTGTGTTACTGTCCACCATAGGCATCAAGCCCTCTTTCATACATACACAGCTTAACTTAGCCCAACCTAAATACCTCTTTCTCGTAGAGAGAAAAATGTTCTGAAATGGAAATATATGCATTTACCAAAAAAAAGGAATATTTTTCTATTTCTTTCCCTTGAATAATTTATATATTACAACTGGTGGGGCTCACTCACCTTGCCTTTTCCTGGTTTTAGCTCCACATAAAAATTTTTTCCAGTATTAATTTCTTTAATTAAAGCAAAACACTATTGAGTTACTGTGCTTATAGAGCCTAAAAGAACTAATTTCACTCAGCACCTCTCAGAGGCAACAGATCTGGTGACATAAAATGCTCTGTCTAGAAACATATACTAAAGAAATTCAGGTAGAACGTTCCACAAGTCTTAATGTATTAGCATGTGTTTATATTGAGAACATAAGCTATGTTTTTTCTACTTTCACATCTGCTAATGATTTCTCAATCTAGAAGAAGGAGAAGAAATCCATTCTTTCTTTCTTAAAAACATTTATTCCTTCCATTTAGATACTACTTTTTGTATGTAAAATAAAAATTATAATTCTTTGCTGAAAGACATTTTAAATACATCACAAAATGTCAAAATGGTACAAAAATTGTATGTAACTTTTAATATCATGAGATAAAGAACACATTTCAATTTTAGGAATAAAAGAATTTTCTAAAAATACGTAGGACATTTGGTTTTATTCAGTAGCATTTGTCCACTGGAGAAAAAGCACAAGTCTTTGAATTCAACGTTTAAGATCTGAAATCCCAGCTTCAAATACTATTCCTGACCTTGTGAAAGTTCTTTGACCTAATACCTCAGTTTCCTCTAATTTTACATGATATTATTTGAGGGATGGATGATAATTCATTTTCTAAAAATTTTACAATAAAAACTATAAATTCTACAATAAAAATAGGAGTGATTTTCAAATGTTTAATAATGTCATAATTATTGGCTCTACCTTTGTACTTTTTCTATTCCCTACCCATTATTCAAAGTTCTTTGAGAGATAAGAATATTTGATCGCTGGATT
Source organism: Pseudochirops cupreus (assembly GCA_028627135.1). Lineage (NCBI taxonomy): Eukaryota > Metazoa > Chordata > Mammalia > Diprotodontia > Pseudocheiridae > Pseudochirops > Pseudochirops cupreus. The sequence continues at coordinate 164,803,825 of CM053583.1, forward strand.
GAATATCAGAAGACCTAAGTCCTAGTAATCCTTCCAATAATTAACCATCAGACCTTCTTATAAGTTACAAGCTCTAGTTTCCTGATTTGCTAAATGAGATGGCTCAACAATCATATCTCTATGGTTTTTTTTAGTTTTGAATTTCTATGATTTAATTCAACAAATATTAAGTAACCACCTATTATATGTCCAGCATTATCTACTATAGTGTACACAATGAGAAGTATAGACTTGGAGTCAATGTAAAGGAAAATAAGTTATCAAAAAGTAAATCAATCTACAAGGAAAATGGTTATATGTCTTTCATTAGGTTCATTCAAGAAGAGGTTAGATGACCCCTGGGTTGGGTGGTAGTGGTATTGTAAGGGAGATTCCTATTCAAGTGCATGTTGTATTGGATGACCTTTGAAATCACTTCCAACTTAAATAAGTTTCTGTGATTCTTTACAATCTATGACATTCAACATGGTACCTTCTACATAGAATCATATAGTGATTCATTTATTAATGTTGACCAGGAGTATAATAAAATTAAAGTGTTGGCTCAGGAAGATTATGCAGGCTTTGATGTGCAGAATGAAGGGAAAGAGACCAAGGACAGGGGGACCAACTTAGGGGTAATTGGAATCAGGAGAGGAAAAGATGAGATCCTACTGTAAGGGAGTAGCAATAAGAATGAAAAAGAAAGTAAGATCCAACAGATTTTGCTGGAAGAATCAGTAGAATTTTACATCAGATTTGATACTGTTCAGAGGCAGTATCAAGGAATGCATAGAGAGTTGACTTTGAAGACTGGAAAATCCACTTCTAAGACAAGCCCTTCTCAAAACACTTCATGGTGTTCCAGGCACTTCTCAAAAACTATAATTTGCAAAGAAGGTAAGGGGGAGCTCACAAAACAATGATAGGACTCTGAGTCTTGTAACCAGAAATATCAAAATTCAAGTTGTTTTGGAAGGAAGATGATTAATTAGATTTGGGCCATATAGAGTTTGAGGTGATAACAGGATATCCAGAAAGAAGCAACCTACAAGCAATTAAAAATAAAGGAGAGGAGGAAAGTTACAAGACTTAGATAACTGGTATACATGTAGTATATATAAAGGAAAGGACAAAAGACCAAGGACAGACCTTACAGACTATTCAAATTTAAGAACTAGGAGGCAAAAAATGTACCAAGAGTATAGTAAGAAAGGTAGAATGAAAATTGACTGTATCATCAGTGTCACTAGTATCTCCTTGTAAAATGCCTTCAGATCGGTGGGTTGTCACATCCATTTCCATTCCAATCAGTCTTCAGAATTGTGTTAACCATGATGGCTACCTTTGTCTCAGGAGTGGGGATGTCATGTTTTAAAATTAATGCTGGTTCATCCATGCATTCCTTCTTTTAAGAAAAAAGTTGTAAACTATTTTCAAGCAAAAAATTAAACTCAGTTTAAAAGCTAGTTAGATTGAAACTTTACCAGTTTCTTACTTGTGGCTTAAAATCTGAACTTCACCATTGAATCACTGAACTCAGTGAGAGTAGGAACTGTTCCCATTTTACACACAAGGAAATTAAGGCAGAGAGGGGCTAAGTGACTAGGAAAGATGTGAATTCAAGTATTCCTGAATTTAAGTCCAACACTTTATTCACTACACCACCTAGCTGTCTAGGGTGAGTGTGATCAAAACCCTTAGAGACTGAAGATCTTTGGATATTACCTAAAGCAAAATGTTGTTTGTCCTTTGCTCTCAGAGGAGCATGACATCAGGAAGATGATGCCATGACTTTCAAGTGAATTGTATTTAAGCAAAGGAGGACTGTGCAAAATCACTAGCTCATTTTCTCCTCTATATCTTGCTATCTGGGTCCAGTGGCAAGATATAGATCAGGACAACTGGAGTTGGCCCCAAATGCAATGGGAGGCCTCGGCAGTTTTAAGCTAAGGTCTTTCCCAGTTCTCACTCTAATGGAGGCAACACCCATTCAGTGATTAAGGCTAGGTAAGAAATGAGCCAAGGAACAGCCCTTTTTACCTAATTAAAAAAAAATCAATCTGGGAGAGGAAGACCTTCAGGGTTTCTGACCAAAGCAGAAACAATTACTATCTACATTCAAAATCAAGTAGCATGGTCTTCAGTGGTGTCTATTCCAAATTAAAATCCATATAGCATATATTTTGAAATTGAGAAAAATAGTTGATTTGCTCTGAAAAGTCTAATAACCTATAAAATAAGGAGGTTTAACAGGTACTGATTTATATTCCACATTTGGTCATAAAAAAAAAGGACTAACAGCAATAGAGAGGGAAAATGGAAAGCAATCTCCCTTAGAGACACCTTAAGCTAAATAAACAAATCCATTAATTTAAGATAGTAAATATTCACTCAGGGATGAATGCGCGCGCGCACGCACACACACACACACACACACACACACACACTCCATATGCCCTGATAGCTAATCACTACTAATTTACTAATATTTAATAATAAATAGGCATCGTTGATGAGATAAATGAGACACTGAGGAATCCTCTTGTCCAGCCACCTATCTTCAAGAAAGACAATATTTAAACCATTGCAGACAAATTCAAATATTGTTTAAAATTTCTAAAGAAAGAGGTTCTTAAACCTCCCTTGGTAACCCAGTCCAAAACTGAGAGGAAGCTGATTATCTTGGTGCATCACCAAAACCATAAAATATAGCCATAAAATAAATGCTAAATACTTTTCATTGTGATTGCTATGTTTGCAACCAAGAGAACAAAGGGGAAGGTAAGAGGAAAGAAATGGAGATTAATAATCTACTAGAAATGTAAGCTATCCCCAAACTGACTATTTAATAGTCTGTTTTGTTCAGATCACTTGAACCAAGTGCATTTTCCACTTCTCATTTGCCATGAACATATCTCAGCCTTATTAACCTAACACATTTAGATTATTTATAGCCAATTTTCCTAGCACCAGCTCAGAGCAGTTACTTAGTGGGAATGGAACAAAGGTACTGACTGATATGCAAGAGTCAATATCTTATGGAACATGAGAAATAACACAGCTTTGGACTGTGAAGTGATCCAACTCTTTTGGAAAATAACTTTGAATTATACTAGAAAAGTCAATAAACTATAGATATTGTTTGACCCAGTAATACCATCACTAGGCACATATCCCAAGAAGGTCAAAGACAGGGAGGAAAACTCCATACATACAAAAAGACTTACAGCAGAATGCTTATAGTAGCAAAGGACTTGAAGGAAAGGCATAGCTCATGAAGTAATGTGTAGTAGAGGTCAGGTTGGTGGCACAGAAGATGAAGTACTGGGCCTGGAGTCGGGAAAACTCATCTTCCTGAGTTAAAGTATGGCCTCAGATACTTACTAGCTGTCTGATTCAAGCAAGTCCCTGTAATGGTAAAGGGAATTTGAAGATCTTCACTGTCCTTTAGTAAGCCTATGGAAATTTGAAGACATTCCCTGCTTTGAAAGCATACTCTGCCCCCTAATAGGTCAGAATGTAATCACATGGACCCTATGGTAGGAGGAGTTTGCTGAAAGGTGAAGCGGAGCCCACAGGAAGCTGGGAGTCAGAGCTACCTAGACTGACAGCAGGAGAAAACACTTCTCAGGGAGACAGATAGACTTGTGAGTAAATATTGGTCCCATGGTGGTGTTTGTGGGAAGGTTAAAGGATGGAGTGACTCTCTGCGCTGTTGTGGCTTATTAATTTCTTTGCTACTATGATGGAATCCACTTACTGGTTTTGGGATTTGGTCTTCTGGTATCTGAATAAATATTTTACTTCTGTCTCCTATATGGAGAGTCTGTTATATTTTGCAATTGAGCACTGTGCAGGTATATTTATAATGATCATGGGTCCCGTAAATATTGCATTGGTGCTATAGTCCCTTAACCCTATTTGCCTCTGTGTCTCCATCTATAAAATAAGCTGGAGAAGGAAATGGCAAGCCACTCCAGCATCCTTGCCAAAAAAAACCCCAAATGGGGTCATGAAGAGTCAGACATGGCTGAAATGATTGAACAGCAACAAAAAGATGTAGTAAAGAGCTAGACTTAGAGCCAGGAAGACGTCTGTTCAAATTCTACTTCAGTCAGTTAAAAGCTGTGTGACCCTGGGCTAATCATTTAACTTCTCCAGGCTTCATATTCTTCACCGGTAAAATAAGGTGATTTGGATTCAGTGGACTCTTAAGTCCTATCCAACTATCAATTTATGATCCTATGAATGGATAAACAGAATATTATTGTGCCATAAGGCACAATGAATATGAAGAATTTGCGGAAATTTGAGATGCTTCATATGAAGAAATATTAAGGAAATTAAGCTGAGTCATAATAAAAATCTATACAATGACTAGAAGAATATGAAGGAAAACTACACAAAAAATTCAGAATGTTGGCCAAAAGAATACCATTCATGACACTATTCCAAAATAGAAAATGATCTTCCTTAGATGTGCCTTGAACTAAATAAACAGATCCATTGGTTTAAGGTGGCAAATATTCACTCAAGGATAGACACACACACACACACACACACACACACACACACACACACACACACACACTCCCGCCTTGGTAGCTAACTGCTATAAATTGACAAGTATCTAATAATAAATAGGCACGGGTCTTTGGGATAAATGAGACAATAAAGAAAATTCTTGTCCAGCCACCTATCTCACCAACCTAAAAGGACTGATGGCAAAGCACACCTCTCAGAAGAGAAAAGGGGACTACAGGTGGGGCACGAGGCATACACAGTCAGGTACAAAGCCTTGATTTCTTTTGTTTCACTGTATTTTGTTATAAGGAAGGGTTCTATATGGTGGGAGGAAGGGAGGAGGAGTCATTGGGAAATTGTGGAGATATAAAATATTTGTTGAAATAAATGTGTAGGGGGGCTGCGAGGTGGCACAGTAAATAGAGCACCAGCCCTGGAGTCAGGAGGACCTGAGTTCAAATCCGGTCTCAGACACTTGACACACTTACTAGCTGTGTGACCTTGGGCAAGTCACTTAACACCAATTGCCTTGCCTTTCCCCCTCCAAAAAAAAAAAAAAGAAGAAATAAATGTGTAGGGGTAGAAGAGATAGAAAGAAATACAATTGCTTCTCCTTTCTAAGGTGAAAAATAGCTAGCAACATTCCTGCAATAACTTCTTTCTAACATCCCAGAGCAAGGGACTTAGGTACAATTCCTGGCAATGCCAACTTTCCTGTGAACTGCTGGAGCTCTATACAAAGAACTTCTAATCTTAGGTTGTTGGAGGTGAGATGAATCCTAACAATGCCTCTACCACAGACTAAAGAACTCCTTGTACAAGTACAGTTAGGAATATAAACAAAAATGGGTTGTCTGCAAGGAGCAATACTGAAAGGTCTTGTCATTGGCAAATGACCTCTAACACCATCTCTTCTAGAAAATCAGATTGACTGGGTGAAAGGGAAGGATTTAACATTTTAATTTCAACACTCTCAGCTCTTCAGTCTGGTCAAGGACAACGACTGAAAAGTCACACATGCTTTGTGGTTTCAGCAAGACTACTTATCAATATTCTCCATGCCAACAAAAGAATGCAGGAGTGCCTGGGCTAAATAAACACTGCCTTTCTGCTTCAGAGCCACTCTAGCCCCTTTCAAAGATACTCCCAGCCCTGAATTTTCCTCTTCCATCTGCCAAACACCACAGATCCCAGAATATGTGTACAGTGTGATGACAGGTGCATGGCATATGGGATCATTGTGGATTTGTAAAGGTAATTTTGAGAATGTAGGTTTGCAAAGAGCAGAATTATGTCTTGTTTAAGACTCTAGGACTAAAGCTGAAAGGAAATGTCAACATGGGTGAGATGAATTTTCTTGCATTATATAGGGACCAACAACACATAACACAAATGAATGGGCTTTATGACAAAAAGGAGAAAAATATAATGCATTTATCTGGCAAAAAGTATTTCTCTCCCAGAGCCAATATTAAACAGAGATTGAATGATTCATATCTATATGTCCATTATCCAATTATAGTATTCTTACCATTTGGAATGATGAAGAACAAGAAATAATGTATTATGTTTAGATATTTATAAACATTGTGCTTTCAGACAGAAAATATGTATAAATATTCACCAGTTAGTCAATGACCTTACAGTTAAATATAATCGTATGTCTGTTAATGAAATAATCTACATAATTACATATGATATATGTAATAACAGTAAAGTACTTTACAAACATTAAGGCTTTTGTGTACCCCATGGCACATAAATGTGACTTTGCTATTAGTTTGTATCTGTTTCACCGTATCCTAATTCTGCACTAAGACTTGGAATTTGCAGTTTGGTATATGAAAACATTACTGAAGGATTCCACATCCTCAGGAAATTCGAAAATTGCTATCCTAGAATAGTACTTCTTAAATATTTTTATGTTATAGACCCTTTTGGTAGTCAAATGAAGCCTATGGACCCCTTCTCAGGATAATGTTTCTTAATCCACAAAATAAAATGTTAGATTACAAAGGAAACCAATTATGTTGAAATATATGCACATGAAAATATTTTTAAAATCATGCTCATGGACCCCAGATTAACAAATTCTGTCCTAGAGGTAAGATATGAAGAATTACCTAAAACTCGATAAAATTATAAACCCATAGTTAAGATTTTTAAGAATATTCCATATTTAGCAGATGAGGAAAAAAGACTTAAATTGGATTCCCTTATTCTCCAATTTTATATTCACAAATGTTACAAAAATCTTCCTTTTTTCCATTTTGTAGGAAATTCTGAAATTGGTTACATTTTCCTCAGCAGCTCTTCCATCAAAAAGAATGGTCAATTGCCTGGGACAATCCAAATGAACCCAATTTACTTTGCCTTTCACACACAAAAAGCATTTTTGCCCTTGTTCACCCTGAATAAATAATACAAGTCATTAATAGAAAATTCTGTAGCAAACATACTGGAAATAATCTGCTGGCATTCAAGAGAGCACACTCTTTTTTGCTTCTGTCACATGAAATTAGTCACAAGCTCACAGCATGCTGAGTCTACACTGAGTTTGGGTAACATTGGATAGAGTGTCTCTGAAATATGGCACCCAGCAATGGACAGCAAGATGCCCAACTTGCTTTCAGAAGCCACAGCTATAGTGGGTGTGTGCCTGCTTCACCTCTATTCCCCTCTTCTTTTCTTCCTTCCTATCAAAGTCTGAGGGAGGACTTTTTGGCACTGTATTGAGAAGATGCTCCTGCCAAGGAAATAGGAGTGTAGGCTGTATCAAAAGATCTTTCAAGGAATGAATCACATCCGTATATGCTTTGTTCAGTAACATGACATGTTGTGACTGGGTCTCTATTAGCAAAGCAAAGTCAAGAAGTGGGGGAATTATCTAGGCAATTCAGGAGTAATATCCATTTTCACCTAAATTACATGGATAATTTATTTCCTTTCTTAGATACTTCAGATAAAGTTGGTTCTCTTGCCTGAATGAATTGAAGAGAGTTGTTTCAATATTCTGCAGTGCTAATGGAGATGTGAATTTGAGCAGCCCATCTCATCGATGTGGGTATTTACTCTAAGGATGCCTTTCAAGGATCCCCGGCACTTAGCACAGTGTTTGGCACAGTTATCATAAGTGATGACTGACTTCCCTTGTTTATATTCACTGACTATGATCCAAAGGTGGTCACATTGGAAAATGGCATATGTGTATATATACATATTCACACACATGTGTATGTATATGTATATATACATATGTTTGTACTGTGTGGATGCATGCACAGGTTGTGTGTATGTATGTATTGTGCAGATATATGTATGTGTGTGTGTGTTTATGTCCACATACATGTGTATATGTGTGTTGCAAATCAGGTTTGGGGATTACAAAACAAACGAGGCAATAGGCCAGTACAGTACTCATAAGCCTATACCTGTATATCATGAATACTCTCTTCAAGAATTGATCTCTGAAACTAACTCAGGAAATACTTGCCACCCTTCCCTCCCCTTCCGACCCCAAAAGATATTTATTATACCTTGAACTTCTGTGAATTTCAAACTGAATTAAAGCTTCATTTCAGTTTAAATATAAAGCAATTGGTAAAGTACATACTCTATCTGTGTTTTCTAAGTCAATAACACAAATTATTTTAGGGATATGAGAAGAATGCCCTGCCAGCCAACGATGAATGCAATCTTGCTCTTGACTTTAGTCATTTTTCTCACTTCCTTGCCTCTCTAAAAATAAATCTGGTGATACATTCTTTGTTCCTGACTTCTCTAGGCTGTGACTCCCTTTCTCCCTATCATCATCATCACCATCATCATCATCAAAAAAGCATTTATTTAGTACCTCCTTGGGAATGGTGTTATTTAAGGTACTACAAAACAGATGAAACACAGAGAACGCAACCCACCAGAGCTTATAGTCAAAGACAAATACTAAAGCAGACCAAGATATTAATGCTAGACATTAAAGACATTCACAGTCACAAATTCATTAAACTGACATTTTTCAGAGGGAAGGGGAAGGAATAAACATTTAGCCAGGTACTGTGCTAAGCACTTTAGAAATATTATAACATTCGATGCTCACATCAAGCCTGTGTGGTAGGTGAAACTGAAGCTTGTGCAAGATCACACAGCTAATAAGCATCTGAGGTTGGATTTGAAGTCAGGTCTTCCTGACTCCAGTCCAAGCACTCTATCCACTGTGACACCTAGTTACCTCAATCAAATACAAAAGGGCAATGTGTTAATGGAATGGGCCATGAAATCCAAGCCTCTATTGAGATATAGTAGTCAGATATCAATTTGAAGAATATGGGATGTTCTATGACTGGATATATAAAGGATTGCTAGTAGGACAAAGCATCAGAAGATGGGACATCCTGATATATACAGAATGTTTGCTATCCCCTCTGTTATGGAGAATCACCACCACTCTGCCAGTCAGGGGAAGAAAGCGTCCTAAGGAAATAGAAGCTCCTAGATTTGTGAGGTCATCCTGGCTAGGGGTAAAGAAAAGGGGATTAGAAGCAGCTTGTTTTTTTGAAAATAGAATTCTCATGTTTGGTCTAGAATCTAGATATAAAGAACAAAGACAAATATGGGGCCAAAATGCCAAAAATGATTTTTAAAAGATAGCAATGCCCTGTAATGTCTAAGTTTCCCTCTGCCACTTACAGTAGAGGTATAAGTATAGAATGTATATGTGCTTATATATATGTAGATGTAGCAAGTGTAAGCCAGAATGAGAGGGCTGGACTTGAATGACTTCCGGGAGCCCTTTTGTTGTGGTTTAAACTCGGGGACTCCAAAAGCTATTGCTGTGGGGGTTCTGGCCACCCAAAAACTGATATGGTTTCATGATGTATTTTGGTGGATCCACCTCAAAGAATTCAGGGTCAGACCACCTCTAATCCAAGTATAGCCATTTATTAAGATTGATGCCTCTCATGAAGTGGGCTAAGTTCCAAGAGGAACCAGCAAGTTCAGAGAAAGCAAGATGGATTTTTATAGGGTAAGGATGCTGATTACACAATCAAGATTTACACAAAATACAGGAATATGATTACTATTGAAAGGGCAGGAGGAGTTTGTTAAGGGATTAGGTAATGGAGGAGGGGTCCCATCGGTGGGTTCGGTGGGTAATCATGCTGGTCCTCCAATTGGCTAGTTATTGCGGTCCTATCTGGTCAAAATAGAAAGTTAGGTATTGTGATCCTATCTTGGGCCAGACGGCTGATGTGATTGTGACTGAATACAAGAACACACCTGTTTCTGTGGGAATGGGTCTGGAGGAAGTGACTAGGTAGAGGCAGTAGCTGGGTCCCCATCACATGCACACACCTGTTGTTTCTGTGGGAACTGAGAGTTTGGGACATACCGGTTGTCCCAGTGAGCGGGGAGGTATATGTAAAGAAGTCAGGACATTGGTGGGGAAAGGGGGAGGGGCTAGGTAGGTAACATTGGGGCCTATAATGAAGTTAGAATATTGGGGCTGAGGGCAGCTTTATCAGGTTCCATCACTTCCATCTTTAATTCTATGATTCTATGACCACAGGGAATAAATTATTAAGAATTAAATTATTTTTAAAAAGAATTAAATTATTAAGAAGATGAAGAACTCCATTTTCAGCATATTTCAAATAGAAAAGAGGTTTTTATTAATCCTTTCCCTTCTCAATTCTCAGTATTCTAGAGTTATAAAGGACCTGAGGGACTGATCATGTCCAATGCCCTCAGTTTACATATAGGTATAAATATATATTTTTTTTTTACTTTTGAAAGTGTTGAACTTAATTCAATCTTGTATAGAATATCTCACCCCTAAAACCTTTACTTTATTCTCTGTTAAGTGGTCATGAAATGTGTTGCTACTTTTCCATAGCCATGAGGGCATGTAGTAGTGACCTTCAGAAACCATTCTGTTCCAATTTGGCTAATTTGATTGTTGTGGCAAATGAGCTTCTTTTTCCTTTTTGGTTCTATTCTCTAGGTTGCAAGGTTGTTGAAAAGAAATTGCTGAGACACTAATTAGGGCATAAAGTGTGATTTTCTTTATTTCTTCCTGTCCCTTTTTTTCTAGTTTTCACTGATAATATCCCCGAGGAGTCCCTCTTTCACTCTTTTCCTCTTAAGTTCTGTCCCCTACGTGGCCTATTTTCATCATGTCTTACTGGTAGGGCACTGATTCCCAAGTCTATATCTCTTTCTTCACCTGTCTAGTCTGTAAGGGTTTGTCTGCTTTTCTAATACTCAGTGAATGTTTTTCAACAATCTAAATCAGGGCATAATTGCTTTACCATCTCAATGTTCTCCCTGGAAATGCCAAAACTTTTCTTGGTCAAACAAAGAGAAAGTCACAAGTCATTTGAAATCTCCTCTTTATCCCCAAACATCTGAAACTATTTTTTTTTTACTTTGGAAAATGACTATCTAAGTGTGCTCCAATAAATGTCCTTACATGCCTCTTAGCTTCACTCAAACTATTAAAATATCAATGTAATATGTGTTTTATTTACTATGTATTGCATTTTTTACATGCTCTGTGATTTTGTTGATGTAAGGAGCTGCCTCACAGGAAGTCCTTCTATTGAGGCAAGTCACCTTCTCTGCAGTTCAAAGTCTTTAGAGAATGGTCTAGAACACTGTGAGATTAATTGAATTACCCAAGGTCACACAACCAATTTGTATCTAACTCAGGTCTTCCTGACTCCAAGGCAGATTCTCTAACCGTTATGCAACACCGACTCTCATGTGTGGAATACATACATATATGTGTGTGTGTGTGTGTGTGTGTGTGTGTGTGTGTATGTGTGTGTGTGTATATATATATATGTGTGTGTGTATATATATATATGTATATATATATGTGTGTATGTATATATATATATATATATATATATATATATATATGTTAAAAATAGATGAGCTCCAAGCAAGGACAATGAAAAAGGTAAAAATATGGACAGAAAGAAAAAAGAAAAAAACAAAAGTAAACATGAAAAAAGACTGGAGGAACAAACTCTGCTAGGAAAATGTCTACATTCTTCCTATTGAGTGACTGGCACAGGACTGAACCAGTCCCTAATGGGGTAAATCCTCTACCCATTCAAGTGCTGATATGCAAGAAACAGAGATGCACCTAAATGAATATACCTTAAAAGATCCAGTTAGTGATTTCTGAAGGGAAAGTCACAGTTACTAAAATGAGTCTTCAGTGCAGGATATAGTCTGACTATGAAGCTCTTATTGCCCCAAGACAGACCAGTAGAAGGACTCTAAATGTCTACAGCACCCCCAACACATTGGATACTGAACCATTGGGATACTGTGACACGAGAAGAAAACTGAAGAGTAAATGCACTTCTAGCTCCCCATGACAACTGCTGGAAGGGGAAATGAGCTTGGGGGTTTGAGCTGGCTTCCCAAGAAGATAGATGGCAGGGGTCCTTAACTAATTTTTTGGATTAAGGACCCCTTTGGCAATTTTGTAAGAATATGGATACCTTCTCAAATAATGTTTTTATAAGTTGAAGTAAATACTAAAGTTAAAGAACAGGATAATGAACATGAGGATAGAGTTTTTCCCTATCCAAGTTCACCAACCTGAACTGAAATACATCCATGGGCCTCTTTGGGATCCATAAACCCTGGCTTAAGAATCTCTAATCTATGGGATATAATGTGATGCCTGTGCTGGGTATATTAATGTTATTTGTTTATGCATTTTTAATATTATGAACAAAATTTTTATACTCTTTCACCAGTCACCTTTCACAGATACACTATAAACATGTAAAAGATTTCCCAGTCTGTATGTCTGAGTGGGTAATAATCTGACTGAGTAATCCTCACCAAACCTAAACCATACAAAAGACCACAGGCTATCACCTCCAAAAAGAGGTTGCCACAGAGCCTAGGGAGGCCAAAGAAATTATGGCTGATACCCTAGATCATCCTCTACCAGAGAGATGGTGTATATCACACAAGAGTTTCACATGATTAACAGCACACATTCCCTACTCCCTTACTATTAAAAAGAATCAAACACTGTACATGACTGGTGTCATGTACATTTCTCCATTATAGAAGTTGACTATTTCCAGAAAAAATTTAAGTAATTGTTTATAAGACATTCATAGGATATTCCTTTATAGAAGGGTAAAGGAAACTGAAGGAGACGTAAAATCCTAAGTGCTTTAAAGACATCCTACATATAAATCACTTCAAATGTGTCAAGGATAAAACAATATAAGAATGCCTAGAATAATTTTCATCACCACCTATATGCTCCCAAAATATGTCATAATTAACTCACCTCTAATTTATTTTTCCTCACTTGATGTTTTTATTGAAACCACTTGTAACAAAACATTTGGAAATGCTCTTGAGTAAAATCTCATATTACTCAAGAGTAGAAATATGATATTCTCCCTATAAGCCAACCTTGAACCTCCTTCAATACAATCTATAACATGACATTTGCTATTCTGTAATTGTATACAATCAACAAGTGTTGCAAATATCGCCAATCTTCATTAAGTCATGATTGCTTTCATTTAAAAATCCAAAAAAGCTGATGATCTCTAAAAGACAACTAGTCAGAACTACCCCTTAAAATCATTAGCTCATCTATATGAGGAACATTTATGTTTTATATGAGCTTCACAATCAATGATTCTTACAATACCCTTTTGGGTCATGGGTGATAGAAATATTTATCGCCTGCATGAATCAGAAAGAAAAGCTGATATGTAAAGTGGAGCAAAATTAACAACTGGTGTTTCCTTTACCATTTCCTTTGCTTGTTTTTTTTTAAAATCACTGGAACATTAGCTGTGTAATTCTTTACTATAGTTGAGATTTCCAATAAAAAGCTAAAGTGAAACTTCTTATAAGTCAAAATAATGGAGAAATTTCCACAGTAGTTCAGACTATCTACATTTGCAGTTTCAAAGATATGGAGAGAAGCAAAGTACATCACTATAAATGGGTATGGTGAAGAAACTGTGGCTGCTATGGGAGGATTGGGTCACAGGAGAAACAAAAGGTAAGAATAATACCATTTGTAGGACGGTTGAGTTGCTGCTCATTAATCTTAAAAATGCTGCTTGAGGTTTCTATGCCACCACCTGCTGTTTTGGGTATGCCCACAGAACCACCAGCATCTGCCCTGGTGAAACATGATTAATGAGTCTTGTAAACCCAAAATAATAATAATTCCTACACAATATCCTTGTAGTAGTCTAGCTGGGGTAGAAAGAGATTTACATAGGTGAAAAGGATATCCTCCTCAGTTTTCCAGGCCCCAAAATTAAATAGATATGTAAAACTAGATACTTAGGGCATTGATGCCACTGCACTTCAAATTCCTGACTCAAAGAATAAAGACAATTTCTCCCAATGTCTATCAAATGAAACTAGTTTTTCATCTGCTATGTGAAACAATTTAAAAGTCAGCATATATCACTAAACGTTTGAGAACGTGACTTTCAAGGCAAATATAGACATTTAGAGTAAATGGGATTGTTCAAAACAAAAATTTCAAATTTCAGGTAAACAAGAATGGAAAGCTTAGTTTGCTTCAAAACCAATTGAGTATTGCATGTTCTGTAGCAAAGATACTGTGAGAAAGAAGGAAACATCTTCCTTGAATTTCTCGTTTTCATATGAATCACAGCTCAACCTTACTGAATTGAATAACACCCCAAAAGAATAAAATTCTCACCAAATTTACTTCTGAAATTTCTTTAGCTTCAGGTACATTAACGTTACCAGCGCAAATTCGCGAGCCTTTTTATAATGAGCTAAAACATCAATCTATTTCTCATGTATTTGCAAATAGATTGGAAAAGTTATAACATGCCACAGAGTACTTTCTTACTGCTGCCATCAAGTTGTTTTTTAAGTCCAGCAAATTGAACCACAAAACTTTCACATAGATGTCCATTATTATCCACCAATTAACCTCATCTTCTTCATGAGACTATAAGTTACAGAGGTGGGAATTATGTTTTCTCATCATCTAAAATAGTGATATATGTAAACTAAGAATGAAATATTTAATAAAGCAGTTCATGCAAATGACTCTCAGATCTACATATTCCACCCTAATCTTCCTCCTGAACTACCTCATCACTGATGCTGGATATCTCCAATCAGATGTCTCATCTCACAATCAATATGTCCAATTCAGAACTAACTCCTCCTCTTTCCCTCATAGCTAACAGTTGTATTGTGCTTTAAAGCCAACAATTCATTTTACAAACATTATCTCACTTCATACTCAAAATAACGCTGGGAGGTAAGCGCTATTATTATCTTAAACTTATAGCTTAAGAAACTGAGGCAGACAGAGGTCAATTGCCTTATCCAGGGTCACGTAACTAATAAGTATCTGAGGCTGGAATTGAACTCTGGTCTTCCTGACTATAGGTCCAGAACTCTATCTACTGTGTCACATAATTACCTATGGCTAGCATTTTATAATCTCAGAGTTATCAATGACTAAATCACGTCACCAAGGTTACACAGGCAGCATATATCAGAAGGGAAATCAGAGCCTCAATTCCAAAGCTGGTCTTCTATCTATCCATTACACCAATGGTCTCCAGAGTTGTAGATGGGCATGCCAAAGGGTGTACAAGACAATCTATTGGGGTAAAGGAAGAAGATATTAAACCTGTTTCCATTTAGTTACACCTTTTAAAAAATAAAAATTAAGCTTTGATACAGATTATTTATATGTGCTATATAGAAAGGAAAAGAAAGAAAAGTTAAAAGAAAATAAATTCAATTATGGGCATGATAGCTATTTCCCAACAAGTTAAAATGGGAAAACCACTTTCACAATAAATACTCAATTTTATAGTCACCATTATTAAATATAACCTGTTGTTTTGGTTACTCTTACAAATTCCACCTGTAAGGATCTCTAAGACTATAAAGCTACATTTTGTTTTTCATGTGTTTCAGTAGGCTCTGACTCTTCATGATTACATTTGTGATTTTCCTGGCCAAAATACTGGAGTGGTTTGCCATTTCCTTCTCCAGCTCATTTTACAGATGAGGAAACTGAGGCAAACACAACTACATGACTTGCCCAGAGTCACACAGCTATACTTACTAGGATACAAAATACTAGTGGCATTTAGAAAACACTATCAATTTTGTAAAATACATCATTATGCCATTTTAAAGAATACTATGATGATTATTTATCTGCTGCAAATACATTTATAGAAATAGACATTTCTACTGAAATCTTTTCTGAACCTTGTATATATTATGTCTACTGCTATGCTGAATCTGGCATTTCTTTCCAGTCATACCCTTGACACCTACTTCCCTGTGAACTAAATTGGCATCACCAGCTCATTTCCTAAAGGTCACTTCAGGACCAGTGGGCAATAATTACCTTCCACTATTACTAGCCTGATCCAAAATCAAATTGATAACCTAGAGATGAAAGGCTCTGAATCCCATTATTAAATACTTAAGCCATCCAAACCTTTCATTTGTTGGACAAATACTAAAAGCATTACTGTTAAAAATCTGAAAATGTTTTCTGATAATTATATACAATATGGTAGTATGATAGAAGCCATTTTTACCAGGATTTCCATTATTCACCCAGTGCCCTAGAGGATTTAACTAGTCATATCTTCGCCAAGTCCACTCCTTCCTGAAGAGGAAATTATGTCAATATGAAAAGGGTTTCACTTACATAGGTAGACTTCCTAGCAGGCTTATGTTGTATGATGCAATCTAGCTCTTACTGAATTATTCACAACTTTTTATCTATTAAATGTCAACATAAGTGAAAATTGGACTTTGAAAGCTGAGTGTATCAGAATTTTCACAATCATGTGATGTTTGAGCAGATATATACGTATAAGGCCATGCCAAACAAATACATAAATCAAATTTTGTCTCATCTCTACCTTACGTGGACTTACTTTTCAAATAAATAAAATACATTCTAATTAACTTATAGAGACATTCAAAGAACTTTAAAAAAAAAAAGATACTGAACAGATACAATCCAGAGTCATGGATAAGTAATGCCCTTACTGATTTGAAATAAAAGAATGTGAATATGCTCATTCCAATTAGTGAGAATTCAAAAGCACAGAAAAGGAGAACCATTTCAAAGTTATGAAGATACCTCATACATGCATTTCATTTGTGTTTTAAAAGATGTACAGTTACGGAATCCCATTCAATGAAACACAAGCCTGCCTGATGCTTGAGATGAATGCCAGCATCATTCTCCCCACCCCAAAAAGTAGAGAAAAAAAATGAAGGCTATTTGAAATTTTATAAATTCCAAATGCATGGTATCTAAATTCATGTGTTATTAATATTAAAAAGCACCAGGGGTTAGCATTAGGTTTTCCATGGCTATTGATTATATAGTAGTAATTTGTTACAAAAGCAATATTAAAAATCAGAACTGACTTTCTAAGTCAATAACATAATTCCCAAGGATTTACTGAAGAGATGTGGCTACACGTATTCCTTAAAATAAAAAAATGACACAAATATCACCAGAGTTCTGAAGCACAGACTTACTCAGGTTTATTAATTACTTTTGCCAAAACTACTGACACTCTTACAAGTAGACTATGGAGAAGCATCTACTCATTCCCTGGGGTAAGATGCGACAATTTGCTGCACAAAAGAAAAATGTATCATCCAACTAAGTGTCTTCATATGTGGGGAGGTTATATTCTATTGACCTTTTTACAAAAAATGTATTTAAAAATCATTACTGGAAAGGACCATTAAGGGGAAAAAGAGCTCATTTTTCCTTTGGAAAGAGGCCAATGATTCAGAAAATGCAACAGTGGCTCTTTATTTGATCAAGTACATTATGTGAATGTAAGGTTAAGTTCCCATACCATAACCTGTTGCTAATGCTTAGGGACTACCTCCACAAAGAAGACTGGGCAAATTCTTCTGATGTCAGGACATGAGGAATAGTTTCCAGGGCTGACAATCCATGCTGTTCTTACCCTTACGCCCTCAAAAATGGAAAAAATGCAGGCTATCACACAAGCATTAGGCAAATGCCTGATAGACATCTAAAACAGTTCAGTGCTGCTGCTAACCCATTAACTGGAGAGAGGTTCTCTCTGTAATTAGATTATGGAGCATTTGATAGATCAGTGACCTTTAGAATCAGGACAAAGGAATGGGAACCCAGTAACAATTTCTCCTTTTTCTCATATATTGGAAAGGCTGTTCTAAGAGAGTCATCATTTTAACTAAAACAGTTGAAGATAGAAAGATTCACTTATAAGAGCTTCTGTCTTTCACATTTCAATGCTGAGGATAATGAAACCTAATCAGTTTCTATATATTCCCTAAATACTGAAGATTTCTATGTACATGCATAAATGATTTTTAATACTTTGACAATTCAATTTCATGGAAAGTCAATCAAACTAGTTTAATTTTGTAATTTATTTCAAAACCCAAATAAACTGAATTAACCAATCAATTCAGGCATGATAGGTAAATTGGTTAAGTGTGTAGAGGAAATGTCTCGTTGTATCTCCTCTTCATTGTTTTCATAAAATTTTAGTCTTTCACAAAAGATTAATCTCATGTGACCTATTTGTTCTTATTGAAGAATTTCATTTTAAGTGAATATTTAGCTCAATTGAGAGAATGGATTTCAGAGTACTTCGTCATAAATATCTATCTACCCCCCATTTTCAAGGTTGATGATGGTGATCGTGAAGCTGTTCATGAAGATTATATATGTGTGTGTCTATACACATGTGTATGTATGTGTATACATACACACACATATATATGTAGTCTTCATGATAAATCATGTTCTGGCCTTTTCAAGTGAATATAAGTACACTGGCCCATGGATATTAGAACATGTTTCTGAATTGGTTTTCTAGTAATAGGATTAGATTCATAGTGCTCTACCCATGTAGTCTCACCAAGACACCCTTATGATCAACTGTATTATCAATTAGAGATACAGTCTGTAGCTATCAGAGAGTCAAAGTGGTCTCTATGGAGATCAAGTATATAACTCTGGATTTATTAACATCACAATTTAAGCCAGCGGTCTCCAAAACTGGGGGGCTTTAGCCTTTCACAAGACCATGGTACAGCCCAAGGGATATATAATTAGCTAATCAGAGCATGGGAAGATGGGTAGCATCTCCAGGGAATCGTGAGGTCAGTCTCCAACACAACCACTCCTATTCTGACCTTTCAACACTATTCCACATCATCTCTCCTTTTCCTGTGCAAGCTGTAAACCCTCCCTCCCCATCCCGCCCCAATCTGAGCCCTGCATTTTCTCCTCAGAGAAGTTATACCAGAACTAATACATGGGTACAAACAATACTAACAATCAAAATTATGTGAGCGACATAGGAAAACTTACATGCTTATCCATTATTGGTGAGTAAAAGTCTTACCACCCAAACCTCCATTTAAGAAGGATGCCCAGAATTAAGATACACAGGCACTGGGGTAGGGAGATCCATCCTGCCCTACCAGAAAGTCAGAGGGGCGAGGGGGAGGACATACGAGAGAGCAGATTGGGGGAGGAGTTATACAGTGGGATGTCTGTTTTGAGGTGTTGGGTAGGGGAGAGATGGGGAGAAAATCTGTAACTCAAAATCTCGTGGAAATGAATGATGTAAACAAGAAAATAAATTAATTTTAAAAAATAAGAAGCATGCCCAGGTCAGCAATGTCTTTGTTCCTCTCCAGGCTTTACTCCATACTTTCTCTTTATACCCCTTCCTTCAGTTTCCATTAAAATGTAAGCTTCTTGAGGGCAGGCACAGTCTTTCTGCTTGTCTTTGTGCTTAGCACTATGTCTGCCACATAGTAAGAGTTTAAAAATGTGTGTTAACCAACTTGTCTTTTGTTTTGGGTGTGACAGGGTATTATAGAAGGATCAGTCATGAGTGGGTTGTGATCATCACTGAAGATCTTTACTACATCATCTATCCCCCTAAGTCCTTCCCTCCTTCTATTCTTGCATATTCATGTCAACAGTATCACTATCCTTTCATTCAACAAAGTTCACAACTTTAGTATCACCTTTAACTTTTCGCTCTCTCTCACCCCAGTCAGTTGTCAAATCTTTTCTTTCGATTTCTTCAGTTCTCAAATCTGTCCCTTTCTTTCGACTTACACAGCCATCACTCTAGTTCAGTCCCTCAATATCTCTTGCCTGGATTATTAAAATAAGCAGCCTCATTGTCGTCCCTACTTCAAGGTTCTCCTGGCCAATCCATCCTCCACAAAGCTGCTGAAAGGAAGTTTCCTAACGTGCAGTTCTAATAACATTATTCCCCTAATCAATGAAATCCAAGAGTCACTTGACTCCAGGATTAATTATTATTTCATTTTTATCTCAATTTTTTTAATTTTTATTTTTGCGTGAACTTTATAATATACATAGCACAGTAGAAACTTAAATAATTTGTAAATAGATAAAGATACACAATTAGAGAACATTCAGATTTTTTTTTCTTTACTAATAAGGGTCAAGAGCAAAAAAGTTCAGAGACCACTGCCCAAACAGCAAATTAACCTAGTCATGGGCCACGTAAGGCCTCCAAACCAAGTCTGGAATGACTGAAAGCAGTTTAGGTTCTTTTCCTCTGGGGGTTGTGAGGGGAATACAATGGGCATGTGGCAGAAAAAGAATTATTGATATACTGTAAAAAGAGAATTTTATTACTCCTTTGTGTATCTTTATCTAGTCTATGTCTGATTGCTATATTTTTTTAGTGCTTGGGCTGTTTCTTATGCTAGAAATAGGTTGTCTCTAGGATATGTATTTATTCCCAATTATTTATACCTGGGCATAAAATTTATTTATATGCAATTTTATTCCTGGGTGTAAAACAATTTAAGGTCCAGTATTCAGGTGGCCACTCACGCTCAGTCTGAAATACTGGAAGAGTTGGTCAGCTCCTGGTGACACTTCACACATTCAGCAGTATGTCCGGCAATTAGGACAAAAGATGATTATGTCATAGTCTAGCATATGCCCTTCCTGAATCCTTTGCACCAATATAAAAAAAAATACATGAGAATGTAAGTTCCCTGTGAGAGCTGGGCGTCTCTTTCCATATACAGAACAGACCGGTATTTGCTTTTTTTAACGGTATTTTGAGAAAGCACATAGTTCTTTACTTATTGGAAACCAAGGGCAAGACATAAAGAACATTTTACTTCATATTATAATTGTGCAATTTTGTTCTTGCCATGTTATTTGCAGTACATTTCATATACTGTTCACATAACATTTTGCAATATACAATAATATAAAATGCTTGGGTGGTTCAGCAGTTGAGTTCTTGGGTCACCACAACAAATCATTACCTGCATAGGAACTAGTCCAAACTCCAAATTGCTACACATACACACACACATGCACACACGCACACGCATGCACACACACGCACGCACACACAGATGTGTGTGTGCATGTAGTTTCTTGAACAAGAAATTCCACTTCATCTTTTTTCCTTATTTGTTTATAGAAGAAATTATTCAGAATATTTTAGCAAAAATATGAAGAAAACTATGCAATATAGGTGTTACCATATAATTCAATCCATCTGTTCATAATTAGGAAGCATATGTGCTCATTTTATGCACAACATTAAATTAATAAACATTTAAGTGCTAAGCTATGGGCCAAGCATGATACTATGGGCTTGGGAAACAGCCAAAAAACACAGACACACATACATTCACATATACATATACATATGGTGTATGTATATATGGGATATATACACATACTCTGACTTCAAGGAACTTACATTCTATCACTGGGGAAATATATGTACAAAAAATTAAATTAATTTAAATTAAAATTAAATATCTATGACCGTACATATTTATAGTATGTGTAGGCATTTTGAAAGAAGAAATACATACACACATGTGGACACACATCTATAACATATATAAACATATATGTGTACACATATATGTGTGTGTTTTCCCCTATGGATTAATTAGTTAGTATATGTGTGTGCTCTTGGGGAAGTCACCTTAAACTGCTCTACACATTTACTTTCCTCAGTGTTCTCCTTTCTATTAAGTGTGTTGATCGGTTGTTTCAGCCATGTCTGATTCTTTGTGACCTCATTTGGGGTTTTCTTGGAAGAAATATTGGAGTAGTTTGCCATTTCCTTCTCCGGTTCATTTTAGAGACAAGGATCTGAGGCAAAAAGGTTAAAGGACTTGTCCAGGGTCACATAGCTAGTAAGTGTCTGAGGCAAGATTTGAACTCAAGATGAGTCTTTCTGATTCCAAGACCAGTGCTCTATCCACTGTGCTACCTAGTTGCCCTGTATCTATTAAGTTACAGTTTACATTAAAATATTATGCTATTTCTAGTATATTTTCATATATTGGACTTAATTTACTATTATTAAATATTAAATAATGTCTAAGATACCTTCACATATTAGACATAGTTTAACTTTTAACATAATTGGATGTAGTATTAAGAGACACTAGCAGGTTTTATGATCCTTAGTAAAGCAATTAACTGCACGCCTCAGTTTTCTCATACTTCATTAAGAGGCAGCGTGGTATAATTGATAGAATATTGGAAAACCTGGGTTTAGATGCTACTTTAGTCATTTTTCTCATCTGTAAAATAAGAAAGTTGGACTCAATGAATTCTAAATCCTTTCCAATTCTAAATTCATGGGGGTTTTTATTGTAAATAAGCACTTATTCCTTCACTACTTACCTTATAGAGGTATTACAAGGAAGGTCCTTTGCAAACCTTAAAGACTGGGCACTATTATTCTTGAATACTGTATTAGTCTCCTCCTTCAAACTTCCACAATCATGGTATTTTGCAGTCAGTTCTACAGTCATATTGTTTCTTTATTTTTACTACCCTGTATTCCTTTGCAGTTAGTTTTTTTCTGAATATTCTCTTATAGAACACATAGTGGTTATTTTATGAATGGAAGAAAAAGAACAACAGGAGCTATAATGGCTTGACAAATGTCAAGTCCATCAGGTAATTAGTATTAATTAAGTGCCCTCTCTATGTAGAAAACTAGAGTCACTTTGGAGAGTCACAAAGGAAATGGAGGTTGTGGCTCCTTTTAGTCAAGAAACAAATAATCTGGTAAGAGACAGACAAACGGGAAGAAAATTAGATGAAAAACATGCTAACTGTATCCCTCAAAAATATTACCCAAGTGTTAAGAAGTTGCTGGGAAAAACAAAATGATTGTCATAGCGAGGCATCATGAATTTGGTAAAAAGCTTCAGGAATGAAATAAATTTTTAAGACATATGTGATACAGGAGATGCATAAGAGAATTCCAAGATCTAGGGCAAAAGATAATTGTTTTTTTGCCTTTGGAGGGGGGAGGGCAGGGCAATTGGGGTGAAGTGACTTGCCCAAGATCACATGGCTAGTAAGTGTTAAGTGTCTAAGGCCGGATTTGAACTCAGGTCCTCCTGACTCCAGGGCCGGTACTCTATTCACTGCTCCACCTAGCTGCCCCAGCAAAAGATAATTGAGTCAAATTTCCAGAAGAGAACACAGGGCAAAAGAAATAGAGAAAAATATCATCCTTGAGCATGACAAACAAGAATTCACATGTCATATGATTATCTGCCTATAGGCAGCCTTCCCAGAATTGACCCAACATGAGAAATGTTACTGTTGTTGTGCCCATAAGAAAAAATTTTCTTTCAGTCTATTGAAATGTTCCAAATATTTCAGAATCAATTCCAATCCTACCTCCTCAAGGCAGCCTTTCTCTCCTGTTCTAATCCACAATAAATTCTCCCTTCTCTGAACTCCTTCAACATTTTTTATCTATTCTAGTTGTACTATCTTGTTGAAAAGGTGTTTGTTCCCTAAACATTTCTCCTGTGTTTATCTCCCCAAGCAGATTATAAATTCCTTGAAGAAAAAATCTTTAGAATATAGATTTAGAACTAGAAGGAACTTTAAAAGTCATCTGATCCAACCCCCTCATTTTTTAGATGAGGAAACAGAAATCCTGAGACATCGCATGATTTGTCCATGATCACACAGGTAGTAAGTGGCGTATCTTCAAGTTCTCTTAATAATCAGAAGTACCTAGATCCATGGAAAACATAAAGTGATTATATGTGTGTGTTTGATATTATATACTATATGTGGGTGGGTGGGTATATGTATAAACATATATATTATATACATATGTATATATTTGTTTATCTAAAAGATCATCCCTTGATATTATTATGAAACACATGATCTAAAATTTATTTATGTAAAATATATGAATTCTGAACAATTATAACAAGTCCCAAAAACATTCAAATAAAGTATGGTAAACTGTCGGGCACCAGCAGAAAGGTGATGACCATCTAGGAGCATTTAAAGGAAGAATGGAGAACATCAAGGAACATTTTTCCATGACTGCAGAGTGGTCTACATGAATATCCAGTTGTTCTGGTGTATTTGTCTTTCATGGTAAATTAATAAACTGGTGTTTAGATGAAAATCAGTCTTAAATAAGTTTGAACAATGCAGGTCAGTGTTTCCAGTCCTGATGACCCCTAAATAAAAGGACCACTGAAGTCCCATGACCATAGAGATAAAAGACAAAATCCTATGCACACTCAATGACTCAGTCAAAGTGCATAAGACACTAGGGGTTTCACTAGGGAGGCATACCAATTAACTTGACTACATGCCCACAGAAGAGAAAAAAAAGGAGATGCCATTATAGACCAAATAAGGGCACACATAGTTCAAAATCCAAAGAAAGTGAGGTCTTTGAGAGAAGTGTGATGATGCTTACTTGGCTCAGGTGAAAAGCAGAATAGCATAAAGAGAGATGAGGTCAGTTAGTAGGAAAACCATGAATAGCACCCAGGTTTCCTGACTTTCAATCAAAATTTCTCTCAATGGTGATATGTTCACTTAAGGCAGAACGCTTGCCTTTCTTCTAAAGATAGGCAAAAAGAACAGTGTAGTAGATTTTTGTTGTTACTGTTGAACTGTTTCAGTCATGTCCAACTCAGTGTGGCCCCATTTGGGGTTTTCTTGGCAAAGACACTAGAGTGGTTTGCCATTCCTTCTCCAGCCAATTTTACAGATAAGGAACTGAGGCAAATTTGCCCAGGGTCACACAACTAGAAAGTCTGAGGCCAGATTTAAACTCAGGAAGATGAGTCTTCCTGGTCTAAAGCCCAGTATTCGATCTACTGTGCCATTTAGTTGCCTCAATGTAGTAGAAGGGTGGAAAAATTTTTTAAGGCTAAGGAAAGAAATGCTTCAAATAAATAAAAAGAAATAAAAAATAAAAAGAAACATTGTTTCTGCCATAGTGGATTTGCTATATTAAACCCTAGATTTAAAGTATTATCATTACCATACAGACTATTATTTCTATCACATATGACATTCATATCTGTTTTGCTTTTTCTCCTTGCAAAAGGTATTTAGGATATTGTGCCATTACTATATTAGTCCCACTGTGTTAACTATCATTTAACGGGAAACTCTGATCATGGTGACATTCATCTGTGGTTACACTTGTGGTAACAGATTCTGCCAATATCCACTGAGATAAAAACAGACAACTCCCTTTGCTTTCTGTTTCTATCACAAACCAAAATTAGAAAGCAATATGAGGAAGGAAGAAATGAAACTGTCAACATAGGGATTTCATGCCGAGCAATCAAAAGAGAAATAAAACAAATTATTTCATGAAATGAAGGGTCAATATTTCAACCACATTTTTATTAACCCTGAGTCCAGAAAGAAAAACGTGATTAATATTTGTTTCGAATGAACTTTCAGAAACAAATGCCTACACGCAAGAAAGAAACTTTATATAATTATTAAGAAAATCAGACTAACAAAAGGGTTGATTAAGAAATAGAGTTGGAATTATGAACTAAAGCTCAACTTTTTATGCTATTTTGAAAATTCAGCCTAAGCTACAAAAAGGGACCAGCTGACTTATTTTACCACCCCAATCACGTCTACACATTTATTTCTAGTGCCACTGATAGAAATGTTGCTTCTGTTCAATGATTTTTCAATCATGTCCAACTCTTTGTGACCCCATATAGGATTTTCTTGGCAAAGATACTAGAGTGGTGTGCCATTTCTTTCTCCAGTTCATTTTACAGATGAGGAAACTGAGGCAACTTGCCTACTGTCACACAGTTAGATTTGAACTCATGAAGATAGCACTCTATCCGCTGCAACACCTAGCTGCCCTACTGATAGAAATACCTACAGAGAAATATCATTAGAGGAAATGCGAGTAACTATCGGGTGTGGAATTATTGATGGGAACCCCCTTGCCAACTGAAGAAGAAAATAATATTGATATCTGTTGATGGACTCCCGAAAGATGTGATTGTTAGAGCACGAGGAAAAATTGGAATAAAATTTAGAAGAAATCAAACAGATGTCCCAAGTTGTCACAGAAGTTGATTTAAGCACATGAAAATGTAATGATAATAGCAGCATACATTAAAATCGTGTGGAAGGGGGCCAATAGGTGGTGCAGTGAATAGAGCACTGGACCTGGAGTCAGGAGGACCTGAGTTCAAATCCAGCTTCAGACACTTAACACTTACTAGCCATGTGACCTTAGGCAGGTCACTTAACCCCAATTATCCTGCCCTCTCCCCTCCAAAAAGCAAAAAAAAAAAAAAGAGAGAGAGAGACTAACTAGAGTAAATT
Source organism: Pseudochirops cupreus (assembly GCA_028627135.1). NCBI lineage: Eukaryota > Metazoa > Chordata > Mammalia > Diprotodontia > Pseudocheiridae > Pseudochirops > Pseudochirops cupreus. The sequence goes on from CM053583.1 coordinate 164,830,076, forward strand.
GCAGCCTCAAAGGCTCTTCTCTAGCAATGTGTTTCCTAAGCATATGTTAAGACAAGGAAAGATCCACCAACAGACTGAATGAGTGAGCTAATTTTTAACAATCTTTTAATTATCAGTTATCAAATGAGGCACAAAATAGGAAGACATATGCTCACCAAAGATGTTTTACAGTGTCACAGAAGATGCGCAACACAAAGTCCCAATGGAAATGACCATAACTAGGGTGGTTAAGGAACTCCTATTTAGGAATGAAACTGTGCTGAAGAATCAAGATGTTCTTACATCAAGCCCAGAAATATCACAGGGTCTCTTCCATGAGATCATCTCTCAAAGACTGGCCTGGAAATCCACACAGGAAAAAACTAAGTGGATGAAGAATATTAGCATGGTGCAGAAGAAAGAGTGCTGGATATGGAGTCAGAGCACTTGGGTATGTATTCTAGCTCTGCCACTATATAAGTTAGTGTAAATCACTTCACTTTTCTAAGCCTCAGTCTCCTCAACTCTAAAATGTGGTAGTTACACTTATTGTTATTCAATCATTCAGTTATGTTCAACTCTTCATGAACCCATGAACCGTACTGTCCATAGGGTTTTCTTGGCAAATATAATGGAGTGGTTTGCAATTTCCTTCTCCTGTGGATTAATGCAAATAGAGGCTAAGTAACTTGCCCAGGGTCACACAGCTAGAAAGAGTCGGTGGCAGAATTAGAACTCAGGTCTCCCTGACTCCAACCTCCAGGCTTGCTGCCACAGGGGGTTAAACTAGAAGACCTCAAAAATCCCTTCCAGTTCTAAATTGTAGGATGCTAAGTATGTATATTGTCTGTATTATGAAATATAATTAGATAGACAGCCTCATAGAGTTAGTCTTTCCATTTGTAATATACTAAATTAATGCAGCTAATCAAAATTAGAGATACATCTTTCTGTAAGACAATGCAACATTCTATCTACAGATCACATTCTACAGGATGCTGTAAGTACAGATCTGCTAACAATGGTGAAGACAACCGGAGAGCAAAATCCAGACTCAAGAACATAAATGAGCAGAACAGAGAAAAATCAGACAACTAAAATATGGGAGTTGTAGCAACAAAAAAAAAATAAGAAATAGTCTTGCAGATAAAAAAGGGAAATTGGTTCAAAACAAATTATATACGAATCAGTAGTTAATTAAAATAGACATGGAATCAGCTTTCAATCTAATACTGATTAGATTATAATATTACTCCATTATCAAAACTTTGGAATTTCTACAGAATACAATAACCTCAACTCCCAAGTATTTTGTGATTGCTACAAAATTGGAACCTTTAGCGTGTCATGAACATTCCTATGGTTCAATATGTGAATTCATAATTTTAATGCTTTAATTTTTCCATTGAAACCACTGAGAAAATCCCCAGTCCATCAAACTTACATAGCAATAATAAGAATTGGAATAATAACTTCTAATGATGACATTTACATAGTACTTTAAACTTTGCAAAGCACTTTACAGATAATACCTTTTGTTATTATCCTATTTTTTTAGACAAGGAAAATTAAGCTCTGAGAGATTACATGATTTGCCTATCATCACAAAGCGTTAGGCAGGATTTGAACACAGGCCTTCCTGAAACCAAATCCACACTCAAAAATTTGTGCACTGTTAGAATAGTGTGCACATATAAAAGTAATTCTGTAAACCAATTTAAAAAAAACAACAGGAAAACTTAATTTCCACCTGCTCATTTTAAGACATTCCTACTAAATTTAGAATCAGATTATTAGACTCAGTTCTTTAGACAAAATGGCATAGTAAACCTGGGTGATTGTGTTTACAATTAGGCATATTATCAAGGATTCACAGATCCTCTATTAACACCTTGTCATCAAATATAACTTTGCTATCACTGAAAGCATAAGTGTGGGAAGCATTTCCAAAAGATTTACACTTAAGCATTATTTGGATGAAGTAATAAATTACATTTTTGATCCAATCTACTATACTGGAATATTGAATATTAAATCCCTACAGGGTTCCCTGGGGCTGGGGGTATACCAAAAATTCATCAAAATTCCTTCTGTACTTCACAGACACTACATTTCTTTCTTTCTTTCTTTCTTTCTTTCTTTTTGGAGGACAATTGGGGTTAAGTGACTTGCCCAAGGTCACATAGCTAGTAAGTGTTAAGTATCTGAGGCTGGATTTGAACTCAGGTCCTCCTGACTCCAGGCCAGAGCTCTATTCACTGCCCCCAGAGACTACATTTCAACTCAGATTTTTTTTTTATTTAGAAGTTAAAGCAGTCCAGGTTTCTGTTAAATTGAACTACTGCTGAGACAACAGTCACAAAGTCATAGGTAACCACTGGAACCCATGGCAGGCTTTTTATTGAAACAACTGTGGTCTAAAAAAAAACCCGAGTGAAATGAAAATGAGAAAGTTTTCTATGTATACTATTGCAGTACAACTCCCTCTGACTTCCTTTTCTTGAGTCTCCAAGGAGTATCAAATTGACATGAATCTTTCTCAGAAATTGTCTTTGCTACTCAGTTCAATCTAATGGAAATAGGAGATTCTTCACTTTATGGAAACAGAAAACTGAACCAAGTTGAACTGCATGTAAGCTATATTAAATTCACAAAAATGTGAGGTCTTGTGAGGTCTTCAGATTTCCTTTTGCAAGATACTCACAAAGATCTTAAGAACACTGGATAAGGACTGGGATCCAGGAGGAACTTTCGAGTTCATCTAAGTCCACCAATGCTATTTTTTAAATGAAGAGACTGAGTTTCAGCAGTGTGAAACAACTTGCTTACTATCACAGAGGCAGTAAGTAACAGAACTAGAATTCGAACACAGGTCTTGACTACAAATAGAGTTTTCAGCATCTAGAGAGACTCTGTTGTAGAAGACCCAGATCTAAATCCTTGCTTGACCACTAGTGACCTTAAATGAGTAATTTTACTTTTCTAAAACTCAGTAACTTTGTCTATTAAAAGGAATGAATGAATGAATATTTATTAAGTTCCTTATTGAAACAACTGTGGTCTAAGAAAACTGTTGAGTGAAGTAGAAAATGAGAAATTTTCCCAAGTATACTGCAGAAATGCAATTCTCTCTGACTTCCTTTCCTGGGGCCTCCAAGGAGTATCAAATTAACACGAATCCTGCCAACTACTGTGTCAACCACTAACTGTGCCAGATACTGGGGACACAAATGCAAAATCAAGATAGTCTCAAGGAGATTAGATTCGAATAGAAGAAGACCGTGCATAGAGGAGTGATGGCCCCATGTGGAAGTTTTAGTCTACTTAGACTGTTTTGTTGCTGTTGAGTCATTTCAGTCATATCTGACGCTTCATGACCTCATGTGGTGTTTTCTTGGCAAAAGTCCTGGAGTGGTTTGCCATTTCCTTCTCCAACTCATTTTATACATGAAGAAACTGAGGCAAACATTTGCCCATGATTAAAAAACTAGGAAATATCAAACTGAGGAATATTAGTCTTCCTGACTCCAGGCTCAGCACTCTATCCACTACTCTATCTAGCTGCTCAGATAGACTAGAACCTCCTGATGAATTATACAGCCATATGACTCATCAAGGATAATATAACCCCACTAAAACCATCAAGTTTCCTCAACTCTTCTAAAGAATTGAAGAGTCATTCTTTCCTGATAGTGAAGTCTTCAAGGTGTTTCTGTCTATGTGTGATTTTCAGTTTGCTACATCAAAATCCAGGTTTCAGAGCCTCTTGAATGATATTCATAACCACTCAAGACTTCTGCCTAACCACAGAAGAAGAAAAAATAAAATTAGATGAAGAATGTCCATTGTCCGGCTAATGACATGCAATTAGCCAGACAACAGACAAAGCTCATCTATCAATAAATATATATATATATATCGGCCAGGCCCTGTAAAGAGACAATGAATTGGACCCAGAATTAAATAACAGAAGAGTGGGATGGATTGCCCCTAGGAGAATGCAAAGCTCCTTTAATGATGCCAGATTTCCCCTTGAAACAAAGACTTATATTTCAATCCTGATATTTTACGCATGCTGTATGACTGTTAGTCACAGAATGCTACAGTTCCTTAAGAAGTATAAATATTAATCATTCAGAGAGCAAGGGAGATGCATTGGTCAGAGGGAACAGGTTGCAACACATAACAAATAAAAAACTATAAAAAATAAAGGATGCCATCAAGGAAATACATGATTGAAATAAGAAGACGGGCTAGTTATTTGGTGAAATTGATTGATCTGTGTGTTTTGCTGGTATCCTCACAACATCAAGAGAAATCAAGGAAGACTTCCAAAGCTTGGGTGACAAATTTGGGCAGAGGTACCTCTGTATGGTCAGGTTGTGATCTCCTACATTATCAGGCACACATACACAACAATGAGATCACAAGTCTATTGGATAACTGAGTCTTCAAAAAAATTTGTTTTTAAATTCAGTAAAATAACCAGTCAAAATAAAAACAAAAGTTGAAAAATATTTACTTTTACTTTTGCTAGTTTTAGATGCTTTCTCTAATTTTTTTTTCACCTTTTGGGTTTTATGATAAAGGATTCAAGTTCTCTCCCATGTATCACACAGATAACAAACATTTTATAACAACGATGTTAAGTTATGGCCTAACCATGAAAACAGAAAGGCCCTGCTCTTTCCCCAAATTCAAGTGACAATGAGCTATTTGATAACCATGTTTTAATCTACTAAAAGTTTACTTGAAACTCTAGGATTCCATGCTGAACCTACAATAGACAATTTAAGACGAGTGGTTGTCCTTCTAATCAGATCCTAATTTTCTCAAATGTAAAATGTGTGTTAGGGACTGCAGTTTCATTACCTTGTGGGGAACTAGAGGGAGAACACCTTCTTCAAGTAAACAGGTCTTGCTATCGTTTTCCATTAGAAACCATTTAATATAATTTCTAAGCAAAACAAAAATCTAAGTTGCATGCTATACAAGGTGAGAATGTTTTAAGGACTTAGAATATATTTACAGAAAAGCCAAAAAAAAAATGTAATCAGTGAAAGTTTTCACTAATGATAAGACATTTATGTAAACCTTTAAAATTTGTACAGTGATATATACTATCTCATTTGATTCTTATAACTACCCTGCAAAGCACTTACAAGTATCATGCCCATTTTGCAGATGATGAAACTGTGGCTCAGGGAGATTAAATAACTTGCCCATAGGTCACATAAGCAATAATTATGAGGTAAAACTTGAGCCCAAGTCTTTATGACTCTACATCCAACCAGCTAAAACAATAACAGAACTTAGCAAACCACAAATAAAACTTCTTGTTTGGTCTTTCTGAAACATACAGACACAGAAGAGAATTTATTACACAGGTAATAAAAACTTATCTTAAAGTTTATTTTTAATTTTTAAACAAAAGAATTTCAAGATAAGGAAACACTATAAAATATACTTTCTTAAACAATTGAAATTATTTTAGGGAACATAATTATAACAGCTCAAAAATGGCTCTGATTACAAATATACATACATACAATTTATATAAATAATTTGGCCTTTCTGATGCTCCTAAAAATAAGTAAATGTATAAAACAATAAGGTTTTTTCAAAGTATTGTGCTCATTATATAGTTATTTCTTTTTCTTTGTCCCTTAAAATCCTTCAGGATAACTTTTGGTCATGATCATGTAATATAAAATAAATTCTTCTTGAGAAACCTTTATAATAGTGTGCATGCTCACACACACACACACACACACACACACAAATACAAACAGTGTATTATGGTTATGAAATCCAAAGTGCTTCTGACAGAAATGCAAACTATTTTAAAATGATCACTTGAATTGAAGCAAAATTTTATTTCTCCTAATCTGTGGTATTAGCTAATTGGTAACATTTTTTTCTTTTTTTAAAAATGCCTTTGTGAGTTAGGAAAATCAAACGTACCTGAGTCCAGTAAGACAAGGTAAGGATTCTTCTGGCATCTCTGAATTACCTTTTGGTTTTGATTTTAATTTTTGTTCAATAGCAACTGTCTCGGTGTTAATATCAAGTTACTTCTACATGCAGTGTGTGTGGCTAATTCTAATTACATGGAGCAAACCCACACTATAGCCTTGCTCCAATGGTGCAATGCTCTTTTAAATAACGTCAGTATGTAGTATTCTTTTCATACTCTGTAATAAATAGGTAGCAAATCAGTGGTTTATAGTATTGGAAAACATTATAGCTTCACCGTGATTGAAATGAAAAAATTTTTATCTAATCAGAGTCATAGGCTTGAAAATTTCTAAGTTATATAATCCCTTTACTTTCTAAGAACTGGATTTTAAGATATTTGAATTATACCATGTATCCAACTCATAATTCCTATAAATAGATGGATGCAATAACCTTTATCATGAAGCAGCTACATCATAGGTGGGCTTTGCTAAAAATTTGTGATGCTGCAACACTTTACCAGAAGGAGTCAGGCCATAAAGAAAGAAGTGCTGAAATTGGGTGGGGCTGAATAGTTTGCATTTTTTTCCCCTATTTATCACTAACATGGAAATCTAAGATGTGGGAATCTATATTGGGGAAGGAAATTCTATAAGTTTTGTATGTCCCTCAAGTGACATCTTCCACAGTATATCTAAATCATTAAAAGACTGGTCACTCCAGAATCTGCCAAGATCATCATTGAAATAACTACAATAAATGGAGAGCAATCATGGAAAGGCACCATATCACATCAGCATCTGATAAAATTATAGAAGAGTACAGGCAAAAGAGCATGCTGCAGGTTCATATTTCTCCTGTCACTACAGTCTTGACTCCTTAAAGAACTAAAAGGTATTTGCTGTCCAGTCATTTCAAGACCATTAGAAAACAGACGCATCTGGCAAAAAAAAAATCCTCCCTGGCTTCACTGTCCATCTTGCTTAGCCCATTTCCTTGCAATCACATTCTAAAAATAAAACCATTTTCTTTCCCATCGAGTTAGTGCCAACGCGATGTAACAGTGACAACACCCCTTGATAGTTGCACATGCTGAATACACCCTATCTGTGAGGCTTCATGCTTTAGACCATGCATCCATTATAAGTCCTTGTTTCTTAAATGTTCTCAGTGAACAGCAGTTTCCACCTGTCTTTTTTATTAAAGCATCGAACAGAAAGCTACTGGGCTCTTTATACTTATTAATACAGCTCGACAATTCTAAATCTTCTGTTTTTGCACACACATGCACACGTGCATGCACACACACACACACACACACACACACACACACACACACACACCCCAATTAAATACCTTTTTGGGTCTTCTCCTCCTCTGACTACAACCATTGATTTTCTCCCCACTGTCGCTCTTCTGAGCTGCTTCTTCGTTCATCATATTGAACAGTTTTGAAAGAAAAGAGCGCTGCCATTAAAACCTCCCGACTGTACAGACCACTAGTGAGTGTGTCACTTAACTGGAGGGAAGGAGGAAAAGGAGGAGGGGTGGGGAAGGGGCACGCACTGGGAGGGTAAGTACGATGACGTTGCCATGACAGCAGCTGCCACAACTGTTTATCTGACTGCATTGTTAAATCTGATTCAACCAATTACCATCAGAGGCTGGTTACAATGAAGAAAGCCTTGAAGCAAAGAATGCAGAATTCGGGATTAGGACAGTTGGTATTTGACACTCCCTCATTCTGAAGAACTAGGAAATGACAAACATAACCAACATATGATTTTATTCCTGCAGGTACCTTAACATGGGCCAAATTCCAGGAACAGTAGAAAATAACAATTGTGAATGTTTTTCTTTTTTCTAAACCTTGCTAGATACATTTTTTTTTTCTTAAAGAAGAGGGGATGACCACTAACTTAGTCAAATAAATATAATTAAGTCAAATTCATAACTTTCTAAGGGATGTATTCCTCTAAATCCCCAATTATCTATTTTTTTCTTTCTATGAAAATCAAAACTAATTATAAGATAAAGCTCCATTACTGAAATATTAGGTTAGAAAAGTGTATACATGAGTATATGCAAAATTAAAATCAAGTATATTTCATAATTTTAAATACAGTTACAGATCTATAAAAGGATGGTGTATATAAGCACATGTACACTCCTCAGAGACTTTCATCCCTTTATCAAGAGAAAAAATGTCCCTTGATGTAAAACATGGTATATAGACAGTACTCAACTCCCAAAAGTCAGCCTTAGAAGCATCCCTTAGATCCAAATAGCCACTTCAGATCTGGACTAGTCACATCCTAGGTGAGTGCTGCATGGGGATGGAGATACCCTGCTGCTACAATTATCTCTGTCCTGCTGTCATTGAGGCTGCTCCCACCCCCATCCCCACATAAAAATGCTATTATAATTATTATTACTTCCCCAAATTTTGCCACCTCCTTACTGCACAGAATCCCATCTTCCTTCTCTAGCTACCTTCAACCTTTTGCTCTCATGGTCAATCTTGTCCTACTCTCACTAAACCCTATCTCCCCTCTATGGATCCTCAGTTTTAATGGATGTCTCCCCATATGCGTTTATTAATATCAGAGTCACTGTGCCCTTATCAGCTTCCCCAGAGGAAGAGCTGCTGAACTCCTCTGTCCCTCCCCCACCTTATACACTCTTACATGTACTACCACAATGTCTTTATTCCCAAGTTACAAGAGTTCCCAAGTGTTCCCCACTAGAAACCATGCAGCGGCCACCATCAGAGCCAGCCCTTCCTTAATTGCCTCTGTATCAAGGGAATTCCCTTGTGTTGCTGCTACCATAGGAAAGGAAAAAGAGGGGGATGGGATCCCCTCAGACAAGGATAGTGGAGGCAGGTTAGAGCCAAGGAAAGGGGGTTCTTGTTTAGAAATTGGGACCAAGGAGACCTAGTTGGTACTCAGAACCTATTTTCCCATAGAAACAATAGAAAACTATAGCACAATCAGTGCTATGCTTTGAGCTGCATTATAGATTAAATAAGCTTTTGTGGACCAGCTGGGAATTTAACCTTCATTTGAAACAATGTTTCTGTAGGGAAATATATTCCATTCTTTTTGGAACATAGCCTATTTTTAAGCTGAAGACCGCCTTTATGAAAATAGCTGGTGTGGGTTGTCTATTTCAATGATTCTCAGACCCAAGTCCAAAGTTCCCCTCACCAATTACTTGCAAAGTAAAAGGCAAAATTTTAACTAAGGTCTTCCTGACTCTGAGTCTGGCCCTCTATGCTCTTCATTCCCTAGCCACAACTGCTGATGACTATGAAGTTCACTGAGCACCTCCCCCTAATCCTCACCATGGAGGAAGGGAGAGAGTAGTATCCTTCCTGCAAAAAGATATGGAGTATCTCATGAAAATTTACACCCAAAGTAGAAAATAAAAACTTACAACGTCAACAATTTGGAAACTGCAAACATTACCACACCTAATGTGATGCTAGAAGGTAGATCTGTATTCAGGGAATTCTTAATAAGTGTTTTCATCATTTACCATAAACTTGCACCTACAGTATAAACTTCCCAAGAGTGAATTGCTCATCCTCTGGAATTCCTTTAAAATCTTCCAGTGATCTCATACACCTTCAAGAGCTCCAAAGAGTAGGCAGCATATGGGGATATTTATGTTTTAAAGCATTTTTAGGACATCCAGGAATTGTAAGAATCTAGCATTAGAGGGTAATCATTTTGTCAAATATAGGCAGGTAGGGTAAGACTAAGACAGGATGGAAAGAAATAGAGTTGAGTTACAAAAAGATGCATCCCTATAGAATCTCCTGTTTTAGAATAATGTAAGAGAGACGTGATGGATGCTTCATTTGACAAATGTAAAATGTACTTCATGGGCACAGAATTTGAGTAGAGAGCATTAATTTTAATTTCCTTATCCCATCTTATTAAACCCTTAATCAGAAACAATGCAGTATTACAAAATCTGGCATATCCTGCCTAATTGGCTAAAAGGTTTTTTTAAATGTATGATTCGCCACATTATTAGAAAGGATTTTAAGAGGATGTGATGACAGGTAATTGTAAAGGGTCTGGTACCAGAAGCTATGTTGAATAGCTGAAATTTAAAATTAGGGTAAAAAGAAGGAACCAGGAGATTATCTTGTCTAATGTCCTATTTGACAAATTGGGAAATGGGCAGAAGTGACTTGACTAAGATCACACAGCTAATTAGGAGCAAAGTAGAAACTAGAACCAGTCTCCTAATGAGGAATTCGGTGGTCTTTATAGTATCTCTATTAAAAAAACAACACCACTATAAGACAATCTCAATCTGCTTAAATGCCTATAGAATTTTTGTCCAATATTATTTGAAATTAAGAAGCCACTGGAAGTGGCCCTATCTTATCCTCTTCACTCTGTACCAGATTTATGGGGGGAAAAGTAATTGATTTTTGAAATTGTATCAATTTCAGCTTACCTAAGGGGAATCGATCAGGGAATGTAGCACAAAGGGCCCATTGCCTCACCCTAGGCCTACACTTAGCAAAAAGGTGAGTATAATAGTATTAAACTCTCAGTTTATGTAAATATCAACAAAGAATAATTGGAAATTAATGTGTAACAATATAATCGTAAGGTGAATGTCTTTTTGTGCACATGCCAACCCACACCTAAGCTATTACTGACTGAGTCAAGTTTTTAGGGCATATTGTCATCTGCTTAGCTGTAAGCTTTTTCTACTCAGCCTCTTGTGGAGTTAGCTCTAGAAAATCACTGTTATAATTGGGTTTCCCTATGGAAATAAGTGGTACATTGGGGCAGGCCATGTCCTTGACAGATTTTTTTTCCCCAATCAGAGATAGCTTTACTGCTGTAAGCATTATTCAAGTGTAAAAATCTTAAAATGGGCTACATTAAACAGCTATTTTTTCCCTTACCCATAAAGATATATGTTTATTGATAAACAGGCCCCAGAAGTGACAAATGCTTGTTTATTTAATCTCATTCAAATCCAGATTCACATTACAATGTGCATGTATAAAACAAAGTATGACAAATGTTGTAGAACATTTATTGTCATGCTATAAGAAATGATATAAGTGAAGAATTCAGAAAAGCATGAGGAAATAACAGACATGCCCACAATAATATATATGAAAGAAAAAAAAACACTACAAGACAACACAAATCAGACTAAGTGTGAGCACAAATCTTGGTTCCAGAAGACCCATGGTAAACATATTTTACTCCTTCTGGTAGAGAGATGATAGACTATATGAGTAAAATATTTTCATATGCTGTCAGACACAGTCACTATGAGGAGTACAAGATATATCTCAAGAAGTTGATAATTTCATGTGGGAAACAAGATGTACACATGTGAAGCAACCACATTAAAGCATATGATTAAATGGCAAAGTGAGTGGTGTGGAAAATAATAACACTAGATGACATTTTTTATATAGATTTTAAAGTTTACAAAGACTTCACTGCCTACAGTAAACAACCTCAAGGAAATTATTATCCACTATAGCCAACCTTTAAAAATTATTTTAAGGTTTATAAATTAATTTTCACACATTGTTATCATTCTATCATTTACATATTTTATTTCACAACCATTCAGTTAAGATAGATCTGGATAAGCTGAGGACCCTGGCCTCTGGAGAACTTGTGACTTGCCCAAGGTCACATGATTAGTCAGTGGAAAGATCCTACATTCCTATGAGAGAAAACATTGATCTAAATTGATCACTTCCAGGTCTTCCGGACAAGTAACAAAGTGGGGTGAGGTTGTTTACTCATACTCTACTCCTCATTCACAAAATGAAGAGTACAAATTGAAGGCCTACCAGTATATGGAAGCTCCAACAATATATTTCTTGGGCTTAACTTTAATCTCAAATAGCTAAAGCCACCACAAGGGTCCCCAAGTTAAACTCATTATTTTGTTCAGTCAAATCCCAGAGTACAGAAATTTGTCTCCCTACTCCCCATACTCCATCAATACTTCTTTTTCCATAAGTGCTCCACTTATGCTCAGAACTTAATAAGTACTTTATCATTGGTTTCCAGAAGTCTTATATCATCAATTGATTTGAGTGGCTGATAATGAGTTAATATTACCACTCTTAACAATGAATATATCTGCATTTTCACAGAGCCCTAAAGTGTAACAGGTAAAGGTGGGGATTTTAGGTACCATGGGAAACCAACTGGAACCACGAGAAACGTTATACTCCATCACATTTCATAGGCAGTCACTACTCCAATTATGTTTAAATCTGACCATACTGGTCCTTTTGTTTTCCCCTCAGAAATATACTCAGAGGGTTAGACTAAAATCATTTCTAAGATCTCTTCCAGAGCTAAAGGCCAATGATTAAGGTATAATGATTGGAAAAAAAAAAAACCCTTCATGCATTGGCCAGAATCCAGACTGTAAAGAGCATATATAGGAAACAAATACCCAGGTAAGGTACAAAGGAGATTTTGTATTTACAATATACACCTTGCTGACAATATTAGCCTTACTTTGACAACTGGGATACTTAACATTTCTGATTCTTGAATGTGAGAGAAATTGGGAATTGGGAATAAAAAGGCAGTGTGGCACTACAGACAGAGGGTCAGGCTTGATGCTAGGAGCACCTGAGTTCAAGTTCCTCCTTTGAGTCCCATGACTCCTCGGCAACTCACTTCTTATCTCACTATTATAGGTAATTCTCTAAAAATAGAAGTAGCAGAGTAGGCATTCACCTATATAGGAGAGAGCCGGGAAGGGGAGAGCCATGGTTTCCTCATCTGGAAACTATACTCTGTGCCAATGATATCACTGGTCCAGCTGCTGGCTCCATTTCTTAATGTTAATTAGCACTTCCCAGTTTATTGCTTATATCTAAGGGGGGGAAAGGTAACAGTCTCCTTCTGTCCCTGATTATCACTGTAGATTGTTCACTTATAGAGGGAAAGGGACATATTTATTTAACTTTCGATGCCAAGTGTTAATAGGAAAACAATCCCACTGCTCCCATTTGGAGATGTTGGGGTCCCAAATGGAAACTTAACTCTTCCTCTGTACCACTTTCTTACATATTTATATGCCCCATAACTATTTCTGGTCCCCATTAAGACAAGATTCCTGCATATAGTTCTGGTGCTAAGTCATGTATAGGGGGACAATGAATGCATTTTTCATGTTAATAACAATGAAATAACATATATTCTAGTCCTCTAAATCAGTGGTGTCAAACTCAAACAGAGATAGATCTCTGTATCTGCATATTGACTCTGAAAGCTGAATAATTATCTATTTTTTTTACCATATTTTAATTTGTATGGTTAAATATTTTGCAATTACATTTTCCTCTGGTTCTTATGTACTTGGGAATGTTGTAGGTTGCATGTTTGATAACTTTGCTCTAAATATTTTTTTCTTAGTTTACCCATAGCCATAAAAAAACAGTAAGTAAATAGAAAAAAAAACTCATATTCATAAACCACTTTAAATAGTACAGTTTTTCTCATAATGATCTGAAATTGATAATCCAAGTATTGTTACACTCATTTTTTAAAATGAAGAAACTGAAATTCCAAGAAGTTAAGAGATCTGCTGAAGGTTACATAGCGGAGCCAAGATTCAAACCCAAATCTCCTGATTCCAAAATTAAGGTATTATTGACACTATATCTGCTACTAGGTTGATGCTTACTACATTTGAGGGTTAACATATATTTCAAGTATTCTCCACATGCATTCCAATCTTCATTACAAAGTTTAACATATTCTCATTTCTATGTTGTTTTGTCAATCTAGATCCATTTTAGCAATCTGTTAGAGGGGCAGAATAATATAGCAAAAAGAGTGGACATCAAAAGACCCTTTTAGCTCTGGTATGTATGACCTTGGGCAAGTCACTTAACCTTGTTTGCTTCAGTTTTCTCATCTGCAAAATGATCTGGAGAAGGAAATGGCAAATCCTCCTGTTTATTGAATAAACAGGGTCATGAAGAGTCGAACATGACTAAAAATGACTGAACAACTATGATAAGGAGATATCAAACCTAAATTCATTTATGGCATTAGTTTACTATATTTCCCAAGAGTCTCCTTCAGTTGAAGAAACTCTGAATACAAATAGATAGATAACATTTTTCAAGGTAGGATAAGAATGGGTGCTTTCCTGCTATTATATAATTAAACTCAGTTTTTGGAATTTTTTTTTCCCCATAGGAACAATGCTCTATAGGACTTCAGAGTTAGCAGAGACAGAGGCCATCATGTCCAGAGATGACAAACACATGCAGGTTTCAGTGCCAAAATAGATTAAAATACAATTGGGAAATATTTAGCAAAATTAATAAAAACATAATGAAACATAGACCATGTTAATTTGTGGTTTTCTATGTCAACATACGGCCCACAGGGAGCCTTATGTATACCTTAGTGGGCCTCCATTTCTGTTTAATTTTGATACCACTGATCTAGCCCAACCCAAACCAGAAAAAAAATCTATACCATATACTCTTTTCAAAAAAATAAAATGAGCGAGTTATCTTAATTTGGTGTAAAACTTTCTTTGAAAACTGAACCTTGGGGAAGCTAGGTGGCACAGTGAATAGAGCACCAGTCCTGGAGTCAGGAGGGCCTGAGTTCAAATATGACCTGAGACACTTAACACTTACTAGCCATGTGACCTTGGGCAAGTCACTTAATCCCAATTGCCCTCCAGAAAGCAAAATTTAAAAAAAAAAGAAAAGAAAAGAAAACTGAACCTCAAGGGCTTCCACAATATTACATAAAGTAAAAAAATAAATAAATTTGTATTCTTTAGCTTCAGCTAAACTATGCTAATTATTAAGAGCTAGAAGAGTGTCGTTTAGTACAAAGAGTAATTACTAAGTTGGTGGTTGAAAGAAGAAAAAGATTAATGTTTCTACCTTTGAAGAGGAAAAGTCTCTGTGTAAACCCTATTTAAGGGAAATAGGACAGCATGAGAGGAAAACCCCATACTTCCCTATTTCTGTAGATGCAGAGGACATTGGTAGTTCTAGCTCTAATATCAATCTAGAAAATTCAGGTCCAGAGACTATAGCATGGATTCCCTGTTGGATAAATGAAAATATGAGGGTGAGATTGGGAACTGGTGCTCCTTTGAGGAAGCTTTTAAGATTTACTTGACATCCTCAAAGAAATGAGGTTAGTGAAATCTGTCTCTTTAATCCTCTCCCTCAAACACCCTGAGGATATGGAATAGGACTCCCTAATGATTTTAAGGTAGGTGAGAAATCCTTTTTGCTTTCCCTTGACTCTATAATACACCAAGAATAGCAGGCAAACCTCGTCCCTGAAATCAGAATTCACAGCCTATGGTGATTTCAGTCCCACTAAGTATGATGTGTACTCTGGGTTACTAGACAACTTGTAAGTCCTCAGGGCTATCCTTAAAGCCCTGATAGGATCTATTAGCTACACTGTAGAGACCAGACTCTTCAGAGTGAGTGGGAGTTAGAATAAGGGACTCAGCACCTATGTTTC
>CM053583.1:164846048-164875446 GCA_028627135.1 Pseudochirops cupreus
TATATATATATATATATATATATATATATATATATATATATATATATATATATATATATGTACACACACACACATATACACACATATATGTACATATGGCAAAAGACAAAAATATGTCTTATGAATTGTTGATTTCAGCAAAGAATCCCAGAATTTTATATTTGGAAGGAACTTTAGTAGTCACCATTATGTCAGAAAAGGGGTGTTCCCTACAAGACATTGGAGAAGTGATGTTCCCTCCTTTCCCTGATGACCTGCAATGAGTGGAACCTACCTCCTACTTTAGGATAGCTGTAATTACAAGGAAATTTCCCCCAAATTTCCCTCTTGGCAGCTTCTATCCATAGCTCTTGGTATCTGCCATTCATCGATCCTAGCTCCATTTTCTAGAATCAAAGAGAAGTCTAATGCTCCTTCCACCCAACACCCTGACTTAGAGCCACGTTTTGTTCTTCCTGCCCTGTAACTTTTCCATCTCAAAGCTGTGACAGGATCACAGAGCTATAGCTGGAAGGAATTATAAAGGTCACCTCGTCCAGCAAGCTTATTTTACAGTTGAGGAAATGAGTAACCTCTAAGTGTCTTGTCTTAATCGTTTCTCTGTAATTGTACGAATGATCTTTGCCCATCTCCATCTTGCATATTTCAATATTCCCAATTCCTACAGTCAATACTCACATATGGCATAGATTTGATCTAAGTTCATCATCCAAATTGCCTTTCTCTGAATGGTCTCGAATGTATCAATATGTTTCCTAAAAGAGTGTCTCTAGAACTGAATATAATACTCCCTATATGATTCTGACCAGGGCATACAAACCACATTACATCCCACAATACAGAACTGAAAGTCTTATTAAAATAAGCCTTCCTTTGAAGTTATTATAGCCACAAAGCAATGGTGCTCAATCTTCCTAATGCTGCGACCCTTTAATACTCATATATGGGCATATCTGCATGTGGGCAGACCCTCCTGGAGATGGATAGAGGAGTGGTGTCTCGGTTCCTAAGACCATCGGAAATATGTGTTTTCTGATGGTCTTAGACAAACCCTGTGAAAGGGTCATTCGCTCCCCAAAGGGATCATGACCCATAGGTTGAGAACCACTGCCATAAAGGGACTATATTTCTCTCAAATGTCTAGCATGCACACATCCTCTCCATTTCCAAAACACCTCTGTATTCAATAGCTTCCTTCAGTTTCCATTTGGATGTCCAAGCTCATAGAATATATGGTGTTTTCCTAGCTTTTCCAACTTGTCCCCTTTTACTCCTTCTCCCTTCTCCCAACCAAGCTACCGAATTATTCTTCCAAAGTTTTCTAATAACCTCCTTTCAGTCAAATCTAGTGGACTCTTCTCTGTGTTCATTTTTCTTACCTCCCCCCATTAGCAAATCTCAATATTGTCAAGAATCCCTTTAAATTATCTTCATCTGCTCTCTCTATATCTTATATATATATATCCTTCATTAGACTGTGAATTCTTCAACTGCAGGGATTGTTTTTTGGTGTTTGCTTTTGTTCATTTGTTTTTACCTTTCCTTGTATTCTCAGCGCTTAGCACAAAGTAAGCATTTAATAAATACTATGATCTTTACTTCCAAAGAATTCTCCTCTGTAGATTTCCCCCTCATTTATTTAATCATTTCTTTTTTGTTTTTCTGTATCCTCCTTCACCTGCTAGATATTGGATGTTATTCAGCCCTTATTACTAGGTACTTTTTTTAGATGCTTCTCCATTAGTTATTTCATCTCTCATTGGCTTCCATGACCATCTGTTCATGGAAAATAAGTCAATTTTTTCTATAATATACACAATTACAATGAAAAACTCACTAACAGAAAAAATATATATGCCAAGAGCCAGTTGGTAGTCTACTGGAAGAGTGCCCTTTTTATTTCATCAGAGCACAGTTCACACTAAATAATCCATCTCAATTAATATTATTTTGGATGCTTAGGCAGACTCCTTAATGGAAGACTATAACCCCAAGATACATGCTTTTGCAGAATACTTCTTATGTCCACTTTCCAAAAGTAGCAAGAGGTTGGTTTCTAAACCTACTTTGTATCAGATCTCAGCACACAATAGGAGCCTCTCTCTCTCTCTCTCTCTCTCTCTCTCTCTCTCTCTCTCTCTCTCTCTCTCTCTCTCTCATATACATATATATATATGTATATGTATATGTATATATGTATCTTCCAATGTTGTATTAACTGAAGTTGTCTATAAGAAAGGCACAGAGAGATGACCTTGGACCCAGGAAAACATGAGTTCAAGTCCTGTCTCTTACCTATACTAGCTATGTGACCCTGGGCAATTCCTTTAAGCACTCTGTACTCTAGACAATTCTTTAATACTGTAAACTCTGGCAGTACTAAACTGAATTGATAGAAAAAGTTCCTTCATTAGGTAGTACCCTATGCCAGTGGTTCTCAACCTTCCTAATGCCGCGATCCTTTAATACTCATATGTGGGCGTATCTGCATGTGGTTAGACCCGCCTGGAGATGGATAGAGAAGTGGTATCTTGGTTCCTGAGACCACTGGAAATATGTGTTTTCCGATGGTCTTAGGCGACCCATGTGAAAGGGTCATTCAACCCCCGAAAGGGTCATGACCCACAGGTTGAGAACCACTGCCCTATGCCAATACAATCACTGTGTTACATCCCTATTCGTGTGTCAAAATTAAGGAGCAAGCAGAGAAAGGAATTACAAAGGCAGTTGAAAAATTCATGGATCTCTTAATAGGAGAGTCCTTTGGATGAGGAGGAATATATTATTGAACAGGAGAAAGAAGAAGAAGATAATCCCAAATAGTTAATACCACCCTTAAATTTTTCTACCTGGTTTTCAGCACTAGGAAAGAGTTAATTTAAATATGAGAGAGGGAAAAGAAGGACTAGAACTTATATAGTGCCTATTATTGGCAGTGAGGTGGTATGGTGGATAGAGCAGTGGGCCTGGAATCAGGAAGACTCATCTTCCTGAGTACAAATCTGGCCTCAGACACTTACTAATTGTGTGACCCTGGGCAAGTCACTTATCCTTGATTGTCTCAGTTTCCTAACCTGCAAAATGAACTGGAGGAGGAAATGGCCAACCACTCTAGTACCTTTGCAAGGAAAACCCCAAATAGGGTCACAAAGAGCAGGAAGTGATTTAAACGACTGAACAAGAAGTGCCTACTATGTGCCAGGCACTGTTCTGAGCACTTTTTTTTTTACAACTATTATCTCATTTGATATTGGGAAATGGATATAAGTAGAAATACTGACTCTGATCATTCTTAGAAAAGTTTATCTTATCCACAAGCAGGAAATTCGCCCATAATACTCTACCACCAGACCCGGGTTCTCCTTGCCAAACAGAGTCATGACAGTCAAAGGCAACAAATCACTTTGTATAAATCAGTTTGTAAAACTTTACAGAGGAGGATGACTGATGATGATGAGCTATCTGTTGTTCAGTCATTTTTCAGTCATGTCCGACTCTTCCTGAACCCATTTGGGCTTTTCTCATCAAAGATACTGGAGTGATTTGCCATTTTCTTCTCTAGCTCCTTTTCCAGATGAGGAAACTAAGGCAAACAGGATTAAATGATTTGCCCAGGGTCACACAGCTAGTAGGAAGAGGAGTCTTCCTGACTCCAGACCCAGCACTCTATCCACTGCATCATCTAGCATCCTTATAGGCAATAACCCATCACAAAACAGGAAAACAGGTGAAGAAAATTTTGCTTGCATAGAAAATGGTATGAGATTCAGTTAAGCCATTTCATCTCAAAGATATTGGTAAATGAAGTCAAAAGAAGATAGCAAACAAATATAAAATGGAAGAGACCTGCTGGTGTTCCTATGGTGAACTAGTTTAATTGGTGACTATAATTAAATTGGCAAGCCCCTCCCTGTGCCAGGTACTATACTAGGTGTTGGGGATACAAAGAAAAGATTAAAAGTCCCTGTCCTCAAGGAACTAATATTCCATCAGAATCAGACAACTCTACATACCAAACTAATTAGAGACATATAGCAACAGAAGCATTCAAATGGCAGCATGAGTCCAGTGAAGGGATCTAAGGTGGCTAGTCCTGGAAGACAAGCTTAGGAGAAAGTTTAGGATAAAGAGAATTCCCAATATGACAAAAAGAAAATTAGAAATTGTGCAAAAACTCAAAGAGATGGAAGAAAATAAGACTTGGATTTGTTCAGACTGAACAATGGATGCAAATCAAGGATCCTATTAGGAAATAAAGTCAGGAAGAGGAATAGGAAGTTCATGATTAGGAGTTTATACAAGGAGCTTTATTCAAATAACAAAGAGGAGAAATTATAACCTACTAAGCAAGGCAATGTGATTGAGATGGCATTTAAATGACTATTCAAGCCTCTGTGCTTAGGATTCCTTGGAGAGAGATCAAAAGATCAGAAGTGGAGCTTTGCAAGTATCACCTCACATGATTCTCATAACAATTATTATCCCCATTTCACAGTTCAAGAAACAGAGGCCAAAAGGTCTTCAATGAGTTTCTCAGGGTCACAAAACCGGTAATAAAGTCAGAGCATTTTTGTAAGGTACACTTATTTCTTGGTGTGGGAGTCAGGATGATGGGAATTGAGACCAAAAAGATTAATTTTGTTTTTCAGAATGATTTAGGAAGTTAATATACTCTGCTCTGTTTTTTTAAATCATTGAGTTCTAAAAGCAAAAAGTTCACATTTACTACTTCAGAAAACATGCCTATAATTTGTAAGAACTCACATGGAAGAATGATTTTAGAAATGGATTTTCATTACTCTTATCTCAGAAAATGGATAAATGTTTAATTGATCCTCCTCTCCCCAAATAATGCTACAAAATTCCTTTTAGTGAGAATGAAGTGATCATATTATTGGAATTCATACTGTACATTTTCATTGGGTTGGAACCAATGACCATATTTTAATGTATCTACTTCCTATGATTCATTATTCATACTAATTTGAAACTGCCCTTGCTAACAAAACAGCACTTGCATCTCAAAAAATAGCAAATATTTAGCTATGAGACTAAAATAAACTACTTTTCATCATCAGTCTCTTATATTTCTATCAGAATTCATCTTTCTCCCCTTTGAAGCAGCCCAAAGTGAAGGTGTTTTTTTAATTTGCATAATCTCGTTCCAAACCTCTGCAGTTTGAGCCATGCAATCTTTCCAGAGACACAAGAAAATGGCCTTTCTCAATTGTCTTACAACGATCATGTTGGCTACCTACCATGTGACTATTGCTATAGTAACCAAACTTGTGGCATGGACAGTTTCGTTACTAGGAGTATTCCCTTGGGTGTCTCGGATTCTTTTTTCTTTTGGCATTTATGTTCCTGGAGAGCAAGGAGACTTTTTGTATCCTATTCAAGGTTTTACTACTGAGGCCAAATAACAAGCCAAAAATCTGGGAATAGGGAAGGAAGGAATGCAGAAGGGAGAAAATTGGTATCCTCCCACACACAAACACAAAAGTGCCACCCCATTTCTATAAATCTGAAAGAACAAATAAATTGGCAATTTGTGGGGTATTCCATAATTTCTTTCCTAAGTATTAAGCAACAAATAAATATCTTCTTAGGGCAGCTGGGTGGCTCGGTGGATAGAGTGCTGAGCCAAGAGTTAAGAAGTCCTGAGTTCAAATCTGGCTTCAGATACTTCCAAATTGTGTTACCCTGGGCAAGTCACTTAATCCTGTTTGCTTCAATTTCCTCATCTATAAAATGAGTTGGAGAAGGAAAAGGCAAACTGCTACAGTATCTCTGCCAAGAAAACCCAAAATGGGGTCACAAAGAGTCAGATGTGTCTGAACAACAAAATATTTTCTTGGGCTGAATATATATTTGCATGTTTATATATTTATATATTAGTGAAGATCTTTATTTGTTCCCTCTTTTCAAGTCCCTAGTTCTAACAGGAGATTAGAGCTTTCCTACCATTCCAATGATTTCTGACCATTACTGATAACAATCACCACCACCATCATCATCATCATCATCACTGATTATTTGTATCATAATATGGCAGTAAATACTGCATATTAATACAAGCCATTACAAATGATGTTCTATGTTAAAGTCTACACTGTATTCCAAAACTTTTTAAAAAATAGTTATTATATATCTTACATGATAAACACCAAACAGAGTGAGATGTGGTCTCATCATCTTTCAGAATTTTTAATCTGACCGTGTCACTCTTGTGCTCAAGAATCTTCAATGGCTCCCTATTGCCTTTAGGATAAAATATAAACTCTGATTTCAAAGCCCTTCAGGCTCTAGCTTCAACCTATTTCTGCAGATTGATCTCAAATTACCCTAATTCATGTTATGTTACAAGCCAGCAAAACTGGACTGCTAGATGCTCTCTGTATGTGATATTCCATCCCCCATATCTGTGCTTTTGCAAAGAGTGCCTCTCATGGCTAAAATACTCTCCTCCTTTCCCTGTGCCCCTTAAATATCTGGCTTTCTTCAGTCCCATTTTAAGTGCCATTCAATGTAAGAGACCTTTCCTGATTCTGTCTGCTATTAGTGCTGCCCTCCCTCAAAAAAGAAAAGTAGTTTGTACTCTACTTGTATTATATTGTATTCATTTAGACACATATATACATACATGTTGGTTTTCTGCCCATTAGAAAGCAAATTCCTTGAGGTATGACTGTTTCATTTTTGCCGCTGTGTCTCTATTACCTTGTACGTAGCAGGTGCTTGAAAAAGGTTTATTAAATTGATTTGGATTACACTCATGTGGAAGAAAGGTTATATTTGTCTTATTTGACCCAAGAGAAAAGAAAGAGAAGCCTTGAATCAAGATACAAAGTTGTCAGATTGCCAGTTAAATATGAGAAATTTCATAAAAATTAAAGTTCTCTCAAAGGGCAACAGGTGGCCTTGGAAAGAGAAGGCTTAATCTTTTTTTTAATTGAACTAACTCCTGGAGGACTTCATGCTTCAGGTGAGGGTTAAAATAGGTGACCCCACAGGCCCTTTCCAGTCCTGAGTTTGACTGATTGGGCTGTCCGTTTGGGCGTTCATGTTTTGTATAATATTTGGGGGTAGTATTGTATTATTCAAATTTAAGAGGGGAATAAAAAAGATTTGGAGAAATGAAGGGGGTCAAGGCCGGTGAGTATGCTATGATCTCTGTGTGACACACATCAGGAGACAGAAAGATGGCACTGAGCAGCCACAGCTTCTCTGGGGAAAGAGTGCTTGAGGAGAGGATGATCACAGCTCTTACCTCTGGGCTAAACACCCCTGATCTGGAGTCACCACGATGCTTCCTAGGGAGTCATCATCATTAATAACTAGCTCTTATTAAGTGTCTACTATTTATGAGGCACTGGGTTAAGCACTGAGGATCAAAGGAGGGAAACAGTCCCTGTCCTCAAGATGCTCATATTCTAATGAAGAATACATGATAAATGTACTATATAAACGATAAGTAACCCTAGAGGGAAGGCATTAGCATTGAAGGGAGACTAGGAAAGACTTCTTGTTTTATAGAAAATAGGATTAGGATTGTACCTTGAAGAAAACCAGGAGAGCCAGGAAGTAGAGGTGAACAGGAAGGGCATTGCAGGAACTGGGGGCTGTCACTGAAAAATCAGTATCATATACAAAGAACAGCGAGGCCAGTGTTAATGGATCATAGAGCACCCAGAGAAAAGTAAGGTAGAAAACAGAGAGATACATAGATAGATGGGACAAATGACTAAATAAAGGACAAATAAATGAATAGCTAACTGGACAAATACATGAATGGATATATAGAAAGATAGGTAGATAGACGGACAGACGGACGGATGGTTGGATGGATGGATGGATGAAAAAATAAGTGAACCATGCAAGTACACGAAGGAGGAACCTTAGCTTGGGGTTTTAGTTAATGTCTAGTTCATTATAAATTCACAAGATTACTGGATCACACATTTAAAGCTGAAAGAGATTTTAATCAAGTCCAACACCCTCACCTTTTAGATGATAAAACTGAAGTGAAGAACTTGCCTAAGGTCACACAGCTAATAAGCAGGAAGAGACTGACCTACATGGTCTCTAAGGCCCCTTCCAACTTTTGATGCTTAAAATATTATCCTAAGTAGCAGGTCCTCTGACTCTCAATCCGACATTCTATTGTAATTTCTCTCCTCTGTATCTCAGAGTACTAAGAGTAAATATTACGTGAGGTCATAGGTTTTCTTTTCCTTTTATTAAGAAAGACACCTACATTGCTAATGTTTATGACAAATGGATACTGTATTTTATTGAAGGACTTTCCTGCATCTAATAATTTCTTGTCTTTGTTTCTTTGTCTCCTTAAAGTAAATATTTAGCTTATTTTAAATTTCTATTATTTCTTTTTAAATTTCTCCTTAGTAATGATGGATTATTTTTTATGTACTACCATATTACATTTGTGGTTTTTACATTTTGTATTGATATTCATTAATAATATTAGACTGTATTTTTTCTCAAAAAAAAGACTAAATATTACAATATGACTATTTAAAAAATGACCTAAGACAACGTTGATCTCAATTAGCAATGATATACTCCAAGACCAGCCATGGTTCCATTTCATCTTATACTAGTCAGAGTACTGAAGTATTATGATAGATTCTGGGACCCCAGTGATGTCACACATACAGATACTGATGAAATAGAATGTGACAAGGGAAGACAACCAGAGCAATTAAGAGATTCGGAATTTGCTCCTATAAGAAACAGTTAAATTTGTTTATCCTGGTGTTAGGCTGAAGACGAAAGGACCTAGCAAATGATGATAATGATATAACTGTCTCTAGATACTTTGACTCTATCCCAAAGTAGTGAGCTCCCTACAATTATAATTAATAAAGATTTTAAATCTTTCCAATGAACACTGGGTCATAATTTATGGGGAGGTTATGAAATATATTCTTGCTCAGAGTAAATTAGACTATATGATCTCTAAAATTCATTCCCATTTGAAGGAATTATGATTCTGCAAGTACTGAAAATCACTTACAATTCTTAGAATTAACTTCTGGGAGAATACCAATTATTGCTAAGGTAACAAAAAAAAGCAAAATAAAATGAGGTAGGCAACTTGTGGTTTTCCTCAATCATATAATGTGGGAAGTTTGGACTTGTAAAAAAAAAGTCTCTACTGAGTTTCTCATTGCTTATTTCTTCCCTTTTATTAGGCTTTAATCTTTATGTAAATCCATAAATGAAAGCCTTTCCCTCCCTAAAAGAAAGATAAATGCCAAAGAAAGGTAAAAGAATAGATTGGATTCAATTTTTGGAATTAATTTTCAAAAGCCATTTGGGAATAACCCCATCTCAGCTGGGTCATTGAAGAACCACCAAGCTATTAAACACAATTAGCTGGTGCCATCAGGTGTTTGTCTGAAAATGAGAAGGACAGAACCAGATGGGACACCAAATGATTGATGGATTCTGAAAAAATTTCTGACTTATAAAGAGACAGATCATCTGGAGCCCATATAGAAAGATGAGTGTAGGATGGCTGAAATCACAGTGGGTATGACTATAGAAATCAGGAACAGATGAATGGAATATGTTGGTCATCATTACGGGCAAGTTAATGTCAGTAACTTGCAAGTTACTCTAAGGAAGTGTTAGGATTTTAATGATAATTTCTCATCAAAAATGATCAGAGAGATTTCCCTTTTCACCCAGATTTGTCTTAGAAGCTGAATTCATCCTTTTCTCTTTAGTAGATTATTATTGAAAAGTGAGTCTACGGATCAATAAAACCAGAAAAGAAGAGAGAATGTGCAATGGTCCCCCTATATATTGTCATATTTCTCACCTCCCTTAGTTCTTTGAAGGCTCAATAGGCATCAATAATATTATGAGCTGCATTACCACATAATCTCACACATAATATTTAAGAATAAAAACATCTAATTTCCAAACTTACCCATATTTCCTTCATTCTTCCTCCCATACTGTCTCATGCCTACCTTGCTTTATAGGGCTAGATCTGTTTAATATGACTATTTAGCAAGTATATACCTTTAATTCTGAGCATATATTGTGGCAGAGAAGAACCACTTTGCCCTAAAACAAACGATGAGATAAATCAGACTGGTACTCTAGTCTAATGAACAGGATAATAATAAGGACTAGATTTTGTGGCTTCCTTGGCAGAAGGAACTCCTAGGTCAGCACAGTCCCTCTACAAATGCAGGTTGGCACCTTCTCTGAAACTTTTGTCTCAAAGAGTTACCCAGAGCTCTGAGACATTAAGTAACTTGCTCAGGGGTCCCAAAGCCAGTGTGAGTCAGGAGCTTAACTTGAACACAGGTCTTCCAGGTTTCAAGGCTAACTTTCGGGTGGCTAGGTGGCACAGAGGGCGGCTAGGTGGTGCAGTGAATAGAGCACCGGCCCTGGAGTCAGGAGGAACTGAGTTCAAATCTGACCTCAGACACTTAACACAAAACCTAACCCTGTGACCTTGGGCAAGTCACTTAACCCCAATTGCCCTCCAAAAAAAAAAAAGGCTAACTTTCTATTCACTGACTCTCTGATGAAGAGAGTCTACTACTACAAAAAAGGAAAGTTACACTGTGAGATTGTAAGACATTCTGAATTCTCTTGGTTTAAAAATTTATCTTCAATCAATCAAAAAACATTTATTAAGTTCCTATTATATGCCAGGCTCTGTGCTAAGAACTTGGGAAGAACTGTATGAACAGAGGAAGACAAAGATGTGCAAATCCAGGTGAACACTTTCTACCATAAAAACAACATTGTAGTGATAAACAACTCTGAAAGACTTAAGAGCTCTAATTAACACAATGACCAAGCATAACTCTAAAGGACCAGTGATGAAGCATGCTATCCCTTTCCCCATAAAGAGGTGATAGACTCTAGATCTACAATGAGACAATTTTTGGTCATAGTCAAGGTGGGAATTTGCTTTACTTGACCAAACTTATTTGTTACAATTATTTTTTCTCTTTTTTTCTTCTTCAACTAAAATGGATTTTTGTTCATTAAAAATTAAATTAAAAATTAAAATTAAATAAAATGTTTCTCTTCACTTGGATCTAAGGGAATTCCCTTTCTTCTCTATGCTTTGAAATGTTTACATTATTGCTAGTCACATGCCAAAAATTCAAGCAAACAGCTGTTATATCGTGGGCGAAAATCCATGAATTGCGTTCCCAGAAACAATTTCTATACATTTCTTCTTTATTAAGATGACAATCAATATAATAAATGTTTGTCTGCCCAAAAGAAAAAAACAGAAAAAATATTTTAAAATTAATCTGACCTAGAGCAATATGCCAACTGTGCCTTCTGTTTTACAACTGAGATAATACATTCTCTTTTCCATTTCCAAGTCTATTAAAAAGTCACCATTAATAAAACTGAATCATAACAAAAGGTGCAAGAAGAAATCTCCTTTATTCAGTAAGGTAATAATAATAATATGTTTCTATGCCACTTTAAATGTTGCAATAATTCAACAACAACAAGCATTTAGTAAACATTTATCATTCCGTCTTTGGACGAAAGACAAAAAAGTCCCTGCCCTGAAGGAACTTATATTTTATTGAAGTAACAGAAAAATTCGGGAAAAAGAAAATGTGAGAGTTCCCAAGAACATTAAAAAAGCTACAAGCCAAAATAATATAAATCACAACACTACCTAAATTTCTTTACAGATTTAGTGTTATATCAGTCAAATTACAAAGAGAGTAATTTATAGAGCTCAACAAAGTAAGAGCAAAATGCATCTGAAAGAAAAGGTCTAAAATTCAAAGGAAGTAATGAAAACATTAGGACTGACTGGGACTAGCAGTGCTAGATCTCTATATTGTAAAGTAGAATCATTAAAATGATTAAATACTGGTTTAAATTAAAAAGTAGGCAGTGGAACAGACTAGGAAGCAAGAAGTAGAAACAACTAGACTCAACAAACCAATAATCAAGAAATCTAAGGACAAACTTCTTGTGGGAAGAGCTGCCTATCCGACATGAACTTCTGGGGAAAATAGTGATTTGGCAGAAATTAGACCAATGTATAACACAATAAACTCAAAGCTCCTGTATAACCTGAAAAGAACTTGTTGCAATATTTTTAAAAAAAAAAAAAAGGAGAAAAACAGATCATGTACTTTTAGCAACTATGGCTGGGGAAGAATCCTTGACCAAACAAGAGATAGAAGTGATCACAAAAGATAAAAAAATATATGTAAAATTTTGATTACATCTAATAAAAAAGTTTTTGCACAAACAAAATCAATGTAGCTGAAATAAAAACAAATTTTAACTGCTTCTTGGTTTAAAAAAAATCTTTCTATCAAATATCTCTGATAAGGAGCCTACATCCAACATATATTGCTAATTAACATGAACATATAAGCATAAAACCTATTCCCTCAATGGATTAGTGTCCCCAGATGAACAAATGGTTCTGAGAAGAATTGAAAATTATTAAAAAACTATATAGAAAGACTATTCCAAATTATAATAAGAGAAATGCAAATCAAAACAACTCAGGTTTCACCTCATACCCTGAAAACTGAGGAGTTTTCAGATAACAAAAAATTTTGTATTGGGGGTGTGAAAAAGAGAATCCCTGATCAATCTGTTGAGTTCCACAATTCAAGAAGGCATGAATGGATCTATTTTGGAAAAGCACCTTCAGCTTTCAGCCTTGGTACCGATTACTAAGAAGACATGGGGAACTCCTCTCAAATTGGTTCTCAGTGATTAGGGTTACTGTCTAATAATTGGTTTAATGGGGCTTAGGAGGGTGTATGCCTGTCAGAGGATTCAATAATCCTTCCCACACCTTCGTCTTTGGTTAATAGAAGAGAGCCTTGGTCATTTTCCTCTTCTGTACTTTCTCTCCTCTTGACTTCCAGACCAAAGTGAGCAAAGAGGGAAGGGTAAAGAGAGAAAAGGAAATCTCTCTCACCTCTACCTAAACAGAAAAATGCCCAATTCCTGGATCCCTACTTTTGCCTCCTAAATTTTTTTTTCTGTAAAAAGTCAGAGACCAGCAACTCTGAGACTATTTTTTTTTTTTTGCCAGATTACCTTGTAGGCAATCCTAAAATTGAGTATTCCTGAATTTGACAGTTGAGCACTGACCTATCAGAGGAAATTTCCTTTACAATGCACTTTTCAGAGGAGAAGAGGTCCATCTATGGAGGATCAGCTATTACCTGAAAGACTAAAGCCATACTACAAGGATCAAGCAATTGGGGTCCTTGCCAACATTCTTTGGTATTTCTGTGAGTTGCATAGATGGTGCAGGTCTGACATGAATGGAAAGCATTTGCTAAAAAATCCTTAAATATATCTTTTGTGGAGATAGAAATGGGGAGGGGTGACTAATAGGCTATTTGATTTTTTTGTTTGTTTCTACATTTATTTATGTGTTCTGGTGAAAGCTTTCAGTTTTACATGTATTTTTGTGGTAGCAGAAATAAAAAGGTGTCCCATACTAATAGTCATACTAACACACTGAGTACTCTTGTAGGAGGGGATTCTGTTATTTGTGTTTGGAGAGATCTAGATGCAGTACCATACCTAAAACGTATTTTAAAGATTTTCATAAAGAAATCCAAGTGAGTGCATAATAAGCCAATGAAAGAGACTGGTATATTTGGAGTGAGGCACCCAAAATCAAAGTTGGGTCTGTGTAGGTTTCAAAACCATGAACCATACATCACAATGGGGAAAGAGTTGAAGATTCTACAAGAAGGCAGACACGCTAATATCCTAGGGCAGCTTGGTAGTACATTGGATAGAGAACTGGACTTGGAGTCATGAAGACCTGCTGTGTGATCCTAGGAAAAATCACAACCTCTGCCTGCCTTAGTTTCCACATCTGTAAATTGAGTAAATAGCATTTAATTCATAGGGTTGTTATAAGAATATAATGAAATTGTTTTTGAAAAGCACTTTGCAAACTTTAAAGCAAGTTCTCTCTCTCCACACATATATATGTATATCTATGTATATGTATGTGCATGTGTGTGTGTATATATATATATGTATACATATATATGTATACATATATATACACACACACACACAAGCAATGATGATAATGGTGATGAAGATGATGGTAGTGATGATAGTAATAGTAGAGCTACAAACTGGTGCAACCATTTTAGAAAGCAATTTGGAATTATGCTTTGAAAAATTGAATTAACCATAACCTTTGAACCACAGGTCCAACTACTAGACAAATATTCTAAGTAAATACTTATAGCACCACTTTTATGAGAACAAAGAGTTGGAAGCAAAGTAGACACCCATCAACTGGGAAATGGTTAAGCAAATTGCGATGCATGAAAGTAACAAAATGATACATTAACATAAGAAATGGTAAATATGAGTAATACAGAGACAATCACAAAGAATTCTGAGTAACATGGGAAGACATATATGAATTGATGTAGAGTGAAGTAAACAGAACTAGGAAAACAATACATGGTAACATGGTAAGTGGAAAGTACAGTAAAACAACTCTGAGTGTTGCATAATTATAAAGGCTGAACTTAGTCTCAAAGATAGGAAAGTGTGCGTGCAAAATATTGCATGTACTGTCACGTATGGCCAATACTTTGGTTGATTTTGTGGAACTGTTTGTCCTAAGTCTTTGTCAAAAGGTATGATGTGCTGGACAGAGGATGGAACAATGGATGCTAAAATAGACAGACAGACAGATACATAGATATAAAGAGAGACAGAAACAGAGAGAAATATTGTGTAACAAAAAACAATTTTAAATATTTAAACTCTGAATTCATTTCATTAAAAGCTCAGGTCAGATGATAACCAACTGACTCCAGAGAAGGTGACTTAAAATGACATCAAACTCTTGTCCCATCTATGAAGTAAATAACATCTAGTCTTTACAATTTGTTTTTACCTTTCTTTGGGGATGATAAGAAATTTCTTCCCATTTTCCTTCCTGAATCTGATAGCACACAGGTATATTGAGACCTATGATCATCATTTCTCTGTCCTTCTATAACCATTAAAAATTAAACTTACTTTAGATTTAAAATTAGTAACCCAGTACTTTTTGGCAATTGAAAAATGGAGCTCTGAAAAATAATGCAAATTGAAAGACTGAGTGTCTAAAAGAAGGAAATAGCGACACCCTAATACTGTTCACCCCCAGGGGATATTGATGATGAGCACCAAACAAAAGGAATATTCAGGGACTCAGAAATAAGGAGTAACTGTCTTTTACAGTCTTGCTTTCTTACAAGTTCACACTCTCAGTAAACAACATGAACAAAAACAGTCTTCTTGTTCACTTTCAACAAACACAAATTTTTCTCTGAAATATTTTAATCTTTTCTTTTTCTTAACGTTTGTTGGTCATAAATCAAAGATCATAAGACAATAACGGAATACATATTGACTGAATGAAATGGATGCTAAGACTATTCTTGGGACTCAGTCCTGAGCTGGGAGTACTCAGCATTCTTTAACTGAAGATTTTGTTTACAAGTATTGAGAAACAAAATCTCCACGGAGTTATCTGCAGTATGCATTATGCATGATGCTCATAATGACAGTTTCTAGAAAGGCTGGGAAGTCTTAAATCATGCAAAAGCATATACGTCTCTCTCAATTAAATTAAAGTAAATAATATAAATAACTATTATAATCAACAATGTGTCACAAACTTTGGGGAAAGTACTATGGATACAAACATTCACAATGACATTTCAAGGAGTTTTTAATGTCTCACCCTCAGTAGAGAAGTTGTAAATGGGGAGTAGGTGGAGACAGCGAGAGAGTGAGTAGAAGGGGAAGGGGGGGAAGAGGTGAGGAGAGAAAGGGAGAGAGGGGGAGAGAGAGAGAGAAAGAGAAAGAAAGAGAGAGAGAGAGAGACAAAGAGGGAGGGAGAGAGAGAGAGAGAGAGAGAGAGAGAGAATATATATTGAACCTCTTTCCTAAAAGATAATGCAAATTTAAAGAATGAATGTGTATATAATATATATTCAATAAATATTGAGTGTGCATGTACATATATATGTATGTATATATATATATAAAGAGAAAAGGTATTATGCACATATTTATATTTTATATGTGTATGTATGTATAAATGCCCATCCATTTCATATTTATCGAATATGTGTATGTGGTGTGCGTGTGTCTGTATGTGTGTGTGTGTTTGTGTGTGTGTGTGTGTGTGTGTGTGTGTGTGTGTGTGTGTGTGTGTGTGTGTGTGTAGTATCTGGGACACACTCTCCCACATTTGGGGTCAATATAGTCTGTGAGTATATATCTACTCCAAACCATAGATGTTTTTACTTTTTTTCTCTAATCAGCCAGATGACAAAATTAGCTTAAGTCAAAACTATTCAGTGAAATAGTATATTAAGAAAAGCAAAAATTGGAACATTCCCCTACCAACCCAGATCACAATACTCTTTGCAATTATATACACCATCACCGAAGATGGTGGGCACAAACAGGTACCACACATGAGAGGCACACACATGTGACATGTTTGGCCATGGCACACATGTATCCAGAAATATAAGACCACCAAGAATACTACTTTGAGCACTATGAGATTCAGTGACTTGTCCAGGGTCACAGCCAGCACATATTTGTCAGAAGCAAGAGTGCAACTCAGAGGCAGCTAGGTGGTGCAGTGAATAGAGCTGGCCCAGGAATCAGGAGAACCTGAGTTCAAATCTGGCCTCAGATATTTGATACACTTACTAGTTGTGTGACCTTGGGCAAGTCACTTAACGCCAACTGTCCTGCCTTCTCTGCTCCAAAAAGACAAAAAAAAGAATACAACTCAGGCTTTCCCAGCTTGGAGCCCAGCTACCTACTACACCAAATGAGATCACATGCTTGTCATTAAATTACAGAATTCAATGCCTCTCCTTAGTTAACTGAATAACACTGCAATGTATTTCATTGGTCTTACTTGAAACCTGAAAAAAATCAATGTGTCCTGATCTGCTGACTCCTGCACTGGCTAGGTTCATAATGGATAGTTCCTAGGATCTTAGAGCATCCCTTAACTCCTTTCTCCTTGAGTGCTTTCTTAGAAATTGTGAGCAGCTCCCAAAACTCTGTAAAATTCAACCAAAAAGTCCCTTAGAGATTTTTCTACACAAACTAAAAGTTTACTTGCTTTGAATACTGGTCAATGATTAACACTATGCAAGTCCTAACTTCAAGACAATCCTCAAGTCAGTCAATCAGTCGTTTAATAAACATATGTAAAACACCTTCTTTTTGCCAGACAGTTTCAAGAGGGAAAAGACAGACACCACCCTCAAAGAGCTCATATTTTAACATAAGACGACATGCAAACTGCCCCTAAGTCACCATCACAAACTTCCTATAAAGAATTCTTGTCAAGGTATCCATTTTCTTAGCCATCAATTTTTAAAAGCCATCCAGCTCAGACCAGAGGTCTTGTCACTTTGAAGGTTCAGACACCAAGACTGACAACTGAGTATTGTGTTAAGAGTTTAATGGCACCAATATTTCATCTTGTTATTTTCAAGGGAAATAGATGGCAGAATCATGACAAATTTCCCAAACTTGCACATCTATTATTTTGAGCTTTTTCTCTGTTTTCTATTAAAGGCACATCAAAATGCCTCAATATCTCTCCGCTTTTATAGCCCCCATTTTCAATGATCTGAAAGAAAAATGCTTTTAGCATCAAAGGGATCATCCCCATGGGGCACCTGACCCTGAAATTAAAATGAGGCAAAAGAAACAGCATTCATGTGCTTTGGAATTGTAGTATTCACACTGGTATTAAATTATACTTATTTAAAGGACTTGGATCCCAACTATAACAGATAGACTTGGAGACCTAGAGAATCTCCTTACACTAGAATTATTGTTTTGCAAATAAAATGAAGGACTTCATTAGCCAAGATTTTCAGATTCATCTCCAAATTCACTGGAACCAATTAAATCCTTCTTAGTGCATTGCTGACAGACAGACATGCTAATAAGGGATATGCATCCATAATACAAAGGGAGGTCAAACTATATGAGTTTTCAAAAAAAAAATCTATAGTTCTTCTGTAATAGGCCCCACATGGTAGTTGTCTGTTAACAAATGAAGATCTACAATGTTCAAATTTCTGCAATGTTTCAGCAACTACTTCTTTTTATAGGAAGTTCTATGGGGATCTTGTCCATCTATGAGGATTTTTTTTTCCTTCAAAAAAAACATGCTGAGCTACATATATTATTTTGCAAGCTGTTCCTCAATGTTTGGAGAATCTAAAAGTATTCTTTGCTAATAAAGACAAGGTAAAATTCCTCTCACCACTTGGTGCTTCCAGAGTTAAAGAAAGAATGAGATAAATTCTACCCACATTTTAGTCATTACTTGACAGTAATGAATATTTTAATATCTATAAGCAAAAAATGGCATGATAAATAATAGTGAATTAATAATAATAATAATAAGCAAAACATCTTCATCTTCATACAATGCAATACATCTGATATAATGTATTGCAAAGGACAAGGGCAAGTAATGGTACTAGGATCAATCACTATTAGTGATTATCCATCTTATTGCTCTTTTTCCTGATTATTTAAGAATATCTGTTTAGGTCTGTTATCCACATTCACTCCCTCCAGAGGTAAAAGCCAAGTTTGTTTTATCTATTAAACAATAAAATGGGGGAGGGGCATCTCTCCTTCAAAAGCAGGAAGGAACTGGAGGCAAAGTACATGTATCCTCCAGTCCCCTCCTAGGAAGTCAATGCACTGTCAAGTGAAGCAGTTGGTGACATCCTGATGGATTGGCCCCCCTCCCACCTATGCCTCATTAAGAAGGCCCAAAAAATAGAAAGGAACCAAACTGGACTCCCTTACCCCCTGTGGAGACTAATGGATCCAAGGCCAGTCTTGCAAATAGGCAAGGTAAATGACCCCCAATAGAAAATATCAACATGGTTGGTTTTTCCCCAGCATTATGGCTCATTTCTGTGACTCTAAAAATGTGTACCATATTCAAGAGATGGCTTTAAATATGAAAATATCCCTGAAAATGATTATACCTAATACATGAGTGGGTATGTAATGTATGTAATTATCAGTTCATACCTTAGCAAGAAATAATTGATGGACAATTACGAGCAAAATGGGACACACTTGGATGGTAAGAAGGCTTGCAAGAGTGCAGATGAACCACAAATAAGGAAAACAGAACAGATGGAATGGTGGGGAGTTGCCAAAATAAACTGCTTACTTTGGGTGTTTCCACTCAAAATTCTCTCAGGTGCCACCTCTTAGGGCACTGGCTGCTTATCTCAGTGTTAGTGGATAAAGAATCTGGAGAACCTTAAACACACATACACAGACACACACACACACACACACACCAACACTGAGGAATAGTTCTCAGGATGAAATAATTTATTACTGAAAAACAGATTGACTTTGTTTCGTTTATTCTATGTTCATTTAATGGAGGTTGCACCATTATCTTGATTATTCAACATTCACTGGACTCTAAAACTGAGCTAGACACTATTCTGTATCAAGAAATGAAGCAATATAATTCTGAATTTTATGCTGAATTGCCCTAATTTCTTCAATCAAAAAATAATGAGAGATTAGGAAAAAAAAATAGTAGTAATAATAACATGGAAATAAAATATATGACTGGCCAAACAATCGCCAAAATCCTAAGTGAGCATTCAAAAGATGAAAGGTGGCAGGTATTCAAGGATTTCTAAAGCCTTATTAAAAGAGCACTCTATATAATAATGATGAAAAAAATTCTAATGTTTGCTCATTGAACACTAAAAACATATATCCTCTAGCCTATATAACAATTCAGTGTCGTTCAACAGTCCCATACCTTTATACAATTGGTGGAAATAGGTGGTCTTACAGCAGTTTCATCATTATGCATTGACTATAAATGAGGTCAACAACATCATAGTAGTAATGTATATTAATACTTTTATTAGTTTTATTTGCATCTATGAATGTGTTAAATAGTAACATTTAGTTCAACATGTCAAGAGGTGACTGACAATGAATGAAAAGCACATATTAAGCTCTTACTGTATACAAAGTACTATTCTAAACACTAGAGCTATAAATAGAAAAGAGACAGTCGCAGATTTCAAGAAGCTCATATTCTAATGGAAGAATATTAGCTTTAGTCTGGTGAGTACCTAATAATTAGACTCCAATTCATAGCATGAGGAAATGGCAACCACTGTGAGGGACTCTAATAACAATAATAGGTAGCATTCATTTAGCAATTCAGGGTTTACAAAGGAATCTAGAATGATTCCATTTGATCCTTACAAAAACTCTGAGAGGTAAGCACTATTGTGGTACTCATTCTACAGATGAAGAAATCAAGGCAGAAAGAAGTTAGGTGACTTGCCTGGAGTCACAGAACTAGTAAGTATCTGGGGCAGGATTTGAATTCAGTTTCCAAATCTAGATCCAGTACTCTTTCCACAGCATCATCAAGCTGTCAAGGAAAATGGGGTGTTCTGTAACTCTCACCTTCAAGATGTGTCCTCTTATGAGATGCTATGCTCCCTTGAACATAGAAATAACACAATGCACACTTTGATGTACCATCAGGCATATATGTACCACAGTTGGTTACAGAGAGATGAAACATGGCTTTAACATGATGCAGTGGATAGAACACTGGGCTTGGGGACAGGAAGAACTGATTTCATATCTGACCTTGGATACTAACTGTGAGTCTTGGAGGAAATCATTTAACTTCTGCCTGCCTCAGTTTCCTCAATTCTAAAATGGGATTATAGCACCTCCTTCCTAGGGTTGTCATAAGGAACAAAAGAGATAATAACTGTAATTTTTTGGTATAATGTGTGGCACATAGTAAGGGCTTAATAAATGTTTGCTTCTTCCCTTCCTTCTAATTTCCTTATACTTTGTTGATGTTCTCTAGGGGACATCTCCCAGACCTGCTTAACACACACACACACACACACACACACACACACACACACACACACACACACACACACCATCCATCCATCCATCCATCCATCCATCCATAGAAAGAGATATGGAAGTATCTGTTCTTTTTTACTTTTTTCCTAAAGTGGAATTTCTGTTTTTTCTACTTTGATATATGCTGTAAATCCTTGTGTCAAATGGTTTTGATGGGGTGGACATCCTCATGGTGTTTCTTTGGAGTTCTATTATATTTCTATAAGGGTACTGAGCTAAACCTGCAGCTTCACTGACAAAGGGAACTCCTTCTGCCAGTGTAGGTTAGCACCTTCTCTGCCATTTCAAGTCTGAAAGATGAGGTACCTTAAATTCTGAGGGTCAGAATGTGCCTAGGGTCTGTACATGTCAGAAGTAATACTTGGATCAAAATATTCCTGGCTCCAAGGGTAGCTTTCTATCCACTACTGCATATTGCCTCTCCAGTCTTACATAAAATACTTATAGCCTGTATCCTTCTTGGGCTTTATAGATGGATGGTCCCTTGTTTCATATACCATAACTCCAAGAATATGACAAACTAAAGTTTTATAGTATTGTTCACTTCCTAGAGAACACACATTTCTTTTAGTGGGAGTCTCATAAATGATCTGTATGGGCAGTTACATATAAGGGTCCTTTAGTGATTTCAGTGTGGCCATTTAGGCCTGTCACTGGGCTTCAATTTGACCAATCCAAGACATTGGAGAAATTTCATTAGTTGGTAACAACAAGATTAGTCAATTTACTAACTTGCAACACTGGAGAATCTTCAAAGATTTTCTGTTTGGTTTAATTTCTGACTTGATTTTTTATTTCTGACTTCTTTCAAAACTGATACAGAAAATAAATTAGATCTATTTGTCCTTGGCTTGTACTTACTTATAAGATCTTAATCAAGCTGATTAATTTGGATTGTTTCCCAAGAAACCAACAAACAAATCATTCTTAAATCATCAAGAAGGAATATGAATAAGAATACCATTAGTATTAATTTTTGTTGTACATTTCCCTTAAATGTCCCAAAGACCCTTCATTATTATCCCGTTTATCCTTCAGGCTTTTTTTTTTTGGTAAAGTAGGTAGTTATTATCAGTCCCTTTTTATAGAATAGAATAAAACCCCAAATCGTTATTACCTATTCAAGTTTTTTTTTAACGACTTAAGTATGTCTAAATAAGTGCAGGAGGATCAGGAATAATGAAAAAGATCAATAGATCATCTTTAAGGTGGCCTTATACTAGATTGCTTCTTCCAACTCACATTCAAGTTAACCACACACATAGAGAACCAGCCTAAAGAAGAGCTTGTGTTCTCCAGGAGACAATCAGCTCTCTTGATTCAACTTATGAAATATTTCATTCCCCTCCTCAATTCTTTGATTTAGGCAAGATTTGATATGATATGGCTCCCATACCACCAGTGCTGAATTCCATTTTCTAAGGGCTAGAAGGCAGCTTAGAGGCCATCATTTATAACTCCCTCATTTTACAGATGAGAAAACTGAGACACAGAGAGGTTAACCAACTTAGTGTCAACCAGTTCCAAGGAAGCTTGTGCTGTCCGAAGAAGGGTTTCATTTCAGATTTCTATGACTCCAATCCCAGTGGTCTGTCCTTGCCACAACCCAACTGCCTATGTGATAGGGTGATCCATCTCTCACTTTATTCAAAGTTTTAGAAGCTGAAGACAGAATGAGTCAATGGGGCCATTTTAAGATGCCACAGAAAGAGTGACTTCAGAATTCCATCTGTAAAAGATTATTAAGTCTAAGTAAAAGGCAGTTTTTGGAAGGGGGCTGAAATAGCAAGCCTTCAACTACATCTCTTAGGCAGCCTAGCAGTCAATAATCACTTATTTTAAATGCTTACTATGTTCCAGGCATTGTGCTAAGCACAGAGGATACAAAGAGAGGTAAAAGATGGTCCCTACCTCCAAGGAGCTCACAAGCTAATGAGGATGACAGCATGCAAACAAGCTACATACAAGAGAAATTGGAAATAATCAACAGAAGGAAGACACTAGCATTAAGAAGAATTGGGGAAGGCCTCTCGTAGAAGTTAGGATTTAGCTGAGACTTGAAGAAAGCCAGAGAAGCCAGGAGGCAGAGATGAGGAAGGAGAGCATTCTAGATATGGGGAGCAGACAATGAGCCAAGAGACTGACTGTCTTGTTCAAGCGAGGAAGCCAGTGTCACCGGATCAAAGAGTACATGGGGGTAGAGGTGCCATCTACTTTACCTAATGAATGCTGATTTTGAAATTTAGTTTCCCCAATTTTCTGATAAGACACTTTCTTTAACCCAATGGAGATAAGATTTCATAAAACTTCAGATAAAAAAATCTCAGCCTCAATTTCCAGCAAAATAATATTGAATATCACTAAACAATTAAATACATAATTATCTCTAAAAGAGACACAGTAAGCAAGCATTCATTAAGCACTGTTTATGTGCCAGACACTGTGCTAAGTGGTGTGGATACTGAGAAAAGCAAAAACATGCTCTCTGCTCCCAAGATGCCCACATCCTAATGGGTAAGATAACTACGTACACGCAGATATGTACAATATAAATGGGGTTGATCTCAGAGAAAAGTCAGTAACAGTAGTGTGGGAGGGACCAAGAATGGTCCAGAATGGTCTCTTTTAGGAAGTGGATCTTGAAGCAAGCCAGGGAAGGCAGGAAGTAGAGATGAAGACAGAGAGCGTGTCAGACATGGATGCCAGCCAATGAAAACACAGTCAGGAAATGGGACATATTGAGCAAGAAGTAAAACACAGGCCTGGGTTACTGGATTATACATAGAGGCGAGAAAATTGTAAGAAGACTAGAAAAGTAAGAAGAGCTTTAAGAACCAAACACAGAAAATTGTAAGAAGACTAGAAAAGTAAGAAGAGCTTTAAGAACAAAACACAAGAAATAATGCCACTGAAGGAATAATGTTTTATTATAGAATTATCATCATATAGATGAAATTAGACTGTTCCTTTCAGAGGATCTAAATGAAGTTACTCTAAGCCCTTCTAGTGTCAAAGACCCTAAAAAACACTTACTAATCCCCATGACAATAATAATAATAATAATAACTAGTAATTATATGGCACTTACTATGTTCCAGGCTACAACTATCTCATTTAATCCTCACGACAACCTTGGGAGGTACAATTATTATTACCAATTTACAGATGAGGAAAGTGAGGCAAATAGAGGTTAAGTGACCTGCCCAGGATCACATAGCTAGTAAGTGTTTGAGGCTATACTAAAGAAAGTCTGTGTAAGAGGATAAATAAACCAGTCAAAGCAGAGTATGGTACATTAAAATATGAGGTCTTTCCCAGAGTCGGGGATGTCTGCCTTGGTGTGGTTAGGTTTGCTTTAAAATGTCACTGAGTTAAACAGCGTCTTTCACTTATGAATTCCAACTAATTTTGGGAAACTTTTGGGTTCTGGCAACCCCGTTGCTATAGCAATGCAATCTGATCAGATATTCTTAGCAACCAGCCACAACTCCTTACACCCACAGAGTTCCTTCATTTATTTCAAGAAGAATAAGCTTGATATTCAAATTTTCAAAATGTAGAGAAACCAAAAAGTCATCACTCTGAGAGATGTCCTTGAACTGAAGTGGAATATCTACTTGATAAACAATGCAGACACCCAAAATATGCATGGGTTTTTAAAAAAGGTATAGTGTATTCTATAGTGGAAATATGAGGGATTTCATATGATCTTCCTAAAATGCAGGTCTTGCCATGTCATACCTCTATTCAATAAACTTCACTGGCTCCCTATCACCTCTAGGATCAAATATAAAGTCTTGTCTGGTATTTAAAGCCTTTCATAACCTGGGTTTCGGCTACTTTTTCAATCTCATTATACCACACTCTCTCCCCCTCCTCACTCTGGTCTCTACAGACACTGGCCTCTTTACATTTCTAGCACAAGATATTTAATTTTCTGCCTGGAATTCTCTCCCTCCTCAACTCCACCTTCTTGCTTCCTTCAAATTCCACTTAAAACCCAGCCATCTACAGGAAGCTTCACCTGCACCCTCATAATTCTAATGCCATTCCTTTGTTGTTTATCTCCAACTTATGCTGTATGTATCTTGCATGTACATAATTGTATACATATTGTTTCCTCCCTTAGAAGACTATGAGCTCCTTGAGATTTTATTTACATCCCCAGAGCTTAGCACAGTGCCTAGTACATAGAAGGCACTTAATAAATGCTTGTTGACTAACATTCTATAAATTGTCAGAATCTCTGAAGTTTAAGTCACCAAAGAAAAAGGCTTTACATACAAACAAAATTAGTATATTGAATGGATATCTATAGACATATAGATATCTACATACATGTATATATATATATATATATATATATATTAAAATAGACTGTTTTCTTTGCATATTCATTAGCTTTGGATAAGAAAAATGATGAAGAAATTACATATTTGATTTTTGGAGAAAAGATCAATGTTTTCATATTTTGACCCTAAAATCTTTGGTAGAACTTTGTTCTAATCACACTTGAAAAAACACAAGAAGGGGTGGCTAGATGGTGCAGTGAATAGGGCACCGGCCCTAAAGTCAGGAGGACCTGAGTTCAAATCTGCCCTCAGACATATGACACATTTACTAGCCGTGTGACTTTGGGCAAGTCACTTAACCCCAATTGCACTCCAAAAAGCTAAAAAAAAGAAAAGAAAAGAAAGAAAGAAAGAAAGAAAGAAAAATGAAAAACCACAAGAGTTTATAAAAGCTCTCCTAGATGTATAACTAGATGGAACATATAAGCAGCAGGAGCTTGATCTCTCTCCTACCTACTTAAGGCAGATCAGATGTGAATGCCTGATTATAGATCAGATACAAAAGAAAGGACCTGTCACATTCTAAATGGTGTCAACTTGAAGTGCATTTGATTCGGGAGCTAGCCCAGGTTTTATCTTCATCAGAACAGCCAAATTGTTCCTTCTCATATACTGAGATCTTGAAAGGCTAATGATGGTCCAACCGACTCCAACATGCCTCATTATTCTCTAATTAGGTAAATGATTGTTTTTCACTTCCTGGTTGAAACTCAGCCATTCACTTCAGGTTTGGAAATAGAAATAATAATTAGGTGAGAGACTAGGCATGCGAGTTCATTAGTATAGCCGCACCTTCTACCAATAAATGTCCACATCATTTTTATCATTTCAGTGTGTTTTACTTAAAGCCAAGAGGTTAAGTGATTTGCCTAGGGTTACAGGGCCAGTACGTGTCAGAAGTGAGACTTGAAAACAGGTCATCTCAGCTTGCCTATACAATGCTGCCTTCTGAAAGCCAATATTGTGTTCTCCCTGGGGGAAATCTGCAGGCATGTGATGGAGCTGGTTTCAATTGACTCCTGCTACAGCCCATTGTCAAATTTTCAATGTAAGCATTTACACTTTGAAAATAAGCAAATACTACAAATCAGGGTTTGATTTAATGTTTTGTTGATTGTCTAGACTTAAGAAAGTGGTGGATAAAATATTAATAATGCAGATTAAACTTAAAGGTGTGTTGTGTGTACTTCTCCCCCCCCCCCCCCAGAAAGCCAGTTGTTAAACATATACCAGAAACCCCTGGTTATAAATCAGTATAAACAATTCAAACTCTTTGCTTCTGCACTTCCCTTTTCTTGTTTCTTAAGCCTATGCTTTGAAATGGTCTTCCTGGAAGACAAATAAAGGTGGTCAGAGGTGGAAAACAACTGAGAACAACGTGTGTACTTTTATGCTACCTTTCAGAGAGAGCTATGGAATTTTGACTAATATGGAAATATGCTTTGCATGACTTCATTTATATAATGAGTATTGTGTTTCTTGCCTTCTCAATGGGTGGCAGAGAGGCAGGAAGGAGGGAGAGACTTTGAGATTGAAAATAAAAACTTAAAAACAAAACAAAGCCATGGGATTTAGCCTCTGGATCAAGTACCATGAAAAATAATTTCTCCCAACACCCAGAGATGTTAGGAACTTAAGAATTCCCTTTGAGAGATCTACAAT
Organism: Pseudochirops cupreus; assembly: GCA_028627135.1. Taxonomy (NCBI): domain Eukaryota; kingdom Metazoa; phylum Chordata; class Mammalia; order Diprotodontia; family Pseudocheiridae; genus Pseudochirops; species Pseudochirops cupreus. The sequence goes on from CM053583.1 coordinate 164,873,102, forward strand.
TTCAATAGTAAACACCAACCCCTGAATACTGAAGATGTATCCAGAGCATCAGGCCGACAGGACAAGTGATGACAACAGTAAAGCTCTCTCGGAAAATGCTAACAGTCTACTCTACCACCTCAGGGCACAACAACCATAGACACTGCTTCCAATTGTGGCTATTTTGTCTTTTCAGTCCTGTCTGATTCTTTGTGACCTCATTTGAAGCTTGCTTGGCAAAGATACTGGGGTGATTTGCCATTTCCTTTTCCAGCTCACTTTACAGATGAGGACACTGAGGCAAACAGGATTAAGTGGCTTTCCCAGGGCCACACAGTTAGTAAGTGTCTGAGGTCAGATTTGAGCTCAGGAAGATGAATCTTACTGATTCTAAGCCCTGCACTTTATCCACTGCACCACCTAACTCCCTTGATGCTTCTAATTAATTCTGTGCCAAACCCCTAATGACCATTGTGTCCATTGTTGCTTTGGCTTAAGTCCTCAAACCAGAATGCTATTGCTTTGTGTTACCAGCATAGATGTCAGTAGAAAGGTGGGAACTGTTTACAATAAATACAAACCAAACTGATTTCTATTTTGCCAACATCGTAGCTAAACTGGAACTTTTGTTCAATTTCCTAGAATGAGAACAGAGTACACACACACCTGTGACATAAAAGTAAAGCACTCAAAGACAAAAATCAACCTCTCCACAGTTAATTTGTCACAACTACCATACTGCAAGAAAATATTTAGGAAAAAAAATGATGCTCCCTCCTCCCCTCTACCCATGCACAAATCAGGAAAGTGCAATCACTTGCCAAAGTAGAGCATCTTGTCCCACCTGAGAGTGAATGTCTCTCCTCCTTTCTTCTCCAATAGCTACAGCACCTAGTCTATGTTGGGATAAGGACCCCATCTGGATCTGTGATATATTGGTGTAGGGAACTCCCAGGTGAAGACACCCTTTGCCAATGCACATTGCCCCCCTCTTTGCAGCTTAGAATCTCAGAGAGTTTCCTAGAGCAGTGGAGACAAACTCATATAGAAACAGCGAGCCCTAATCTGCAGCTTAAAGTCTTTTCCAGTTTCCTGGAGCAGTGGTGTCACTCTCACATAAAAAATGAGGACCACTAAATTGTAGGTAAGGATCACAATAGTTGAATATTGACCTAATTTTTAATGTCACATTATGTGTGTTTTATTTTATTTTTCTTTATTTTGATAAATATTTCCCAATTACATTTTAATCTGGTTTGGGCTCATGCTGGAGTGTTATGGGTCAACTGCAAGTCAGCATTTGGCATCTCTGCCCAGAGCACTGAGAGAGGGTCATCTGTCCTGTATGTACCAGAAATGGCACTTGAACTTGTGTCTTCCTGGCTTTGAGCCAGCCTCCTATCCAAGACTTGGTCACTACCTTCTAGAATTCACTGGATCTTAATTTTGCAATGCTGATCTTACTTGAAACCAGAAAGAAATAGCCACCTAGGGACTCTTCTTCTGGCAGTACAGAACTCTCCTTCCATGGTGAAAATAACTGACTTAACATTAGCAGTCACAAGGACATGGTTCCTCTTCATCACCATGCCTTTAATTAACAGATTTAATAGAAGGGGATAAGAAGGGAGATGTTACCATGAGAATTCCACTTCCCCAGATCTGGGCAGGTGTGTTGTATTGACATGTAAAACATGTTGTTTAAAGCAAACGGAATTCTTTTCTCAGAGGCCTTTTAAGGGAAGCAGCTGAAAACCAGCAGCTGCCAGTATTCTGCTTAATTTCCCAGCAGTTGTTTGTTATCCCCTAGTCACTGATTCCTTCCTCCTAAATGAACATTCTGAATTTGCAGAGCAGCTGGACTGAATTATTCACAACCTATCCATGCAATATGGGGGTACGGGCGAGGGGAGAGGGCCCCTTTGGCTAGTCGGTGGTGACCAATAATTTAGTTGCCTTTAATGGTAGATTGTTTGGGATATTTAAGGAATAAAGTTATATGGATGATGAGATAAGATGGAAAACAACCCTTGAGTTGAATGGATTCTTACAAAGCCACAAAGTAAAGTTTGGATATGTTTAGGGATCACCCTTCTATACTTGAAGCTTGAAATTGATTCCACTGAAACACCAATCAGTTCAGGTTACATCAGATGGTGCATCTTTGGGCTCAACACTAATAGGCTTAATATTTTTATAGTATCAGTTGAACTACCTAACCTCCATGAAGAAAATTCTTTTTTTTTTATATGGGATTCTTTATTAAATTTTTTGAGTTACATATTTTCTCCCCATCTTTCCCCCGCCCACCACCCCAAAACAGCCATCCCAGTGTTTCCCCCCTCCCCCAGTCTATTCTCTCCTAT
>CM053583.1:164875946-164897424 GCA_028627135.1 Pseudochirops cupreus
TCCCTCAACACCCATCCCCACTGGAAGGACAAGCAATCAAATACAGGCTGAACATGTGAAATTACGCAGAACCTCTCCATAGTGAGCACACTGTGAGAGTCTGATTACCTGTCCCTCATGAAGAAAATTCTAAAGTTTCCGTTTATAAGTGATTTATGGTTAAATAAGCCAAAATCTTCCTCTGCATTATGGAAAATACATTTCTTCTCTAAAATATTCAGTCTTAAACTAAAAATAAAACCAAATTCTGATTGGTGATTTAGAACATAAATCTGTGGCTGCACTTGCAAAATTAAATGTGGTTTTTTTCTAATTAGAAGTATAATGTGTATGAAACCCACCAAATCTATTTTAGAAAGCAGGAAAATATACCATACACAATCTTATGCAGTAATTGCAGTCATAGACAATTAATAAATGCTGGGTTTGAAAACTGGACCTATATTCACTGGAAATAGAATTAAACAATTGATCAGAATGTAGATTTATAACTGAAATTACTTTAGTCCATAGATTCTTCATTTTTTTGTGTGTCACTGATCCCTTTAGAAATCTGATAAAAATCTATGGACCCCTTCTCAAAATAATGTTTTTGAATGCCCATGTAGCATTCCCACAGTTCATTGTCCTCAGGTATTTGAATGATGTAGTTTGGAGGTACTCAACTAAACTTCACCAGGAGTCAGGAAGACCGGTTCTCAAATCCGGCCTTATCTGCCAGTGTGTCTACTTACTAGCAATGTGACCTTTGGCAAATTTCTCAACCACTGTTTGCCTCAGTTTCTTCACCTGGAAAATGAAGATAATATATATAATAAATAATAATAAAATGAGCCCACCTCCCAGGGCTCATTGACATATTTGTAAAGTGCTTAGCATATTACCTGGTACATAGTAGGTATTATTTAAAGGCTAGTTATTATTAATAGTTATAATAAAATATATATTGTATGCATTAATTATAATATTATTATTAATCTTTAAGTCAATAATCAAAAGTTGGCTGATACTTAGAAGAGATATTGCATTTTCTCACACCAAACACTTTGGACTTAATTTCCCTTTAATGTCCGGGAAAAGTATATCAATGCAACCAGAAGAGTGGGCATCAAAGAAAATTTTCACATTTGCTTATTTGATACCCAAGAAACACTCTAATTGAAATGTTTTTTATTTCTTCTGCATCTGGAGAGCTCTCAACACCCTTTCTTCTAAGACCCTTTTGGGGGACTCAACATTCAGGGTCCTGATCAGTCACTGGACTCACTTACGACAACACAATGAAGGAAAAAGATGGAGTTCAAGAAAGAGAAATGTATAGAGACAAATACTGAGAGGATTGTTTTAAGATAAAATAAGTGAAAAATATAATTTTTATCATTTATAATACAAAAATAAAAAGACAATGTCCTTCTTGAGTACGACATACACATATTTGTCCTTTTAGTTTAAATGATCAAGTAGGAAATGTAAAGAAGACAACCATTTTTCTTAAATTAACTATTCTATTAATTATTATTATTATAATTATTGGGTAAAATAATAATAAAACCCTCTTCTTGGGAAACAATTAGCTCCTATTGGGTCGCTGGAACATGTCCAAACACAAAAAACAGACACAGCACGCATGGATTAGGAATGGGTGGTCCTGCGATATAATCTGATGCTAAATGCAGGGAGGGACTGTAGGAAGCCATATTGCCCAGGAGGCACATCGAGCTAACTATGGGAAGAAATGGACAGTTACTCTATGGAGGATTGAATTACTGAAATTTCAATTCATTTTCATTGTGGGGGGGGGAGGAGGGAAGGGAGAGTTATAAAGTCAAGGGAGGAAATACAGAATTCCATAGAAAGAATGCTGTAAAAGGAAAGAACAAGGACCTCAGAATAATCAAAGGTAAATGATACAAAATGTAAAAGAAAAACATGGACCTAAAAATCTCTTCCCCCTTCCTTTGTAGAGTATGCAAAGTCATACTCTGGGGGGGTGGGGAGGGAAGTTGCTCCCTACACATGTGGAATATTGCATATAGCATCAGATTTTTTCAGTGAATTGATTGGTTTTGCTGATTGTTTCCCTCTTTTTTTATATATACACATATAACATCCTAATAAGGGACTGTCAACCAATGGGGTTCTGTAGACTCTCCTAGAGGGTCAAGATCAAGGTCTACCAACCAATGAGATTCTACATTGTACTTTGCCTCTTCTGTAACATCTGGGTATCAAACACTATAAAACTAGGGCCCTAGCCTAAGGCTTGATACCCAGATGATACCCTCCTAGAGGAAGGGGGCATCTCAGATCATGAGGAAGATCTAATGTCCTCTGTGAAAGAGGAAAGAGGAGGAAGGATATGGGGAAAAACTGGGGCCATTACATTACAAAAGATTTGAATAAAATCTATTTTTAAAAGAAATGACTCTCCCAAGAGTTTACAAATCATTAGTTATTTTAATTCAGTTTAATTTCACAAACATTTATTCTGCATAAAGAATTGTGTGAGAGGCCTCAGATTCAGTTAAATTTGTCATAAATCCTGTTCTTAAGTCTTTTACAAACTAGTGGAGTGTGGAATAGGACAAGCATGTAATTAGCTATCCCTCAAATTCATTTAGCCCCCAACACTCACACTGATCTTTTTGCATTTTTGAATGACAATGGTACACGTAAGGAATTCTCCATTTCTAGGTTTTGGTCAAAGAAGACAACCTGGCTAACTTATTCCCCGTTATCTGATGTAGCCAGTCTGCAGCCTGAGTCTCAAAATGTCCTTGTCTCCATGACCACTTTCCACTGCTCATCTCTTGATTTAGTGCTCTAATATTTGAATAACCTTTTCATCGCAGATGGAAGAAAAGCTCTTAGTTCCAAACTTTAGAAACACTGTGGGCATCATGTGCTCATTCATTTACTTCAGTTGAACTTTGAATGGCCTTAGACAGATATGTACTTTCATGTGACTCTGAGAAGAATGAAATCATTGAATTCTTTCTGCTGCCCCCATTACCCTCCTCTCGCCACCCTCCTGCCTCAGAGTAGTTTTTAGTCCATCATTCAAACTTTATCATTGTTGTTGTTGTTTTTAATTAATATTTTCATGAGAGAGGCAGTATGGAAAAGGGATAGAGAGTTGCTCTCTAAGCCAAGAAGAGCTGAGTTCAAGTCCTGCTTTTAGCATACTGTCTGGGCTGGGTCCAAAATTGTCCAATCTACAATAAAAAAAGATAAGTCAGAGCTCCAAGTCGATAGCCCTTTATTAAAGCATCCATGGCCCCCTCTAATGAAGTGGACCTCGGATCTTCCTCTTGATCTGAGATGCCCTCTTCCTCCAGGGCCTTAGTTTTATACTGCTTGATACTTGATGGTATAGAAGAGGCAAAGTAAAACATAATATCATTGGTTGATAGACTTTGACCCTGACCCTCCAGGAGTGTCTATATAAAATACAGAATCCCAGTGGTTGACAAACCTATATCTTGACCTTATAGGAGGTCCTACTGAGCTGATGAGAAAACCCACATTGGACAGGCAAACACGTCAAGACATATCCATGGGCCCATGGACCTCTAGGTAGGTCACAGGTCAGCAAACAGGTTAACTTGTTGGCCAAGTACTCATTGCCATCTCCCCATGTTGGGCAATAGAAAGATGATGAGGGATAGCGGGGTAACAATAAAATATCTGGGGGATTTTCTATGCTGAGCTTGGTCACCATAACAAGGGACAAATGAGAGTGGAGGTCTTCTAGTTAGCTTCCTATGGTTAAGCCAGCAATGCACTAATAATCTTGTAGTTTAAAGTTTGGAGCCTATTATAAGAAATACTAGACTGACTAAATGTATTTCAATAGGCAAGTATAATCACTACCCCCATAAATCTCACTAAACTGATTAATGTCATTGGAATAAAATAGGGGTCCAATACATCATTCCTCTTGCTCCTAAATCATTCCTCTCAGGATATGTCACTTAATTTCTCAATGTCCCATACAACTAAGGGTGTAAGATGCAGAGAAGGGGCCAGCTTATTTTGCTTGGAGTTTCTCATGGTGAATTCACTATACCAAAAAAATGACAGGTCCTGATCCTATCTATCCCTTTCAATTTATAACCAACTGTCCAAGTATACTATATACTATATACTATATACTATATGCTACTATATACTATATACTATATACTATACTATACTATACTATATACTACTTTAAAGAAGAGATAATAATAATAATATTTAACACTAATATTTATATAGCACTTTTTAAGTTTGTAAAGCATTTCACAAATATCTCATTTTACCCTCACAAAAACCATGGGAGGCAGGTGCCATTATCCCCATTTTACAGATGAAGAAACTGAGGCAGAGTTTGAGTTGTCCAAGGTCACACAGTAAATGTCTGAGGATTTGAACTCAGGTCTTCCTGACTCCAGGTCCCACACTCTAACCACTGTACCACAAGAAAGCACCATGGGAAAGAAATAAATTCCCAATGGCTTTTTGGATATTTTCCCCTTTGCAGGGCAAGAATAAGGAAGACTGGCTAATTTCCAAGCTTCCTAGTAATAATTATAATTTTTTTCTCAAACATTGTGGGGAAAAAATTACAGACAATAATTGGGATGTTCCCCTTATAATAACTGATGTGAAAAATAAATATATACTTTCTGAGTTAAATATTCTTCCAAATAATAGTGCCGTTCTTATAGATTCACAGACTCATAAAATCTTAGAATATCAAAATATCTTAGAAATAGATATCAAAATATCATGGAACTCAACTCTCTTATCTTACAAATGTGAAACCTAGGCCATAGAGTATATAACATGCAAGCCCAAGTTCATATAAGTTAGTTACATAGATGAAGACTAAAATATTGCCCCATATGAATAGGACAAGAGTTTTCGACTAGCTTTTGTCACTGGTGAGGATCATCTTACAGTCCTTCATGAGATTGCTGGCTTAGGCCAATATCTGAAAGTGCTGCCATGAGACATAACAAAGCTAACTACCCCAAATCTGAAGACTGAAACCATAAATTTGATGTCATTAGTATCATAATTCAGGGCAAAAAATGTGTACCAGTTTTGCCCATAAATACTTGCTGATGCTTCCTTTTTCATTGTGTACCATCATTCTTACTTCCTGTCCACTCTACTGACTCCTTTTCCCAAGACACCTCCATCATTTGTTTCCTCACTGTACTTGGCCAAGGAGCCTACAGCTAGTTTGCCAGATGTATAGTTTTCTCCATAACAAGCACTGGAGATTGCCAAAGCTGGAGTAGATGTAGGATTAGATGCAAAATCACAACACCTAACTCTAGTTCCAGCTCTATTACTCAGCTGATGAGCAACTTCAGGGAAAAAGCTAGCCAAGAAATCTTGTCCTGTTTGTATGGGGCAATATTTTGGTCTTTGTCTGTGTAGCTAGCTATGTGAACTTAAGCATGTACTTCACAGGCTCTTTGGCCTGGGTTGCCTCATTTGTGAAATAAGAGGATTGGGCTACATAATCCCTACGATATGAGCAAAAATCTCTCTTGCTATTTCCCACCTCTCCCTGGAGGACATTCCCATATTTTTGTGTCATATCAGCATAACAAATTAGATTATAACCCCACTGGGACAGAACTGCATGTTTTGTACACTCAATATATTGTGACTACCCTCAATAAATATTCATTCATACAATATTACATTAACTTTATAATATATTTAAAAAGAATAGCAAGTTGTACCTAATAGATTTGCAGTTTCATGTGCAACCATCTTTTTGTTACATTATGTTATGGAAATGCTTTTTTAATTCTATAAATTAAAAATAAAATAAATTTTAGGGAAAGAGGATTCTTTCATGGTATACACTGAGGAATAGAACATCTACTTTTTGCTACCTATCTGACTTTACTAATGGAAGTTAAAATATCACTCCTATATCTCTTTTCTCAAATAAATTTGCTGTTGTATCAATTCAGTTGTGGCCGACTCTTTGTGACCCCATTTGGGGATTTTCTTGGCAAAGATATTGGAGTTGTTTGCCATTTCTTTCTCCAGTTCATTTTACAGATGAGGAAACTGAGGAAAACAGGGTTAAGTGACTTCCCCAGAGTCACACAGCTAAGTAAATAGTTGAGGCCAGATTTGAACTCAGGAAGATGAGTCTTGCTGATTCCAAGACCAGTGCTCTCTCCACTGTGACACCTAGCTGTCCCCTCAAATAAACAGCAATTCAAACTGGTCTACCTTATAAAATGTCAGGAAGAATCAAGTTAAGAGTACATCTAAGGAGCTAAACCTCTTCATGACTACATGGAAATTTTTTTTTTAATGATGAGCAACTTGAAAAGTCAAGTCAGTTTACCTTGAAGTATAAAACTATATATTGTGAACTGATCCAACCACTCTTGAAAGCAGTTTGGAACTATGCAGAAAGGGCTATAAAACTGTGTATACGCTTTGACCAGCAATACCACTTGTTGGTCTGTATCCCAAAGAGATCATAAAAATAGGAAAAGGACACACGTACAAAAATATTTATAGCAGCTCTTTTTGTGGTGGCCAAGAATTGGAAATTGAGGAGATGCCCATCAGTAGGGGAATAGCTGAACAAGTTATGGCATATGAATGTAATGGAATACTATCGTTCCATAAGAAACAATGAGCAGGTGAACTTCAGAAAAACCTGGAAAGACTTACATGAACTGATGCTGAGTGAAGTGAGCAGAGCCAGAAGAACATTTTACACAGTAACAGCAATATTGTGTGATGACTAACTTTGATAGACTTATCTCTGCTTAGCGATGCAAGGATCTAAGACAACTCCAAATGACTCACGATGGAAAATGTTATCCACAACCAGAAAAAGAACTACAGAAACTAAATGCAGGTCCAAGCTTACCATTTGTGATCTCTCTTTTTTTTTCACTTCTTCTTTTTCATGGTTTCTCCCATTGGTTGTAATTCTTTACAACATGACTAATGTGAAATTATGTTTAATATGAATATATATGTAGAGCTTGTATCAGATTGCATGGAGTGGGGGGAAGAGGGATGAGAATAAAATTTGAAATTCAAAATCTTATGGAATTGAATAGTGAAAACTGAAAATAAATATATAAATAAGTTTTAAAAGGGGGGGAAATGAAATAAAAACTACATTAAGTAAAGAAGTTTAAAGCATAATGATACCAAAAAGACATACAAGTAGCCTTGGAACTTTAAAGGTCCAAAGTCACCTAAATAGAAATTTCTTCCATGGTAATGTTGCTTATTTTGTTACATTAATTTAGTAGCTAAATGTCCAGGTTTTTTTTTTTGGGGGGGGGGTGCAAATTAGAGAACTAATTCAGGTGCTACAGCCTATGAGTACCATTATTTTAATGTTTCCTTTTTCCTTCAATGGATATCTTTGTTGATCCCTTCCTTACATAAGCATCTTTAAATATCCAAAATTAGAAATAATGCAATTTCAGAGATCAGCAGCAAAAGGAATAATGGTGAAGAGATACATGATCCTGGACATCTCATGGAATCATAAAATCTTAGGCAGAGCCTGAGGGGTCCTGGAGTGGTCATCTAGTGCAGCCAAAGTTGAATTCCATACCAGAATCCACTTCTCAACATCAATACATGGTCATCTATATCCTACTTAACACAAGTCCAGTGACAATGAGCTCATTACTTTGACCCAGGAAGACATTTCACTATTGAATGCATCTATTATGAAAGAGTTTTTTTTAATAATAACATTAAATATGCTTCCCAACAATGTCAACTTACTGTTCATAGTTCTTTTCTCAGAAGCCACAGAGAAAAACCCAATCCCTCTTCCATCTGACAGTTCACTTAATTTCAAAAGAGAGTCATTGCTATCTCCCTCAAGTCTTCTCCTTTCCAGGAAAAAGATCCCCAATTCCTAAGTCAGTTCCTCAAATGATATGGTTTCTAGAAACCTCACAACCCTGGACGTCCCCTTTGGACCCATTCTAATTTTGCAATGTCCTTAAAATGAGGCACTCAAAGGTATGAATACAATATAATGAATGTGGTCTGCGTATAGTGGTTCTACTATCTATTCATCTGAAGGCTGTCCCTCAAAATAAGAAGGGGATACTTCATGTATGCAAAGGGCTTTATAAACTTTTAAAGGTTATACTATTATTTCATCACTATCATAATGATCACAAAATAGCATCAGTTAAGTGGCACACTGGATAGAGAGCTCTGGCCCTTGAGTCAGGAAGACCTGAGTTCAAGCACAATCTCAGACTGTGTGACCCTAGGTAAGTCTGCCTCAATTTCCTCAACTGTAAGATGGGGATAATAATAGCACCCACTACCCAGTGTTGTGTTGAAGATACAATAAGATTTGTAAAGTGCTTCGTACATTGTCACAGGTTGTTGCTGTTTAATCATTTCAGTCAGGATTCTTCTTGACCCCACTTGGGGTTTTCTTGGCAGAGAAACTGGAGTAGTTTACCATTTCCTTCTTCAGCTCATTTTGCAAATGAGGAAACTGAGGCAAACAGGGTTAAGTGACTTGCCTAGGGTCACACAGTTAATAGTTGTCTGAGGCCAGATTTGAACTCAGGATGATCCACTGTGCCAAAATAAATGCATGTTTCTTTCCTTCCTTGTGATGTTTACTAACAATCATAACAGTCATCTAGAGGGCACAGTGGATAGAGCACTTGGTCTATACAACGCCGTAATTAACAGATTCATGCAAATCCAGTATTTGAGGATTTTTGCTGAGATTTACCTAGTTCTTTTACTATTGCTATTTATTCTTTTAGTTTGTCCTGTTTTGATTTGCAATTCATGTTCCACAGAAATCTTGGAGACAAATGTATAATAGGGTCCATGATCCCTAAGCTTTTCCATAATAATCTGCTGATTCTGAAAGCTTGCCTTTCATCTAAAGGTCCATCACAATCAAGAAAAAGTAGATCAAAGACAGAGCACCTGGTGCCCATTGCTTAACTAGAATCCTCAGGAGAACATTTTTTTCTTCCTATTTGCTAATGTCTCCACCTCACACCCCACCAGGAAGTCCCTCTTGGTATATGCTCCATAACACCCTTATGTGCTTCGACTTGGCTTAGAGACAGAGAACCCTTCTGGCAAATGGCTACAAAGTGTTAGAGCTGCCAAATGCCGTCCATCATCAGAGGCACAGAACTTCTGCTGAATTGTACCCTAAGGGCCCAGCTCTGGTGAGGGCAAGAGTGCCAACATAGTGACCTCTGCCTATTAACACTTGGCAAGACTGACAGATGTGCCTAAACATTGGCACTTATTAATAACTATCATTTAACGTTTATTAACTTCTCACAGTGTGCCTGGCATTGTGGTGAACATTGGAAAAACCAAGGTCTAATTTGATTATGAGTATTAGTTCCAATGAATGGGCTTTGTATAATTCCAGTAGATTCTGAGAGTAAAATTGGTGGAATGAAGGACATCCCCACTAGGGCCACAAGTTTAAGAAATGACCTTTTGTGTTAGGTGTTATTTCTCACATGCTTATGTAGTCCTGGGTCATACTACAGGCAAAACAGTCCCCAACACCCTTTTTTTTTTCTGCCACAATCGAGCAATAGTGGCTAAAAGGTTTACAGAGTTTACACACACTTAGCTGTGAGAAAAGGACAACCCAAGAGTGGCATTCTCCAAAAGGCAACCTGTTTTAGTGCATGTAAGAAACAGGAAGAAAAATCCAAGTGAGATTTACATCAGAAGAGAACACTCATACTTCTTGTCTCTGCATTACTAGGTTTTTCGAGATAAGATTGAGTTCACTCTGAAGAACCTCAGAGAAGGGCAACTTAGCCTGGGGTCTATAAACTTAGGTGGTTGTTTTTTCCAAAAAGTATTTTGATGATTATATTTCAATATTATTGGTTTCCTGTGTAATGTATTTTTTAATATTTTCTGCATACATTTGAATGTATGTTTCCTAATGTAATATATTTCTTTTGCAACCTGTTTTATTTTATGCATTCAAAAACATTATTCAAAAAGGGATTCATAGGTTTCCCCAGACTGCCAAAAGGGCCCAAGCTACCCACAAAACTGAGTAAAATCCCTTGCTTTAGAGATGTAATGTTAAGCGAATTTGAAGATCTTCCCTGCCCTGTAAGGGGCCTCACTTGGAGCCCAACAAAAGATTCTTGCTTAGAGGAGACTTGTTTTTCAGGAAGGCACACCTTTGGTTACTTTGGAATTTGGCAGTGGGTCATGAAGGTTGTGATGTCTTCTGGCCCTGGAGAAGGCTATATATAGAGAGAGAGATGCTGACATAAGGTTTTGCTTTGGGACTCAATTATGGGAAGAGTTGTGTGATTTGGTCAGATGAGACTCTGGGGAGTCATTGAGCCTCCTGTCTTTGAGAACGGAAATGTTGGTGCTCTTCTCTCTGGTAAATGACTATGTAGATATGTGATGATGAGACAGCTAGAAGCCCTTTCTGTTGTCTATTGAATTGTGATATTTTCTCTGCCTGTATTTTTTGTCTGCTTGTAATTTCGGTTTGGATTTTCTGAAGTTCAGAGTGCTGACTTTTCCCCCTCAGTTAAGTGAATAATACGTATGTTTGATTAAAGTAAGATTGTTAACCCCTTTTGAGTTGCTTTCCTTTAGAAAAGCAGATCAAAGAACCTGTGCTAGCAGCCATCCTGAATATGCTAGGGTGCTTGCTGATACAAGAGACTTGATGAATTTGGATAGTTTAGGCATTGTGCAAATATGTAGGGCAAAGTAGACTAGAAGTCAAAATTGGCACAGGATGCCAGACAAAGATATTATGAGTGGCTTCTGGCCAGAGATAGGACAAGTCATTTCTATGCCCTAAACAGAATGTAAAATGGTGTTGCCCATGACACTATGTCCAGCAGAAACTCAAAAGTGTTCTGGCTTGCAGTCTGAACAGAAAATCAGGATGTTAAGGTCATGCCATGGAAAGCAACTGAAAATATCTGCATCTATAAACACGTTCTTTGTTGCACTGTCCTACATGTAGTATGCTAGTGTTAGATGGTACTATGGATAGACTGCTCTATGACCCTGAGTAATCTTACCTCTATGAACCAGTTTCCTCATTTGTGAAATGAGGACAGTAATAATACCTATCCCACAAGGCTGTTGTGAAGATCAAAGGAGATAAAATACAGAAAGCACTTTGTAAACCTGTTTTATTACTGTTATTATTATAATTACTTTCAACTCCTAGATAATCATTTTTTAATTATTATCATCATCATAAGTTTTCTAAGCATCCTGTGGCCACATCTTGGCAGTAATCTGGAAACCTCTATTTCATCAAAGCTGGACATAAGTAGCAAGGGGAGAAACATGATAGTGACAACTTGTCCTAACCAACAGACTCAATGCCTAAAGCAGTGGTTGTTGAATACTGTATAGTAAGTTGAATGGCAGGGAAGCTGAGATGAAATCCAATCTCAGACACTTAGTTAATAGTTCTGTGACTCTGGGCAAGTCACTTAACCCTGTTTGCTTCAGTTTCCTCATATGCAAAATGAGCTGGAAAAGGAAATGGCAAATTACTCTAGTATCTTTGCCAAAAAAATGCCAAATGTTGTCACAAGGAGTTGAACACAGCTGAAATAATTTAATAACAAAAGTTGAATGTTAAGCAGATGCATTAAATCTTGATCATTGCAGGATATACAGCATCCTTCCTCTTAAGACCACACCACTAATGTTTTGACACATCATCTCTATCATTTGGGATTCCTGAAGGGCTGTATCATAATTTTGATCATTTCCATTAAGTCTCTTTTACTTGCTTTAATTCGTTGGGCCTATAACAACAAACTCTAATGCCAAATCAGGAGAAAATGTTCCACTAGACCTCTGTGATGTGTTCATGAGGAAGGCTGGGGAAAAGAGGAAACAGTGTATACTTCTCATATGTCCTTCTTCCTACCTATACCAGGTTTCCCTAAATGAATCTGACACCCCGGAGGTTCACATCTGAATAGTGGCCTGGTTTTCAGGAACATGAAAAGCCAACATGCCCTGACCTGTCACCTTCTTTTCCTTGCTCCCCACCAAGACCAAAAGCATACTAGAGATATTCCACTAAATTCCTGCTAAGCCTTCTATTCATTCCTTGTTATTTCTATGGCATGAAGGAGTACAACAGAAGTCTGTGGGGTTTCTACTGAAACTGCTCATTTAACAACTGTAATGCCATGTTGTTTCTAACATCTAAAAATTCAAAGAATTATGTCATCTGAGTCCAATGGGAACATGCTGTACAAGACTGCTGAGTCTTTCAGATGCACCATGACTTATTTTATCACTAAAACCAATGCAACTACAACAAAGTTAAGAACTACTACAAATAAAAGGAAATATGGGACACAAATATTTTGGCTAAGAGGCATTATTGAATCACAGTTCCAACCACATGTTTTATCAAATGTTTTCCTACAGTCTTCATTTTCACCCCAGGCTCACTTTTCATTTTTTTTAAATGATTAATGTCTCTAATATGCTTCCAGGAAAGCAAAATAGAGGAAAAGTGGCTAGGTTCTAGAGATGCCTATATGGAGTGATCTGAGTGGTAGTATAAGGCTTTGGCTCCTCCAGAAGCCAGGATGCACATACTATTACCCTGCTGATGGAACTGTCAATTGGTCCAATCATTATGGCTAGCCATGGATAATAGGTTCATTGAGAGAGAACTAGGAGAGATCTCAGAAGTCATCTAGTCCAACTCCATTGTTTTATACATGAGGAGATGGATGCCTAGAAAATTAAGTTATTTGCCCAAGGTCATACAGATAATTAGGCATCAAAAGCACAATTTGAAACTAGGTCCTCTGACTCCAAAATCAGTATTCTTTCCACCATCCCATAATGCCTCTCCTATTTAATATAATAATAAACCATTATTACATGGGAAGAAGTTAAAGATAAAAGGAATTAAGAGAAAAAAGAGTTTTACCAACTGATGCAAAATGAAATAAGCAAAAATTTTAAAACAATATATTCAATAACAACAATTCAAATGCAGAGATTGCAAGGAGGAAGAAGAGGATGAGGACAAGGATGAGGAGGAAGAAGAGTAGGTAGAGGAGGAGAAGGAGAAGGAGGAGAAGGAGAAGGAGAAGAAGGAGGAGAAAAAGGAGGAGGAAGAGGAGGAAGAGAAGGAAAAGGAGAAGAAGGAAGAGAAGGAGGAGGAGAAAAAGGAGGAAGAAGAGGAAGAGAAAGAAGAGAAGGAGGAGGAGGAGGAATAAGAGGAGGAAGAGGAGGATGAGGAGGAGAAGGAGAAGGAGAAGAAGAAGAAGAACAAGAAGAAGAAGACCTCTGATTTACTGAAAAATCAGTGATGGCCTAGATAGTGAAATCTACTTTTTCTTCTTAATTGAGAGGTGGGGCACTACTAGAGAAGACTGTTGCCTATATTATCAAATGAAATATCTGTATCAGTCATTTTTCCTTAGCTGTTTCTCTTGTTACAAGGGAAGGTTCAACATCAATGGGGCCTGGGAGGATGAAGCACCATCTTTTTAGGGATTGTCTGTGTCATAAAAAACAAAAGACCCAAGCAAATCTCGGGAAAGTAGCAAGGGGCTCCCAAGCTAGAGTTCTCAGTGTGTTTTGAGGTGCACGGTTTTGATAGCAGCTCGTAAGGAGAAGGTAGAGGCATATTTTCAAAGCTATGTTCGGAATTTTGACTGATTAGACCATACCATCTCCTTAGCTCAGTAAAGGATTGCAGAGCTGTGCTGTAGACACCTGTACATGAAGAAATGAAGAGACCAGCATATTTCACAGAACCTGGGCATAAACAGCCAACAATGACAGAACTCTAAGAAGGAATACAGTCTCATCACACATCTACAGATGCAGACATCCCCTCTACCAATCTGAGTCATCCTGGCACTCCAGAACAACATAAATTTTAAAACCACCAAGCCAGGGCCACCTGTATGCCTTGGTGAAGAATTAAAGCAGGTCTTTGTGGTAAGAAAATTGTATCTATTTCATTGATAATAAGTTTCTATGAAAAAGCACTTTCAATCACTTTTACCCAGCATGTTATCTTTGGTGATGTTTTCTGCTCTTCTATTATTAATTGAGCCTCCTGGGGAAACATGTTAGTTTTATTGTAGCTACTTTTACACATGACAAAGAATTTAACAACAACAGAAGTAAAACATTTGTTTTTTTTTTTCAAGGATGCCAAAATAATTAAATTCTGTTACCTACAATTCTATCAAATGCCACTTCCATAAACCTAGGATAATAATTAGACCCGTGATTTTATCAGTATAGAAAACTTCTGCATGAAGAAACTTCTATGCAGGTCTGCACCTTCTCTGCAACTAATAATGAAGTGAACACTGACAAGGGCAAGTGACTTGTCCAGGGCCACATAGCCAGTAGCTCAAAGGTAGGACTTGAACCCAGGTCTTTATGGATTTGAGGCCATCTCTCTGACCACCATACCATGCTTCCTCCACTTTCATACACCTAAATTAAAACAATCATTACCCATAGTGATATTGAGATTCAGCAAGTCTCTAAAGTGACTTCTGAACTATCAAAGGAAGAAAGAGAAGCAAAAAAAAGGAAAAACCTTATATTCAGCTTGAAGTTCAGGCTAACTTCACCACAGGATCTCCCAACTTTTCCACTGACATGTTATAGAGGGAGAAAACTAGGCAGCAAGTAGGGAAGAAAGTAACAGAAGGGATCAAAATTATTCCAATACATAGGAGTCTCCTCTTAGAAGCATATGGACTTCAGACCACCAAGAAATCCATATATCCCCAGTGATAAGAACAACACAACTGATTTCTAGTTGAATGTTGTTTAAGCAGCAAAGTTATGATGGACAATTAAACGAGAGACATCTATAAAGTGTAGCAGGGCAGAAAATATGTATTGTAGCAGACATATTTTATATGTGTAGCATAAAAATAAATCTTCCAGATTACCTCGGAGGCTTATGATACTAGGAAATAGAAGTCAATATTTGGAATCACTCATTGTTCTAAAATTCCACATCGTATTTGGTTTTTTTCCCCCCCATCAAAGCAGACAATGAAAAAGACTGTCTAAGGAAAGCTAAAAATACCATTTGGACTTAATGAGTGAAATGAAAGATGATTACTATTACTAAACAGTATTCTTCAGGTTGTCGAAACATGGTATGGGTCTGATGCTTCAGTTGCCATGGTATATATTTTTAAGTTCCTTAAATAGAGCATGAAACATTTCTGCAATAAATGACATAATAAATTCTGCAGCT
This sequence comes from Pseudochirops cupreus, assembly GCA_028627135.1. Lineage (NCBI taxonomy): Eukaryota > Metazoa > Chordata > Mammalia > Diprotodontia > Pseudocheiridae > Pseudochirops > Pseudochirops cupreus. The sequence continues at coordinate 164,891,239 of CM053583.1, forward strand.
CATATGCCCCAAATTGCCTTCCTGCTTCAGGTTTTTCCTGGAGTTACCAGCAGGGGGAGGAGCAGTTCAGTGGAAAGGCTAAAAGCTATCTGCTTAACAACAGAAGTAGGTGTCTGAGAGCTTTGGAGGGGATGATGCTGTCTAGTTAGGGTAGATTATTTCTCAAATCCTACAGAATATTTCATGTAGAAACTCATTTCTTATATAGAAACATAAAATCAAACTACTATTAGTCTTCTGAAAAAGAAAGTATTTTTCCCTATGGGATAAAGATGTATCTTCTATACCAAACAACCCATTGTGCTTAAGACCCTCAAAAGTACCTTTCTGGTCATGCTACCTTACCCACTGTTTCTTTACTATGGAAGAGACACTTACTTTCTCCATCATTACAAAAGTGTCATCTGTTTGTTCATTCTAAATGACCTCTTCCTGCCTAAATAATATTAATAGCCAACATTTACATGGTGTTTTAAGGTTTGCAAAGCATTTCACATTTATTACCCCATTTATCCTTATAACTCTGAGAGATAGGTGCTATGATTATCTACATTTTAGTATTTTTAGGTGCTGAGACAGAGTGAAGCTAAGTGGTGTGCCCAAGGTCATATAACTAATATATCTGGCAGAATTTAAACTCAGATCCTCCTGTTTCCAGGTCAAGAGCTCATTCCATTGTGCCATCTAACTGCCTCTACTACTAGGGAAGAAGTCAATGCAAATGTGTGAAAATCCTATTGTGTTCTACACTTCGTTTGTCGATGACATGGTTATAAAGGGTGCAGTTTTTAACCCGTAGTAATAGATTATTTCCAAGAGCAGTCTTACTCTGTGTAGTGCTGGTGGTAATATAATGAGTTTCCAGAATGGATTCAGGCCATATTCCTAATATTAACTATTAATTAATGATTAATTCTAAAACACAACCATTCATTGAATTTTAAGCATTATTATTCTATAACATGCAATGTTCTAGATCTTCAGTGTGATAAGGATGTAAACATTATACAAAACTGATGTCTAAAGAAATAGTGTGATGGTGTATAATTTCATCTTATTAGTTAAAAATATCTGTTCCCAAATTCAATCATGTCTGATCTTTGGACCTTTGCAGTAGTGACATGTTAGTCACCCCTAAAATGTATTTCCTGTTGTCACCTTCTAGGATCCCCTGTTTCTTTCAAGGTTCAGCTCATGGATCATCTTCTCTATGAAACCTTCTTCCTTTCCAATTGTCTTGTATTTACTTTTCTGTGTGGTTGAGAGTATGCATAAGGAAGTAGACAGAAAATTGTCCTCAAAGCTAAGCAACCTAGGTTGCAAGTTTTACTTCTGACAGTGACTGTGTGACCTTGGGCAAGTCATTGAAACAACTTCTCAGTGCTCTACAGGACTAGTCTCTAAGACTATAAGTTGCAAAGAGGTGCCACTCTACTTTTGTAGAGGGAGTTTCCCCACCTGGGAATCCCCTCCACTACAGAAATCACCATAACCCTGTCCCTACTTATCAAAGTTATCTTCTTCCCTCCTTTTCTTTTATTATTCACCCACCTACCAGTTTAAGGTGGTGACTGATTCTTTATTGCCATTATTTCCCCAAAGTCTTGAATGTAGACAGAGTTAAATAAGAGTTAATTGAATGGACTAGGTGACACTTCTCTGGAAGCCAACTAAGTGCTAGAGTACTGATGTAAAGGTGGGGTTTTTTTAATCTGCATGAAATTATCCAATTATGCAAGTATTCATTAAAAACTATTCGAATTCTGAGAATAAACCATGAATTAACTGGGAAATAAAGACAATTACTAGAGTGAAGAGTGTGGTTGATTTTTTTTTTAAAAAAGGAAGAGAATGATTTTTTTTAAATAACCACATATATGAACTAGGATAATAGTTATCTGCCTCAAGTGGCTATTAAGAACATAAATGTATTAGTGCTTTTTAAATGTTTCAGTAGCAAGCCACAAAAAGTGTGAATGTCAAAAATAAGTCACGATTCACAGCTAGAAATCTGGGGGGGTGTCCTTAATCCTCACCTTAAATTCAGAAAATGAAGCTCATTTTTCAAACTTCTTTATATTTCCAAAATAGTTCTTCCAATTTTTACTCAGTAATCTCTAGTTTCTTAATTCAATTAAATTCAACTCTTATTGAGTACTTTACTGAATTCAAGGAACTGTGCTAGCTGCAAGAATGCAAAGATAAAAATGAAAGAATCCTGTCAACAAAGAGCATGCATTCTGCTGGGGAGAATGCACTAATAACTGTTGTCTGTGCCAAAATGACAGTATATTAAGTTCCAAAGTGAGCAGACCTTTTACTATCAAAATTCCTTACCTGTATTGAGTAGGATGTATTAAAATCACTGTAGAGGTTGGAGATCTGAACATCGGATCTATTGATGGTACAATGGCTATAGGGCTCACCCATCCAAGTGTGTATTTTACTAAGAGTTCTTTTCCCACAATGGCTTTAAATTCTTTGCTACATTTAAAGTCTTTTTTTTTCATTGTGAAAACAGTTTGATAATAATTTATTTTTAAAGATTATATCAAATATAAAGAAAGGGGTAATTGGATTGTCATCATTTTACCTAAAAAAGTTAGTCTGGGTTAATTTTGACCTTCCCTGACTCTTCATTTAGATAGCTCTATAAGCTCATAGGTATGAGTTTATGTTGTTGTTCAGTTGTTTCAGTTTCAACTCTTCATGGCTGCAAATGAGGTTTTGCACCATGTCTTTATGCACTATGGTATCACCCTAGTTGCATTCTCATTCAAAATGCTTGGCTATACCTTAAACCCAAATCATTCTGGCTGTAATGTCACTAACTGGACAATAAGTCTCAGTACAAGCTTCTGTTGGTCATTTTTTGGGATTCTGATGGCTCAGAGTGAGTGTAAATAACAGTTATTTCTATTCTGGTCAGAAAACCTGAGGGTCTTCCGCTCCCAAAATGAATTTTTTTGAACAGGTAAACAAGGTCATCTTTTACTTCATTTCTTATCCAACCTTAAATCACTGAATGGGTGTTTCCTCAGACAAACTAAGACTTGGGAAAGACCTTATAATCTCCATTTAAAGAGCATACCCAAACTAGCCATCTTTTCATTTCTCACTCCATAATGTTCCCTCACCAGGTGCATTCACTTTTACCCCCAGTCCCTTTCAGCTTCCTTTTCTGTGTCTTTCCTATGAGAAGAATGCTCCAAGAGGGCAGGAACTGTCTTTCTTTTTGCTCATACTTGTATTCCCAGCACTTCACATAGTACCTTGAACACAGTGAGTGCTCTATAAATGCATATTGACTGACTGTAGAATCCTTCTTTTGGTTCTTTTAGCAGTAGACGATGGGGGCTATCCATAGACCTCCATGGTTCTTGAAACATGACCTACCTACCTCCTTTTCTGGTCAACATTCTTTTATTGTCTTTTACTCCATTTCTAACACATTGGTGATAGCATGCTCCAATCTCATTATGTCCACTATGCCTCCTTGGGTTACTACATGTGGTTGTTGTAACTCTTTACCAAAAATAAGCTAAAAATGAGTCAGAAAACACATCCTAGAAGTCCTACCTGCCAATTTTTCTAAGAAAGTTAGTCTAAAATTGTACCTTCAGCATGCCTTCCTTCTCTCTGCAGAAAGGAAGTTGATCACAGGTATGGAATGAGGCTTCTGTTATCAGACATGACCAATGGATTGATTTTGCTTATAAGTTGAACATTTTTATGGGGGAGGGGTCTATGATGGAAAAAGTCACTAAAAATGACAGATTACAAGAATTAATAAAGCATTTAAAGAAGAAAGGAAGGGAAGGAGAGAAGTAGAGAGAAGGAAATAAGGAAAGAGGGAAGGAAGGAAGGAAGGAAGGAAGGAAGGAAGGAAGGAAGGAAGGAAGGAAGTTAGGAAGGAAGGAAGGAGGGAAGAAAGGAAGGAAGGAAGAAAGAAAGGAAGGAAGGAAACACAGAGAGTTAGAAGGAATTTCTAGAACCAATTTTTGACTTACACTATTCTGTCACTGATTTTTAATCATATGCCAACCTTAAGAAAGGGATAAGAAATTGGTGAAAAGTCACTGATGGCAAATGGATTAAACATTAGAAAAGATATTAGAGATCATTTAGTCTATAGGTTCTTAATATTTCTTTTTTTGTCATAGACTACTTTGGCAGTCTTGTAAAATCTATAGACCCCTTCTTAGAATCATGTTTTTCAATGCATAAAATAAAATACATAGGGGGAATCACAAAGGAAACCAATTATATTGAAATATGTAATCTTTCCTATTCGATCTCATGGACCCCTTGAAATCTATCCATGGAAACCCTGGGACTGATTTACTATAATTCCATTATTTTCACTGATTAGGAACCTGAGTCCCAGAGGGGTGAAATGAATTGTTCAAAGTAATACAGCACAACTAGAGTTTGAATTAAAATTTCCTGAATCCAAATCCATTTTTCCAACTATATAGTATAGGCTTACAGAAAGCAACCTGAAATGCAACTAAGTTTCAAGTAAACACAAGTTGCTAGGTTGGTAACTGTATTAACAAAATAAGGTTGGAAACTCTACTTGTCCAACTATGATGCTTTTAATCACAAAATAATGTAGAGCTTAACTAAACCATATTACTGTGATCACAACCATGCTGGAGGAGGAAATATTCAATCCTTTCTTAGAGAAACAAGTTAGTTGACTTAATAATTTTATAGTCCGGAAACTTCAGCATAGTATCCAATCATCAATTAAAAGAAGCTCTTCTCTGTCATTTTCCTTAGTTGTTTTCATTATTACAAGAAAATATGTGTACAAAATTAATAAAGAGGAGTGAAAGGCCAGTGAAAGCCTCACTGTGAAAAAAAAAGTTTATTTGATCCCATTTTGGCAGTACATTATTTATAGGAAGAATGAGAACTGAAGGGGTTGATAGTATTCTCTTTCAAGGCAGAGGTCACTTTGACCAAAACTGTCAGCATATTCTATTTGGATTTGTTTGCTGTAGTTTAATTAAGCATTTATTTGGATAATTGAACATATCGATCACTAAGATACATGATTTACAAAAGAGCCTTTTGTAAGGTATAATCTATTTTCCCCTTAAACTAGTATTTGCCTGAATTTTGCTTGAGGTTCTAAGAAGAATTAAACAGAGGTCATGAACTGCTTTTTAAAAATTTTTCTTTTTAATTAGCAGAATTAGCAGAATCTGGAGGTTCTTGATTTGGGGTCCATGGGGGTGGGGGGGAAGGAAGGAAGGAAGGAAGGAAGGAAGGAAGGAAGGAAGGAAGGAAGGAAGGAAGGAAGGAAGGAAGGAAGAAAGGAAGAAAGGAAGCAAGGAAGCAAGGAAGAAAGAAAGAAAGAAAGAAAGAAAGAAAGAAAGAAAGAAAGAAAGAAAGAAAGAAAGAAAGAAAGAAAGAAAGAAAGGAAGGAAGGAAGGAAGGAAGAAAGAAAGAAAGAAAGAAGCCTTTTGTTTAACCCTGTGGAAAAGTCAATTTGCAACAGAGAACAATGACAATTCAAAACATTCAACTATTAGGGTATTTCTTGGTTTGGTTTGGTTTTTGTCGTTACTGCTGCTATTGTTGTTGTTGTTTTAAGACTAGGTCTCATCATCTAACCCACACTGAGGGCACACAGGTCACCTGTAGGGGCTTGATTCCACAGCTGATCACACCAAAGTTTTAACCTGTTCAGTTTCCAACCTGGACTGGTTTACCCCTTGTTAGCCTGCTATCCCACCCTACCCCAAGTAGGTCTTTCACCCAACTATAGTTCAAAATATCCATGTTCATGGAAAAGTGACAATTGTAACTGACGAAACTTTTCTTAGTATGAGGATAGGTGAAGGGAATACAAATGTATATATACATATACATACACATAAATTTATACAAGAGGGTTTACATATGCATACAAGCACATATCTGAGTATATGTAAAAATGAATCCATAGAGGGCATAAGATCAATTGAATAAGAAGGGACAATATCCTAAAAGGTGAAATCCTGAGGTGAGAGAGGATTAGATTGAGAGGAGACAGGGAGAGACAGAATGGGGTTGAGCATCTCATGGAAGAGGCAAAGGATAATTGTTACAATAGAGGGGGAGAACAGGAAGGCAAAAGGGAAAGAGTCAACCTTACTCTCATTGAACTTGGCTTAGGGAAGGAATGACATAAAC
>CM053583.1:164897924-164915034 GCA_028627135.1 Pseudochirops cupreus
ATTATTATTATTATTATTATTATTATTAACTACATCAAACTGGAACAAAATATCCATGTTCAATCAATCCATCAGCCTCAGCCTCTGGTTATCAGAGATTTCTGGCATTTACCACTACATTTGGCATGACCATTACATTTTAAATATTTTCTAAAAGGAATAAAACTTTGAATAAAATTATTATTAATCTTAGTATTGTCAAAAGAAAAAAGCCCTACTCCTTTGCCTCCATGTATCATGGAACTGACCTTAGTTCAAAGGTACAAAAGTTATTCTAGCACGGCTAGAAAAGCTCTGTCAGTTTTTGTCAAACTGAAAAGTCTTTGAACATGGAGTTGTTCTTGCTGTCCAAGCAGCAGCCTAGTTAAGTATGGAACAGCTTATAATGAGAGGCGTTAGAAGACTTATTTAACCAAAGAGATAAAAATTCATTCGAGGCCTGGGGGATATCCAGGGCAAAGGCATGGAGACAGAAGATAAAGTGTCATTTATGAGGAATGGAAAAAATGATCATTTTGGCTGAATCACAGCACACATAATAGGAGTAATGTCCAATGAAGTTGCAAAGATAGGCTAGGACCAGGTTGAGTAGGCTAGGATGTTTTCTCCATTCCACCCCAATTAATTGCATTTGCTCACTACATGTCCTGTATATGCTTATCTGCATACATATCATTTTGCCTCAGTAGAACATAAGCACCTTGAAGGCACAAACTGCTTCTGGCTTTGTATTTCAGCACCAATCACAGTGTATGATACATATTAGACATGTGGGATCATAGATTTAGAACTAGAAGGGGTCTTAGAGACCATCAAATCCAAACTCTTCCTTTTACAGGTGAAGAAATGGAGTCATAGAAAGGTTCAATAACTTTCCAGAGTCACAAAGCTAGTAAGTGTCTGAGGTAGGATTTGATCCAGGGTCTTCCTGACTTCAGGTCCAGTACTCTATACACCATGCCTCTCAAAATACACTTGTTGAATTGAACTGAAGAAAAGGAGGTGTGCTGGGCATATAATGAGAGTGTGGGGTGGCAGATGGTAGCCACAAAACACTAAATGATCCAAAGGAAGGCCTCCAATGTACCAGGTAGTCCCTATATGAATGATTTAGAGAAAGGATCAAGAATCACCCAGAATGAAAATGGCTAGATGAGTTGTCACTTGGAGAGTGAAAGAATGATCCATCACAATGAGATCGTGAATCTACTTAAGTATTAAAGTAACATTTGCTTTTTCACAGAATTTGTAAACTATATTATAATGTAGATGACTAGAAAGCATGTCTACCCTCATTTTAAGAGGCAAATTTTGAAGCTTCCAAACATTAAGCAGCTTTTCAAAAGGCAGTGTCAGAGCTAAGTCCTTAACTTAGAAAATCAGCAGATTTTTCTCGAAAAGATTTTATTTTCTGTGCCTAAAAGGAGAAAGCAAGGAGAAGATACAGCATAGTATAATGAAGACACTAGAAGGGAATTCAGGAGGCACCTCTAGTCTAGACTCTATTATTAGCTGGATGTCACCTTGAACTTCTCAGTTTCAATTTTCTCATGTGTAAGTGACTGGGGTCCCTTTGAGCTTCAAAAGTCTTTGGTGTTGCCAGTCTTGTGTCAGTAGCTTTCATTCTGCTTCTGTCCTTCTCAAGGGGCATAAATAACTCCCAGCCGCCCTTTCCATACCCAGACTCTCCTTGTCTTGTCTCCTCCTCCTAGTGAAAGGAAGAAAAGCTGGGCTTTTGTAAGACTGGATTGATACCTGCAAAGACACAACCTTAGGTCTGGAAAAAATCAAAAGAAATGCAATTTTTCTTTCTCTTTTTCTTTTGTTTGCACACTTACTAAAACTCAGAATATTTTATAATCCACTCCTACACGTGTCTGTGTTTGTATATGTGTGTGTAAATAGATAGATAGACAGACAAATAGACAGATGATATCCTGCACATAAGATAAGACCTTAATTTAGAAACAGAGGAAAAGTAGGTATATATGTGTCTTGTGTATGTATGTATATATACATACATACATGTGTACATGTATGTTTGTATATGTATATATACCATATGCATGTATGTACACATATGTGTGTGCACCTACACACACATGATCTTATCCTGCATGTAAGAGAAGGTCTTAATTTGGGAACGGAGTCAAAGTATATGCTTTTTATTACCTTTTTATGAAATTCTATTCCATTCAACCTGTTGATCTTATAAAAGGGAATTAGCGGGATCCCCTTTCCTGCACAACAATTTCAAGGTAAAAATTAGAATGCAGCTAGCAAAAACAGTTTGGATCTTTGTCACTGTATGTCCATAAGTCACCCTTTTTGGTACTATATGTACATGGGGAGATCCTCCTGAGACCAAGGAGACTCATGAAAATATTAACAAGAAGGTGTGTCATTTTCCCTCAGTACTACCCACTGCAACTAAATTAGAAAGACAGCTAACTCTTCAGCAGATGGGTCTCCTGGCTTCTTGCCAATACATAATTTGAATTGCATATCATTGCCAACACAAATCAAAAGCTAACTAAAACTAGAAACTCTTTTTTTTATATTTCAGAGACTCCAGTGACAGGCATAACTGTGGGCATTTCTTTATTCTTTGCACCTAATATTGATTTGCATTTTTAAAATAATAACTAAAGGAGTAGGTAGTTTAAGAGCTTGAAAATAGGTCATAGAATGTTCCTTCTTTCAGGGTAGTCATCCACCCTGATGGAGAGTGATTGATCTTTAATGACAATTCAGTGACACACAAAATAAAGTTACTGATTTTAATACAGTTCTGTAGTGGAGAACATGGTCACTAAAATGCAGACAAGTCAGGTTCACTGAATGAAGCTGATAATGTGTTGTCCCTCTAGGGAACGATGCTGGCTCCTGGATTAATATTTTCTTCACTGTCCTAGACAATGGAATGAGAAACATGTTCCACCAATTCTTGATCTTTTTCAATATGGTTCCCACCTTCATCACTCAACTGAAATTGCTCTCTCCAAAGTCACTAAAAATCTTTAATTGCCAAATCCAAGGACCTTTTTCTCATTCTCCATTTCCAGATGCAGCATTTGACCCTTTCCTCCTGGATAGTTTCTTTTCTGGGTTGTATCGCTGTTTTCTCTAGCTTTTCCTCCTACCTGTACAAACATTTCTTCTCAGTCTCCATGGCTGGATTATTATCCACGTCCTTTGCCACAATTGTGAGTGTGTTCTAAGGTTCTTCCCGGGACCCATTGCTTTTCTCTCGCTACATTATCTCTCTTGGTGATTTCATCAGTACAATCATCTCTATGCAGATGACAACCAAATCTACATATGCAGCAGCCTTAGTTTCTCATGTGGGCTCCAAGCCCACATCACCAACTGCTTATTGGATGTTAAGAATATATGCCAAAGGCATTGCAAAATCAGCATGTCCTTCAAAGCTCAGCTCAAAAGCCACCTCCCAAGAGAAGCCATCCTTGGTTCCTCCTCAACTTGACTGCCATAACCTCAAAACATTACCTTGCATTTTGTTTTTATATACTCGTATGTGTATATGTTGTTACTTCCAATAGAATGTAAGCTCCTTGAGGGCAAGAATTATTTCTGTCTTTGTAACGCCACTGCCTAGGACAGTGGCTGGCATGTAACAGGCACTGAATAAATTCCTGATGGTTTAATTTATCTTCGATCTTATTGTTATTTTAACTTCCACATTTGATATCCTATCCTAGGACCACCCAAGTATCATAGAATTGCTGATTGAGAGCTGAGAGGATCCTTAGGGGCAAGAGCATGGACCTAGTGGAAGCAAGTATAATGACGGGTCAGAGACAGAAAGCAGATAGCACCAAGAAGGGAAGTTGAAATAGGGAGAGGCTACCAGAGACCATTTAATTCTTTAAGGCTATTTCAAATTAATTGAAATGTGACTGTACATCTATATCTCAATAAATGGAATTTAATTTGCTCCTCCAAAATTCTCTTGAGCTTCAGTTTAAAAAAATATTTCCCAAGTTAAAATGCTTAGTTTTGTATGCTGTACTGCAGGAGACACAAGTGGAAGGGGAAGTATTTGGATCTGGGGAACTCCATATTTAGAGAAGCAATCTGGCTCCCTCAACCATGGGAGATATAGACATTTACCTTCTTTCCAGAATATGGTATGATGAAATTAACTTTAAATGGTTTGTGATTAAAATTAAATTTTCTAAGTATTAATAATCAATGGCATTAATTCTTTGAAAACTAATTGCATGAGATTCTGCCCAAGAAATGGAATACTAAGATATTAACAGAGGTTAGGAAATAATTAGTGATTCAGAGAAAAATAAACTGAATAAATTACATCAGTCATCTAAACAAACTGAAAAGTATGCATTGAATAATTGTGTATATTTCAGCAAACATGACACAGAAGAAAGGCGGGCATAGGAAAATGATAATGAGCTTTGTTTTGACAGGCTGCATTTAAAATGCCTATAAAACATCCATAAAGACTCAGAGGGGGCAGCTAGGTGGTGTAGTGAATAGAGCACTGGCCCTGGAGTCTGGAAGACCTGAGTTCAAATCCAGCCTCAGATACTTAACACTTACTAGCCATGTAACCTTGGGCAAGTCACTTAACCCTGCCCTGCCCTGTCCCCCTCCAAAAAGTAGGGGGGGGGAAAGAAGTCAGCAGGGTAGATTTAATGAGGCCTTCAATCTGTTTTCCTATGGAGAGAAATTGGGTTACACAATATTTCTGAACTAACACGGCAAACTTCTTTATCTACACAATAAATACTGAGAAAGAAAATGATCAGAGATTAAAATAAACAGGCTTCTGTCTCTCTGTTGCCACCACCCACGGCAGGGACTCTGTAATCAAGGTTGCCTGAATGGAATTAAAGAACTAAAAATGAAGTTCCTAACTAAACAAAGCTAAATTGCCTCTAACACACCATGGAAGGAAAAACTAGATTAAAGAGGTTTTTCAAATGAAATATAAAATATTTAGCATTTTGAAACTTGGCACCATTTTTTTTAATGTCAACAATAAATTGTAGATAAGTATGTCATGTCAACATCTTTTCTACAGACAAGGAATAGTAGGCACTGGAAGAGAGAGACAATTTTTACCATATAGTCAAATGTTAGGACCTTTTCCCGATCCTTATCCTTTCTGACCTTTCTATACTATGTGATATTGCAGACAGCCACCTCTTCTTGAATACAACCTCTTCTCTGGGTTTTCATGACATCGCTCTTTCTTGGTTCTTATCCTGCCTATCTGACCACTTCTCATTCTCCTTTACTGGATCATAATCCATAACCTGACTCCGAAAGTAAACATACCCCAAAGCTCTGGCTTGGGCCCTCTGTTTTTTTTGTTCCACACTTTATTAATGGACATTATTGTCATGTCTGTGCAGATTACTTTCAGGTGTGTGTGCATATATACATATACTTGCATACACATATACACACATATCCATACATATGTGTATGGATGTGTGTATATCCATATGTGTATCCGTACATATATATATGTATATGTGTGTGTGTCTGTATATGTGGGTATATATGTATCTGTATATCTATAACTATATGTATACACTACCTTATTTTCTTGTCTTGAGTTTCAGGCTTGGATCACAAAATGGTTCTAAGACATTTCAAACTAAAAATCCCAGACACCACAAACCCAGCATGTCCAATGCAGAACTCCTTTTCTGTTCATATTCTCCCATCTTTCAAACTTCCCTAACTTTGTTAAGGGTGCCAACACTTTTTAATCACCCAAACTTGAAATCCTACTGTTGAAACTTTGCCTTTTCATTGTCAGCTACCCCAGTTATCCAGTGAATCATCAACTCCTGTCAATTCTACCTCCACTTTGACAGTCTCCAACCCAGTTTAAGCCCTCAACACTTTACTGCAGTAGCCTCCTGACCGATCACCCTGCCTTATGTCTCTTTCCATTTCCAAAATGATTTACCTAAAGTGTAAGTCTGACCATGTCACTCTCCTTACCTCTAGAATCAAACATAAATTCCTCTACTTGACATTTCAAGGTCTTCCTTGAATATTCCCATGATGACTGTCCAGTTGTATTACATATAACTCCCACTTCATGTACTCTACAGTAAAGCCAAATTGGATTTCTTGCTGTTTCTGACATATCCATCTCCCATGCCTTTGCAATGACTGCTATGTCCTATGCCTGAAACATACTTAACCTTCACCTCAACCTCTCTGAAGCCCTTGTCTCCTTCAAATCTCATTTTTAAAGCCATCTTCTGTATGAGGTCTTTCTTGGTGTACAAGATGCTAGACTCAACTCTGTATATTATCTTGTATCTGCATTGTGTTTTGTATATACATGTTGCCTTCCCCTATTAGAAAGGAAGCTTTTTGAGGGCAGACACCACAGGATTTCTGTCTTTATATCCCAAGTGCCTGGCACAATGACTAACACTTAACAGGCTCATATTAAATTCTTACTGATTCACTGATTGAGGTTTTAAGGTTCTTGGAATCTCCATTTTGGAGGATAGATTTCCACAGGCAAGAAAGATTCATGGGCCTATTGGAAATGCTACAAAAAGCAGTGTGTGTGTGTGTGTGTGTGTGTGTGTGTGTGTGTGTGTGTGTGTATGATGATGTACCATGCAAAAGGAATGTAAGTATGGGCTTAGAAATGATCACCCTCTAAGACATAGCAGAAAGAATACCAGGCCTACAGTCAGTTCAAATTCTTACTCTGCCCCCTTATTCTCTATGAGACCTGGGAAAATTTATTTACTTTTTCCAGCCCTTAGTTTCTGCATTTGTAAAATGAGAAGGTTATACTAGATGATATTTCTACGGTCTCTCCTAGCTCTAAGTATGTGGTCCTATGAAACTGACACTAGACAGAACCCAATGTAGAATTTCTGAGATGAAACATTTTCAGAAGTGACTGACTCTAAAAGATCATTCGTAAATATGTTACTGAAACTGGGTTATTTCCCTGATCTGAATTATCTAGATGTATATAAAATAAATAATGATTTCTAGAAATTTTAATATATTAATAGCAAACCCAAATACAAGTATTAGTGCCTACATGGAACCCAGAAAAATGAGGAACAAGCAAAGCTTGTTGGTATTTCTCCAGTATTCTCCAGGGGAGATTCTAGTTATTAATAAAATGTACTCAATAATAGGAGGAAATATCTAAATCTCTGGGCTATAAACAAAAAACAATTATAAGTCCTTTTACGAATTCAACAACCCAAACAACATTCTGATCACTTTCTTGTTCTCAGATAATACTTTGATCCAGGGAAGGGCATTGCCCTGAATAGTGAATGAATGTATCCCATTCAAAAGGAATATTTTCTATTGTAGCCTAATAGGTTGGCATTTCAATTTATAAATTAGCCTCTTGTCAGTTTGGTTAGCATAAATTCATTTTTTCCCTGGTTACCTGAATGAAATGACAAAATTAAGCATCTGATCATTAAAAAAAAACAAACAAGTCCAAAAACCAGGACCCTGGCAACCTAATCAAAATGAAGGAACTTGGTAAAGCTCAAAATTAGTAATCTAAGTGGTCACCACCTTTTTGGTATAATTCTAGGTTGAAGGGAAACTGATGCTTTCCCATGATGAACCATCCTCAAGGAATTCCTCGGAATTTTGTTTTTGTCTTTGGTCTTGTCTTTCTTTGTTTCCAAGGAATTTGTTTTCTTTCTACCTATTGATTCTGCTTATCTAAGTGGAAAATAAGTTTTATATCAGAAAAGCCTACTTTTAAAATTAAAATCTTAATTAATTCTTCAGCTGAATCTGTATATCATCACTTCCTGGCCATTAGAAGGAAAGGAAATGGAAGCAGTGCCAGATTTTATATGCTTGGGCTCAAAGCAATTGCAACTATGACATTAAAAGATGACTGCTCCTTGAAAGGAAAGCTAGGGCAAATCTGGACAGCATACTAAGAAGCAGAAACATCACCTTGCTGACAAAGGTCCATAGTCAAAGTTAGGGGTTTTCCAGTAGTAATATATGACTGTGAGAGTTGGACTAGAAGGAAAGCCCAGCACCACAGAACTGATGCTTTGGAACTGTGATACTGGAGAAGATTTTGAGAGTCCCTTGGACAGCAAAGGAGATCAAATTAGTCAATACTTAAAGAAATTAATTCGGACTATTTATTATAAGGACAAATACTGAGGCTGAAGCTTAAATAGTTTGGTCACATAATAAGAATACGGGACTCATTTGGAAAAGAACTGAATGTTGAGAAAGACCGAAGGCAAAAGGAAAAGGGGACGGCAGAGGATGAGATAGACAGAAAGTGTTGTGGAAGCAATGAACAGGAGTTTGGACAGACTTGGGGAGGTAGTGAAGGATAAAAGGGCCTGGCATGCTATGGTCCATGGGGTCACAAAGAGTTGGACATAACTGACTGATTGGAAAACAACATGTATATGTGACCTAGACTAGCAATGAGAATCGCATCTCTCAAAGGCAAACTCTACATGCAGCAAAATAGCAGTTTTCAAGGTTTGTTTTTTTTTAATTTTCAGGAATGCTTTATACTCCTAAAAATTATTAAGGTCCCCCCAAAGAGTTCTTAATGTGAGTTATTTCTTTTGATATTTACCATAATAGAAATTAAAACATTTTAATATTATAGTGAAAATTGTTTGACCTGAAGGACTTTTCCCCACAGGTCCTGGACTACATTTTACTAAGAACCTCTAGGTCTAGAACAAAGATTTCCCATTCCTGATACTCTGTATAAAAGTTCTGAGCAAAAAAAAAATTAATTTGATGTATTTGTAATGTACCATTGAACTTGGAGGAAAAATGAGAGATATCAAAAAAGTCAAACAAATATTAGCAATGTGACATTTCTCTAAAACTTTATAATCAGTGATCTAGGGAATATAAGCAGTCTTTATTTGAAATTCTATGGTAAGAATATATTATTATGTTGTTGTTATTATTATAATAAAACCTGTTGCCATAGCAACATTCAAAAGTATCGACATTGAACTCCTTAGCAGAAACCAATAAAATATATCATAATAGAAGATGTCTAATGAAGAATTTTAGTGAAAAATATCAGGCCTTTCTTGTTGAGTTGTCAAATTTTAAAGTTTTTCATTTTACAACAGAAAAATGAAACACTTTTGAAGAAATCAAACTATTTTTTTCCATTTTCCAAAATGCATCCACTACTATAAACCTAACATTCTAAAATGAAATAGTAAGCATTATCATCAATGACGATAATTGAGCCAATCAGAATCTGGATCAATATCCTATCAAATGACTAAAGGATGATGAAAAATTACACATTTTAAAATAACAGACAGTGTTTCAAAGATAAATTGCATTTATCTGGGATGTATTTTGCAGCATGTAAGCCTAACAGAAAGTTTGCCATTTTGAGTTCATATATTAGAAATAAGAATTTAGCCAATGTCATATTAACACCCTTGTATAGAGAGCAATGAGAGAGAAATTAACCAGATAGCCTGTGGTCACAAAGTGAATCAGGGATGGAATTGAGTCAAGTACAATACTGCTACTCTTATGTACTTCCATTTTGATTAAATGCCATTCTCTTTTGCTCCTGAAACCCAACAGAGAATTTCATTAATCAATATTCCAAAGCTATTTTCATTACCCATAAGCCATTTTAAAATTGATTATTTCTCTGGTTCCAAGAGTGACCAAAAGCAAAGTATACTATTGGCCAAACCTCCATCAGCTCCAATTGGACTAGATTCTATAAACATTCTGACCATTTGCAGTTGGGAGAGGACAAAAGGTGTATGTTAGAAATGTTTCCAGAATCATTAGAAACATGAAAAACTGAAATAGTGGAATTTTTCAAAAATCAATATACTATCATACACCTTTAGACTGAGCAAAGAAATGAATTTGGAATTAAAGGAGAAAAATCGAACCAAAATACTTAATTCTTTTTAGTTTCATGGAAGGAATCTTTGCCTTGCTCTGAAAGACCAATCCTGGCATGAGGACATCAATTTAGAATTCAGCTTAGAGGGACTTGACCAAGAAGGGATTAAACATTTCTTCTGGACAGTTTAATATTCAGTGGTAAAAAGCGATAGATGCAGATTAAGTACTCTTTGCTGGTTGAAAATAGTTGGAGTATTTTTAAAAATTGACAGTATATTGGTGATTCATAGGAAGCAATTCAGAGTAAATCATCACCATTTTCATTTTGATTCCTCACCCATTTGGTAATTGCAGCTGACAGAGAATCCCAGTCTTGCCTGGGCAAAATACAATGAAATTATGTTACTCTCTTCCTTCTTCTTGTCCTCATCCTCATCTTCATCCTCATCCTCCTCCTCTTCCTCTTTCTCCTTCTTTCTACTCCTCTTCTTCTTCTTCTTCCTACTCCTACTCCTCTTCCTCCTTCTCTTCTTCCTCCTCTTCCTCCAATCTAGCTTTGCTCTTGTCTACCACAGAGAAGGCACTATGCTATTGGAAGTAGTAGCATGGTATAGACAGGAAGATGGCTTCACAACTAGGAATACCTAAGTTCATGTCTTGTCTCTGACACATGATGTCTGGGTGATACTACACCAGTCACTAGACCTTTAAGTTTTCCAAGTAACCATCTAAGACTATAAGTTTCAGCGTCAGTAGATGGAGTTTCCTCATCCTGGACTTCCCACTACTAATGAGATCAAAAGTGTGAATGAAAGGAAGCAGTGTGATGGAAGCCTTGATGGTGACAGGAGGAAGCAACATTTCTTTTAAAGCCTTAATGGAATAAATCTGTGTTTCACAGTAATTTCTTCTAGGGAAGAGAACTAGGATCAATTTTAACCATTTTATAGAGAAGGATCTGTAAGATTTTATTAATTAGCACATACAAGTAAAATATATGTGCTTATCCTTGCAAAATTTATCAAATGTAGACCTAAGTCACTTAAATTCTTAGAGTGAAGGTTTCCTTTTTCTTTTAATGAGCAGTAGTTTGAGAAAATTAAATGGCTTCTCAAACACCGAAATTCTCACAGAAACATGGAAATTATGCAGAACTTAATGGAACTCTCTGATGGGTGAGCCTTACCTTATCTTATTCTGAAACAGACCTTCTACCTCATTTCCTAGACACTAGATCTAAAACATATTCCTCTGTTTCCATCACCATTCCCATCTCCTCCCCACTGGAAATTTGGACTTGTCCCAGTAACCAGCCTTGCCCCTGATTGCTGACTTATCTAACATGGAATCAAATCTCCACCTTACATCCCAGATACCTTCCTGAACTCCTTTTACATCTCCCTGACTAGAATAGAAGCTCCTTGAGGGCAGGGACTCTTCTTGGTATCACTCTTGTCTCTGTCCAATGTATCTGGCACAAAGGAATTAATAAAAGCATTTTTTATTCATTCATTCATAATTTCCATCCCCCATTTTTATACTTCTTTCTCCTCTTTCTCTGCTGATGGGAAATAACTTAAACATCAAAAAACTCTTGTCAACCTTTCTACTCAGGGAAGGAGCCTGAAAATGTTATGTCTACAGAAATTATTGTGGGCAATTGTACTTGAAACAAATCAATGGAACCTGTCAACAAATGTATCACTTTAAAAAGAACATTTTCCCCAAAGGACCAAGGCTCCTCTGAAACTTGTCAAGAGCAATATGGAATTATGCTTTTAAAAAAAAAAACTCTTTACTCAGAGATCTCAATAACAGGCATATACTCAAATGAGGTCAAAGAGAGAAAGTCCCACCTACACTAAAATATTCTTAGCACTTCTTTTTGTGAGAACCTTTGATGAATAGCTAGACAAATAGAATATCAGTGTACTCTAAGAAATGGTGCATATGGAGAATTCAAAGAAACATGGGAAGTTTTATGATAAACTGAGGTAGAATGAAGTAAAAAGAACCAGGAAAACAATTTAAACAATGACTATAATAATGGTGAAGAAAAAAAGTGAAATGATAGAACTATATGGGAAAAGTGTGGTACAACTTCAAGAGCACTAACTTTGCAATTAGAGGTCCTGGGTTCAAATCTTGCCTCTGAAACTTCCTACACTGGTGATCTTGGGCTTATCAACTTGTCCACCTTATCATTTATCCTCCCTGGACCTCAATTTTCTCATTTATAAAATGAGGGGCTAAACTAGATAGCTTCTGAGATCCCTCCCATTTAGAGTTCTGTGAACTTATGATAATGGACAGAAAGTTTGGTTCTAGAGAAGAGTTGAGAAAATGTACCTTCCTCCCTTCTTAGTAGAGATGGGAAATGATGGGTATAGAAGATCCCATAGACAGGGCAGCTAGGTGGTGCAGTGGACAGAGCACCAGGCCTGACGTCAGGCAGATTCCCCTTCCTGAGTTCACAAAACTGACCTCAGACACCTACTACCTCTGTGACTCTGAGCAAGTCACTTAATCCTGTTTGCCTCAGTTTCCTCATCTGCAAAATAAGCTGGAGAAGGAAATGGCAAAACCACTCCAGTATCTTTGCCAAGAAAACCCCAGATGGGGTCACGGACAGTCAGACACGACTGAAATAACACCACACACACTCTTAGACTCGGTTCATGTTTCAGCTGAATTTGCTGAATTGCTTTTTTTCCCTCTCTTTCATTTTTTATTATTCTTATTTGTTGTTAAAAAGGATACGTCACCAAGTAAGAAGGCAGAGATAGTTATATTCAGAAATGAGGGTGATTTCAGAGGAACATTTTAAAGGTACCTTTTTTGAAGGAAAGACACAAAAAACTATGTTAATAAACCATTTTTCTTACATATATTTATATACATATATATATATATATATGAGGGGAGAAATTAAATCATGTTGGCTTACTTCTTGCCTAATGTTTTATATATACACATACACACATACATATATGTACACACACACATATATAATGTATATATGTATGTATATATACATATACATATGTATGTATGTATACATATACATGTACATATTCTTTTTTAATGTGCTGATACTTCCCATATCCAGATGTTTAGGGCTAATGTGTCTGTTTTTAAATGATTATTAGTATTTCCTAAGGAGCTGTACACATAATGACTACATTCTGGACACAGAAAAATTACTAGAGGAAATTAGAAATGTGTTCTGTGTCTGATGTGACAACCAATTCACCTCTTCATTGTCATTTCTTTAAGATCCAATAGTAGTGTGTTTGAAGGCAACCCCAGTTTTTGCTGCTTCATTGAATTCAGATCTGCATAAATTCCAGCTGTAACCATCTGAGCTAAGCTTTCAGACAGCCCTGGGTAGGTTCTGCATCATAATTATACATTCAATGGAACTATCTAACACACAGTCCTAGACAGTTTCTACGGTATCATAGTGTGCTTCTTCTGCTGACTAATATGTTAAATCTCTCAGACATTCTGCTCCAGCATGAAAAGATTGTAATTTATTTTGCCTCCTAACCCTAGGTATTTTAACAAATTATTATGATTTTCAGTGTTATTGTAGCACACTACTGTTATGAAAAGTCTGCTGAGGTTTTCACTATGCACTTTGTTGTCCTCAGTTACAACTTCCCAGTACATAGGACTAAAACTTGGCTCCAGGTTTGTTAGAGCTTAAGTAACTGATGATGACCTTGTAGTAGATTTCAGACAAGAGAATCTCTCAAAGCATGCTGTCATAAAAGTTCCCCGGGACCCCACCCTGTTTGTTTTAGTCAATTTTCAGCTGTGTCTGATCTTTATGACCCCATTTGGAGTTGGGAGGGGTGCAAAGCTACCAGAATAGTTTGACATTTCCTTCTCCAGCTCATTTCGTAGATAAGGAAATGGAGGCAAAGAGGGTTAAGTGACTTGTTCATGGTCACACATCCAGGAAGTGTCTGAGGCCAAATCTGAACAAGAAGATGAATCTTCCTGACTCTACGCCTAGCACACTATCTACCGTATTAGTTAGTAACTGAAGGGCTATTGAAGAAATTCTACCAAACCCCCCAAAATACACAGTGATTTTTGCTAACACCAATACACACACTGGCCCCTCTCCAGGAGCCACTCCTTCAGTATTGGATAAAGTAATGCATTCTCACTTCTACCCTTGCTATTCACACTTTTCCACCTCTAACCCCCAAAGTAAAGGTTGCTCGGACTAACAGTCAATATAAGTATACCATAATTATTCTAAGTAAGAGCATGGCTCAGTAAAAATTGGCATTGCCCATATGTGTAAGTAATGAGGGTTTAAGTTTTATTAATACCTACTCAGCCTTGCTATGTAGAAAAATAGTAAAGTGAGACCAATGTCTGATAGCATATCGCTGCTATTCATACCTGTAGTCACATATCTGCTGAAAGGAAGAAGGGCCACAGTTTTAAAGGGGAAATATGTACCTTCCCTTTTTCCATCTTTTCTTCAAAATTCTGTTTCTGCCTTATTGGGGGGGAAAAAATTAAGGATTATTTTACTGATGATTAACTCTGTTTCCTACCTGTCTTTATTCAATGTCCTCAATGGTTTTATGAAGATGGTCAATATTATTGGGGGGCGGGAGGTAGAGAGTTGAACAAGAAGAGACATGTCAATATAATTGGGAAAAATATACTCTATTAGTCCAAGGGAATTGCCAGCCATTGTGTATCTAAAATAGACCAGAACCTCATGTTCTAGATTCAAAAGGACAAAGTCAAGAAGCAGTTGCCATTTGTGACATGTGTTCAGGGATCAAGACTGCCTCCACGTAAGTACTTTTGGGCTAAGGTTTCCCTTGGCAGCAAATGACATAAGTCATAAGTTAAAACCTAAAACCTCTACCTCAGTTCAGTAAATTATTTATTAAAACTGTTTTCTTACTGTTATTACTCTGGAGGGATGCTGACCCTTTTCTGTCCCGACATGTGGCTATGCCATCAACTGGCTAATGAAAAGATGAAACTGTCAGAGTAACCCATTAATTGATCAATATTTATTAGTACTTATTATGTCCCAGGTACTGCTCTAGGTGCTGAGGATATAAAGAATGAAAAAGTCCCTGACCTCTGGAAGTTTACATAGGAAACAAGTCAAAATATATACATATAAGCATATATACATATATATAGATATAGATATAGAGGTACATATATAGATATATATTTTTTAAGTTAATTTGATGTGGGGAGGCACTAGCATCTAGGAAGATCAGGAAAAATTTTAAGTAGGAAGTGGTATTTCAGTTGAGCTTCAAAGAAAAAGTACAGAATCTAAGAGCCATGCTGAGTCCATCAGTTAGTCAACCATCATTTATCAAGGGCCTACTATGGGCCAGGCACTGTCCTAAGTACTGGGGATCCTGAGAAAGGCAAAAGGCAATCTCATTGCCAGGGAGCTCGCAGTCTAAGTGTGGAGACAACACACAAACAACTATGGGCAAATAAGAGATGGGGTAAATTGTACAAATATACGAACAAGAGGTGGGATAAATTGGGAGTAGTCTCAGAGGGTAGGTTCTAAGAATAGGAAGGACTGAGTCTCCTTGCAGAAGGTGAGTCTTTAAATGAGACTTGAAGGTAATGAGGGAAGCTAAGGGGTAGAGATGAGAGGTGTAGAAATTTGGGACGTGGGGAGTACAAGTGAAAATGTTTGGGTTTGGATGTTGAGTGACTTGACCTACAGTTACACTGATGTATGTGGCAACAACAGGACTCCAAGGTCATCTTTGTATCACTAAGCTATGTTCTTACCATGTCTATAATGTATTTAATACTGTGTTCTTCATTGGGAAAATAACCCCCAATTATAACTTTGTTCCTTTGGGAAAATATGATTTATCTTACAATCCTCTCTTCAATATGGTTTCCAGGAAAACAGGGTGAAAATGCATATAACCTTACTGGGGGATAGAGGACTTAATATTTCTCTAGTCCTGTCCTCTTTGAACTACTTTGCCTTTTGGACCTGTATTACATTGTACATGCTGTTGTTCTTGCCCGAAGAAATTTATTGAACTAGTGCCTACATGATTTTAATTATCTGTCCATGGACCACTGGTGTTCTATGAGGAGATCTTTGCTGCTAATCCCTAAAAAGAGAAGAACAGACAGAAACAGATACAGAAGAATGGCTAATGGTCAAATAAACCTCAATCTTTTAAGAAATCAATAATTCATAAAAGCCAAGAACTACCGGTCTATAAAGCCATGGCTATTTTCTGTTGGACAAAGCCCAAAGGCAACACCTGCTTCACATTTTTATAGCTCTTAGCCATTTTGCTGAATTTATTTACTAAGTCTCAGGTTGGGTGGGTGTCATTTGTGACATGTTTTCAAGGATCAAAATTGTCTCCACTTAAGTACTCTGGGGCTAAAGTTTCCCTTAGCAGCAAATGGTATAAGTCAAGAAGTAAAAAATTGAATCCTCTGCCTTAGTTGAATGAATTTTTTATTAAAAATATTTTCCTACTGTTCTACCCTGGAGGGATGATGACCCTTTTCTGTCCTGACATGTGCCTGTGCCATCAAATAGCTAATGAAAAGATGAAACTGTCAGAGTAGGACAAAACATCAATCCATCATTACTTCCAATGAGTTTAATTCTATTTAAAAAAATTAAGGATGTACATGTACAGTGTTGACAAACACCTGTGAAAAATAATGCTTTGGTTAAAACTAGTCCACAAGGTCTGATGTTGTTTTCTTACATTAGAGAAATACCAACGTGTTCACAGAATATAACCTCTTGGCTTTAGATATTTGTGAGATCAGGAAATACGTGTGTCCAAACCTCTACCTATGTATATAACTACAAACACCCAGAAGAAAATAGACAACAGACTATATTTCTTTATATATATTTATATATTAATATATTTATATATTAAGTGGTTTCTTAATATATAAACAAACATTTCAAATGTGACTCAATTTTTCAATTTTTTAAAGAATATTTGTTCATATGCCCAAAGGGCTATAAATAATTGCATACCCTTTGACCCAGCAATACCACTGTTGGGATTATATCCCAAAGAGATTACAGAAGTGGGAAAAGGTCCCATATGTGCAAAAATATTTATTGCAGCTCTCTTTGTGGTTGCAAAAAACTGGAAATATAGGGGATGTCCATCAATTGGGGAATGGCTGAACAAGCTATGGT
>CM053583.1:164915534-164941714 GCA_028627135.1 Pseudochirops cupreus
GAGAGAATAGACTGGGGGAGGGGGGAAACACTGGGATGGCTGTTTTGGGGTGGTGGGCGGGGGAAAGATGGGGAGAAAATATGTAACAAAAAAAATTTAATAAAATAAATTTAAAAAAAAAAAAAGAAAAAAAATCCACACAACAAAAGCTCTTGGTGGGTGAGTGTTCTAGGGGAAAGAGGGAGGTTTTAATAATTTTTAAGAGTGTAAAAAGGTCTAAAACCAAATATTTGAAAACCACTGTTCTAGCATGTTGGTAAAGATGAGGACAGAATTAAGAAGAGGATAAGGTAGGCATTTATATGGACATATAATCAATCAGGACATGACAGAATATTTCTCTTCTAACTGTCTTGACTACCTTCAGCTTTTCACTTAACTTCATTTTATTCTTTCCCCTAATTTTTAATAAGGTGTTTTGACCCCAACTTTGTTGCAGTCAAATGAAGGGGAGGAGATTTTGGTAGCTAGCCAAAGATGATCAACTCAAGTGACTCATGATTTACCTTTAGGCTGGAGGTAACAGACAAGAAAGGAAAGGAAACCCTCTCTTACCAATGGCCCTGATTGGCGTACCTTGGCTATATTCCAGGGAGTACTGATTCAAACACATAAATTCTCTTTTTCATCTTTTTGGTGTATGCCATTCCAAATAAAACATGAGATGCTCTCTACTGTTTCATTAAAGTGAAGCCAAAAATTGTAAATGTAAAAAATGTAAAAAAAAAAAAAAACTCTTTAGAGTTGACAAATCTCAAGGTCATAAGAGTTAACAAATCCTAACACACATGACCATTGGAAAGAAACACAGCTGAGGAGCTCATGTCAGCCAGAAACCCTGTATTCTATTCTTGTATGACCTTTCCATGAGCTATTTCAAGCAGGATTAAAGCAAAAAAAATTTTTTTCTGTATTCAACAGTAACCCCTTGTTAAATGCCAGCCCCATTATGGTCTCAAACTTTTCATCTATCCTATCTAAGTACAGTAGCACTCCTTAAGCAGTAGGCACTTACTAAATGTTGGTAGAATTAAAGAATTTTCCAGGTTACTAAAAGTAGTCCCCTCTCCCTTATTCCTTCCTACCTCCCCTATTTATACAAGTGGTATCAACATATTAGAAGGTTTGGCAAAACTTATTAGCTAGAACATTTGGGATATACATTTTTGGAAATAATTACTGGTACATTTGCTATGTATTTTTTGGAAAGAATCCTCAGAAAATACTCCTCACTAGATTAGGTTCAAAATGTAGTGAAGCAGCTAATTAATGTATAAACCAAAATAATCAAGGAATTGTACATCCATGATGCCAGAGATGACTGATACTACCAATCATCTGCGAGTTTTCCTTATATGGGTTGTTAAAATAGCACCTAACATTTGTATTTCAGTTTTAAGGATTTAATAATAATAATGGCTGATCATTATATTAATTTACAAATTAATAGTATAGTACTTTGCATTATAATACAGAATAAGACTTTACAATATAATAGTTTATAGTTTTCCAGCTTTGTCTTAGCATTCCTTGGGTTCTGAAACATTTGCTCATCTTTTATTACTTAGCTCAACCTTCTCAGCCTTCAACCAGGAGTTTTTCTTCAATATGCTATATCATTTCATCCCTAACCAGCCCTCTGAGCTATCTTAGATAACATGAGTACTATTATCCCCATTCAACAGGTGAGAACATTGAGCTAAATCAAGTAGGTACAGAAAATAAAATATGGAAGTTCATTAAATTGCCTCCTTTAATGGCATATGGCTAGTTCAGTATCCTGATTCTACTGTTCCTTCCACCACTCCATGGAATGTTAAAAAATAAAAGGAAAAATTGTTTTGCAGAGAACTATTAGAGATTGTCCGCAGAGGTAGGTATATTTTGTTTTAGCTTTCTGCCTTTCACCTTTTTTTTTTATAGATTCCTGGATGTGGGAGAAGGATGAAATATATATATATATATATATATATACATATATAATATCAAATTTGCAGGTTTGATCGACTAAAAGAAAAATAATACACTTAGATATTCATTGATGAACCAATGATCTTATTAATACGAGCACTCCCTTTATGGATACAAATAGCAAACCATCTTTACTTTCCTATTCTGTATTATTTTTGTCTATGTTCCCCTATAAATTCTCCTTGGAAGATATACCCAACATATTAAAAGATTTCCTCTTTTTTTTTTTCAAACATATTTCACGACTACCATTACACTGCTTTGGGCTGTCCATCTGCTATTCCTCACTCTCCTAAATAACCAACTCATGGTAATTCTTAATTGCAATTTTCAATCAATAAGATTCCTTGTTTTTGCTTTACATTAGGAAAACACCTAATTGTGCCATAATACAGATAAATGTGACACCATTTACGATAACCTGACATCTCTTTTAAAAATATTTTAGTTCCCTATTCAGAAAAGATTTCCAAGAAATGTAACTTTCTTTCGCATTGACCCCAAAGTATTCTGCTTTATCAGAGTAAAAATGTGCCTACAATCATTCCCAGTGAAAAGAAAAAATACAAACACACAGTAATAACTGTTCTCTGAAATAGACAGACCAATTGCAAATGTCAGTAACCTTATATCATTTGTTGGCAAAGCGCAGTCGCAACAAACTGAGAATAAAAAATGACCTGTTGCAGAACACTTTGACATTTCAACCAAATAGGTCAGCATCAGCAGTATCATTGGGTTCTTGGATGCCCTTGTCGGTTTTTCTACCTTCAGAACTCCAAAAAGAATATTTTTACAAACTACAAGTTGAGAAAGACTAGAATAATTTTATCCCACCATATTTAATAGAGATTTTCCCTATATTTTGGCACCTGTGTTATTAAATTAGGGCACTGATTCTCAAGCTTTGGGAGTTACAGCACCCTGTTTTCACTGTTTAAATTTCATGACATAATAAATAATAATAGTGAGTATTTATATAGCACTTTAATATTTACAAAACAATATATGTAATATATACATATACAATACACACAGATAAATACATGATAGACAGATAGATAGATAGATAGACAGACAAATAGGTAGATACAGCCCACTTGATATCCAACCTTATGAGGTAAGTACTCACAAGGTAAAGGGAGGGTGACTTAACAGGGGTCATGTAGTTACTAGTATTTAAGACAAAATTCAAACTCAAGCCTTACTGATTCCAAGTCCAATGTTCTATGTAAGACACCAGCCTGTTTCCTCCAAAATGCTCTAAAGAATAACCTTACTTTTAAACTACAGTGGATTCAGATGAATTTTGTTTGGGGAAAATTATAACATTTATTAAGAGATTTAAAGTCCTAGACATACTCTTGTTGTTGGTCAGTCATATCTGGATTTTCATGATCCCATTTGGAGTTTTCTTGGCAAAAATACTAGAGTGGTTTGCCATTTCCTTCTCTAGACCTTTTTACAAATGAGGAAACTGAGGCAAATAGGGTTAAGTGACTTGCCCAGGGTCACACATCTACTAAGTATCTAAGGCCAGATTTGAACTCAGGAAGATGAATATTCCTGACTCCAGGCCTAGTACTCTATAAAATATGGAGTCACCCAGTCACCCCAGAAATACTGTAAAATGAAATAAAAAACTCAACTGAAAAAACTAGATTCAAGCTGATTTCTTAATCTATATGAGTTAGAGGAAACAGAACACAATAAAACCAATTCTGAATCATGACTAAAGAAACCTGGTTTTAGTCTGGGCTTTGAAGATGACTTTGAACAACTGAGATCCTGAACAATTCACCAAGGTGAAGAAGCAGGAGAAAAATTTATACAATAACAAGCACACAGTAAGGATAAATGACTTTGGAAGACTAAAGAACTCAGATCACACCAATGACCAGCCCACTCCCAAGACATGATAAGAGAAATTGGGTCTCATGATTATCATCATGTGAATTTTTAGAGAAAGAGCAACATCCAAAGGAGCCCACATTGTAGAATAAGAGAAGGATTTCAGTTCAATCCTTCATCCATTGATAAACCTGGACTAAACTTCACCTCCAAGCTCACTTTATGGGATAAGTCATACCAGGTCAAGTAAAGCAAGGTTTTTTGAAGGAAATTTGAACCTGATACTCTTGGCAAGTCAGCTGGTGCTGAATATGTTGGCAGTGTCAAAGACAAAAAGGAAGGTGGATGCAACAGTTGACATGCACATAATCACATAAGAGATTCCAAAAATAAGCTAAGCACCCATCCCTCAGAGAAGCAGCTGGAACAAGAGTTGCAGCTTCATAAAACTCTCATGCCCTTTACAAGAGTCCTAGAGGTACGCCATTATCTATCATTGCCAACAATCAACCCTAGAATGGATATTAGGATATACTAGGAAGAAATATTATTAAAATGGGTTCAAAGCTGATGCGTGGAAATCACAAGTTGTTACTATAAAAGAGTGGGCACAATAAATTCATCAGCTGTAACCTTGACAAGTTTGGACCTACATAACTGAGGTTTACAAAGAACTTTTACATATATTTGATCTTCTAGCTGCACCAAAAAGCAATTATAGTTATACTATCTACTCAAAACAACTCTAATTATACTTGTTTAGAAGCAAGTACAGAAGTTTAGAAGTGTTTTCATTTTTGCTGATCAAAGTGTACTATTTTCCGTTGATCTTACATTTGCACTACATTTTATAAATGTAATCGTAATCAATTACTTGGAATGCACTTTAAATATATCACTTCCAAGGGCTCTAATTGTCCTAGACAAATACTTCTTGCTAGTAAGCTCTAAAATCTTATTATCAGATTATTTTTTAAGAAAAGAAGCTTCATTAGTCTAAAATATTGTTTTCAAATATATGCCAAAGGATAGTGACATTCTCACTTTCATGTGTACAAATCTACAATTCCTAATTTCATGGGCCAAAAATATCTGGGGCATAGCATAGTAAGGGTGTTTGACTTTGCCAAGTGAAAGTGTCTTTGAGACAAAATAATTCTACCTTTTCACATTAGAAATGGTAAGTGCCACCTCTGTGTTTGGCAGGAATCTAATGATACAGTGAAGTGTCTGGTCTCTGAATCTGGAATAACTGGGTTCAAATTTCATCTGTGACATAAACTGGCTGTGTGGCCTGAGGAAAGTCACTCAGACTCTCAATGTCCCAGGCAACTCCTTGGGATTATAAATTGGAGAAGTCACCAATCTGTAATGATAGAAGTAGTTTCCTGTATCAGTGAAGTCACAGGTACAGGGCAAAAACCAAAAGAGACCAAGGGTCTTTCTCCCAATCAAGTGAAAATTTTAGACCAAAGTATCATTTGACCATGCCCTTAACCTCCTGGAGTCTTATCTCATTTCCTCATCTGTAAAATGGGAGTATTAATGCCTTCAGTATCTACCTCCAAGAGTTATTGTGTGGTTCAAGTGAAATAGCATACAGGAAGTGCTTTGCAAACTTTAAGAAGAGCTATATAAATGTCAGTGATCATTGCCTCTTGTAAATAAAATTGTGTTTTGAAATGATCAAATTTATACTGACAATTTGTTGAATTGTGTTTGGTTTTCATATTTTTTTTTCTCTTTTGTTCTCTGAAAAAGGTAATGGTGCAAAATCTGTAATTACCTTCATGGTGGTCGTTTGGCATATGTTTCTCATGAGCGCTCAGATATGAGAGCACCAAGTATCCCATAAAATTATGTAATATATCCCATAAAATTTGGGACACTCTATAAAAATTACTCATTTATTCCCCTCTTTAAGGAGGCACTAAGAACTATTCTTCCTTCCATTTAGCTAACTTCTTTATGTCTCCTGGTTTCTTTTTCAACAAGAATTTCATTAAGAATGCAGCTCATTTCCTTGAGTAATATTATCAACTCACGGATTGCCCTCATATCATAAATACCAATTGTTAAATCATTGTTTGCAAATGGTTTGAAAATTATATGATCATTGGTATCTCTCCATTTCTGATACTTCGCCACCATCAACTGTGGGAGGGGGTCATCATACTATTTCATGGGTCACTATAACAAAATTTATCTAATGATCAACCTACTGCTGCTGAGTATTGTTTTTTTACTTCTAACCTCAAGACAGCTTTCATTTAATCTAACAAAGCTAAACTAACAGGAGATAGAACCTAGACTAAGAGAAGGCACAACCATGTCCAGAAAACATAAGCCAGCTGTAACATTTCAGGAAGTCTTACCTGTGACACACACTGGGTGTGTGACTTTGAGAAATTCAGAATTTCAATGTTAAGACAATATATTAAATTTTATAGCATAGTCGTTCCTATATCTAATGTCATTAAAATTTATTACTATTTTATATTTAACTGTAGGTATCTTAGCTTTATAATGGTTATACACATTTTAAAATATGTAAATCACGCTTTAATTTTTCTTTTTT
Source organism: Pseudochirops cupreus (assembly GCA_028627135.1). Taxonomy (NCBI): domain Eukaryota; kingdom Metazoa; phylum Chordata; class Mammalia; order Diprotodontia; family Pseudocheiridae; genus Pseudochirops; species Pseudochirops cupreus. The sequence continues at coordinate 164,921,935 of CM053583.1, forward strand.
CCACTGACTGTTTCAATAATAAATAAGATGACCACATGAGTAATATCTTTGTTCCTAGCTACCTTCAAAACTTCTGAAGTAGTGATGCCACTGATGTTTCATAAGAGACAATGTTTTTAAATCTGCTCTGAATTTCAAATGTCATTTCCTTGTGGTTTTAATGCATAGTCCAAAAATTTGAGCATTTCATTGCCCTCCTCTCCAAATTCCTCATTCCACCCTACCACTATCATCTAAAGCTTGACAACATAACATTTTTTTCACAATATCACAATCAAAAGTTTCAAGGGTTTTCCAAATGTTCTTCTCTGGGCTCTGATTACGATCATTTCCTAGTTTAAATCTTACCATTTGACCCTTTGCAATATCTAACATGAAAGCACTAGTTTTAGAGTAGTCCTGAACTTTCTTGAACAAACTCATATTTTTTTAAAGTTTATTTCTCTTTCTTTATGCTTTAGCTCATGGTGCTTTTCTTGGCTTTCAGCATGAGGTCAAAGTTTATTATTTGTGCAGTGTTAATTGGCTAACTGGCCTCTTAAGACAATATTTTTACTTTTATAATTTAATCATCCCTATATGTAATGTAATTATATTTTATTATTGTCTTACATTACATTTAACAGTATCTAAGTACCCACTTTGCAAAATTGAAAATAAACAAGAGATTCAGATTCACAAAGAATTTTATAGCTGGAAAAAATTAATCCCTCTGTTGAAAAGCAGCTTACAGTCTTATAGAAAAGAGAATACTGAATAGAAAAAAAAAGTATTAGGGCTTATTATGTAAATGTAGGCACATCTAAACTTATAGCAGATAGAACTATACACTAAAATGTTGAGCAAAATATATCTTTACAAACTTTTATTAAGCTTGTCATTAAAGCATCTAGGTGACTTAGTGGATAGAACACCAAATCAGGAAGACCCGAGTTCAAATTTGACCTGGACAAATCATTTAACCCCATTTGCCTCAGTTTCCTCATCTGTAAAATGAGCTGGAGAAGGAAATGGCAAACCACTCTGGTATCTCTGCCAAGAAAACACCAATTGGGGTCATAAAGAAACAACTGAAGAGACTGAACTAAAATGTGCTAATCACTAAATATTTAGTAAGTGCCTACTATGTGCTGGCATTATTATGCTAAACACTAGGATTACAAAGAAAGGGAGAAAAATAGTCCCTCTTCTAGAAGAGTTCATAGTCTTATGGGGAAGACAACATGCAAACAAGTTACAACTTACAACTGTGACCCAAAGAAATTAAGATACTCATGCATAGTCCCAGAGTTAGGTAGTCATCACCAAAGTCTGAATTCTCGGTATCCTGTTCCTTCACTGTGCCATGATTCCGCTCCAAGAAACTCAGAAATCTCTCTGCTCATGGATCAATGGATATTTATTAGGTACCCACACACTTTGTATGGGGCATTGTGCTAAACGCTGGTGGTGGCAAACAGCAGTCACCTGTCAAACAAATACTAGCATATAAACAATGATTAAAGTTGAATCATTCCACCTTTTAAGTCTAACCTAGAAGGCAAGAGATAAAGCTCTCTATGGTGCCATGGTAATAAATATCTTTCTTTTTTTTGGTCCAGTCCTTTGATTAATCAATACAGTAGATTTCTGAAGTGGAAACTCCCTCCACTAATGCCAATAACTTATCCATGATTTAGAAACTTAAAGACCTATCTGGGGCACTGAGAGAATAAGTGGTCACAAATTCAGTTTGTGTCAGAGGCAGGACTTGAACCCAGGTCCTTCTGACCCAAAGATCAGTCAATAAGCCAGCTACTTCTTAAACGTGCAAAAATAAGGGAAAGGTGAGGAAAATAGAAATATGTATGAAACGCTATGTTGATGGATTGATGAAGAATAAAATGACAGAGAAATCTCATGAAAAAATATTGTTCAAATTTCAAATGTTCTGTTAATTGATATCATGTAATATTCTGTTAAAGCGATCCCAGAAGACTTAAGTGCTATGTCTGACAAGAAAGAAAGGCAGTTGTATTTGGACTAACTGGTGTTTAAAAACGAGGTATGAAAACAAGATTATTATAATTAATTATATTAAAATTATACAAAGCAAACTTCCTAGATTTTTTTTTAACCAGAAGTCCCTAGTGCAATAAACCCACCATCTCACAACAAGGTTGTATTGGAAATATACATCTTTAGGCACTATATAACATAATGATGTTTAAGAAATGTTACACAACAGTGATTTTTCTCCCTGGACCTCAGATGTATCTGTGTAATAAGCTACAATATGGCACCAAAGTGAACCATCTTAATCAATGAAGGAAACGATAACACAAGTAGGAAATGAAGAAGGAAGCTAGTTCCTTGATGGCTTTATCTGAAACTACGCAAGGAACTGCAACCTTTGAAAAGATACGAGGCCTGTTTTTTGCAAACGCTTTATTGTAAGGTGCTATAACATGACATCAGTAAACGTGTCACAAAATGGCAGTTCTTGTTATCTTCAGGCACACAATAAAAGCATCTCTGTCAAGTCATGTGGCTGCCTCTCCAAGAAGTACATCTTTCCATTTAGCTGCAACTTCTTTCTTCTGGTTTTGTTTACAGCAACAATGTCAAAACTGACCCGATTCAGTTCCTCCTAACTTTGATCATGGGACAAAGTGCTCACATTTTGAGTATTAATAGCCACACTAAACCATACAGAAGGTCTAAAAACTGTTATTCTTGGTGTCTTCTACCCTGCTCTCTGCCATTTTGTCACTGTTCCAGCACAAGAGTCACAGAGCACAGAGGGCCATTTTGGGTAACCATGGCCAGTCTACTGCTGATGAGCCTTTCTTTACTAAGCTTGGATGCTCCTCAGAAAGCAAATTCAGTCTGTTGTCAGAATTGTACTCAAAGCTTTCCCAATATGGTAGAATCTGCCAGAGCTTCAGCTCCACTGCTCTAGTTTTTGAGAACCCAGGGTCACCTCCTCTCCTGCCATGAAGAATTGCAATAGGACTTTGTGGAGGCTACTGCTTATATTTTGATTTCCAAGTGTTTGTCATAGTGCCTAGCATACAGTAAGTGCTAACTAAATGCTTTCTCTATCTATCTATTGTTATGATCCAACCAAACAAAGGATTGGTGCTGAAAACTATGGAATGAATGGGAAAAGACACATGAACACCAATTATAGTCATTTCAAACAGAAAATTAAACAAAGGGACCAAAAGATTCTACTGAATATTTAGTAGTAAATGAAATTAGTAAATGAAAATATTAGTAAATTAGCAAATGAAAATATGCTTATATTTTACAAATGTTTTCCAATGTTGCAAGTCTTATTTTACATACATAATCTCAGCCAGCATTCATATTAATCACCTATTAATCAGACATAAATCCTGTTAATAATTTAATATTTAGCTTTTCGGGTTCACATATAAACTGCAGAATAATTTGTGAATTAGCTAACTTTTCCCCAGGCTGCCCAAAGTAACTAGATGTTAGCTTCAGGAGAGAGAGAGCTCCATTATAAATATATACTACTTTGAATTTGTGTTGTCTAATTTTACATTTTTAATGGTATAGAAGAATGAGTACTGAATTAGATGTTGTAGGTTTGATCTCAGCCCTATTATTCATTACTTATGGGGCTTTGAACAAATCCCTCCACCTCTCTGGCCTTGAGTTTCCTTGTCTGTAAAATGATAGTTGTACTAACTGACCTCTAGAGCCCCTTCCATCTCTAAATCCTATTAAATCATTTGATATTTATGACGTCCAATACTGAGGTAAGGTCAGGGATGAGTTATAATATATACTTATCACAATGTATTTAAATTCTCTAACAACATAGGAAGATTCCATTTTAGTCTGGCCACGATTTGGAAAGAGGCAAATGAAGAAGAAAAGAGTAATTTGGTAGGTCTGTCTTCATTAAAGTCTGGGTCCCCCTGGGGATTCCGAAATTCTTTCAGGAGTCTTGAAATTCAAAACTATTTTCATGATAATACTAAAATGTTTTCATTTCTAATACAGTAAAATTGAGAGATATACCCATATAAACAAAGGCTCTTTGATGTCCTCAATCATTTTAACAGCATAAAGAATAACCAGATGAAAAAGGTAGAGAACCACTGCTGTACAGGATATAAATAACTAAGAGGAAGTTAAAGCAACTTGATCAAAATAATCAATGACAGAGTATACTGTTTTATTGGATTAGCATTATATATCAAGATAAGTAATGTTGTTTACTTGTTTACCATTATAAAAGTAATAGTTCTCACTTGGGACAATGTCAAAAACTTAAGCTAAATAAAGTAAACAAGACTAACAAAACTCATAATTATATATAAATATCTCATTTAACACTTAGAATGAATGTGTAAGTGAGGGTCACTATGTACATTTAACACATAAGGAAACAGAGAATGACTAAGTGACTTACCCAAGGTCATAAATTACTCTCAAATATTTTTGCTTATCAGTGAATACAAACTCACTGATTTGAGGATGGGAAGCATATATTAAGTATCCTTACATTAAGCATATGTTAAGTATACAAAAGAATATGTAGCGTTATTTTCTATTTCCAGTTTTACCCTGGCAATAAATGTTGCCCAAGTTGAAATGACTTTTATTTTCAAAGATAAAGAGAAACAATAATGTTAGATTTGCTAGGCAAACCTGATGTATTTACTAAGCTTAATAGTGTTGACTTTCCTGTCATAAAATGGGAAAGTAGCCATTTTGACTATAGCATACAACAATCATGGATTGAAAGATAAAACCATTGGGGCTATCAGAGATGAAACATATCAGGTGCTATTGTTATTCTAAGTGCTATTTAGCAACATTCAGTCTTTGTTCTGCTGTTTTCAATGCTTTACAACGACACTTCCATTTTCATATATAAAGATTTCTGAATCTGTTCCTCCGTTCTTTTTATGTAATGAGTAAGCAAAAGAGACTATTACCTTGACAGAATAATTTGCACTAGACATATCAGGATGGAAATGGGTAATTCTGAGCCTTTGACTTGAGATGAGATGTCTTTATATACAGTCAATGGCTATGTGGTCAAAGGAACAGATAATTTTCAAAAGAAATCAAATCTATATCAATCTATATTAATCAATCTATAATCGAATCAAACTATATCTGGAAACATGATCCAGATCACTAAATCAATGTGGGATCTCATGTTTTCATCAAGATACCTTATATACATGCAGAAATCATTCTCTCTCTCTTTCTCTCTCCCTCTCTCTCTCTCTCTCTATCTCTATCTCTATCTCTATCTCTCTTGCTTTTTGGGGAGGGAAAGTTAGGGCAATGGGGTTAAGTGACTTGCCCAATGTCACACTGCTAGTTTTGTGTTAAGTATCTGAGACTGGATTTGAACTCAGGTCCTCCTGATTCCAGGGCTAGTGCTCTAAAGTGCTCTATTCATTGTACCACCTAGCCACCCAAGAAATCATTCTTAAAAAGATATAAAGTAAAGAAAATGAATAAATAAATTTTTTAAGATATAAAGAAGAGAAAATAATTAACGACCGAAGTTAATGACTTTGATCACTTTCTAGGTGATATTATCTATTATTTTCCAAATATTTAACTTCCTGATTGCCTGGCTTCCTTTTCTAACTAAACATTTTCTTTATCACATCTCTTATGGTGCTTATTGGTTGAAATTCATTATTGATACTGTGCAATAGCCCATTTAAACTCACCATACATCTCTCCAGTATCTTGTAGAATCACTTGCCATTCTGATTTTTCAGGAATTTGGGTGGCTCCATGACTTGCAGCCAGGTAGCATCAATCTGAACAGAATATCAGCATTCACAAAGATAGGGTTTTTGTGTTTGTGAGTATCTTGGAATCGCTGACAGCACTGAACAATTTTGCTAATGTAATCCAGAGCAACCTTCCTCCTTATTCAATGCCAAACCTTGTTCGCTATTGTCTGTCTGTGATCTATGAACTAATAGATTAAGTCAACACATCTACCTATAAAACATAATCTGTAAAGTAAACATTTTTCACTTTTTTGGTATCTCTTATGTGGACTGTTAAGCTGAGATCCTGAGTGGTCACATAAAGGGGGAAAACGAAAAGAGTGTAGACAGTTTTCCTAGAAGATTTTTCCATGCAAAGAAGAATAAATGATATAGGAAGACAGCTTGAGGGGATGTCAATGTTAAATGAAGACTTTATAAGAAAGAGACAGTAGATAAGAAAAGACTGAATATTATGGAGAGAGACAGGACTGAGAGGATAGAGTGCAAAGGCAAATTTGTTGGCTCTATTGTCACTAATGATGAAAACAATTTGTTTTAAAAATCCTGGAAAGCTGGGCGGCTAGGTGGTACAGTGAATAGAGCACTGGCCCTGGAGTCAGGAGGACTTGAATTCAAATCCAGTCTCAGACACTTAACACTTACTAGTCATGTGACTTTGGGCAAGTCACTTAACCCCAACTGCCCTGGCCTCCCCTCTCCAAAAAGAAAAAAAAATCCTGGAAATCTGTCTCTTTTTTGGCCTATTTATTGTCCTACTTTGTCAATAAAATGCTCTTGGCATTGTCTAGCTTCACTGAGTTTCACATCAATCCTTCTTTAGACTTCTTTTTCCTTCTTTGGCTACTGATTATTCTATGAGCTAATACTGTTTATAACATTCTGCCATCTTGCTTCATGTATTTTTTTAAAGAGAGTTAATATTCAGAACCAGTGTTTCTTTCTCTATTTGTCAAGATGATCAAGAGTTTACCTTGTTAAAAACAAGCTGTGTCTTTTATTTCCTTCTCTTTGTTGTAGTTGTTTTACATTGGTAAAATCTATATGAAGTCAATCATCCAACTTAATTTCTTTTATCCACTTTCCCTTTTTTATCTGACATTGTTAACATGGATAAAACAGGTGTGATGACAATTTCTTATAATGTCTTCTTTTTCCTAACTTGATGTCACCTCCTTTGCTCTAATTCAGTGATGATCTGACTACACAGACAAATGATTAAAACACTATCCCAATGCCAGTAACCATTCATTTCCTACTCACTATGCCCAATCTCTTCTAAGGTCATTCATGTTACATGGGCATGCAGCTATGGATGGGTTTATATTAGCTTCTTTCAATACATAACTTACTATGTGACCTTACTATGTGACCTTAGGCAAGTCATTTAACCTCTGTTTGCCTTGGCTTCTTCATCTATAAAAACAAGGATACTAATAACATCCACGTCCCATGGCTGTTTTAAGTATCAAATGAGGTAATACTTGTCAGGTGCTTTGTAGACCTTCAATCTCTCTATAAATGCTATTTATCTGTCATTATTAATAATAAATTTTCCAAGTCATCATTCACCAACCTTCCCTTATTTTTGCATTGACATCACTGAGTACTTGTGAATATTCATACAAGTTAGGAGAATTTTGAGTTATTAATAACATTTCTCTACCTCCTCATCTTCTGTAACAGATGTTAGCACATAAACTTCAGTTATCTTCATGGTGTTCTTTTTGTTTATCCTCATGATGAGCTCTACTAATTGTACCACAAAGATTTTCTTTTGCCTTTGAGTGCACAATGCAATGAACTCTTAAAATTAATTTATTTTCCTCTTCCAAGATCTTTCTGGTTTTGCTTATAATGAGAATTATTGTCATCAGTTTCTGTTCCTCTAGTAATATATCAAATTATTGGTCAGCATAGATGAAACTTCCATTTAGACTGTCAATGGTTAAATTCATGTTTACAGATGGTCTAAAAACTGTGATTCTTGGCATCTTCTTTCTTTCTTTCTACAACTCTGTGACTACTACTTAAGAGGTAAGAGAAAAAGCATAGAACAGGGGACCATTTTGTGTTTTTCTTTGTTTCCTGAGTTGCCACAGCCAAATAATTATGCAAATAATGGCAAAATTCTGCAGAACAGAACGATGATTCAGATTTTGTAACTGATTTAATAACAACTGGACTGAACAATCAAAAATCATAAACAGAAAAATCCTTCCTCTTTTTATAAAATGAAAGTACTCACAACAAGCTAGTTTATCGAATGGTTTTTTTCTCCTGATAAACTTGCCAACTGATTTTCCCCAGCCAAACGCCCACATCAGGCCTTCTAAATAGAGCCTTTTTGAAAAGTGAAACACTTATAAATGTAAACATGGCAGAATCCACAGGAAAAGAAAAACTTAACAAAAGTTAACTTGTGGTGCCTCATGTCTAAAAATGTCTAGACACATTTAAATATAGAGCCAATTGTAATTATAATGAGTGAAATAATTTGGCCAAAAAGCAGCATTGCAATACCAAAATATGAAAGCAAACACAATGCAAAAATCTCAGTGTCAAGCTGACAAACAACTGAGCATCAAGTCAAACTATTCTGTGTTAACCCTATAAAAGGGAATGGGGAAATAGTCATATATCTTTCATCCATTTATATCAGCAAGTTATACTTAATTTGTAAGACATTTTCTCATTATTTTCACGACCCTATCTCTCTAAAAATAATTACTCTGTGCTTTATGTTACTGACTGGTTCACAAATCTCCCTTATTCAACCAGTAATAACATTTAGTCACTCTTTTTATCTGTTTCAGAAAACCACAAAAAGGGTATCTGTAGCATCTACAATACACTGAACCTAGTATCTGAGGGTCTGCCTTCAAATTCCACATTTTCTACTTACTGTATTACCTTGGGTAAATTATTTCATCCCTCTGGGATTCAGCTTCCTGATTTATAAAATGGAAGACTGGGACTAAAATTGGACAATCAGAAGCCTTCTGATTCTAATTCTATGGTCCTATGATCACCAAGATTCCTTCCAATTCTAAAGTTATGGTCCTCTCATCAAAATTAACAAAATATAAAATTCCTATAGAAACTCATAACAGAGCTCAAACTTAGTGGAACCTAGAGAAACTGTATCTTTGAAAACACTAACATAATAAGTTAAGAGTTCTTAACCTTTTTGTATTCCAGGGACCCTTATGATAGTCAGTGTGGTGAAGCCTATGGACTCCTTTCCGGGATTTTTTTTTTAATATTTGAAGGAAATACTAAGTTTCTATTAGATGTTAATAAAAACAAAGATGCATTTTTTTTTCCTAATAAAAATTCAGGGCCCATGCCTCCTCTCCTGCCAACATCTCTCCACAGACCCACAGACTCTGTGGTTCCCATGGTAAGAATTCTAATGTTGGATACCATAGCTTAGGTACCATGACGTCTTTTGCTAATGATTTTTATAAAATAGGTACAGACATCAAAGGAGATTCAGGCTCAGAAGCAAAGGTCATTTCATCAAAAGTCAAATCATGGCTTATTATTCATAACTATCTAAAGCTGACGTTCTCTCTGAATGCCTTAAAATATATACCTACGGAACAAACTTCATGTACCCTCCAGTCCTGTGTTTGAGCTCTCCCAAAGAAATGGAAATACTGTTCTTCTGAACTTCATTGTCACATCAATATTTTTGAAATCTGTTGATATTACAAGAGATGTCCTAGATGATCTTTAAAGTTCCTTCTAAGACTAACCTTCTGAAGTTCTATGAATAAAGACCTACTTTGGCTATTTTTCTCTCACAGTCTAAATGACAACACATTTCCCAACTCTTCTAAAACTCAGTTTTCAGTAAGAAAAGTGAACTAGATGGGGTAGAGATGGAAAATAGTAGTAGATTCATATTGCCTTTTTGGAATCATATGCAATTTCATTTCTTAAATAATATTTTGTTTTTCTCTGAATAATATTGAGAGAGAGAAAGAGGGGGAAAGAGAGAAAAAGAGAGAGAGAGAGAGAGAAGCCCAAATTCAGAAAGATTAAGCTGTTGTAAAGATCAAATGAGAATGAGAGAATGTAATACTGGTAAAAAGATAAATACAAACCCTTTTAACAGAATACATTTCTACTCATAATGAGGCAGTGCTGAGTGGCCTTTGTAATATTTTTTGGGATGATTTTATAATTTTGAAACATTGTTGTAACTTCAGTCTTGTGTATGTACCATAAGTTTGTGACATCAGCTTAAGTTGTAAAAGCCATAAAGCATTAACTCTATCCCTTCCCTGCCCCTAGCCTAGAGGTATTTCCTCTGAAACCATTGACTCTATAGCTATGATAACAAGAATCTTTTAAAAGTGTTACCTCCTTTTGTTCTAGTAAACAAGACTCATCCATTTGCAGACTGGATGGGTACTTCTCATTTAAATTTGACCTCAAATTTGACCGCTGGTTGACTTTATGACGTTTCAAGGTAAAAACTACACCTCTTGCTCCTAGCCCCCTGGAGTTTCTCCCAGTGAATTATGGGCAAAATATATGTGCAGTTGATGTGAAGGGTGCGTGTTCCTTTAAGTATTAGTCACTCTCTGGCTCCTCCCAGGCCCCTCCCTAACTCCACCTTTGTACACCTAGTTAGTCTAATGAACCTATGGCTGACAGTTTTGTGTCTTTAAAAACTGCATCTCTAGACCCTGAACTTTGCAGACTTTTTCCTATCACACCTCCTGCCTGCTGCAAAGCGTCACACTTTGCAGGCTATCTGCCCACTATAGAGCGTCACACTAAATCTCCTAGAACTTTGCAGGCTTTTTCTTAACTCTCTCTTGCCCTCTGATAAGCATAATAAACTTTTATAAAACTCCCAAGATTGCTTAAGCCTGGTAATTCTTTTCGGACAACGAACCTAGAAAGGATTTCAATAGAAATCCCCCCTACTTATACCTCTTCAATAGAAGAGACCTAAATAATCATAGAATTTCAGTCAGAAGAGATCTTAGTGATGCTCTGATCTAACACCCTTTCACTGAGATGAATAGGGCAGTGAGGTTGTACAATGGATAGAATAACAGACCTGAAGTCAGAAAGACTCCTTTTCCTGAGCTCAAATCTAGTCTCAGATATTTAGAAGCTGTGTGACCTTGGGCAGGTCACTTAACCTTCTTTGCCTCAGTTTCCTCAACTGTAAAATGAGCTGGAGAAAGAAATGGCAAACTACTCCAGTATCTTTGCCAGGAACATCCCAATCAGGATCACAAAGATTTGAACATGACTGAAAACCAACTGAATAACAACAGGTCACACAGCTAGAGGCAGAGGAGACATTAAGGCCCTGGTCTCCTAATTCCCATTCTGGAGCTGTTTTCCACAATACCATGCTGGTGACTTAGAAATGATCATTTGGAAACAAATTGTGGCTAAATGTTGTCCTTAAACTTAAAACTAAAAAAACCCTAAAATGTCAAGTAAGGAACACTAGAGACAGACTAAGAAAACAAAGAAAATGAAATTGAAAATTGAAAATTGAGAATGGGTTCTAGAGAGCTGGACATGTGCAGCTTGGAAACAGGATCAACATCGAAAAATATTCAGGAGGAAGAACCAACACAGATGGGCGGGGACTAACCTAAGATCATTTTCTGTGAAGAATATGGGAAGAATAGATTTCAAGAAGAAATTTCACAGTCCCAAGTTGTAAGCCCCAAACTATGCTGCCTCTCTTGCATAAAGTGAAAAAATTAGACAGAAGATCTCATAGTTTTTTTCCCCAAGCTCTAAACTTATATTATTTTTACTTTGAACTGGTTGCCATCCAAGATTTGTATTCTGTCCAAATTTAAGATTATCCATCATATTACATCATCATCAAAACATTCGAGGCAACATGTGCAGAGTGGCTAAGGAGCTGGCCTCAAAACCAAGGAAGGACTGAATTCAAGTCTTGCCTCTGACACATACTAGCTGTGAAAACCCTGAATAAATTACCTGATCCATGAGGGCTCTAGCTAAGGCTATAAATCACAAAAGAGGTGCACTAGCAGAAGTTTTCTCACCCAGAAATTTTCATTACAATGACATCACAGATCTAGTGCCTATACTACTATAATCTATATTTATATTTTACATTTAAGGTTTATGAATTACTTTCCTTAAGAAAATACAGTGAATTCAGTACTATTGTTATTTGTAAAATTTTTGACTGCGTTTTATACTTAATTGATGGTCACATCATGTAAAACAGACTAAGAAGTCTTGTGAGTATTAAAATAAATTAGGCTAGCCTAATAAGATTTGTTCTTTAAGAGAGGCATCAAGATATAGTCCTCAGCACCTTCAGTTGTCTCTCCCTTCTGACTGAAGGGGTTTGGAGGGAGGAAGTATAAACTCTTCCTAAAACTTCTTAATAGAGGGCTCAGAATCTTGCACCTAACTTCATTTCCCATCAGCTGCTCTGCTTGGTTTCAACCCCATGAACATCATGCCCCATGCTGGCCCTATGCTCCAACCTCTCAGTATCCTTTGTATATTTCCTTCCCCTCTTCAATTGCAAGCTCCCTGAAAACAAGGAGTTTCCTTTCTTATTTGTATCTCTAGCACTTAGCACTTAGGGTCTGACACATAGTAGGTGTTTAATAAGGTTTTATTGACTTTTGAAAGAGCCCAAAATTTGAAATTCTACTGAGTCCTAACAGTAACCACAAGACCTTGATCTAATGCAACACATTTCAACCTTCCTATGAATCTCTTCATCTGTGAAAAAGAGGTGATCAAACACCAACTCTAAATCACGAGTCAATTACTCAACAGCTTGCTCTCATCAGGATTTCACCTGATGGTTTTCTAAATATATATGTTTTATTTTGTGCTTCAGTCTTAGAATGAAAATAAGTTTACCTTAGCAGAATTTAGCAACTCAAATGGTTTTTCTTGCAATCAATATTGCATACATGAAAATTTACTTTAAAACTGGAAAGTAGAGATGGAATTTTTTTAGAACAATATAGCCTTCTGTGCAAAGGAAGATGCAAAGGAAGTATTTAAGGAAATGCTTATTTCCCCCTCCCTTAACCCCCCTAGAACTACCCTCCCCTTTCTCCAGACTTTTATTACAGAAAGAAGCATTCATTCAGAAACAAAAAGAAATTCTTCACTCTATTGACAAAGTGTTCTTGCCAGTTCTCAAATCACCACACCCAACTTTCTTAAGCAACTAAACAGAAAGTTATTCAGCATCTTTACCAGCTGAATAGATGTGTTTTTACTTATTTGATTCTTTAAAAAAAAAAAAAAACAAGGAGCACAGAGGTTCATGACCAAGAAATCTAGAATATCATCTAGATATTTCTGTAGAGATTTCACAATATCTATATAATTAACTATAGTTTTTATTTTTGTCTGGATTTTTAAATAAATCATAAAGGGATTCCAGTTTTTCATATTTTCAGGATCTCTAGCAGCTTAAGAATAAAAAAAAAAGAAAATCTAATTTTTAAAGATGTAAAACTATTTGATCATAGCTCAAGTCACTTCATATCTATTGGTATTGCATCAGCAAAATAAATGGTTTGTGTCAGAAAATCACTAAGGTTCATTCCAAGTCTACCAGTAAAGAGAGGCAATGTGGTCTAGTGAAAAGTTCCCAAAATTTGGAGTCAAAGGATCTAGGTTCAAATCCTCACTCTACTGCTTTCATTAAATCGCAACACAAAACTCCTTTTCCCATAATAAGTTCAATAACTGTGCATTAGATAATATGACTGACAAATACAAAATATTTATACTCAGCCAAGAGTGGAGTGTCTTGAAAATTGAATTAACAAAAATAGATTTATAGGATTAGCAAGAATGTCAATAACTATTTTTGTTTAGTTCTGAAAAAACACTAAGAATTTAGACCTACAATGAATATTATATGACACAGAACCAAACATCCACATATGGGTGTTGGATGTTAATAAAGTATCTAAAAGATCAAAAGAATAGCTTAGTTTTCATTTAAATGCTTTGACCTTGTGAAGACAGAAGAGTAGCAAAGGCATCTGGAATCCAGATTCTTTTCCAAATACCCATCAATAAGAGGTACCCAGTCTAAAATGCAAAAAGATAGCACCAGGTCTTAAATTCTAAATGGCTATGTAATAGTCTACTCTGATTTTGCATGTGGCCAAAGACACAATATCCCATCAAGGCAGTAAGAAGGAAGAATTCTACTCTCTACCTTCTGAACAGCTTACTCTTCACTGCCATTCCAATCCATTTAGGGGGAAAAAAGAAAATTTAACATTTTTTTTTTGCATAATCTTCCATGTGTCAAGCTGCTTTACCCTAATTTATCCTTTTTTCATTTTTTAACATTTAGTTGTCTACTCACTCACTCTTTGACTTGTCATGAATAAATAACTTTAATAGACTTTGTTGACCTTTAGAGATCTCATTTAACAAATGTAGAAAAATGACAAGAGTACTACCATGGGAGCCATCAACAAACCACCAATAATGCAATTTAAATTGATGTTTTCTGGAGCTGAAAGAAAGAGATAGAGTTATACTATAGAAAAGGGTATTGGAAAGATGAGACTGGAGACATAATACATGTATGTACTCTGCTAGAGAATTATTTTAAGCCATGTTACAAAATGATACAGATAGTATTAAATTGAAAAGTAGGTTTATGAGTCAATGAAACCAGTGAACTAAAACCAGGATGTACAGCTGATGAGGTGCAGGTCTGGGAGCCCCCTTGAGCTCTCCTGGAATCTTCCCACATAAGGAATTTGCCTGAGGCCATGGGCCTTAAGTTGTGGCTCTGCCCAAGTCTTTAGCCTTCCTTTGTGCAGCAATTTCCCACCCTTTAGCTGGCCTGGCCCACCATAGTTTGTCAGCTCCAAGTAGCCTCCAGCAACTTCCCACCCTTAATACTGGAGTCTGACCTCATCAGATTCCCGAAGACCCTCCCCAAACTCCTCCTCTAGACCACTCCTAGATTCCTCCCACAACCTTTCTGTACATACAACCCCATCTTTCCTCCACGGTGTGAAAGCGCCACAGAATGACCTAACACAGACTTGTTCTGGCCCACTTGTCCAATGCAAGCTTCACAGATACCTAGGCTCATTAAGAGTCTATCCAATATGCGAACTTTTGGGAGCTACAGGGGTAGGGCCTGGAAGTCTTTTCCTCTACAAAGGAAGGTTTGGGAGTAAGTCTTGAAAAACAAACAAAACAACATAAGGCAAAAAACCCACAAAAAATACTTTGAGTTTCCCCAATTCCCTAGCACCAAGAGAATTGAAAGAATCTGCCTTACACTTCCAGATGAGGCATCTGTCCTTGTCCTCCATTCTTCAGAAGCTGCACCCATGTCCATGTTTTCCAACATAACCAAATAGGACTGAGAACCTGAGCTCAGGCTGAGAATGAGACAGCCTCCTAGCTGTCTGACCTAATGGGACCTGAGAGGTCAGCCCCCCCCCCCAAAAAAAAACCACACCTCCAAAGTACTTGGAGAACAAGAAGGCAATAGAGAAAGAGAGAGGCTTACATATCTTCCAGTCCCGGCTGGAGAAGAGCTTGAGATCAGCAATGTTTCCCGGTATCAGGGAAGCATAAAAATGATGTAGTTACCCATAAAATGTAGAGGGTTAGGGGTGCTTGAGACCCCAAAATACCAACACGCCGGGTCCTGCCGAATGAATTCGACTCAAGTGGTTCTCTCAGCCAAAGAAAAGTTTATTAAAAGTTCGCCATATTGGATAGACTCTTAAGGAAACTTGACATCTGCAAGGATAGTATTGGAAAATTCTATGAGGCTCTCACACCACAAGAAGGGTTCTTATATACAGAAAGGTTGAGGGAGGAATCTAGGGGTGATGTGGAGGACAAGTTTGGGGAGGGTCTTCAGGAGGAGTCAATGAGGTCAGACTCCAGTAATGAGTGATTAAGGGTGGGAAATTGCTGGAGGCTACCTGGAGCTGACAGACAATGGTGGGCTAGGCCAGTTCAAGTTTGAGAAATTGCTGGACAAAGGAGGGATAAAGACTTGGGCAGAGCCACAACTAAAGGTCCTTGGCCTCAGGCAAATGTCTTAAGTGGGAAGATTCCAGGAGAGCTCAAGGGGACTCCCAGAGTCTATACCTCAAAGATTCAAGGAGAGCTCAAGGGGACTCCCAGAGTCTATACCTCAAAGATTCAAGGAGAGCTCAAGGGGGCCCCCAGAGCCTGCACCTCATCACAGCTGTTACAAAAAATTAAAGAAAATGTAATTACCAAACACCAAAACCTAAGTATAGGCAGCCTTAGCCCACTCTATTCTCTCAGTACCATTAATACTAGTAGCTACTGATTTGGCTGTAGATGGTTTCATTTAATTCTTCTGTATAAATAAGTCACATGTACAGAATACTACAAAGTTCATGAAGCCTTTCCTCACAAACATTATGCTTTTGTGAGAAATGTGTTCACTCTAGTAAGAACAATACTTGCTGTTGAAGCCAGAAAAGCTCTTATTTTATTTTACATTCTTTGTGAAAGGGTGACTCCATAAAGGAGCACACTTGCTCAGAAAAATGCAAGGTTATTTATGCCTTGTTCCCAATTCGAATTTCCCCCCTTGTTCCTCACTAATTGAATGCAACTTCCTGAACCACCTATTCCATGTTCTTCTCCTAGATATGTTTCCCCCCCTTGTTATGCATTGCATGTGCATTTAAATTAGCTTGCTCCATCCTGGGGGTGTGTTGGATAATATTAAACAGCTCATTAAGCATCCATAAAAGCTTCTGACCTTTTACTTGATCAGAAGTCTGGTCCTGCTAGGTCACCCATCTGGTTAGAACCAGTCACCTCTGACTTACATCCAGTTATCACTCCTGCAAAGCTGGGAGTAGTATTAATCCTATGGAAATAGAATTCCTTCTTTTGTTTCTCACACTGTGAAAGACGGTATATGAAGAAGATAATGCAAGGACTATAACCCTCTTTTTTTTAAGTGAGAACAGTAAAATTCTGAGAAGTTACATAATTTGTTCACGGACACACAGCCAATAAGTATTGGAGCTAAGGTTCAAATTCCATCTTCTGACTCAAATTCCAACATTTTCCTCCTTTATCATATTTATTTTCCTCTGATGTCCCCATTTTACTCTCCAAATATTATAAGGCAATTAATGGTCCATTTATAGTAAAAATTAATTTTCTTCAAAGGAGTAACTGCATAGAAATGGTTTGCTTTACAGTTTCCTCAAATACCCATAAGAGCAAGTAGGATGCACTCTACTGCAAAGCTGATCACTTTGTAAAAAACTTACAGCTTTGAAAGACTCAAGAACTCTGACCAATGAAATGAACAACCAGGGCTTCAGAGGCCAAGTGATAAGGAAAGCTACCCACTTCTTGCCGGAGAGGAAATGGATAGAAGGTGAAGGAGATAGATATTTTATGACATAGACAATGTGAGAATTTCTTTTGATAATGATGCATATTTGTTATAAGAGTGTGGTTTTTCTTTTTCTTTTTCTCCCAGTGGGAAGTGCTTAAAGTGAGAGAGAGAAAAAAAATAAATGCTTGTTAATTGAAAAAGTAATTTATAAAAAGACCAAACGTTTTTCTGCTGGTTTTCATTTCATTGCCACTATAGAAGGGGTCAGTTTTCTGATTGTCCTGTCATTTAACAAGGGTGGAATTTTCTTTGGTCCTCCTTTGCTGATTGATATAATAGCTTCTCATTTTACCTCATGTTTCTTAAAGTTTGTTGTCTTTTTAAATCCTCCAATTATATTTTTAAAAAACAACTTTTTCATTATTACTGAAAAGTTTCATAAAAAGTGAAAATGAATTGTTTACTTTTCAGAGCTCTTCTTAGCTTAGCTTGTATTTTTTTTTGTCTTTTCTTTGCATTTAGATAGTTTGCTTTTAGGTCTTTAAAATCTTTTCCTTGAGGGAGAAGACTATTATTTTAAAGTATCCCTGCATTTAAAAAAAAATCTTTGAAATAAAAGTACTTTGGTTATATTAACCAGACCTACCACAATAATTTTCTGAAGAGATCATGATACACTGATGACCTATTTAACTGTCTATCTGCAAGACACTGTGAGCTAAGCCAGTATTTCCGGCAGAGTAACATTTGTTTTGTTTTATTTTTAATTTTCTTTAATGCAATTTTGTTTAAGCCAGTGAACAGGATCTCTTTCATAAAGGAGCACATTTAAAACTAACTGAATTGCCTCTGAGTTCCGAAATGATGAAACCATGGCAACAGAATTATACAAATTTAGAGTTTCAAGACCTCTGCCCTGTTGGTACTCTCTCCTCCTCTCCCCTTTCCTTCCCTTCTCTCCCCTCTCCTCTCTTCCCCCTCTTCTCTTTTCTCCTCTCCTCTGCCCCTCTCTAGCCCTCTCAGTACAGGAGCACATTTAGATTTAGATGGTACCTTAAAGACCACTTAGTCTTACCCCACTTGTCTTACAGATCTAAAAAAAGAAAAAAGACTGAAGTCTAGAGGTTAATTGCCCCTTCCAAAGTCACAGATCTAAGTGGTGGTGATGAGGGGGAGAAAAATAGGTTTCAGGGACCCCAAAGAATCCCTGGAGGGCTATAGTCTGGAAAGAATTCTTAGGACTCAAGCAATCTTTTAAGTCAGGATTGTAAAAGTTTATTGTTATGCTTTACAGTGGGCAGGAGGTCTTAGACAACCTGCAAAATTAAAAGGAGTCATGGGTATAGATTATAAAACAATAAAATCATAAATCAAGTATCAATTTTGCTAACTAGGTGAGTAAGGGTGGGATTAGGGAGGAGTTAAGGAGTAGTCAGTGCTTAAAGGAACACGCACTTTTCATATCTACTGCGCAGGCATATTGCCCATAATTCACTGGGAAACAGCCCATGGGGAGGGGGGGGGAGGCTGCATGGAGGTGTATTTTTAGGCTTGAACTGTCACTAGGTCACCTAATGGTCAGGGCTGTCTGAGAGGTGTCCAGTCTGTTAGCCATCAATGTCCTGTTTGACAAGATGGATGTTGGGAAGCTAGGCTAATTGGGGATTCAGGACATGCCTAATTGGAGAGGAGTTAGCTTACTGATAGTGCATTGAAGGATTCATAGGTGCAGCTGGCCATTAGAACAAGGGAGATATACATTTCTCTAAGCTAAAGGGACTGTTTATAGATGGTTTAGTGAAGGATTTATAGGTATGGCTTGTTATTGTACCAAGCAGGGATAAAGCAGTTCATGAATTGTAGTTAGGCAGAGTGCTAACCTAGGGAAGAGGCAGGGTTAATGCTTTGAGGCTGAGAGAAGTGTGATTTTACCACTTGATTTCACAAACTGATATGACAAACACAGGTACCGAAACACAAGTGTGATTTTACAAACTGAAGTTACAACTGGATGTTACAAACATAGGCACCCCATCAGTGGCAAAAAAGAAACTAAAACCAGGCCTCTATATTCTCAATCCAATGTTCTTTCCAATACACCAAGGCATATTCTAAATGTAACAGATACTATACGAATGTATCCTTTTTTTTTTACCTTAAAGACAACTAACAGAAACTTTTCCATATCATCATAAAATGAAGTCAGTGTTGTAAACCATAACACATGCTACTTGAGTCTCTGATGGTTATATGAAATATATGTTACTGCCACAAATAGGACACATCTTTTGGCGGAGAGGGGAGTCACAGCTAACAAAGGTATTTATTGTTTTTAAATTTCACTGATGAAATTTTATAAAATTTCTATAAATGCTATACTTCTTGAGTGTGTGTGACAGAAAGAGAGATGAGAGAGAGGAGGAGGAGGAGTGGGGGAGGAGGAAAAGGAGTAGGGAAGAGGAGGAGGGAGGAGGAGGAAGAGAAATGAGAGGGGGGAGGGGGTGAGGAGAGGGAAAAGAAGGAAAGTAGGAGAAAGAAGAAAAGAGAGGAGAAGAAAGGAGAGAGGAGAGGAAAGTAGAGGAGAGGAGAGGAGAGGAGAGGAGAGGAGAGGAGA
>CM053583.1:164942214-164974123 GCA_028627135.1 Pseudochirops cupreus
CCTACCCCCCCCCCACCCCAAGAGAGCAAGCCTACTGAATACCCCTTCCCTGGATCTGTTCTTTCTTATATCTCCCCCATGCCCCCCAAACTTTCTAGTAGGGCAAGATGGATCTCCATACCCCAGTGCCTATGTATCTTATTTCCCAGTTGCATGTAAACAATTCTTTTAAACATTTGTTTTTAAAACATTGATTTCTAGATTCTTTCTCTTCTTCCCTCCTCACCCACCCCCACTGGGAAGACAAGTAACTCAATATAGGTTGAACATATGTACTTAAACAAAACACTTCCATACTAGTTATGTTGTGAAAGACTAACTATATTTCCCTCCATCCTATCCCTCCCCTCATTTATTCTATTTTCTACTTTGACCCTGTCCCTTTTCAAAAGTGTTTGCTTCCAACTACCCTCTCCTCCAGTTTGCCCTCCCTTCTATCATCTCCCCTCTTTTCCCCTTCACCCCTACTTTCCTGCAGAGTAAGATACCTAATCAAGTGTGTATGTTATTCCCTCCTTAAGCCAAATTCAATGAGAGTAAGGTTGACCCATTCCCTTTCACCTTCCTGCTCTTTCCCTCCATGGTAACAATTTTCTCTTGCCTCGTTTATATGAAATAATTTACCCCATTCTATCTCTCCCTTTCTCCTCCCATTATATTCCTCTCTCTCCTCTTAATTTTATTTTTTAGATATCATCCCTTTGTATTCAACTGATCCTGTGCCCTCTGTCTCTGCATACATGTACACACATATATATACACTCACATATGTATTTATATACACATACACCCTCCTATATGTAAATAAATATTCCCTTTACCCATCCTTATACTGAGAAAAATCTCATGAGTTACAATTATGATTTTTCCATGTCAGAATGTAAATAGTGCAACTTTAATAAGTTCCTTATGAATTCTTTTTCTTGTTTACCTTCTCATGCTTCTCTTCCTTCTTGCATTTAAAAGTCAGATTTTCTGTTCAGCTCTGGTTTTTTCATCAAGAATACTTGAAAGTCCTCTATTTCATTGAATGACCATATTTTCCCCTGAAGCATTATACTCAGTTTTGCTGGGTAGGTAATTCTTGGTTTTAATCCTACTCCATTGACCTCTGGAATATCATATTCTAAGCCCTTTGACTCCTTAACATAGAAGTTGCTAAATCATGTGTTATCCTGATTGTGTTTCCACAATACTCAAATTGTTTCTTCCTGACAGCTTGTAATATTTTCTCCTTGATCTGGGAAGTCTGGAATTTGGCTATAATATCTCCAGGGGTTCTCTTTTTGGAATCTTTTTCAAAAGATGATCAGTGAATTCTTTCAATTTCTATTTTGCCCTCTGGTTCTAGAACATCAGGGCAATTTTCCTTGAGAATTTCTTGAAGGATGATTTCTAGGCTCTTTTCTTGATCATGGCTTTCAGGTAGTCCAATAATTTTTAAATTATCCCTCCTGGATCTGTTTTCCAGGTCAGTGTTTTTTCAATGAGATATTTTACATTGCCTTTTATTTTTTCATTTGTTTGGATCTGTTTTATAATGTTTTGATTTCTCATAAAGTTATTAGCTTCCATTTGCTCCATTTGCTCCTTCAAAATAATTTTGAAGGAATTATTCTCCTCAGTGAATTTTTGAAATTTCTTTTCCATCTAACCAATTTGGCTTTTTAAAGCATTCTTCTCCTCACTGGCTTTTTGGGCCCTTTTGTCACTTGAATTAGTATATTTTTTAAGGTGCTATTTTCTTCAGAGCTTGTATTATTTTTTGGGTTTCCTTTAGCAGGCTGTTGACTTGCTTTTCATGATTTTCTTGCATCAACCTCATTTCTCTTCCCAATTTTTCCTCCACTTCTCTTACTTGATTTTCAAAATCCTCCTTGAGCTCCTCCATGGCTTATAACTAATTCATATTTTTCTCAGAAGCTTTTGATGCAGGAGTTTTGACTTCGTTGTCTTCATTTGGTTCCATGTTTTGATCCTTTTTGTCTCCAAAAAAGGATTCTATGATCTGATTGTACTTTCTCTACTTGCTCATCTTGCCAGCCAATTACTTGACTTTTGAGCTCTTTGCCATGGTAGAACTCTGCTTCCAGAGTGGAGAGAGCTGTGTCCCAAATTTCTGGGATTTTCACAGCTGCCAGAACTATGAGGAGGGCACCCTCTCTACAGCCACCACAAGCTCCAGCACACTGGCCACCCACCCCAGGACCACCACCCAAGATCATGACCCAGATCCAAGTAGGTCAAAGCAAGAGTGATTACCCTCTGAATGGTCACTTGGTCCGTCTATGATCTGTAGGCCAGGAGCTCCAGATTAGCCACAGGGCAGTAGCTGCAGGTGCCATACCTCCACCACCTCTCACCCTACCTCCACCACCTCTCACCCTGGGGGGCAGTGGCCATACTGGTTGCGCTCTTCCATCACTTGGTTCCAACAGAGTTCCCCATTGACTTTTTACTTTCTCTTTATGAGTTGAGAAGTCTGGAAACCACCACAGCTGCTGGTGATTCACTCTCCTGAAGTCTGATCCAGCCAGTCCCACATGGCTCACATGGGACTGTGCAGCTCCCAGCACGGTGTGACAGACCCTTCCAGTTGGCCTGCCAGGCTGCCTTCAGCAAGAGATTTGTTTCTCTCTGTCACTTTGTGGGTTCTGTAGCTCTAAAATTTGTTTAGAGTCATATTTTACAGGTATTATAGGTGGTTGGTACAGGAACTTAAAAAAAGGTCCTACTTTTACTCTGCCATCTTGGCTCTGCCCCTAGGCACTGATTGTTAACAATTAAGGGCACTGAAGAGTTTGAGTTGTCAACATAAAGTGGTGCAAATTCCTACCTTAGTGTGACTTAGTCCTGCCTTTAGTTCTACTGATAAGCTATTAAAAATGCTAATTACTAATATTTCTAGTTGAAAACATATTTTAAAGAATGTAATACAAAGCTAATGAGAAAATCTGGGGCAAATATTTTTCATTTAAATACAATACACATTTAATAAATGAATAAGAAAATTCATTAAGTCATTGGATACCAACTCCTTTTGCTCATAGTCTATGTGCATTATAGGAGTGACTATAATGGGACAGATGTCAAATAAAATGTCATGAAAATTTTTAGGAAAGGTAAAGGTAGATGGTGCTGATGAATATTTTGTGGGTTTAAACTGTTTTTTGGAAATGAAAAGCAAATGCCTGAATGACCACATTTTACTGATATAAATAAAAGATAAAAAATAGAATTACTAATATGTACAAAGGTGTTTTTTTTTACTATTTGACACAATGACTTAAAAGAACATAGGAATCATCAATAATAATGCTGTTTTCTAAAAGTGAGCAAATGAAAATTATAATTCCCAAGCCTGACCCACAAATGAGAGTTAAGAAAATGCTCATCCCCTCTTTGAAGAGGTGAGAGCAATATATGAGTTTGGAATGTTAGGTATATTTCCAGACGTGACTGATATATTGATTAGTTTTGCCGAATTGCTTTTTTTTTTTTTTAAATTATTCTTTTTTTAAATCTGCATCACAAGAGATGGCTTACTGGGCAGGGAGGAGAAGGGAGTATATTTCAAATTGAGTTGATACAAAAACAAAATAAAATAAAAATAAGATTTTAAAAATTCTGTTTTCTTATATTATCTTGTTTGACACTATAAGTTTCACCTATGTTTCTTTTAAATACTTCAATCTACCTTTTCTTTTTTCATCAGAATTATGATTTTATTGGTGTCAGATGTTCCTGATGAGGAATCCTCTCCCAGTTCAGATTGACACCTGTTCTGCAACTTATCAATCAATTAATAAACATTTTTAAGTGACTACTTATATATGTCAGTCACTGTGGTAAACTCTGGGCTAAGCTAACATAATCTTACAGAGTTGTCTATGACTACTGATACATTAATTGGCTTGCCAAGAATGATACAAGCCACTTATGTCAGAGGCAGGACTTAAGAAAAGATCTTCCTGATCCTGAGGTCAGATATCTATCCTCTAAACTACTCCTATCTATTTTAATTAAATTAGAAAATGCTTTTCATTTCCAAAAAAAAAAAAATTAAATCCACAAAATATCCATCAGCACCATCCACCTTTACCTTTCCTAAAAATTTTCATGGCATTTTATGGCTTCACAAGAGAACAAAAGGCACTCAGAGTTCCTCAACTCAGACATAAGCACAAATCAAAAGGAGCAAAAATTAACGATGGAAGGAGTAATGTTTATAAGTACATTAATTGATTTTATTTAGTTTGTATGAACTCCTTTCAGAACTACAATACGAAAAGCAGAGGACACCCAGACAACAAGCTGTGTAATAAGGAGATCAACAAGATACCATGTTGTCAGACCTCATGCAGATTCAGGAGCTCTGAGAAATCCCAAGACCAGCTAGGAGTTATAGTCCTCCTTTCCAACATAGCAACTAAAATCTCTGGAGAAAGAAAATTATTCTCAAGCCCAATAATAGTGACCTATAATAGGGACTACCCCCTTCCCCTGAGAGAGGAACAATCTTTAAGGTCTGAAATTCTAACAATAGAAGGCATTAGTTTGCCTCCAGATTTTCAATCAATAGGCCAAATTCTCTCCAGGGGAACTGTCCGGGGTACTGGACCTTTTTAGCAATAGCTTTAACTGATCAAGTAGAAAAACCTTCAATATGTCTGAAACATTTAAGGACAAAGTGTTACATAACTATATCAGCAAATTTTATTAAATGTTTATAAAGGGTTATCAAAGTAACGGTGCCACAAGAAAGGTATGCAACTTCTGCCTCTCCCTATCTCAAACCTCACTGGCCTTGAGCTAACATGGCACTCAACTGACCTCAACTACTCCTTAAGTGATTCTTATCTGAATTTCACTAGACTAAGCACTGGCTGTTGCCTTCCATGGCCATGCCCCTGAGACCTCCAGAATGTTGCCCAGCAACATTCTGTTTATTACTGTTTATTAATCTGTTTATTACTACCAATTCTAGTTCTGCAGTTTGGGTTAACCCTATGCAAAGTTGTTAAATAGACAAAGTGTGTAATTTTTCTAACAACCTCTCACTTCTTCCTTCAGTCTCCTTCTCTCCTTACAATCTCTTTCTTCTAAATACCAACCCATAAACACAGACATGACCCCAGGGACTGATGCTGCCTTATGGTTGCCCAAGAATCTACAAACATCTACTATGGCATGCACCTGTCTGGAAAGAATCCCATGCTCCAGGCCTGTTCCTTCTCTCTCCTTCCCATCAAAATTTACTTATCCTATATCCTGCTCCCTTGGAATACTGATCTCTGCTACAAGAACCTAATGTGATAAATATTTCATTTCCTTAATACATTAATATATACTGGTGATTTAAGGTCTTTCTACTCCTAAGAAATATATTTGCATTTTAACAGAGGTCTTAAGGATTGGCTCAGCCAATCAGGTTTTTTTTTAGTATCCATCTAATTCATGTAGTGTTAGCAATTATTTAGTCTACCTATTCACAAGTTAGCTCTTTTCCTGAGGGAAGGTCCCCTTCTTGGGGTTATATTGCTTGGTTTCATGGCTACTTCAGACCTTTTTTTATGCATGGTAGTACTCACTACTGTCGTTTTATAGAATCATATAGCTATCACTCAAGGATACCGTAGAACAGACATACTTCCTAAACTAAGATAATGCCAATATGAAGGAAGCAGGTAAGTGGCTCAGTGGATAAGAGTTCAAATCTGACCTGAGACACTTACTGGCTGTGTGACCCTGGACAAGTCACTTAACCTTTATTTGTCTTAATCCACTAGAGAAGGAAATGGAAAACCACTCCAGTATCTTTGCCAAGAAAACTCCAGGGACAGTATGATCCATGAAGTCATGAAAAATCAGGCACAACTAGACAACTGAAGAACAACAACAAATGTGAAGTATAATTCCATCCATACTATTCATAAACCTGGTCATTTTAAACATCAGAAGTGTTATACAAGCTTTCCTTTGTTAAAATGTAACTTAACATAGTGCAGTTCCTGTATTAAAGTATAACTTATATGCATATAGTTTGCCATTGAGCATCATTGGTCAGATTTAGTTTTTACTGCAAGCGAAACGAAAGATATCCATTTTTTAAACACTTGGGCCAAGCCAGGTTCTCACATATGTGCTTACTTATAAAATAAAAGACTATAATTTTAAGTCTTACTTAATTTCTCCCTCATATAGCTATGGCCATATGGAAGGGTTTCTTGGACCTATAAAGAGCTGAAAGTCTATCAATAAACATAGCTTTTGAGATATAAACTAGATTTTAAAATGTAATGTTTCTGGTTAAGTGAACATACACCCCTAAATCTCAAGAGTCACTGTAAATTCATCAAACTGAAATTGTTCAGGGCACATTTAATTTTTTTAATAAATTCACAATTAGAAATGAAGACACTGAAAATAGGACACTTGCTAAGGTTTGAAGAAACTGACAAGCTTTGGGTATCAAAATATTAGGTATAAGGAAATTACTTTTCTCTTGCATTTTTAATTTTTCTTTTCTTTTTTACCCTTTTCTTCTTTTATGATCCTACCCTCAAAGAAAGAATATGAAAGCCATGTTGTCTTCTATGGTTTTTTTTTACATATAAATGTACTCTTGATAAGTTTTTTTTTAATCTTTCAAATTCCTGAGGAAATGTCTTCGTTATTCCCACCAGTATGTCCGAGAAAATACAATCATTAGTCTTATCTCCACATCTTCTGGCAAGGAAAGGGAAAAACAGAGATGTTAAAGATATAGGGACTTTTGGTACAATCATGAGATTAATTTAGAATAAAACTTTAAAAAACATCTCAACAGCTTTGTTAAGTCATGCCTATCCCAACCACATGCAGGTGTTCAATTCTCACAATTTTAATATTCTACATGTCTCAATATGTGGCATTTCTTTCCCCATAAAGGATTAAGCTCTTGAGTGGTAAAACCTATCTACAGAAGAGAACTCAGCTATTCATTACTGTTCTATCCTTGAGAAAGTAACTTAACCTCTCTAGACCTCAGTTTCCATATCTGTGAAGTGATATGGTGGGCCATTAGCTCTAAATTCCATGATTTTAGGAAATAAAAATTTTCCAAAGTTACTTTTGTGTTTTGTTGGAGAGTAATCTATTAGAATCTTTAAGGAAACTAAAAGGTGAGAAAAAGTAGACAAATCAGCTCTATGTCAACACAACCATTGACCTTTATTTTTATTTTATTTTATCGTCTTCTCCCTCAGATCTATACATGGGCACACACGCAGACATTCACACTTACACAAATATAACCAGAAACACACACAAAGGCAAGTAACCACATTGCTGATGGGCTGGAGGGCATTTTACCTTTCAGTCAGCACAGTGGATACTGACAATAATAGCTTAGGGAAAAGGAAAGATGGTTACATGGTAAATTCCAGTCAAGAATTCTGTACAATGGCACTTAAACAATTCTATTATTAAAATATTTTAAAATTTAAAAAACTTTTAATTTATTATTATTTTATTTAAATTTTTTAAACCAATGACTCTGGGAAAACTTTAACCTCTAAACCCCTTCACAGGATTTCCTTTTTAATGAAGTACTGCTTAAAATACCAAAAGTACCTTTTGCAACATGGTGGTCATTTGAAATGTCAGTGCTTCATGTCCCCGTTTAGTTACTTACCTAGAAAAGAAAAAGAACACATTAGAATTTGTAATAATCCCAATTATGTGTCAATCATGAGTATATTTAATATGCAAAATTAATATTTTTAAATTTCCTACCAAAAGTGAGGCATTTGTAGAACAAGTCTTAATTCACTGCAGTGTACCTTAGCTTCTCAAAGTGATGTGCTTAACATATATCCCTTCTCTTGCAAAAGAGGTAAGAAAGTATGGGTAGGAGATAGATTGGCCAATGGCACTGTATCAGTTGGTTTCAATTAAATGGTTTGGGGTTTTTCTTGTTACAAAGGAGGATTCAATGTGGGTGGCAGGAGGAGAAAAATGAATGATTATGGTATAAAAATGAAAGATATAATAAAAGTATACCTTTGGGTATATTAAAAGGTATTTTAAATGAATTTTAAAAATATTTTTAATTTGTATAAAAAATAAAAGCAATATATTATACACGGAAAAGAAAGAGAAAAAATTTTTTTT
Organism: Pseudochirops cupreus; assembly: GCA_028627135.1. Taxonomy (NCBI): domain Eukaryota; kingdom Metazoa; phylum Chordata; class Mammalia; order Diprotodontia; family Pseudocheiridae; genus Pseudochirops; species Pseudochirops cupreus. The sequence continues at coordinate 164,950,369 of CM053583.1, forward strand.
TGCTTTTTGGAGGGGGGAAGGCAGGGCATTTGGGGTTAAGTGACTTGCCCAAAGCCACATGGCTAGTTAGTGTGTCAAGTGTCTGAGGCTGTATTTGAACTCAGGTCCTCCTGACTCCGGGCCGGTGCGCCACCTAGCTGCACCCCCTCAGGCAGTTACTTTAGAGGAAGCCAGGTGACACAGTGGATACAGCACTAAGACTGGAGTCAGGAAGACTTGAGTTAAAATCTAGCCTCAGACACTTACTGGATGTATGACCCTAGACAAGTCCCTTAGCCTCTGTTTGCCTCAGTTTCCTTCAGCTATAAATTGGGAATAATAACACCTACTTCCTAAGGTTGTTGTGAGGATCAGTTGAGATGGTATCTGTGAAGTGTTTAATACAGTGCCTGCCATATACTTTTTTCTTTCTTCTTCTATCACCTTAACCCCAACTGCCCTCCAGAAAAGCAAAAACAAAAAATAAAGTAACTGCCTGAGGCAATTAAGTGACTTGTTCATGGTCACAGTCAGCTTAGTTAGAGACAGGACTTGACTGATTTCCCTGCATCCAGCCCCACTTCAATCCAACTTCTATCCAGATGGAAAAACTGATATTCCCAAAGCAAAGATCTGACCATATAATTTTCCTGTTCAAGAAGCTTCAATGGTTCCCTCTGGCCTCTTGGATCAAATACAGTCTTTCGTGTGGCATTTAAAGTCTTTCACACTCTGGCTCCAGACTCCAGGATTATTTCGTCCTCACACAGCCACATTCTGGTCAAACAGTTCTATTTACTATTCACCTGCAGGACCTTTTCTCTCTTGCTCCTGGGCACCCCAAGTTATCTATCCCCTATAAGGGCTAGATAATTGGCAATCTCCTCACCACCACCTCCATTCAAGTCTCAGCTTGCTTGCTACTTCCTAAAGGAATCTTTTTCAGTACCCTCCCCCACCAACAACCTGAAAACTACTATGTATTGAATATTATATATGTGTGTATCTATATGTATATATGTGCATAGGTGTATATATACATAGATTAATATATACTTATAATTTACTTATCTGTGCATATAATTTCCCCCAGTAAAAGATATAACCTCCTTGATGGTAAGATTGTTTAGATGGTTTTTTTCTTCTTCCTACCATTCCTGATATATATGATAGGCTCATAACACATGCTAATTAAATTTACTTAAAATTTTTTTGGGGGGAGGGCAATTAGAGTTAAGTGACTTGCCCAAGGTCACAAGGCTAATTTTTTTGTGTTAAGTGTCTGAGGCCAGATTTGAACTCAGGTCCTCCCACCTCCGGTGCTCTATTCACTGCACCACCAAGCCGCCCCTAAATTTACTTAAAATTTAACTCTTAGTAAGATTTCAGCATAAGTGTTAATCCATTATGGAGTGGGATGGGGGTGGAGGGATAATTAAAGTTTTCTGATAACTGAATTAAAAAAAAAATCTTATCCAACAAAATTATACAGAAAACAAACAGGCAAAAATATGATACATCATTACCTGCAGATTGATGAGTGTCTTCTGTCTCTTACATGATGCTAAACCTTATACTAATATCAATGGACACAAAATTAATTACCTCACACTACAATGAGGGACATTAAAAATGATCAACATTTTGTAAGCTTCATGCTGAGTAAAAATTTCTGGTCACTGTTGAAAATTGCTCAAATTCAACTAACTTAATTTTAGACCAGATTTCAAGTCATTGCCAAAGTCACAGAGCTACTGTATGAATCTCCTTGCTTCTAGCTCCCAGTGGGTTGCTCTGAATTGCCCCTGAATACACTGAGTTCGGCTAACAGACCTCACATTATTCCCTTTTGAAAAGAAAAACTAGTTTCTGGGCCCTTGTGTACATGTTTGTTCTTCTCTAAGTGAATTGAGCCTGTCAAGTACCATTTAAGCGCTCTGCTCTTCACTGTGGTTCTGTTACCATTTTACATAGCCCTTGTATCTTAATGATCTACTGTCTTGTATTTAGCTAGCTTTACAATGCACTTCGTAGGCTCCTTCAAGACTCACAATTCAATTGGATTCTCCTGGCATCTGACTGTGAATAGCTTTCCAATGATGAAATACATCATGCCTCTTTATTTTTTCTCCTTCAGGCAGAGTGTTTTCCTTTGGGGTTGGCAGGAGAGGCATCAGTGGAAACCATTTGTCCCACTTGAAATATCAACTGGACAGTTCTTCTGTATCTCTTCTCCTAACTTTGATTACATAACTTCTTTGAAGATGAAGATAGAAAATTTTAAATCTATTTTTATCTTTTACCTTTAAAATAGAATTTACACTTTGAAAATGAAATTGGTTCTTCCTCAAAAGTGGTTCTTCTCTGAGATTTTTGTTTCACTCCATAAGCTTTGAAACCTGCACCACACCCTTATCACTTACTCATGAAAATCAACACTTGCCAACTACTATTTGATCCATAGGATGAATGCAAAAAACTTTTGCTGTTCAAGTCACTCCAGTAATATCTGATTCTTCATGACCCCATCTGGGGTTTTCTCAGCAAAAATAGTGCAGTGGTTTGCCATTTCCTTCTCCAGATCATTTGATAGATGAAGAAACTGAGGCAAACAGAGTGAAGAAACTTGTCCAGGGTCACACAGCTAGTGTCTGAAGGCAAATTTGAAATGAAGTCTTCCTGACTCCAGGCCAGTGCTCTATCCACTGTACCACCTAACTACCCCCAGTACTTAAAACTGATAGACCCAATTGCAAAATGAGTAGACCCAGTAGGCCCTAGCAAAATTTGAAGGTACAGAAAAAGCCAAAGGAGTATCTCTTTGAAGGAATCAGGTGCCAAAGCTCTTACATCCCAGACAATACCAATAATAATGCTACGAAGCTTTAAAAAACATAGAGTGGGGGGAATAACGAAAATCTTACTAGGACTGCAGCACTGGTCATGGGGGCATCTAGAAGACCTTTCAATCCTTTGTTATCTGGTTTACAGCCTCCTCACTCAGCTGAAATTGATTATCTTTCCTCAGTTTTCACCCTTCTTTTCTACCCTCTGCTTCATTTGACAGTACTCCTCCTGGCTCTCTTTTCCTCTCTGGAAAAGACACTATTTTTACCTACCTCTTTCACCTTCTCACTGCTCCTTTTAAGTCTCTCTGGCTCATCATCTGAATTATACCCTTTAAACACAGATGCTCCCTTAGGTTCTGTCCTCAGTCACCTTCTCTTTTTTTTGTAAAACCTTCTCTCTCAGTAAGCCTATCAGCTCCATGAATTTTTATGCCAATGGCTCACAGATCTATATATCCAGGGTTAGTTTCTCTACTGAGCTTCAGGCCTACATTATCAACTATCAAAATGATCAAACTGGTTCTCCCACAGAGATCCCAAATTCAACATTCCCCAACTCATTTATCTCCCTCCCAACCTACCTCTCTTCTAATATTTCTGTCAAAAGCACTAACATTATTTCAGTCTCCTAGGTTCCTAACTTCAATGCTATCTTCAGTTCCTCACTCTTCTTTATCCCATGTATCCCATCAGGTGCCAAATCTTGCCATTTCTAGGACATCTCTCCCATTTCTCTTTTACTCCCTATTCACAGTTGCCACTTCAGTTGAGTTCCTGATCAGCTCCAGGCTGGATTGTTGCATTTACCTCCTTATTGGTCTCCCTGCCTCAAGTCACTCCCCCCACTCATCTATCATTCAACCCATTGCCAAAGTGATTTTCCTTCAGTATATATCTGACCATGTGACTTCCCTACTAGACAAATTCCAATGGTTCCCATTGACTCTAGGATAAAATATAACTCTTTTGTTTAGCATTTAGAGCCCTTCACAATCTGACCCCAAACTATTTTCTAGGTTCATTAATCCTCCTCCTACAGTCTGTGATCAGATCAAACTGACTTTCTTCACCTATGGCACTTGATCTCCTATCTGTCTTTGCATTTGCTCTATCCATGCCTTTGATGAACTCTCTCAACTCCTCCTCATAGAATACCTTTCTTCCTTCCAGACACCTCAAGCATCATATTCTAAATTAAGCCCTTCCTGATTTCTTCCCTACCACCACCAATTGCTAATGCCCATTCTCCATAACTACCTTATGTTTTATTACCTTGTGTTCTATTTTTTTTCTCTTTACATTTTTCACCTCTGCTTCAGTAAGCTTATAATAGAATCAGGGAGATTATGCATGCACGCACGCGCGCGCGCACACACACACACACACACACACACACATACACACACACAGATGCCCCACCAAAATTACAAAGTCTAATTAAAATATTCTGAAATCAACTCCCAAAAAATGTCAAATGGATGAAGTCAGAACATGAACTCCTTCACTACTCCTTAAAAAAATCTGAACAAAGAAAAAGAAAATAAACAAGTTCTTTTCAAAGCAGAGAAAAGTGATATCTAAGAGAAACAGCACATTTGCAATATGAGAGATGAAGAGAAGGGACTAGCCATCACTTCACAAAATATTGTTTAAATGGTTGAGCAGTAAGGAACCAGCAAAGTGATTGGCTGGAGATACAACAAAACCTCATCCAGGGGACACTTGTAGGTAAACCTGGAAGGAGGATAACAAAGACATGAAAAAGAAGAGATCCACTGGTATATTTCAAGTGAGAGATCTGTTTTCATCAGCAACAACCGTGAAACTGTCTCATTTTTACTTCTACTTCAGTATTTAATGTATAAACTATGACCTCAATTGCCTTTCAGATATTTCAAACTGGATGTTTGATGGGGTGCTTGGGTACCTATGTTTGTAACATCAGTCTGTGATATCACATTTATCCTCAGCTTCAGAGCATTAACTCTGCCCCTTCCCCCTGCCAGCACTCTGCCTAGCAACAATTCATGAAGTGCTCATCTCCACTTGGTACAATAACAAGCTGCACCTATGAATCCTTCAATGCACTATCTACAAGTTAACTCCCCAGCCAATTGGGCACATCCTGAATCCCCCATTAGCCTAGGTTCCCAACATCCATCTTGTCAAACATGACACTGATGAGTGGCAGACGAGGGACCTTTTTATTCAGCCCTGACTGCTAGATGACTTAGTGACATTTTAAGCCTAAAACCACACCTCCATGCAGCTCTCTTCCCCCACTCCCATGGGCTATTTCCCAGTGAATTATGGGCAATATACCTACACAGTAGATATTAAAAGTGCATGTTCGTTTAAGAACTTGGCACTCCTTAACTTCTCACTAATCCCTCCCAGACTCACCTAGTTAACATAGTTGACATCTGATTTACCATGATAACTCTTTATAAACCATAGCTATGACTTTTTAAGGTTGCAGGTTCCCTAAGAACTCTTGCAGGCTAAAGCGTAACAATAAATTTGTATAAACCTGACTGAAAAGATTGCTTGAGTCCTGTGAATTCATTCCAGACTGCCCTCCCAGGGACTCTGGTTATTGGGGTTCCTGAAACACCTATCCTCCACCTCTTCACAGTAGACATGTTCAATACACTATGTCCAGAATTGAACTCATTATTTTCTCCCTAGACACCCACCACTACCACCTTCCCTATTACTGTAGAAGGAAACACCATCCTCCACATTCCTCAAGCTCACAACTTTAGAGTCATCCTGGATTCTTCACTATCTGTCACCCCCCAAATCCAATTTCTTGCCAAAGTCTGTTGATTTCACCTTTGCAATATCTCTTGAATTTGCCCCCTTTCTCTCCTCTGATATTGCCCCTACTCTAGTACAGGCCCCTATCACCTTGCCCTTGAAAGACTGTAATAGTCCTCTAGTAGGTTTGCCTTCTTCAAGTCTCTCCACATTCCAAACCATCTTCCATTCAGTCACCTAAGTGGTTTTCTTAAAATGCAGGTCTGACCATGTCATTCCCCTACTCAATAAACTCCATTGTTTCCCTATTGCCTGCAGGATCAAATACAAAAGTGCTCTGTTTGGCATCCAGGGACACTGGCTTCCTGGCTGTTCCAAGAAATAGACACTCCATTTCTTGGCTTCAGGCATTTTCTCTGGCTGCCTCCATGCCTGGAACACTTTCCCTCTTCTGCTCTAACTACTGCCTCTCTGTCTTCCTTTAAATCCCAACTAAAATCTCATCTTTTATAGAAAGTCTTCCTTAATGCTCTTAATTCTAGCACTTTCTTTCTGTTAATTGTTGTCCATTTATCCTATATATAGTTTCCTTTGTATGTATTTATCTGCATGTTGTCTCCCCCATTGGATTGAAAGCTCCTTGAGGGTAAGGGCTATTTTTTGTCTCCTTTGCATTCCTAGCATTTAGTACAATGCCTGGTATATAGTAAGCACTTAAACAAACATTGATTGATTGATATGTGAAGACATATTGAGTAATGACAGTGAATAAGATGACAGTAAAGAAAATGAAAGAAAGAGAAACTGATCCTAACCAAATCTGAGAAAGAAATAGGACTGGACCTGTGATCTCACAACTATAGGGAGCTTCCTTGAAAAAAAGTCCCAATGTAAGTTGGTACCTGGCTGCAACTTATTTTCAGAGTTTTACACCAGGAATACAGCTCCTGGGAAGTCAATTATCTGACCATGAAAGATTCAAACAAGTTGAGCTACTCTGGTGTCTCGGCATTGGTTGAAAGACTGTACAGATGAAGGAGCCCCCAACTTTAGGCTGGGGCAACCTTATTCTGGCTATATACATATAGATATACATATAGATAATAAATCACAGAATCTCAGAGGCCAACTAGTTCAACCCATATAGGAGCAAGAATCCTTCCACAACAAGTGATCACCTAGTTTTTGCTTGAACACTTCTAACAAGGGAGCAAGCCACTATTCCCCCACCCGAAGCCTATTTCACTTTCATTTGGGTATAATTATTACAAAATTTGTCATATATCAAGCTTAAATTTGCCTCTGGAATTTTTACCTCCTGATTCTATTTTTTTTCACCCCCTTCCCCACCTCATCCCCACCCCAGGGACCAAAACCAGTCCATCAAATACTTTAAGACAGCAATCTCATTTCCATTAAATCACTTCTTTTCCAGACTAAATGCTATAGGGGTGATCAGAGATTCACACACACACACACTCACACACACACACACACACACACACACACACACACACTCACCATATATTTATCTCCCTGCAACACAGATACCAGAGGTCAAAGCCAGGACCCAGGGGAAGTCTGGCCTGAGTTAGACATTGAAGTGCTGTGAGTACTCATAAAAGAGCAAAAATATGCTTCAGGCACAGAAATTCCCAGGCCTAGGGGCCAGATGGGGGTAGTAAGTTTGGGTAAAACAGGCAGTAAAATAAGTAGAAATAGACTTTATATGGAACAGTTTTCATCTTTGTGGTAAACCACATTCTACTTTATGTGAATGTGGAAAAATATCTCTAGGAATCTGAACATTGAAGTAAGACATAACTATAGGACAGATTCATCAGAACTGGAACTGGAAAGATCTTTGGAGGTCATGTAGTGCAACCCACTTATGTTTTAATGTAAATTCTTTTTCACTTAACAAAAATCTATTTTCTCTCCCTCCTTCCTTTCCTTCCCTTTTGGAAAAAGAAAATAAAAACAAAGGCCCTGTGATAAATATACAGAGGCAATCAAGACAAATTCCCACATTGCTTATGTTCAAAAAACATAGATCTCATTGAGCACCCTAAGTCCAGCCCTTTCTGTCAAAAGATGGGTAATATTTCTCATTGGTCTTCTGGAATTAGAGCTTGTCATTACATTGATCAGAGTTCTGAAGTCTTTCAAATCTGTCTTTACCATAGAGTTGTAATATATAAATTGTCCTGCTTCTGCTCCTTTCACTCTGTTCATACTAGTGTTCTCAGTCAGTCAATCCCTTTTGTTATTTCTTAATGAATGAGAGTTTTCCATTACCTTCACAATACCCTAATTTGTTCAGCCATTCCCCAATTGATGGATAACCCTTGAGATTCCAATTCCAAGTAACTGCACACCTGAACCATTCACTTTGTGTATTGTTCCTTCACTAAAATGTAGAAAGAGCAAAAATAATGAACCCATGTTATTCATCAAAGATCAGCCTTCCCACAAATCTGCAGGAGGTGACAGTTTTGAGACCTTGTGCAGAGAACTGGAAAGTATTTGTCCTTTCCACTCTCCCAACCAAGACATCTTCTCATGTGGGTAGTAGAAACCTCTATACACTTGCTATTATACTCCTTGTAGTTTATACAAAGTCATATAAGCTGAAAATCACATATAGTGGGGTTTATGAGACAATGAGTATTTCTTTGAACAGTTAGAAACCCAGGCAATTGCCCAATTACTAGCCTTAGTGACTCTCCTGCCCCAGGCCCCAAGAAAAAAAAGCCTAAGGGCCCCAAGATTTGGAGATAGACTGTGACTATGGTAACCAGTAGAATTCCTCCTCTGCTCTGAGGTCACAGTGTGTCTTCCTGACTCCTATGCTCCTGGCTTCCCCAATAGATTCGAGCACCAGTGTTTGAAAGGTTGTGGAAAGAGAGGCACCCTAGGGCATTTCAAATCAGTGCAACCATTCTAAAAAGAATTTTGGAATTAGACATATAAAGTAACTAAACTGTTCATACTCATATATCAAATTAGATAGTACATTGCCTCATACATAGTAGGCACTTAACCAATGCTTCTTTTCATCCTTTCCTTCCCTTTGACCCAGAGATACCACTACTAGGCTTACACTCCAAAGAGGTCACTGGCAAAAAGAAAGATTCTCAAGACATTGTAGCAGAATTCTTTGTGGCATTGTGAATTGTGAATTTGGAAACAAAGTGGATGCTCCTTGACTGAAAAATAGCTAAACAAATTGTGGTCCATGAATTTAACTGAATATTACTATGCTATAAGAAACAATGAAGACAGGGAAACATAGAAAGACTTCTATGACCTGATGCAAAGTGAAGTAAACAGAGCCAGGAAAACAATCTATACAATGACGACTACAATGGAAATAGAAGGAACAATCACAAAACAACTGAAATTGAAGACTGGGAAATTATAAAGAACAAGCTTGGCCCTAAAGAAAAGATAAGAACTTTGCACTCCTTTGAAGAAGAAAGAGTCCACAGGTGTGGAATACAGCATATAACGTCAGGTTTTTTTCAGTGTTTTGTTTTTTGTTTTTTGTTCTTAATATAACAATAAAGATTAAAAAAAAAAAGAAAAGAAAAGCCAGTACTAGATGTCCTTTAAAAGAGGTTCTGCAGAAAGTTCTGAACCCTTTTGGAGCCTATACTTCATAAGGTCTCTATCAGGCATGACTTAGAGAAACCCACTCTCTTATCTCTCCCGTCCATACCTGTAAACCACAAATGTGGCCATTCTTCCTAATGCATAGGAGTATTTACTAGCTTTGACCTGGCTTCTGTCATACTTAGCTTCCTAACTCTCACCCTTTAGGAGAATTCTAGCTGTCAATCTCAAATTCTCCTGACTTTATTTCTACCTAGCTCTCTTTTAATTAGTCAACTATCAAATGACAAATGTTCATTAAATTCCAATTATTTGTTAGGCATTATGTGGGATGCCATTAGTACAAAGATGTAAATATAACAGCCCTTGCCTTAAAAAAGCTTGTCTTCAAGGGGCAGCTAGGTGACACAGTGAATAGAGCACCTGCCCTGAAGTCAGGAGGACCTGAGTTCAAATCTGACCTCAGACACTGCTTGCTCTTCACCTTATTGGCTTTTTGGACCTCTTGCCATTTGGGTTAATCTATTTTTAAGGTGTTGTTTTCTTTCTTTTTTTTTTTTTTAAGGAGCCTAGACACCATTTTTTTTTTTTGCTTTTTGGAGGGGGGAGGGCAGGGCAATTGGGGTTAAGTGACTTGGCTAAGATCACACAGCTAGTAAGTGTGAAGTGTCTGAGGCTAGATTTGAACTCAGGTCCCCCTGACTCCAGGGCCAGTGCTATATTCACTGTGCCACCTAGCTGCCCCATGGTGTTATTTTCTTTATCATTTTTGAGGGGTTTCCTTTACCAAGCTGTTGACTCTTTTTCATGATTTTCTTGCATCACTCTCATTTCTCTTCCCAATATTTCCTCTACTTCTCTTACTTAATTTTCACAGTCCTTTTTTGGAGCTCTTCTATGGCCTGAGAGCAATTCATATTTTTCTTAGAGGCTTTGGATGTAGGAACTTTAACTTTCTTGTCCTCTTCTGGTTATATGTTTTGATCTTCCTTATCACCAAAGTAAGATTCTACAGTCTGATTATTTTTCCACTGTTTCCTCATTTTTCTAGCCAATTACTTGACTTTCTAACTCTTTGTTAAGGTAGGAAGGACTCTGCTTCCAGTATGGAAGATGTACTGTCCCAAGGTTGAGGGGTTTTGTGCAGCTGTTTTCAGAGCTATTTCTAGGAATTTATAAATTTTCAGTTTTTCCAAGACTGTATGATCAAAGGAGAGGTATTTACTCCTCTTCTCATGTATATTCTGGTCTAGGAGTGACCATAATCTCTCTTTTATGCCTTGAAACTGAGGAGGATTCCCTCTCCATCATTTCAACAAGCTCTGCCACATCAGCACTCCTCCTCACCCCAAAACCATCCCCCACGTGAGACAGATCCAAGCACAGGTAAAGCAAAAGAATCCTGCCTCAGCGTCACCAAAGAGACCCCTGCAATCCCCCTCTGATCAGCCACCAATCTCCCCACCATCTGTGAGTGGAGAGCTCTGGAAGCAGTCACTGCTCCTGGTGCCACACCACCCTGGGACTGGGGCCAGACCATGCTCCTCTCTGATTAGGTCTGACAGACCTTTCTTACTGACCTTCTAAGTTGTCTTTGGCATTTGTGGGTTAAGAAATCTGGAAACCACCATGGCTGCCAGTGATTCAGTCTCTTGAGGCCTGTCCAGGCTTGCTACAGCCCAGTCTGTGAGGCATGGCCCATGCTGGACTGTGCTCTTCTCCCCATCTGGTGAATAGACCTTTCCTATTAACCTTCCAGGTTGTCTTGGGCTGAAAATTTGTTTCACTCTGTCATTTTGTGGGTATTGTTGCTCTAGAATTTGTTTAGAGTCATTTTTATAGGTATTTAGAGGTGTTTGGGGGAGAGCTCAAGCAAGTCCCTGCTTTTACTCTGCCATCTTGGCTCCACCCCCAAAAAACATAAATACAAGGCAATTTTGCTTTTTTAGCATCTGGGAGCATCAGAAAAGTCTCATAGGGTCACAGATCTAGAGCTGGGAAAGACCTTTAAGACAATCTATTCCAATTCCATCACTTTACAGATGTGAGGGGTAAAGCCAAGGAAGTCAAATGATTTAACCATGGTCAAACGTAGAACCTGGATTCAAACACAAGTCCTCCTCATGCTCCAAATGCCATTGCCTTTTCACTGAACCATGTCACCCTCACGTGAAGATCTCATGAAGAAGTCAGCTTTTAGGTTCAACTCAGGTAAAGGAGGTGGTACCCTGCGAGAGATAGAAGATGGAATGTCTTATGTACAGGAACAGCAAGAAAGCCGGTTTGGTTGGACAAAAGAGGATTGGCTGTAGATACATACATATATACATACATACATACATATACACATAAAAAAGACTAGATATAGATGCATAGATATATATTATGAAGATTCTTACTATATATCCACATATCTAATATATATATGCACATATCTACATCTAGTCCCTTTCATGAATAGACAGATAGATAGATAAGTAGATAGACAGATAGATAGACAGTCAGACAGACAGATAGATAGATAGATAGATAGAGATAGAGATAGAGATAAACAGACATATGGAATATACATATGGAAAGATAAGTTGTATCCTAGGTAAAGTCACACATACCTATTACCCAGAATCTGTAGCCTGAACTCACCTGCCCTTTACCAAATTTTAAAAATCTAGAGTTTTTATAATAATCAAGCCTAACCACATAACTCAATCTGAGAAACAGTTCATAAAAGGAGTGCTTCTGTCTCCCTAATACATTCTTTTCAGAGGAATCGGTTCCCCCCCCCCCAAAAAAAATCATCATCTCTTAGATAAGGATCTGTGTGGCTACAAGCCTGGCTATTCAGATTTGTGTGTAGGAATGAGGGGGGGCAGGGCAGGAGTTGAACACTTATTTTTGCATACAAATAAAAAATGCATAATTGTAGAATTCTGGAACTTTTATTTTAGAAAAACACTGAGTATGGAATCAGGTCAAATTATACTCCCACCTTCTTGCTGGTTCTTTCAGATAGATACACATTATTTATTTCTCCACTCTCTCCAAAACATTTTTCCTTCCTCAATAACAAAAACAGAGGAAAGTATTCTCTGTACATTTACTGGAAACAAGGTGAATCAAAGCTGTCCTAGTGACAGAGGACTTTACATATTTGGAAGAGGCATTCTATTGCCAATAGTCAGAAAGCATGAGTAATGGGAATTTTTTAGTACTGGTATAACAGATGCCAAGCAGGTGTTTAATTTACTGACCAAAAAGATAAGCAGCTTGAGAAATCGAGAATCCATCTGGCACCTCCCCCACATTAAAAAGGAATATCATGGGATTCAGACTCTAATTTTCTTTGAGCTGGAACAGAATTTAGAGATCATCTAATTCAATCCTCTCATTTTTACAAATAAGCAAACTTTCCTTCTTATATGTGATAAAGAGCGCCTCCTCCCCTTCCCCACTTCAGAAGACTATAAATCAATAAGGCTGTTTTCCATATGCCTCTTATTGTCTTAAGAGTAAGAGCTCATATATGTGTGTCCCTTCTGCTGAAAATAACAGGTTACCTACTTACAGGCAGTAGACTTATAAATGATCATCATAGACTCTCTCCTTCCTCACACACTCCACCTCTGCTCTCAGTTCCCCAAATGGTAAAGCCTGGACTAGAGAATGAAAGAACTATACAAGTTACCTTTTCTACACAGGTTTCAAGAATTAACAGATTTCCCTGACCACCCTCCCTTTCCCAAGACCTCAGATTCTGCCTTCCCACCCTAAGAAGTTTAGGTAATCTGAAACAACAAGGGAGAGATGTGTCCCTGGCCTTGAGGTGGAACTTGGAATTCAGTACATCACACTATCTGATACACTAAACATGTGAAAATTACACTAAATGTCACCTGTGTTGAAATAGTACCACTAGCACTATACTTTGTCTACATGATGAATTAAATAGATTTTTGTGGTCTGACCTGAGAATTAAACCTTCACTTATAACATAGTTGCTATGGGAAAATATGTGTTGAAATCCAGACAACCAACTCACAAACTAACTTTTAGAACATGACCCTTTCATAACTGGACCATTTGATGTAAGTAAATATGCTTGTTTAACTGTTGGTAGTTGGGATTGGGGGAAGGCAAGAAAAAGAGGGAGTCTGTGAGTTGGCTGTGGTTCACACAGTTAGTGAGCATCAGAGACTGGATATGAACACACAGGTGTCTCCTTATTCCAGGTCCAGCATTCTAACATTAATGTGGGAGCTAGTCTTATCCACAGAAGAAAATCCCTGGCACAAAAGACTCCAAACTTTTGTCATAAACAGGAAATGGGAAGGGTAGCACAAAGATAATCCCTGGCACCCCTGATATCTATCCAATAGTTTGGAAGGAGAAAATAGAGATAGATTGAGTGATCTAGGAAGCCTCATATATGTGGTATCTCAGGAGGTGGAACATCTCTCTCTCTCTTTTTTTTTTTTGCTTTTTTTGGAGGGCAGGGAAAGTGGGGTTAAGCGACTTGCCCAAGGTCACACGGCTAGTAAGTGTTAAGTGTGTGAGGCTGGATTTGAACTCAGGTCCTCCTGACTTCAGGGCCGGTGCTCTATTCACTGCGCCACATAGCCGCCCCAACGTTTCTCTTCTTAATAATAATTCTGATGATGAGCACAATAATAAAGATAACTAAAATTTATAGAGAGCTTACTATGTGGCAGCCGCAGTGCTAATCACTTTATAATTAACTCCTTTGATCCTCACAACAACCCTGAGAGGTGATTACTATCATCGCCTCCATTTTACAGATGAGGAAACTGAGGCAGTTGGTGATTTGCTCAGGATCACAAAGGAGTAACTTTCTGAGGCTGGATTTGGACTCAGGTCTCTCTGACTTCAGCAAGGTTTGAAAGTGGCGCAGTGGATAAGGTTACCAAACCAAATCCACAGGAAGACTCATCTTTGTGAGTTCACATCTGTTCTCAAACACTTACTAGCTCTGTGACCCTGGGCAGATCATTTAACCTGATGTGCCCAAGTTTCCTCATCTATAAAATAAGCTGAAGAAGGAAATGGAAACCAGTCCAGTATCTTCACCAAGAAATACCCCAATGGGGTCATGAAGCATCAGAAAACTTACCTCTGATTCCAGGTCCAGAGTTCTAGCCAACTGCTGCCCTTTGGTTTATTTAACAAAGCCACTGACAGAAGCATTTGTCTATTTCACAAGCTTTCCCATTCAAAGAAAACCTGATTTTTAACTTTCAGGTCTACCACATTTTTATACAGTGTAGGAAGAACGTGGGTCTTTGCAACAGGCTCAACTGTAAGACATTCGCATTTATTCTGGATTGGCTTTAGATTATGCCCTGACAGGGAGTAGAGGGTGGGGGTGGACGGGTAGAAGTAAAAGGAAGCCTCTTTCTCCATCTCAAACTTAAAGCAAAACTTACAGCCTGGGAGCCTTCCCACCACACAGCAAAAGAAATACCTACAGAAAGTCTATCTGAGCTCTTGCCCAGGAACCAGAACACAATGCCGCATTTTAGAGAGCTAAGCAGCTCTCTAAAGAACCAGGGGCTGTAAATTAAGGGAGAGCTTTCACATATCTCTGTCTCTGCTCCAAGTCCAGAGATTGTGCTGACCCTTGAAAACCCTCTAAATCGAGTTCCCTTTTCTCTGTTTCAGAGAGTTTCAGCACAGTGGCCTGCAACCAAAGCGCTGGGGTCAGAGAAGAATCAGAACAAATGCTCCCTTTGTGCAAGCCTGCTGGAACGAAATGAAGGTTTGACTCACAAATACAATACAATTAGAGGCGGTGTACATTACACAATGCCTCCAATATTCCAGCAGTGACAGCATGAACTCTTTCACTTTGACACATGTTCTTGGAGTCTAAAAGTCTTCTCACTTGCTTTGTTAAAACACAACCCCCAAAAACTTCAGTTTTAAGTGGGTTTTGTTCATGTGTTGAATTTGAAATGAATAAATATTTGGGAAAAGTAAACAAGAAATCTCGCCTTTGAAGTGAAGAAGCCTGTGGGCTTTGTGGAGTTGAGAGACAAACATTCCTTTCTAATTTGGGGATGGACTGAGTCGACAATTCTGATTTTCTGAGTGTTAGGCAGAATTTCCAAGTGACAGAACACTGTAATGCAGTTGCTTATGAATTAGAAGGCAGTATATCTTCTGGTTTCCTATACTGATTACATCATGTATCTGAAAAACAGAGAAGTGTCCAAGTCTGCAAAACCAATTTGGAAATGCACATAACAGAAAATCTGAGGCCTTACTGTAACAATAATCTATTTAATCCCCTAAAGAAAAGATGATCCTTTCTGCAGTTCTGATAGGAACAAAAATCCACAATGTCCCTCTCTCCTAACGCATGAATTGGCAGCCAAGACAATCCTCTTAATCTCCACTTTCAGAAATGAACATTCCTTCTGAGAGGCCTATATCTTCTTAGAATTATCATTATTTAAAGATGGACTTTGGGAGTGCCTATAAAAGTCTGTAGAAGAAATGTTTTAAAGGCCTAATGGTGAAGTATATTAGATTCTCTCTAAGGACATGAAGAATTAGACACAACAGAAGGACTAAACAGCAAAAACCTAGGCTGATGTCATCTACAGTGATGGGACATTAGAAGATTAAGCCTGTTTTCAGGGTAATCTCTCTTTTTACACAGATAAATGGGATAGAAGGGCAATGATGCTAAGTGGTTCATGCTTATTGTAATAAAAATTTCCATTAGGAAAAGATATTTGAGAGGATTTATGATAAGTAAATTACCCTGAGGCCACTTAACAGCACTTTTAGGCTCCATCTCTACAGATCCCCTTTGGGAATGGTTGGCTAAGACTTTTCACAAAAGCACCAGGTGTCACCCATAATCAAGTTAGTTCATTAATTCTGCAAATCATTTAGTGACTTGGTCACTCTTTAGTTACAGTCCAGAATAGGAAAAAAATACTTTTATGCCTTCAAATGTGCTTTTGGAACTTATAGCCCAGTAATTTCAATGGGGTCATATATTTCCAGCATGCTTTTAAAGATGTTGGGAATTTTGGGTGATGGGAATTTGGCTATGACAGTCTTTTTAGGAGATTATTTTTGGCAGGCAGGTACCTTTCTTTCCAATCATACCAGCAGGTTGTAGGTGGCTACCTAACCTACCCATGCTTTAGGATCATCAAAGAAACAAATAGTTGTTTCTTATTAGTAGCTAAACAAGGATTGTTAAATGGGCAGAGACCAAATGAAACACTGAGCAAATTAGGGTAATTCATTTCAAGACTGGTCCAGGGACCAAATGAGATAATATAGGTGAAGACACCTGGATACAGGGATATGTTGTATAAACACAGATTGTTATCAATCACTATTGTTACTGGCTGTGGGACCCTGGGCAAATCTCTTAACTATTCAATGCTCTAGACCAAGGGTGGGGAACCTGTGGCTTCGAGGCCACATGTGGCCCTCTAAGTCCTCAATGCAGCCCTTTGACTGAATCCAAATTTCACAGAACAAATCCCCTTAATAAATCTAATTTCTTTGAAAGTCATGGCAGCACCTTCCTAATGTCATGGTCCTTTCGGAGAACAAAGGACAAGGGGCAGCTAAGTGGCAGTGATTAGAGCACATGCTGTGGAGTCAGGAGGACCTGAGTTCAAATCCAGCCTCAGACACTTAACACTTACTAGCAAGTCACTTACCCCCCAATTGCCCCTTCCCCCCAAAAAATGAAGAAGGTGAGGAGGGAAATGTTTGATACAGACATCTTTTTCATGTTAATTACAATGGGATTTTATTTGTATGATGAAGCCATTATTTGTTTTCCCTCATGTTTAATGAGAATGTAAGCTCTTGGAGGAATTACACATTCTATGTTTGGCACAGACTCTATTATTAAAGTGTACATAACATTAATTTAGTTAATTATGACTGGTGATTTTTTTTATTTGCCAATGATATGCATTTGGAGGAAATTATAGATGCAAATGATACTACTTTAAAATGCATCACTGTAAAGAAGTTCAATAACCTTTGTCTTTAATATCTAACACAGGATCGTGGACTTAGCACTGGATAGGATCACGGAAAATTCACCGAGTTCACTCTTCTCCTTTTACAGATAGGGAAACTAAGGCTTAGAGAGGTCAGTGCTGTGCCAGGCACCTTTTGACTCAAAGTCCTCTATCTACTCTATCTACAATGCTAGGCCTAGAGTTAAGAAGGTCTGAATTCAAATCTAACCTCAGACATTTACTGGCTTTGTGACCCAGAGCAAGGCACTTGACTTCAGTTTGCCTCAGTTTCTTCAACTGTACAGTGGTGATAAGTGGTACCACACAGTTGTTTTAAGGATCAAATGAGACAATATTTGTTAAGGTACTTAACACAATACCTGGCAAATAGTAGGAGCCAGTGGAGAAGGAAATGGCAAACCACTCCAGTATCTTTGCCAAGAAAACCTCCAATGACATCACAGAATCAGACATGAATGAAATGACTTAACAACAATAGAGGAGCCATAAAAACTTATTCCCTTCCAAGCTCCATGGCCTTCCCCCCAAACTAACTTTTTCAGGTTGACATCCCAAAATTACATCCTCCATCATGGATTATAAAATCAAAACCTCCGAAAGTAGAATTAGATTTCATGGTTTGTCTTTGGTCCTTTGGAAAAGATGAAGAAAGCAAGTGGGAGAAGGAAAGTAAGAGCAGTCTGGGAAGGAATGCTACATTGTACTATCTGTGCCAAAACTAAGAGAAAAAGGAGGAAAGGGCTCAGTGAGTCAGAATCAAGGTATTACATGCCACTCGATATCTTGTAATTGAACATTACTAGTACCTCTAATTGTTTTTTGTTTCTTTTGAATTTAATTTATTTCACAATGTGGTCCAGTGGAGGGAGTGCTGGCTTGGGAGCCAGAAGAGCTGGGTCCCCGTATGGGCTGTAACATTTATGATCTGAACGACCTTGAGCAAATCACTAGAGCCCCATGAACCTTAGTTTCTTCATGTGTAAAAAGAAGGGATTTGACTAAACATCCTTTAAGATGTCTTCTAGCTCTTAGGCAAAAAATCCTGTGATCTTTATTATTTCAGCATTTACTATTTGGCATACCAAAATATGACATTTTCCTATTTATCCTACTACAAAACTAAGACCTGAAAATGTGAATTTGACCTTAGAGATATCACAGTTGCCCTCTGGCTGCCAGTACCCCAATATCCTTGAAAGAAAATCCAATCTCAGGGGCAGCTAGTGAATAAAGCACCAGCCCTGGAGTCAGGAGGACCTGAGTTCAAATCCGACCTCAGACACTTGACACACTTACTAGCTGTGTGACCTTGGGCTAGTCGCTTAACCCCAGTTGCCCTGCCTTCCCCCCTTCAAAAGAAAAGAAAATTCAGCCTCATCAAATTCTGGTATGATTGTATGTTTTTAAGCTATTAAAAAAAAAGTTCATGCCAATTACATAACTCACAAACATCCCTTGGGATTTAACAGCTTCCTGCTAGTTATACTTTCAAACTAACTAAAAAGTCATGAACCTAGTTGTTTTTGAGAGTAAATTAAAATACAGACTACTAGGGCACAGTGTACTTTCCAACTTTGACTTTTTTTTCATCACTAACTTTTCAACCAAAGTGAGGAGAAATGAATCGTCCTCAAAGGTGAGAAAAGAGAGGAAGGCAAAAATCTAGGCCAGAATTTAAAACATTTATGTGATCACAAGAGCAAAGATCTCAAGAACACGAAACAAGAGCAAAAACTGTTAAATGATCCAGCAAATCTGGGGTATTCTAATATACTATATGCTACAGAGTTTTCTGAATCTGGGAGAGAATGGGTTAGGATACCCCAGAGAATTCAGATATATTCCCTAGATTGTTGTAATTTCAGGCAAGAAGAGACTAGATTAGGATTTCTTAACCTTTCGTTGTGTCACAGACCCTTTTAGCTGTCCAAAGAAACTTATGGACCTCCTCTCAGGAAAATGTTTCTAAATACACAAAATAAAATATGCAGTGCTACAAAGGAAATAAAATTATCGATTTTTTTAAGTTCATGTATCTCAAGTCAAGAACACCTGTACTAAGTGATTTCTGAGTTCTTTTCCGGCTGTAAAATTCTAAATACTTTACCATAGGGAATTGACTGAATAAATAAGATTGAGTGCCCTTCTCAAAAGGCAACTATTGGAAGAATATGAACAAATTATTTTTAAAAGAAAATAAAAATTATCAATAAATGGGGAAAAGTTCAAAATCCCACAGAGAAATGGAAATCAAAACAATTCTTTGATATCAATCACACCTGTCAATTTCCTGGGAACAAAGCTAAAATCTGGGAAAAACTGAAAGGGAAGGAAAAGGAAGGGGAGGGGAGAGGAAGGGAGTGTTGATGAGGGAAGAGATGATGAGATCAGGATACAAATGCATTTAGGGACTTTCTTATCAAGTGGGTTCCTCTTCTTTAGCAATAGATTTCAGAAGCCTGAGATTGAATAAAGGGGTTTCTTTCTCTTGAAATGATTTTAAAGACCAAAAATGTCCCTAGGATCAAAGATTTAGTAATGGAAGGGAACTTAGACATCATCTTGACCAACCCTTTCATTTAAGGGCGGAAGGGAAGGCAATTGGGGTTAAGTGACTTGCCCAAGGTCACATGGCTAGTAAGTGTTAAGTGTCTGAGGCCAGATTTGAATTCAGGTCCTCCTGACTCCAGGGCCAGTCCTCTATTCACTGTGCCACCTAACTGCCCCATAAGTGAATTTTTTTAAGGTTGCCCAGATAGTGAGTAGCTGAGTCAAAATTCATATCTAATTCTTCTGATTCTAAATAGTCTTTCTACTACAGCATTCAATAACATTGTTTTTTTAGAAGGCAAATAACTCTTATTTTAACAAAAATTTTCATATTTTGTTGAAAAGTGAAAATACAATATAAACAGGGTAGGAATCTCAATTTCCAACAAAGTCCAGCCCTGATACCTCATTGTGGCATGGAGCTGGTAATGGGCTCTCAAGGCTTGTGCCATAAGGATGCATGTTCTATCAAGTTCTATCAAAGTGGTGATGCTTAGGGAATGGTTCTGGTAACAGACTGAGTTTGCTGTCTTTGAGCCAACATCATTAAGAAAGAGATTTGTCCCCAGCAGGCTGGCCACCAAAAGATGGATTCTTTAGTCTATTTCATGGCAACTGATGAGACAGATAAGAATACAAAATGACTCTTAGTCCTATCCCGTAGCTCTCATTCTACTTTCTTGGTGACAGTGGAAAAGAGAATAGAAGGAGTAGAATCATACAATAGTTAGGTCATCTATAAACATTAATTTAATGTTAACCATTTTTATACCATCCAAAACCATTAGTTAACCAAGGTCCTGAGCTAGGATATTATGATTTTTGCCCAAAGATCAATAAGTTAATACATTACTATAGGCACTGAACTAAATCCATACTGACCTCACCATCAATGAAAATGGAAAATAAAGAAATTGCTAGATTTGGATTAAGAATTGAACAACAAGAATAATAACATTTGTATACAGCTTTAAGGTTTGCAAAATACTTTCCAAATATTATCTCATTTGATAGTTACAACAACTCCGGAATATAGGTGCTAATATTATCCCCATTTTACAGATGAGGAAGCTATAGGCTGAGAGATGAAAGTAAAAAGAGGTACCCAACATAACTCAGCTGATAAATATCTGAGAACAGATTGGAACTCAGATCTTCCTGACTCCAAGTCTAGAACTCTGTCTGCAATATCACCTAATCAAATGCTTATAGATTATTGAAAAGTTCAACAACTTTAAATCTAGAACATTTTCTTCAAAAAGTGAGCTGGATAACAAGTTTTTTGTATAAATAAAACCAATGCAACCAAGATTAGAAGGGAAGCAGGAAATTGGCGGGGTTGGGAGGGAATTGGAATTTTATAGACAATTTCTTAAAGGTCTCATATCTCAAATATATAGAGAACTTTGTCAAATTTATAAGAATATGAGTCATTCCCTAACTGATAGTCAAAGGATATGAACAGGCAATTTTCTGATAAAGAAATCAAAGCTATATGTAGTCATATAAAAATGCTCTAAATAATTATTGATTTGAGAAACACAAATTAAAACAACTTTGAGATATCTCATACCTATCACATTGGATAAAATGACAGAAGGAGAAAATGACAAATGTTGGAGCAAATATGGAAAATTGGAACACTAATACACTGTTGTTGGAACTATGAACTGAATCTGAAATTATCTCCAGAGTTATAAAACAGTGCATATCTTTTGACCCAGCAATACCACTATTAAGTCTGTTTCCCAAGGTGATCAGAGAAAAGGGAAAAGAACCTATATGTTCTAAAATATTTATACCAACTCTCTTTGTGGTGGCAAAGACTGGAAATTGAGGGAATGCCCTTTAATTGGGGAACGGCTAAACGAGCTGCGGTATATGATTGTGATGGAATACTACTGTGCTACAAGAAATGATGAACAGGTTGATTTTTAGAAAAATATGGAAAGACATGAAATAATAAAGAAATGAGCAGAACCAAGAGAACATTGTATACAATGATAGCAATATTGTTAGAAGAATAACCATGAATGACTAAGCTATTCTGAGTATTATAAATATATATAATTCTTATATATATATTATTCCTATATTATTCCTAATAAACTATATTATAGTATTATATTATATTAGTATTATGAATATATATAAATAAAATAGTCAAATCAATTACAAAGGACCTATCAAGGAAGATACTATCTACCTTAAAAGAAAGAACTAATAAATAGGAGGCATATATACATATATACACATATGTACATATGTGTATATTTACACATGTATATAACATACATGTGCATGTGTGTGAAGTGGTGGCTTTCCCTAGTATAGAGTGGAGAGGGAGGGAAGGAAAAAGATCAGAACTTAAAATGTAATAAAAAATAATTTTTAAAAAAAGGTGATTTGGAAGACAGTATATAATTGACATCTTGGAATATGTAATTCCCTTCAAGGCCCATCTCCAATGCCACTTTTTCCAACAGGGCCTTCTGTTGTTAGCATCATGCTAGTACCCCACCCAGCTGTTAGTACCATGCCCCTCTAGTCTTCTGTATTTATCTTGTACTTAGTTAACTGTGTATATGTTGTATTCTCCCAGGAAAACATAAGCTCCGTAAGAACAGAAACTGTAGTCTTTGTCTCTGCATACCCAGCACCCAGCACTGTGCCTGGCACACATTAAGCACTTAATAAATGCTAGCTGCATTAAATTAAACATTCCTAAAAATGAGGGTGGGGCAGCTAGGTGACACAGAGGACAGAGTGCCAGACTGGGAGTCAAGGAAGATTCATCTTCCGGAGTTTAAATCTGTCTTCAGAAACTTAGTAGATATGTGACCCTGGGAAAGTCACTTAACCCTGTTTTCCTTAGTTCCTCATCTATAAAATGAACTGGAGAAGAAAATGGTAAACAACTCCAGTATATTTGCCAAGAAAACCCCAAACGGGGTCACAAAGAGTCAGACACAACTGAAAAACATTTTTTAAGAAAATAATAGCAACTATAATTTTAACGAATAGTAAATGACTGTTTAAGAAAGTAGTAATCATTTCAGAATACCTTCTTTGTGTTGTCAGAGTATCCAGGAGTTAGAGCAAGATGAAAATCAAATTTGAAGAATGATAAAGATGAGTTGTTGGAAAATAAAAGAAAGACACACTGTTTGCAGTTAAAAAAAAAAAAAAACAACTTCAACTGATTTATACAAGTAACATGTCAATTCTGAAAAGCAAGAAAGTGGTAAAGACACTGAGCTTAAATCCATGAAATAATTGCCACAGAAGCTACCTCATTCAACAAAGCAATGTGGCAGTCAAGGATGCCAAGATAGGTTAAGATATCATTGAAGAGGATGACAGAAGATGACAAGCAAATCGCCTCACAAAACAAAACCAACAAAAAAAAGGAGAGAAGGTGAAAGTGAACCTACAGAGAGCTTTTTTATGAGACCTAACCAGGCCATATCATCTCAAGAGCAATTAATAAATGAAACCTGAAAGAGTACAATAGGGAGCCAAGATGGCAGCGTAGCAGCAGCAACATATCGCAGCTGCCACATAGCCACCCTAAAATACCCATAAAACAGGACTCTTAACCAATCCTAGAACTCCAAAACGCACACAAAGATACTTCCCACTAAAGTCAGCTCGGCTATGAGGAACCATATCAGCACTGCGAACTGAAACCAGCCTGGCCTGAAGCCGCCACTGTGCCCCAGGGGCGGCTGGACAGGAGGAGTGGAGGAGCTTCAGGTGAACGGATTAGGGGCAGCTGCGAGTGGGAATTGTGAAAGGGGGAGAGAAGCAGTCCGGCCAGAAGGCCTCCAGAGCAGAAAAGCGAAAAGGCAGAGGTTTTGCACCCGCCTCGGCATTGCAGCTTCCCGCCCTGGCCTGCAGGCAGCAGGGGGACTGAGCGATTGTACTCAGGCCAGGGCTCTCACGTTGAGTGGCCTGGATCCG
>CM053583.1:164974623-165019256 GCA_028627135.1 Pseudochirops cupreus
AAAAAAAAAGAGTACAATAAATATCAGTGAAATGTAACAAGAAAGAAGATGATCTGGTCATGTAGAAAGACTGGAGTATAGCAGACAGTCCAAACACTGCATCAACACCCAAGAGACATTCAACATAAGTGAATAATAGATTGTGAGTTCAGTTTTGGGGACTATTTTTCCCTATTTTTGTATCCCTAGCACTTAGACCAGTTTCTGGACTTAAGCAAATGCTTAAAAAATCTTGTTGACTGACTGTTTCTCTTGACTTGGGTATTTACATTTCAAAGTTTCTATTCAGCTCTGGTTTCTTCAGCAGGAATATCTGAAAGTCCTCGATTTCATTAAAGATCTTTTTTTTTCTCCCTGAAGGATTATATTTGAATTTGCCAAGTAAGTTATTCTAGGTTACAAATCTTTATCTTTTGCTTTCTGGAATATCGTAATTCCCAGCTCCTTTCCTGGCACACAGTAAGCACTTAGTGTTCACTGATAAAATGAATATAGGACAGGATAAATTGAAATAAGGACAAGAATCACCCAGGGTGAAAAGGTAGGAAAGGGTTGTAGGTTGCACTGGTGAAAAGAGTAACCACATAGATGAGATCCTTTATCCACTGAAAGTATCAAAGAAATCTTGCATTTCTACAAACCTTTGTGGTTGCTCTAAACCTCATCTTACTAAGGTAATTAGGTGATACACCAAAGAAACTGGAGATAGCGGAGGCTTTCCATGCAGCTTGTCTCAGACAGGCAAGTTTGCCGGAGTGCCTGCTGCAGAGTTCATAGCACTCAGTGGCCTCAGGGTTCATTAACACTATTTCACTTGCTTTATGAAGCATCATCTGCTTTGTTTGGTTGTCCTGATACATGTTGATACCACAACACCAACAGCTGACAACTGCTCTTCCTGTTTGTCTAGGCTTTGCCATTCAACTTGTACCAAGAACATTCTTCATGTTGTATGGTGGTGGATTAGTTATAATCAGACCAAGCTACTGTTGTTGTTGGAGCCAGACTGAAAGAATCTGGTGGAACAAAAGCTGGATTTATTCTTCTGAAAGCAATGGGGTGGGAGAGAGAGCAGGGGGTTAGAGTGGGGAGAAGTGTCCCCTCCAAATAGTCAAGGGGAAATTTTGAAATGAAAATAAGGGGAGGCAGACCCCTGTGGAACTCATTTAGACTTGTCATTTACTAATAAATTAACAAAAAATAAATATTCCCTAGAATCATTAACACTCGGCTATAGATCCCTTTGGGGGCATAGAGGTATTTATTGGGGGCAGGTATTTAGTGAATTGAAAAACACATCTGAGAGGTCCAGTGAGAAGGCTTCACCTGCTCTACTGGCCAAAAGGACTGCTAAAGGCCCTTTACATGAGTGATTGCTGTAAGCAATTAACTTTTAAAAAGGAAAAAAAAAAGGAAACGGGGAAATGCAAGAAATAATGATAAAACTGTTTGAGCAGAAAATTGCAATCATTCTTTTCAACATTCAATGACCCTACCCTCTCATTCTGTGAAGGCAAAACAGATTCAATTGGAATATTTCAGAGCTGCAGACCAATGCTAGTTATTATCTGGCATTAGAGATGAACAGTTAAGCAATTCCTTTTTCCACTTACATAATGGAAAGAAGGCTTGTTGCCAACCTCCCTGAGGCTGTCAAAGTCTGAAAACCTTTGTGAAACCCATGAATTGAAGACTAACTCATGAAAACTTTATAGTCAAGGTCATATTCACATGGTAAGGATATATCCTAGATAGAAAAATTATAAGCATTCATATTTTTAAACTGGCAAATTAAAATGCCCCTAAGAATTTTTAAAATACACATTTTATAATCATTCCTACAGTAAATATTTACTAAGTATGAGTGTCGTACTATATCTGAAGCAATGTGTTGGGTGCTGGGGATGAGATGAAGGATGCAGACTAGATTCAGAATTCCTTCACTTAGAAGTTGTATATAAAAAGTCGAGTGCTTTGCTAATGGAAAGAAGAGAGGGAAAGGGGGAGGTGAGTGGGGGAGAAGAGAAAGAGGAGGGGGAAAGGGAAAGGGGAAGAGAGATAGAGGGAGGGAGGCAGGCAGGAAGGGAAGGAGGAAGGAAGGAAGGAAGGAAGGGAGTGAGGGAGGGAGGGAGGAAGGGAAGAAGGGAGGAAGGAAGGAAGAAAGGAAGGAAGGAAGGAAAAAAGGAAGTGAAGGAAGGAGGGAAGGAGGGAGGAAGGAAGGAAGGAGGAAGAAAGGAAGGAAGGGAGGGAGGAAGGAAAGAAGGAAGGAAGGACTAAGAACAGAATTATAGGAGATGTATACATTTAAAAAATAGGAAGAGAATAAATAGCCTTCGAAATAGTCATAGAAAGAATAAGAGAAATAGGCCACCTAGGAAGGAAAGAAACAAGCATTTCCTAAACACCTACTATGTGACATTCACAGTGCTGAGTGCTTTACACATTTTATCTCAATTATAATGACTTTTTTTATGTAAGTGCTATTGTTATTCCTGTATTATGGGTAAGGAAACTGGCAGACAAAGGTTAAGTGACTTACGAGGGGGGGGGGGGGTCACACAGCTGGTAAAATATCTGAGGTCACATTTGAACTCAGATCATCCTGATTCCAGGCCCAAGGCTCTATCTACTGAGCCACCATGTCATGGTTACAAATGGAGAAGTTTCAAAAGAGTTTCATAAACAATGCCAAAACTTTAGATTGTTTTTGTTTTTAAATATAAGGAAAGAGAAAAGGCTATAGGCTTTGGCGGTGAGGAGTTAGGGGGATTCTAACACTCCATAGCCAAAAAATAATAATAATAATAAAGGAACTGGTAACCTTCAAAACAGAAGTCAGATTGCAAGGGGTTTGAATGTGTGTAGTGCGAAGATAAAGATGGGGAGTACATCCATGCTATTGAGAATCCTCTATGTGGAGGAGTTGAAGTGGAGTTCAGAGATCATACAATCAAACCCTTCCCTCATTTGACAAAAGGAGAAACTGAGGCCCAAAGAGGCTGAGTCACTTGCCCCTGTCACTAAGTGACACGCATGATTTTGGCCAATGCTATTTCTGCTGTCTGATAATACATAGCAAGGAAAGGGATAGGACATGAACTCAGGAGCAGCAAGCTAGTTGTAGAGGGGCAGGAGGATTGCTGGGTTGTTTTTATAGGATCTGGAAGTTGTTTGAGTGCCTACAGGCAGAGAGGCAAAGGAGTCAGTGGAAAGGGAGGGGCTGCCTACGCCAGAGAGTGGGGATAATGGCTGATGCTTAATCACTAGTAAAGAATGCCAAATGTCACTGGGTTTGCTTGTTTGGGGTTTTGTTTTTGTTTCTGCTTTTTGCTTGTTTGAGGTTTTTTGGTCTTTTTGCATTCATTTTGGAAAACTAGGGAAAAAAAAGAAGGAAAAGTATGTATTGTCACTTTGTGTCTTATGTCTTCAGGAAAAACATTCATCTATCAGAACTTGAAGTTTCTGTTTCATCATCCATCAAAATTATTGATTGATTTAAGTCACATCCTCACAGTTAGCTAATCTGTACCATGGGAAAAGACTTTCTGGGTTGCAGTCTTACTGACTCATTTAAATAAAAACAAAACCTCTACTCAAAAACGATTAATTAGTAGGAAGTAAATAAAGAAATAGACAGCTTGGCTGCCTCCAGTTTCCAAAACAAAAGGTGGTTTATTCATTCTCCTTTTATACACATACATATGCTAGATTACATTGTGAATCTTTAAAAGCAAGTTTTGTTTTGTTTTTCACTAAGATACTCTGGTTTTCTGCCTTTGCAGAAGGTCTATTTTATTCTTGGTCTTTTTTTCAGCTTCTTAAATATTATCTACAAAATATAAGTGGTGAAACATCTATGACTTGGTTTTTATTTATTACCATTTATTTTGAATCTACTGAAGTCTGCAAAAAGTAGTTCAAGAAAGTTGAGGTAGAAGAAGAGGTCCTGTCCAGATTCCAATTTGGATAACGCCATTTTTGCCTTCTTAGATTGACCTTCAGGTTGGAATTCAGTAAGGAGTCCTTCCCTTCTGATCCCAACTTATCAAGCACATTGCTCTAAGACAGTGGTTCTTAACCTTCCTAATGCCGCGACCCTTTAATAGTCGTATGTGGGCATATCTGCATGTGGGCGGACCCTCCTGGAGACAGATAGAGGACCTGTGTCTCGGTTCCTAAGACCATCGGAAATATGTGTTTTCAGATGGTCTTAGGTGACCCCTGTGACCCCTGTGAAAGGGTCGTTCGACCCCCCCAAAGGGGTCGCGACCCACAGGTTGAGAACCGCTCTTTTAAGATACTAGGCACTGCCATATTCCATTCCATAGAGTTTCAAACCATCCCAAATTAGTGAACATCATTCAGGATCTGAGAAGGCAAAATGCTTTGTAAGCTACTCATGAATGTTTCAGCTATTTCATAGAAAGTCATTACTTCCATTCTTTGAAATTTGATGTTTTTGCCTCCCAAGTAGTGGATGCTTGGGGTTGTTGTTTTTTTCCAGGTTTGCTATGTTTTGATTTTTTGGGGGTCCGTGATTTGATTGCTGTAAAAATCTTGTGTGTCAGAATTAAGTAACTTGGAGTTACTTAAATCCAAGTAATGAGTTTGGAGTTAAAGGAACTGGAATCAAATCTCAGTTAGTACCAGTGTGACCCTGGACACTTTATCTGTCTAGGCCTCAGTTTCCCCATCTTTAATTGAAGTGGTTAGCGTAAATGGCTCCACACCAATTCCAATTTGGAATGTGTGTGTCATAGGCAGGATTTGAACCCAGGTCTTCCTGACCCCGAGAAGGGCAGTGTTCACTCCACACTACCACTCTCTGGTTTACAAGATTGCTTCAAAACAAAATTAAATGAGACCCCAGAATCAAGGGCAAAACTCACTTTCTTTCATAGGATTTGCCACATTTAAAAATTCCCCAACCAACAGTATTCTTATATGACAAGAGAATGTAAGCTCCTTGAAATCAGGGACTGTTTTGTTTTTGTTTTTGTATCTTCAGTGTCTGCCTACTGATAGATGCTCGTTGATTTACTTGCTCATCTACTCTGTTCTACTGCCCTCTCCTTCCAAGCTGTGAAGTGAAAAGTGGGCAGGGGAGGAGGGAGAAAACACTGGATGTTCCTTATTCCCCATCAATACTGCTGCATGATCCATTTGGTGGGGCGGGGGGGACAACCAGTGGGGAAGGTGAATAGATGCTTTAAAGGAATCGGAAATTCCTCAGGAGGGAGGAATAACTATCATGCAAAAGGAACCAAAGTATTGTATCCCAACCCCAGGCTCTCCTCAAGAACAGCCTCAGTAACCCTTTAGTAAGCTAACCTCTCATTAAAGGAGCAAGAAGAACATACTGTTTTTCTTAGAAGAAAACTTCTATAGTCCCTTGGGGAAAATAATGCTTGAACTGTTGCAGTTTTCCAGAAAAATAAGGCAAGATGACTGCCATCAAAAAGCTTAAAATCTAATTATATTATGTAAAGGATGCTGGCCAAGGAATCTGAATGTATAGGTTCTAGTCTGGGATTCACCAGTAACTAGTGGTATATAAAGTCTTGGACAAAGCACTTAGACTTTCAGAATCTCAGCTTCTTCATCTCCAAAATAAACAAACGAGACTCGATCAGGGGTTCTTATACTCAGGTCCACAGATGCCCGAAGGTGTCCACAAAGAGATTTCAAGGAGACTATGAACTTAAACGGGAAAATACATTTTTATTTCATTATAATTGGTTTCCTTTGTAATCTAGTGCATTTTATTTTAAACACTGAAAAACATTATTCTGGGGGCAGCTAGGTGGTGCAGTGAATAGAGTACCAGTCCTGGAGTCAGGAGGACCTGGGTTCAAATTTGGCCTCAGACACCTAACACTTACTAGCCGTGTGTTCTTGGGCAAGTCACTTAACCCCAATTGCCCTGCCTTCCCTCCTCCAAAAAGCAAAATAAAAATAATCTAAAAAAAAAAGAAAAACATTCTTCTGAGGAGTGGTCCATGCATCTCATCAGACAGCCACAGCACACAAAAGGTTAATAACCTAGAAGCAAGATGATTTCTAGGGTCCATCCAGTTCTAAATTCTGGGATCACTGGGGAAAGGAGGCTGATCATTAATACAATAGAGATGGATGGACGTTGTTTTGGACCTGGAAAAAATATGAGGCAAAAAAGCAAGATTTCAGCAAATCAAAAATTATGATGCTGGTGTTGTCCTTCATTATGCTACTAATGCATGCTGCTTTTAGCAGCATCATTGTGGCAAAATTAGTAAAGGCTGAAAGGAATAATAATATTTCATACATTTCTAAGCACTGTGGTAGCTAAAACATTTTTCAAACCTATTTGTAAGGCTGATGCAATTATTTCCATTTTACGGCTAAGGAAAGTCATACTCAAAAGAGTGAAGTTATCCTCAAACCAGATATAAGTGAATGGACCTAGGAATTCACCATCCCTGAGTTTCTAGTTTGTGGCTCTAACTTTTTTTTAAGCTATAGAGATTTTCTGTCTATTATTTCATGCATATATATGTGTATGTATGTGTACTCGTATATATGTGTGATACTACACACAAGATACTTCTCTTAACTGCGTGTAACTTGTTTTATGGTATTTCAAACGTCCTCTTTACATTCAATTAACATTGATTTATCGGCTAACCAATTCCTGTCCTGGTAGTTAGGGAAAGAGAGTTGCATTATAAATCAGATCTAGTGCTTGCCCTTTTGGAGGTTACCATGTAATTAAAATGAAAAATATTACAGCACTAAAAGTTAAATAGACATCACAGGATTGTAGACTTGGAGCTGAGAGGAACCTCAGAAGTCACATATATGGTACAATTTCCTCATTTTTGTAGATGAGGAAACCAAAGCTGGAACAGATTAAGTGACTTACCCTTTGAAGGTCAAAAAGCTGTCAGAGGCATTGTTGAAACCTAGGTCTACCTACTGAGATTGCACTTGCTCCACTCTGCCACCTAGTGGCCACTCTGGCATGGACTACTACAGGTAGTAAAATGATGTTTCTGTTAGGAGCCTCAGGAGAACCCAACAAAGGAAGCCTACCTACACAGAGACCGATGGAAGAAATTAGATAAAACGTAAATGAGGGGTTTTAAGTAGAAGAATTTTTCTAGGTCTCAATTGTGCCTCATTGTGGCATGAAGGTGACCTTGGATTCTCAAAGACATCCAAGAACAGGCACCGTGATGGCCTGCGTGTCTGCTTTCAGATGTCCAGCCTAGCCTTGCTCAGGGAGGCCATTTTCAGGCTGGCACAGGGCAACCTGTTTTACACCTACTGCACCTCTAGAAAATTCTTTATTACTGTGCTGAGAGCTTTACAAATATTATCTCATTTAATAATAGCTAGGATTTTATGGAGTGTTTGCTACGTGCCACACACTGAGCTAAGACCTTACAAATAGGGGCAGCTAGGTGGTGCAGTGAATAGAGCACCCATCCTGGAGTCAAGAGGACCTGAGTTCAAATTCAGCCTCAGCCTCTTGACACACTTACTAGCTGTGTGATCTTGGGCAAGTCGCTTAACCCCAATTGCCTTGCCTTCCCCCTCAAAAACAAACAAAAAAAGAACTTACAAATATTATCTCATTTAATAACAACAGCTGACATTTATATAGTGTTTGCTGGGCCAGGCACTGGGCTAAGTGCTTTACAATTAACTAATTTGATCCTCAATGCAACCTAGGGATATAGGGGCTATTATTATCTCCAGGAAATGGGGACAAACAGAGGTTAAGTGACTTGTCCAAGGACATATAGCTAGTAAGTGTCTGAGGCCATATTTAAAACAAGTCTTCCTGTTTCCAGGTCCAGCAGTCTGTCCATGAGCCACCTAGCTGCCTTTATTACTAAGTTATTGGGATATTATAAAATAGTTACCCAGATAAAATTACAGATCCTTTAACTAAGTAATTTTCCTAGGAGGAAAAAAGTGATAAACATGGGTGGGTGAAATGAATGAAAGTTTGAATATGCTAACATATCTGACTGAGATGAGCTCTGTAGCACTTAGGAAAATTGGAAATAATAGAGACAAAGCAGTACAGAAAGCAGGAGTCTTGAGATAACTGGTGGGTTCAGAGGAGAGAAAGCAGAAAAGAAGCCAGGATCCATAATTAGCTTATGAAACATATTTCCTGGAACTGTAGTATTTAAAATAATTTGTTTACTGGAAATATGTTTCCTGCTGTGCTACAGTGAAAATGGTATTCAGAAGAAAATATGGGTTTTCATCTAAGAAAATCCATGAAAACATAGGTGATTATAATGGCAAAAAACATGTATCATTCACCTTTGCTACTTTCCAAAGAACTAGTTGTGCTTTGCCTGTAATAAATGTGTAGTGAATGAATAATGGAATCCTTTTACAATTTTCTATCTAATGAAAGGAAGAAAATGCTACAAAGTTCTGGCTGTGATAAACAGGAAACATACCATTTGTTATTAAGATACATTATCTGCAACTGGACTTCCTCAGCCCACAAAAAGGAAAGTATACCATTAAATCAATTAAGTAAGGGAATGAGTCAAAGAAAAGCATGAGGCTCTCCCTATACTTAAGAGGGACTCTGGGAAAATCCTCAGGGGTGTATTTAAAGGGATTTGGAAACCCTCTTGAAATAAGGAAAAATTGTGATGATTTTTAGTCTGGAGGAAAGACATGATAAGTACTTTTCAACTATTTGAGAGGCTGCCATGTAAAAAAAAAAGGGGGAGGGTGGCTAGGTGGCGCTATGTATAGAGTACCATCCCTGGAGTCAGGAGGACCTGAGTTCAAACCCAGCCTCAGACACTTGACATATACTTAGTAGCCACATGACCTTGGGCAAGTCACTTAACCCCAACTGCCCTGCCTTCCCCTCTCCAAAAAGAAAAAAAAACATTAAAAAGAAAGGAATTTAACCTATTCATGCAGGAAAAGTCCACAGATAAAGTCAAAGTTAAAAAAATTAACATTTATTAGTGTTGGTGTTAATTAAATGGCAATAAATTAATATTAATAAGCACCTACTATGTACCAAGCCCTATGCTAAGGGTACAAAGAAAGGTAAAAGATGGTCCTTGCTCTCATAGACTTGCAGTCAAATGGGGAAGACAATATGCAAACAACTATGAAAAACCAGCTATACAAGATAAACTAGAAATATGGAATTAAGAGGGATGGGGAAAGGCTTCCTGTAGAAGGCAGGATTTTAACTGGAACTGGACAGAAGTCAGGAGACAGAAATGAAAAGGGAGGGAATGCCATTCATGACAGACAGTCAATGAAATGGCTGAATTGCAGAATATAATATGTGGTTTATAATATCACAGGATCATAAATTTAGATCCAGAAGGGACCATGGAGAGCATATAGTTCAATTTCCTCATTTTGCAGGTGAAGAACTGAAGCCTATGAAGCCTATGACTTATCTAAGGTCATACTGGTAATTAGTGGAGGAAATGGGATTTAGAATCAGAAGACCTAGATTTACTAGTTTTCTCACTGCACCATGCAGTCTCTTGAACATAATCTAAATTTATATAGCTGGTGTGTGTGTGTGTGTGTGTGTGTGTGTGTGTGTGTGTGTGTGTATTAGACAAATACTGCAAATGTACAGTGAATTGAGACCAGAATTGAATAGAAACATGAGATAGATTGCCTTCAGGAATTTGCAATATTTTTTTTAATGACCTCAAGCTATTTGCTGAAACAAAAGCTCATTGATTTAGTAATAATGCTATCAGCATTGTTGTCCAGTGCCAAGTCATGGAACCCTATATTCTCTGAAGAACTAAAAATGAGGATCACTCAGGACAATGAAGAAACACATGGTGGGTTTAATAAGCAGAAACTTGGTACAAACAAAGAAAGAAGAAAAGAAAGGGAAGGAGGGAAGGAGGGAGGGAGGGAGGGATGAAGAAAGGATATACTTATTAAGTGCCTGCTATGTGCCCCTATGCTAAGTGCTTCACAAATATCTCATTTGAGCTTCACAAGGTGCTTATTATTATTCCCCAACTTTACAGCTGAAGAAACTGAAACAGACAGAGGCTAAGTGACTTGGCTAGGGTCAGACAACTATTAAGTGTCCAAGGCAGGTTTGGGTCTTCCTGACTCCAGGTCTAACATCCTATCTACTGCACCACTTAACTACTTCTGGTAGAAGAAATGTATGGACATATATGCATACATGCATACATAGATGGATAGATAGGAAGATGGGTGGTGGATGGATGGATGAATGGATGGATGGATGGATGGATAGATGAACTGATTTCTTGACAAGTCAGAAATAATCAATGGGTAACCCATTAGCATTCTCTCAATGTCAAGGAAGCCTTTCCCTCTCTCCCATTCTTGGGTGGGTGGAAAACTTATTGAAGGAGATGGACAAGGGTTGCAACAGGATGTACAAAAACACTCTATATCACTGGAAGGCATGTCCCATCAATGTGTCCCAATGGGACATAAACAGAAGTATTTAAGCAGAAACTGAATAAATATCAGAGGTGTAGTAGAGGGATTCATAGTATCAGAGGATTCAGAACTAGAAAGAATCAGAGAAACCATCCAGCCCAACCTCCTCATTTGGCAGATAAGGAAATCATGTTTCAGAGAAGATAAGTGACTCAATCCAAGGTCATTTTTGTTGTTGCTCAATCGACTCAGTTGTATCCAACTCTTAATGACCCCATGGAACACTACTGTCCATGGAGTTTTCTTGGCAAAGATGCTGGAATGGTTTGCTATTCCCTTCTCCAGTGAATTACAGCAGTGGGAATGGACAAAGTAAAGGACAAAGCTAGTATTTCAATCCAAGTTCTCTGAATTCAAAATTAGTGCTCAGGACAAATCCAGTGAGAGTACATCACACTATCCTCCCTTGCCAAAAGTCAATCAATAAACATGTATCAAGCACTTACTACGTGCAAGCACTGGAATAAAAGGACAGTAGTTAGACTAGAAGAGTCACTTCTAATTCTAAGGATACTATGATCCCAGGACTGCTTTACTAAATACAGCCTCAATCTAGTAGTGGAGAATTTTTTTTTTGATGATGACACAGCTACTGGGCAGCAGATAGATGAATAACTCAGGCCTTGCTTTGCTATTCAGATCTAGTCCTGCACAGTATCCCCTTCTAAAGCTCATTCATAAATGTGTTCGATAAAAACCAACAATAAGAAAAAATAAGATATTATGTTTCTGACCTCTTTACAGTTTGAGAACTATTCATCTTAATCCTGTTCCAGAAAAAAAAAACACACCTTGTAAATAAATTTTTATTAAGTCAGCAATGGTTGTTCTTCTTCCTCCCATTTTAGAGTATCATATGATTTGAACAACCCTAGGTTTATTCATGAAATAAATAATGAAGTATCAGTCTCCAAAGAATTAACGTTAAATGTTACCCAAAGGGAAAAAGAGAGAGTGGATTAAAGCATATCACCAATAAAAACCCGCATAAGAAGAGTAACAGAAGAGACACTATCAGAGAAATGTACAACCGGAAAACTGAGGGGGTTGATCATGTGACAGGAAGAGAGACGACTAACGGAGAACTAGTATGTTGCGTTGGACTCCAGGCAATGTCAAGAGATACTGAATAAGACCCTGTGGAGCACTTATGGGAGGATGTGACAAGAGTAACATCAGACAAGAAGGCATGTATCAGTTAGTATGTGTGCCAGTAGAAGTACTCACATTGTTTAAAACCAGATCCAGCCAAGCATCAAAAGTCTCCGTGAGATAATAGAAAAAAACTATTTTGGAGGAATGATGGTGGGAATAAATGGTGAGAAGAATCAAGAGATATAAGCTTTGTCCACTGAATAACCAGCACGTTGCTATGAAAGACATGTTGTATGAGGATTTCTTTAGGTAGCAAGGTGACATAATGGATACAACCTGAGACCTGAAGTCAGGAAGACCTGATTTCAAATAGGCACTTAGGAGCTGTCACTTAATCTGCCCACCTCAGTGTTCTAAAATGAGGGTAATAATAATGCCTACCTCCCAGAGCAGGTGGGCAGCTAGGTGACACAATGGGTAGAGTGCCAGACCAGGAATCAGGAAGACTCATCTTTCTGAGTTCAAATCCAGCCTCAGACACTTACTACTTTTGTGACCTTGGGCAAGTCACTTCACTCTGTTTGCCTCAGTTTCCTCATCTGTAAAATGAGCTGGAGAAGAACATGACAAACCACTGCAGTATCTTTGCCAAGAAATGGGGTCACTAAGTGTCAGACACAACTGAAATGACTTAATTACAACAACCCCCCCCAATATTGTTATGAGGGTCAAATGACAGATGTTATATTTGTAAAGTACTTTGTAAATCTTAAAAAGATATATAAATGATATATAAGTGATATATGTGTATATGGGAGATATTTAGATGTCAGATATAGGAATGCTAGAAAGGCTTATTATTCTCCGTTCCTAACAATTTGGTTTCAGATCCCATCATTCTACCAATGATCTCTATTGCTCCATCTGATGGCTTTTTCTTCGTTCTCATGGTCTTTGTCCTCTCTGCAGCTTTTGAAACTGCCGATTATTATCTCCTCTGGACATTTTTTCATCCCCAGCTTCAGAGCCCTGCTATCTCCTGGCTCTCAGACTGCTTGTTGGATCTCTCTTCGGTTTCCTTTCCTTAGTTCTCATCCACATCCTGCCCCCTTCAAATGGGTGTTCCTCATCCAGTCTCTGACCTAAGCTTTATCGTCTTCTCTCTCTACATGCTCCTTTGGAGATTTCATCAGCTCCTATCGATTCATGTATCTTCCCTATGCAGAGAACTCCAAAAGCTTTTAATCCCTTTGAAACTTTAGTCATGTATCATCACCTGGCTAGTGTGTATTTCCTTCTGTATACCACATAGGCATCTCAAATTCAACACATGTAAAGTGGAATTTGTTATCTGACCCCCAGAACTGCTCTTCTACCAAATTTCTCTTTTCTGCTAGGGACACCAACATCCTCTCCATTACCCAGGTTTACAAACTCAGAGATAGCCTTCACTCTTTACTCTATCTCTTCATTCCTCAACCTCCCCCAAACACTTGGGGCAAGCCTCTTAACCTTCGTTGGCTTTGGTTTTCTTGCCTATAAACCGAGAGGGATGGACAAGAGGATCTATAAAGTCTCTTCTAGTCCTAAACCTATTACCTTCTTACTTCTGAGCCAATTGTGTGTTAAATTATATTTTTTTATGAAATAAGATGGAAAAAAAACCAAGGTAACTTTCTAACCTTTTGTTCTAGCATAAGCATATGAAAGGCAACAAAAATTATGAGATGGCATGAACAACAAATCAAGTCCAAATGTTTTATTTCAATGTGAAGTGTGTACTACTTGACATTTTATATAACTTATAGGAAAACTCAAGAAAATCCTCTAGAGTAAGAGGGCTCCTTTCATTTTTAATCCAGTTGGAAAATATTTGCTTCAAAAAAAAACTCAAAAGAAAACATTTGCTTCATCCCTCAACCACTCTCTTCTGAATCAAGGAGATAAATCCAAAGGCACACCTGCCTAGTTGAAAACAATTGGCCAC
The DNA here is from genome assembly GCA_028627135.1 of Pseudochirops cupreus. Classification (NCBI taxonomy): domain Eukaryota; kingdom Metazoa; phylum Chordata; class Mammalia; order Diprotodontia; family Pseudocheiridae; genus Pseudochirops; species Pseudochirops cupreus. The sequence continues at coordinate 164,988,194 of CM053583.1, forward strand.
AGGAGCTGCAGGCTTGAATATATGGTTCATGAATTGGAATATTATCCTTGATATAGAAACAGAATGTCCATAAAGGATTTTTAAAATAAGTTCTACATCTTTTCTATCATTAATTTTGCTTCTTTGTTCACTTATTTGCTTAATTTCATAAAAAAAAACAAAACCAGGGATTCTGAACTACAGCTGCACTTAAGCATTCCAAAAATTAAAGATTTAATTGGCCCTAGCCAGGGAAACTCTAGAAGTAATGAAACCCAGCTTTCACATGAACCAAGGCCAACTGAGTATGCATCTAGGATCTCATGATGTTTTCAAATTTGAATCTTCATTGTTTTAGAGTAGAAAATTCAACAATTGCTTCCATTTAACCATCAGACTAGAAATTCAGAAAAAGCCTAAGAGAAATGATGACCAGAGCATTGCAGCCACACTGGAGCATCAGCCTAGCTATTTATGCAAAGCTTCAGACTGGCTCTCCCATGATAACTTGATTGTATCAACTTTAAAGCAGCATTTAAGAGCCTTTTGCCTTGCAACCACCTAAACTGCAAGTCTTTCTCCCCATTCTGTCTTTAGAGGCATCTAAATGGTAGAGTGGATACAGTGCTGAACACGGAGTCAGGAAGATCGGAACTCAAACCCTTCCTCAGACACCAGCTGTGTGACCCTGGGCCATTCATTTTGGCCCACCTGATGATAATTCCCTAACCATGTATTTGTAGACCTCTGGAGTAATAATCACAATTATAATAAATATTGGTCATAGAAGAATCAGAATTATAACAGTTATTATAAATTTTGTTGTTGTTGATCTGTTTTAGTCATGTCCGACTCTTCCTGACCCCATTTGGGGTTTTCTTGGCAAAGATACTGGAATGGTTTCCCACTTCCTTCTCAGCTCATTTTACAGATGAGGAAGTGATGCAAACAGGGTTAAGTGACTTGTCCAGGGTCACACAGCTAGTAAGTGTCTGAGGCCATATTTGATCTCTAGAGGACGAGTCTTCCTGACTCAAGGGTCAGCACTATATGCACTCTGGTGCCACCTAGAGGCCCTGTTACTACAAATACATAATTATTGGACACTAGAAAGCGCGACTAATACATAAAATTTGTGTTCTTCCCCTTGGACCCAGAGGCACCCCTCAGTTCTGGAGGTAATATAGACTGACCCCAAACCACATTCCTATTTTTGGTTTTCTCCCCTTAGCATAAGAACTTACAAAGGTCTTAATATTATTCACAGAAGGAAGGAAAGATGTGGTATTTTTTTTCTCCTAACTTAGAATTGCCTTAGGAGAAATTGCAATAACAAAATGGAGGAAAGAAGGAATTTATAATGTGGGCAAGTCAGCCCATTGCTTTAACTGATAGAGGGAGGTCTTAAAAAATGAATAAAGCTGAGGCCTGGAACATCATTATCCTCGATAAAACCTGAAGGGATAGTAAGAGTTGCTGAAGAAGTATGAATATGATATTGTTTTGGGGCGGCTAGGTGGTACAGTGAATAGAGCACCATCCCTGGATTCAGGAGGACCTGAGTTCAAATCCAGCCTCAGACACTTAACACTTACTAGCCGTGTGACCTTGGACAAGTCACTTAACCCCAACTGCCCTCCCTTTCCCCCCTCCAAAAATAAAAAAAAATTATATTGTCTTTGAGAGGCCAGTGAATTATTACTTTAAAAAAATAAAAAGCTTTCAGTAAATAGGATCATTCGGGCCTTTTCAGTTGCTACTATCAAGCTTTTTACTGCCACTGATAAAACCAACCAAACTACAAAGAGAGAAAAATATTGCCTACATGAGAACATAGAGTTGGGATCAAGCAATGCTAGAAGCGTAAAGATATAAGGAGGGGAAACAGCAAGAGAGAGTGAGAAATGGGCATTAAATTGATCTCTAAATCATTAGAACAATTTTCCCCCAAAATGCCACTTGACACACAAATCCTGGGAAGAAGAATCATCTCAGCTATGCTTCAGAAATTTAATTCAATAGCAGGTTTTTAAATGCCTCCTGTGTACCAGGCACTGTGCCCGGAACTGAAGATACGAAGATACAAATACAGTGGCCCTGCCCTCAAGAAGCTTACATTCTATTGGAGTTGCTTTCTCCATTGTTTCTACTGAGTATATATGGTATGTCTACCATGTCTGCATGCCTAGACTAAGTACTTTGGGAGCCCTATTCAAAGGACCACATGCTCTTTCCAAGGGCATCACCACCACCATTGCCTTTTTTCTTCTCCTCCTCGTCCTTTTTTTTTTTTTCAAAAAGCTGGGACAATTTACTTTTGTCCTCCATAGCTATCCTTTTTGATTTCTTGAAATACAGCTCTCAAAAAGAGGCTTTTAAAAAGGCTGTTGTGGTTTAAATTGAGCTATGTTACTATGCCTTTAAACTCAAATCATTCTGGTTTACATTGGATGACCAATAATTGCCTCAGCCCAAGCCTTAATGGTTCATCCTTTAGGCTTTGACGGCTTAGAACACATGTAAGCAGCAATTGTTTTGCTCTTCAGGCCAAAAACTCTGAGGGCCTTCCCCTCCCAGACTGATATCTTTGGGATGGTAAATTAGGCCATATTTTGTCTCAATTCTTACCTAGCCTTTAGTCATTGAAGGGGCATGGCCTCAGACAAACTAAGACCTGGGAAAGATCTTAATTTAGAAAGACCAAGATCACCCAATGGATCCTGGGCTATGGCCAGTCCTCTTGACCTGTGTGTTGCCACTGGATTCTGATGACTCTGAAGAAGAGAGCAAGACTGATGATTGCCTCATTCAAATCCAATTCAGTCACAAGTCAAGACATCACCCATGAAGTCTGGCTCTCTTCAAGAACAAAGGATGAATAACAACAACATTAAATGACACTCATGGAGAAAAAATAGTTCCTCCTATATTAGGACACATAAATTACCTTCATTCAAATGATAGCCAGCTCTTCTGCAGGGAAGAGAAAAGATTTGAAAAAGCAACGCTCCCAGAGGAAATTCCCTCTACCCAATGCAGCTGAAAATACAATGCTCCCAATGAAGAAATCCCCTCTGCTAATGCACATCATCCTCACTTTGCAATCTTCTATCTTTGAGTTAGCACTAAGAGGTTGTGACTTGTCCAGGGTTGCATAGTTAGTGTTCTTGAATCTAAGGCTGGCTCTCTATCCACTCTTCCCTGTTGCCTACATGGATCTGATCCATAATGTTTAAATTTCCTTAAAACAAGCAAACAAAAACTCATTCTTCAAAGAAATAAATAAATTAGAACTATTCACAATTCATCCAAGCTTTCCTACACAGTATGATGAGAGTATACATCTTTTAAATTAATTTTTTTCAATTAACCAAAATCCAATTTCTCTCCCTCTCACCTCTTCCTCTTCCCCTACCAAATGAAAGGGGAAGAAAAACAAAGCCCTTATAACAAAACATAGCACTCAGCAAAATAAATTCCAACATTATTCACTCTCTCTCTTTCTCTCTCTGTATATACATATATATATATATATGCATATGTATATGTATACAAACACACACATCTTTCTAACTATGTCTCACACTATATATGTGTGTGTGTCTGTGTGTGGATATATATATATGTCTTTCTAAACTATGCCTCAGACAAGAGAGAGGGAAGAAGGGAGAGAGGGAAGGAGAGAAGGAGAAAGAGATAGAGAGAGAGAATATATGCTAAAAACTAATACTGCCTTGATTAATTTTTTGAAGGGTCAAGGCTCTATCGAACAAAGATGTATCTCCTTTTGAGTTATTTACCGCCACCCAAGTACGCTCTTGGCCAATTCCTTCTATCAGTGAATCTGACAACACTTTAAGCTTCGCCAATTGATGGGACAGCATTCTGTCTCTAAGCAAACAGTGTTAAGTATATCACAGTCACATAGCAACCAAGGTGTTCCATTTTTTCATAACCGAGCTCTAGAGATATCACCCAGGAAAATGTGCAAAAGCAGCAGAATGGGCAATCCGCTAATTGCTGGGCATGGAAAACTCCCTTGAAGCAGGTGGGCAGATTGGTAGGGATGAAATGAAAAGTCACATGAATAGGACCATCCTGAATACTTGCTCAAAATGCCTAAGCCTGCTCTTCATGCCCATCTGTCCTATAAGCTGTGGTTGTATATTATAGTAATCATTTAAACAACGTAATTAGCTCATCTGACATTTCCTGACCCACTGAAAACAAAGGAACTATCTATGAGTCTGAGGCATGGCTAGAAGGATATTAAGACTAAACCTATACAACATCTCCATCGATTCCAGACAAAGAATGAGACATGCATTTGTGAATGTGGCCAAAATAGGAATTTGTTTTGCTTGACGACAAACATCTGCCGTTACAAGGGTTTGGGTTGGTTTATTTGGTTGATTGGTTGGGTTTTCTTGTTGTTGTTTTTAATGAGTGGAAGAATTAGAGAGGAAATAAGAACCTAATGTTAATGTTAAAAGAAATAAATTAATCTCTCCATCAATATCCCACACATTTGAAGATATTCTTGCTTAAGGTGCCAGTGCGGGCAGTCAGATTGTTCAAATATCTCTTGATGAAGGTGGAGAGAGTTTTCTTAACAAGCAATATTGGACACTTCTATTTGTTTGTATTTGGTTTTGTCCCCCCTATCTTATTATAAGCTCAATAAGGGCAAGGACCCCATCTTGTCAAAATATTTCACCTTCCCTAGTGCTGAGCAGACTGTTCTAAGCACTTTCAAATGTTTGCTAACTGACACAAAATGGCCACCCTTATACTGGAACTCTCTTCCCTTCCTTACTCACCTGTGCTGGGGAATCTAGGATTCTAGTTATCTTCCTAATGATGCTGCAGATTGGTAACCAACTTGTTGCTGGGGACACCTGGGAACCTTGATGCCTCTGGGGATGTGCAAGAATCTCTACCTCTCTCTAAGTAGGAGATGGAGTGCCAAGGATGAAGAAAAAAAAATAAAAGTCAGTTTTACTAGGGGACTAATGTGAAATATATCCAAAAAGGCAGGCTAGAGTCATCTTGTGAAGGGCTCAAAAGCCAAAGTAAGGAGTTTTCATTTTATGCTAGAGACAACAGGAATCTATCCTCAGCCCACATAAGAAATTGGAGAGCTGACTAGTCATTCTATAGATCTTGGAATTCCATAAAGAAAGGTAAAAAGTTATAGAGCAAGAACTAAAAGGCAACACCATCCTCCCCTTTGACTGGAAGAGAGTAGAAGAACAAGACAGGAATCAGAAAATGGGAAGAGAACACATAGAGGAACCCTCCTATTCTAGAGTAGACATGACCAGGAACTTACTTAGCCCTCTCCTACTCTTCCAGTCTTACTGCTTGCTTAATACCTTACTCCTCTCCACATATTCTTCTATGCAGTGACAACCTCCTGGCTGTTTCACAAATAAGACACTCCATCTCTCAACTCTGGGCATTTTTCTCTGCCTCTCCCATGCCTGGAATGCTCTCTCTCCTTATCTCCACCTGCTGAATTCCTTGGCTTCTTTTAAGTTTCAACTAAAATTGCATCTTCTGTCAGGGCTTTTTAAACTTTTTCCACTTGTACCCCTTTTCGTATTTCAGCAGCATTCACTGGCACTGCATGATGTGAGGGCATGTGTAGTACAAAGTGCGCGTGCTTTGTGTTCAGAACCAAGGCTGCAGTGAAGTTGTAGTATGCAACACCGGCAAGCACTGCCAGAAACACCTCAGATTTATCATGAGTTTGATTTTTAATTAGTTTTTGGTTGCTGTGTGTTCAGAAAACTTTTACTGTTGCCAAATTTTTCTCAACTAATATGGGGTCATGATCCACAGTTTAAGAAGTGTTATAGATTAGATGAAGCTTTTCCCACCCCCTCCCAATGTTAGTGCCTTCCCTCTGCTGATTATTTCCTATTTATCCTGTATATAGCTTGTTTGTATATAGTTTGCTTGTTATCTCTCCAGTTAGATTAGGAGCTCCTCGAGGGCAGGGATTGCCTTTTGCTTCTTTTTGTGCCCCCAGCACTTAGCACAGTAGTAGTAGGCACTTAATAAATGTTTACTGACTGACTTACTGACACCCTAGGGACTAATAGTTATGCATTTAAGGATTTCTGCTTTATCTTCCCCTTTCTTTTAATAGAATTTTGTTCTGCAATACTGTGAACTTTGTTCTTAAAGTAGCTATTAGTGTTTGGTATCAAGAATATTTTTTCCCAGGTTTCCCTGGCTGTGACCCAAGAGAATGAGAAAAGACATCCAGGGGTGGCTAGGTGGCACAGTGAATAGAGCACTGGCCCTGGAGTCAGGAGGACCCGAGTTCAAATCTGACCTCAGACGCTCAACACTTACTAGCCGTGTGACATTGGACAAGTCACTTAACCCCAATTGCCCTGCCTTTCCCCTTCCAAAGGAAAAAAAAAACAAAAAGAAAAGACATCCAATGCATACTCAGACCCTTCATGTCACAGGATCATTTTTGACACAGAGGTTATATTTTGGGAGCTTCTCTGGAATGATGCATTGAACCTTATGTCTTCTGCATTGGAAGCAGTGACATCTAGATAAGTACTTTGGCAGGCTTTGGGATTCCTGAGCAGTGAGCTGTGCCACACTGTGTATCGGCTTGAAACAAGGAAATTAATTCTCAGTTGTCAAAGGCTCAGAAAAGTGGGATGAAGGCAAAACCCTGTGAAGTCAGTCATTTGGTGGACATTTGCTTGCTTTATGCCAAAAGCACTAGACATAAAACACATACAAAAGACAGTCTCTGCTCTCAAGGAACTTACATTCTAATTTGGGGAACAGCACTGAAGCCGGTTAAGAAAACCATTGAAGAAACATTTAAGGAGGTGGGGGACTATGGGTGTGAAATACTTTGTAAACTGTCAGACATGGTTGATGTTTTGGTAGATTTTGCTAAATGGCTTCTTTTCCCTATTTTTTTTTTGTTTTGGTTTGGTTTTTGGAGGGGGCAAGGGAGGGTGATTGGGGTTAAGTGACTTTTCCAAGGTCACACAGCTAGTAGGTATTAAGCATCTGAGGCCAGATTTGAACTCAGGTCCTCCTGACTCCAGGGCCAGTGCTCTATTCACTGCACCACCTAACTGCCCCCCCCCAATTTCTTTTTTATTCTTTCATGTAAGGGACGCCTTCTTGGGAAAGGGAGGAATGTACTCAGAAAGAAAGTGATATAAAAATAAAAGATATGAATAAAAATCATATAAAGACATTGCAGACTGATTTGGATTCCAGGTAGGTATAATCCTGATAGTTGTTGGAAGGGAACATAATAATAATTGTAAATGGTAATCATATAATGGTTTGCTAAGTGATTTGCTTACATTATCTTATTACATTCACTTACATCATACATTTTATCATAGCAACAACCCTTTGGGGAAAGTACTACAGATAGAATAATCCCCATTTTATTTATAAAAAATTTGAGGTTCTCAAAGATAGGACTTGTTCCAGGTCATATAACTGGCAAGTGTGTAAGGCAGAATTAGGAGACAGACCTTCCTAACTACTTCAAAGTTCATCCCTATCTCCACTATACTGCATTGCTGCCCCATGTGAATCTGCTGAGGAAACAGAACCTTCCGGATTTCTTAGAAAGATGTCCTAGGAAATAAATGCTTGTTAATATACAAATTAATTTTAAAAAACATATGCAAGGAATGAGTCATAGAAAGTGGTCACAGTTCTGACTAACCATGATGCCCGTGGACTGATGATAAAGACAGTTATCCACCCCCTGACAGAGAGGTGATAGACTCAACACACAGAATGAGGCATGTTCTGGGGATGTGGCCAATGGGAGAATATGTTTTTCTTGACTATATATGCTTGTTATAAGAACTTTGGTTTTCTTTTTTCCCCCCTTTTTCAGGATGTGGGGAGAGGAGAAAAAAAATGTCTACTGAGTGAAAAAACAAAACTGAATTTAAACAAATTGATTGTATAATGGTCTATCCTAAATACTAGGTTTTCAGGAAAACAGTCCTCCTTAGGGAAATGTTTTGCTATGACAAAACTTTTAATGAAGGAAAGGACCCTTCTAGCCTTGAAGATGGCCAGGTCACCAGAAATGTGAGCAGGGATCCTTGGGAAGGCTCTAAGGATTACAACTCTACCCTCAAGGGCTCCATTCAAAATGGTTGCCCTTACTCAAAGGCAATGCTGCCACTCTAGAAGAAGAAAAACGTGAACCACAGTTGGTATACGCTACTGCTATCTATAAAACGGGCAGGTGTCAGATTTAGAGAAGTGAAGATTGCTTGGGCACCTAAGAGGGCGTGAATTTGATGTGCCGAGTATGGTAAAAATGCAAAATCCATCCGTCACAGAGGCTGAATGCTTAAAAGTACTAGATTATTCTTGAGATATGGAGAGTGCTATTGATTTTCATATCAAGACCCTAATTACTCCATAAAAGAAGAGTGAAGAGGTTTCTGACTGCATAGAGAGGTTAGCAAAGAAAATGCACAAAGGGGCAATGACTTTTGGGGTGTGAACCCATTATTATGTTCTAAGAAGTTCAAGCTCTTTAGAGCATGAGTTCTTAGCCTGGACTCCATGGACCCCCAAGGGTATTATGGCTAGACTTCAGGGGTCTCTGAACTCAGATGGGAAAATAATTGCATCTTTATTTTCAATAACCTCTATCCAAAATTTGGCTTATCCTTCAATTATTTAAAGACATTCTGAAAAGGGTTCACCAGACTGCCAAAAGGGTCTATTACACACACATTTTTTTTTAAAAAGATTAATTAAGAAGCATTGCCCTAGATACTGATCTGTTATCATGGCAACTACAGATGTCTGCAAAGCAGGACCAGTCTCTCAGTTACTCCCAATTAATACTGAGGAAGAAAAAAGAAAGCCAGTAAAAAAAAGTGGCCAGAAAAAAAATGAAAGCTGATCAGTTCCCATATTTTTAATCTCTAGGTAGTGGGGAAAGAGAATGTGGACAAACAGGTTCAGGCCCTGAAGGATGAGTGGTACCATCAGGAAGTCTCAAGATCAAAGGTCAGAGAGGTCAAATACTTGAATTATAGCAAAAGAGTTGCCCTAGGTCATAGTGGACCCCATCCCCATACCCACATTCTAAGAGCAACAAAAAAAATAGAACTAACCCTTGGCATGCCAGAAATTACAGTGTAATTGTTTGGAGCCAATTACAGATTTAACAAGTTAAAATGGTCATAAGGTTAAAAGGACTAGAAAATTCAGCTGTACTTGACATTAGGGCTTAGATGGAATATTTTATAAGCAAAGCTCAAAGCATATGCCTTTACACCTTCTGAAAGAGCTACCCTAACCTTGGTTAAAAAAAAAAAAAGGCTGATCAATATTAAGAGCATGGGAGGAGGGGAGTGCGGGGTCCTAAGTACAAGTGAAGATGTAACAAGCTTACCAAACCCAAGCAATATTCCTAGATTTTCTGTTTTCATTGGGACATACTCAAACCTTTTCAGTAGCAGCAGGCAGGAGTCCATAACTGAACTCCTCACCACTCTTGCCTCCTCAAACACAAAGGCTAATGGGTACACAAGGCAGTGCTGAGAAGGCCTACGGGGGTATTCTACAAGCCAGCAACTGAAGATAAGTTCATTGTTGGAGCTCTCCAGGCTGCTTTAGGAGGTGCTCCAATGTCTGAGGAATGTTAAGGTCAATGAAGAAGAAATTCAGGGCTAGGTTTGCAAAGTTTTCCCTGAATAAGCTGACTATAGTGTGTATGTCCAGGAAACCAGTCACTCTCCTCACCTCTATGGTACAAGCAACATCCACTCTGACTGGGACCCATAGTTGGAAGACATGAAAGGCCCTGCTGCATGTTCTTTTCCTTAAAAAGACAGGAAAATCATCCTGCTATGTTAAGTGTCTCAGGTTCCAACTGCTGGGGTAGCTTCCTGGTTATCTGAGGCATAAAAGCCCAGTACACAAATAGTTCCGTGATTCTCAGACTTGCTGGCCCCCCATCATGTGAGTTTACACATCCTTCTGACCTTGGGCACCACACAGAAGATGCAAAATCGAGCAGGTCTATTCCCAAATGAAACAACACTGAATCCTTCCTTGCTGAACATTCTTTCCATGACTCTGTTTCTTTTCTTGAATATCCTATGATTGACAGGTAGTTCAGTTCATTCCAAACCCAAGCCTGAACACCCACACTGACTTAAGTCATAACTGGCCCAGAATGACCTCCCTGACTCTTGGCAATTTTAAGAAAGAATGTTGTCAAAGACTTGACCTCTCTGAATCTCCCTCATCAGGATTTTCCAAAAAGATGCTTTCTTAGGATTATATTTCCCATGAATCTTGAGTCTAGGTGCAGATTGAATATGTTACAAGGCAAAGACTATGATTAGCGTAAATGTCTCCTGAGAAGTAAGGAGACCAGTTCACAGGGAGTCAATGTGAGAGAGGAGAGAGCCAGGGCTGAGATCACAGTAGAGGCAGTTAAGTACCACAGGAGTTAGACAGCAACAGTAGAAAAAAAGGAGGGTTATGGTTTTTTAATCCTCTGTCCAAAACTCCAACTGAGAGGCAGAGTCCTCTTACACAATCTCAGCATCACTGGAAAACACAAGATAACAGGCCAAGTGAAGGTCACACCCTGTGAATACATGATACCTAGAAATCGAACAGTCAAAAAATAAGAGCAGAATGTGATAGAGGCCCTACAAAGACAATGCATCATTATCACTTTATTCCTGAGGCAGAACAGGTTGTACTATCAAGTGAAAAGAAGTCAAAGGATACAGGAGAATCAAGAATTTGGGCCCAGTGAAGGCCTCATTCACAAACTGAAACCAGACACTGTCTATGACCTAAACCAGGATTCTGGGGGAGAAGAGGCAGTATCTAGGCACATTACTAGAGAATATGGAATACTTGCCTCAGCCTATAGGAAAAGGCCACTTCAGCCCACAGGAAACAATTACCTTGGCAGAAGAAATTAAACCTCGTTCCTGCTACCCATTTGGAGAAACAAAGTTTATATATGACCCATCCCCACTTAGGAGTAGCAGACAACCTGATTCCCCAAGTTATCCATGGGCCCAAAACTCAGACTTTGGCCAGGGTGCCCTTAAACATCTTATCCTTCATAAATAGTAGAGGGAAAAGTCAGAAGTGGTGGTAAATAGCATAAGAAGAATATTGATTATCTGACCAATAATCAGGCATATCAGTGTGCCCTTACTAAATGCAATGCCAGGGAATTTGGAGGCATTGCCCCATCTGACACTGGATAATAGTCTGTACCCCCTAATTACTTACATTTGAATATGCCCCGTAGCTTTTCTTAGGACCTACTAGTGTATGCAGGCCAGGAGGAGAAACTGGCATCTGGGATACTAATTATTGTCCACCCATTCCTCTGGGTCGCCAACTGAGCGTGAAAACTATTACCAGGGTGGCTAGGTGGCACAGTGTATAGAGTACCAGTCCTGGAGTCAGGAGGACCTGAGTTCAAATCCAGACTCAGACACTTAACACTTACCAGCCATGTCACCTTGGGCAAGTCACTTAACCCCAATTGCCCTGCCTTTCCCCCTCCAAAAAGCAGCAAAAAAAAAGAGAAAAAAAATTTTTAAAAAGAATATTACCATTGTTGTATTATGCCAACAAAAAACCATGAACCTAGAGCAGCAAAAATAATTTGGAGAAATGACGGGAGGGAAGGAGAAAGGCACACCACTAAATCCCTCCCTTGTTTTCTCTACCCCAACTAGATTTCTGTCGATTCTTTCCTTCCCTATCTTATGGCATCAAACTCAAGCCTTGGTGTTTCAAAGATCCATCATTTCATCAGTGTTAACAGTCATTTCCCTGATACAAATTTTAACCTCTCCACATCTTAGGGGTATCTTCAAGAAGAAAGCACACAACCGAGAAAAAACCATTGACACTGACTATAATAACAAAAGAAGCATTGCTAAAAAGCAGATGAACCTTGTCAGATTCATTACATTGAATCATCTTGGTTCTGAAAAAGAACAGTTTTTCCCCTCAAGATAACCTTAATTTTAATAAGAATGCTTTTTCTATCAGAAATTTCATTCAGAAAAAAACATCAACAGTTACTGAGCAACCACTATGTATAAAGTTGCTTACTTGGTAATATGGTAGACCCTGTCCTTGCTCTCAAGGAATTTATCATCTACTTGATAGAGATGGGGCACATGACTACTGTAAACCATTAGCTCTTCAACTGCAAGCTCCTGAGAAGATGGTTCATAATTATCCATCCCAAATTTCTAGCACCATGCCTTGCTTATAATGGGCTGTTCATATTTATTAAAATGAAATTAACAACAGAGAATAACTAGACGCTGAAACCTCTGATCCTCCAGCCTATTCTTTAAAATGACTCCAAGTTCTCAAAAACTATCTCAGTGGAAAGAATACAAGCTCTGCTATGCTTTCTCAAGCTGTCAGTGCTTCGAGTATTGGCCTCTTTGCTACTGACTGCATTGAGAAGAAAAGTTCCAAGAAATGAGGGACCAGTGTGGGCCAGGGTAGACAGAGATGGCTTCATAAAAACAGTCCTGTTTACCTTCTCTCTCCTGGCAGAAAAGTGGGTGATTTCCAAGATAATATGTTGGACACACATTAGAGATAGTTTCTTTGTTGGATCTTTTGGTTTAAATGTTTTCTCTGTCATAGAAAAGAGTCCAATGCAGAGGAAAAGTGTGAAATGACTATGATGTGAAAGCAAAAGATATGAAAAATGTTTTGGATTTTTTAAGATTGGATTTTGGTTTGGTTTTTGTTTTGTTTTGTTTTGTTTTAAGAGAGAGGTAGCATATACCTTAACCTTGAAGGATTTGTGAACTAAAGGAGAGAAGAGAAAGGAATTCAGGCGGAGAAGAGAATCATGATCAGAAGCCAAGGGATAAGAACGAGTGTGGTCTGCTCAGAAGACAATAGGGCCATTAACAGTCATACGGTAATTATGATCAACTGTGAAAGACTTAGTTATTCTGATCAATACAATGATCCAAGACAATTCCAAAGGACTCATGATAAAAAAAATGCTCTCTACTTCCAGAAAGAGAACTGATGACCTAGGAGTACAAACTAAAGTATAATTTTCTCACTTCTTTTATTTTTCTTGTTTGTTTGGGTTTTTTTTTGCAACACTGCTAATAAGTAAATATGTTTACATAATTTCATATATATAATTGATATCATTTTTTTTTTGCTTTGCAGAGGGGGGAAGGTAGGGCAATTGGGGTTAAATGACTTGCCCAAAGTCACACAGCTAGCAAGTGGATATCATATTTCTTGCCTTGTCAATGGATAGGGGAAGGATGGAGTGAGGAAGAGAATCTGGAACTCAAATTTAAAAAAAAAAAGAATGTTAACAAATATCTTTTAATAAAAAGAAGATAGTAGGGGAACAAACCTAACTGGAGGTTAGGTGGAAAGAAGTGAGAAATTTGTTTGGCTACAGGTCATAGAGGGTTTTAAAATGCAAACTTAATGTAGTCAGCAATTCCAAGAGGAGAAATTTGGCATTGATTTGATGGTGATAGGGGAACCATTATAATGTTCACAAATAGTGAAATGGCAGTGCCTGACACAAAGTAAGGAGAAGTAAATATCTAGTGAACTGAACTCATGCTGACAGTGGTGTTCTGGGAAGAGGAGTTTGCCAGTGGTGTGTGCCAAATATAGTCAAAAGGGGAAGACAGAGGCAGGGAGGCCAATACATGAGCACTTGCAGTAACACTGGGATGAGGTGGTGAGGGCATGAACTGGAATGATGGTGATAGCAACAGAAAGGAAAAGGAAAAATCCAAGAGATGTTTTGAAGGAAGAGATGGCACCACTTGGTGAGAGGACAGATCATCGGCAGAGTAGGGGAAGGAAAGTGAATAAGCATTCCATAGGCACTGTGCTGTTCTTTTTTTTCTTTTATAAATATTATTGTATGTGATCCTTACAAGTCTACAAGGTAGATGCTATTTTTATCCCCATTTTACAGTTGAGAACACTGAGCAAACAGAAATTGACTTGCCCAGAGTCACACAGCTAGTAAGTTCTGAGCTCAGTTCTCCCAGCTTCAAGTTCCTCAACTATAAAATGAAAAGATTGGACACAAGGTCCATTGCAGCTCTATAGCCATTACAAGCCCTATCCCGAAGCTCATTGGTATGGAATATCCTATTTAACAGTGGAGATGAAGACCCTGTGAGAGGTGAGGCAGAAGTGGCAAGAGACAAAGAGCTTCCATTCTCAGTGTCCCTTCTTTGGGAGTGGTCAAGCTTCAGGTTTTCTCCTAGTGTCATCAGTTTCCAGCTTTGAGAGAAAAGAATGAAGAGGCCAACCCCACTTCAGGTTATTGAAGGAAAGGACTGGAAAATATGAGAAAGGCAGAAGGTCTCCATTATGTGCCTTTCTCCAGCTTGCTACTCTAGAGACTTCAGGAATTTTCCCCTTAGATAAGATCCAGGACCCTCTCTCTTAGCTGAGCTGCCTAATCTCACTCCCAATGAGAGAGTTCCTTCACTCTGTATTATCTGGTATCTCTTCTCCCATTTCTCTGATTTCTGTTTTCCTAGGATGTGGAGAAATGGGTTTCTTTGCTATCCTTTATGTGTGTTCATTGAGGAACTGGTATTTGTGGGGAAGGGATCAAGCCTTGGATAATGAGCTTGGGATCCTCCTTCCCCCAAAATGACAAAGCAATCAAAAGTTAGCTTGAACCCAATCATATTCCTCTAGACCAGAGGTTCCCAAACCAAACATGGAAAGGAACTATAGCATGATTTGCTTCAGTCTCCATTTAAACTCTGTTCTTTCTAGATCTTTCTCTGAATGTAGATATCTCCTTCCATCCTGGGACTTTTAGAGTTGTCTTACAGCTATGCGTTGCTGAGAAGAGTCCAGTTTATCAAGGCTGGTCATCACACATACGATGTGTCTGTGATTGTGTACAAGTTTTTCCTGGTTCTGCTCTTCTCACTTAACATCAATTTGTATATGCCTCTCCAGGTAATTATGAAGTCCATCTCCTTCCCATTTCTTATAGCACAATAGTAGGGAAGCTTAATCTTAAAGACACTTATGGAGAATTCCAAGTTTTACCAAACAGATTCATGTCATGCACTGATTGACTAAGAAAGGAATTTAACCCTTACATCAAATCAGGAGAACTGGACATGACCAGAAGTTTACTGGGAAAAAGATATAAAAGATGAGGTACAGTTGGGGAGAAGAAATCTTAAGACCTCATATCATGTTATGACTCACATGCAAGCTATATAATGATGAGAAGTGAGATGATGGGTATTGGGTAAAAGAAAAAAATGAGGATGGTAGCTATATATCATTTATGGAGTCTAAGAAGAGCTGTTGGCATCAACTAAATTAATCTGATTGATCTGAAAGAATGTCCTGACTCAGAAATGTTGAAATAAACCTATATCAAATACTTACATCAAATATCGTTCAAATTTCTCTTCATCCCCAAGACCAGAGAGGGCAAAAGCCAACATAGTGAGAGTAGAATTTTTAAAGGACCTGATTCCTTCTTTCCCTTTAATTTGAAAAAAAAAGGATTCTCTGTGGCCACTGTGAGGCTCCAGACTCTAGACCAGTGGTCCTCAACCTTCCTAATGCCATGACCCTTTAATACTCGTATGTGGGTGTATCTGCATGTGGGTGGACCTGCCTGGAGATGGATAGAGGAGCAGTGTCTCAGTTCCTAAGACCATTGGAAATATGTGTTTTCCAGTGGTCTTAGGCAAACCCTGTAACCCCTGTGAAAGGGTCATTTGACCCCCAAAGAGGTTGCAACCCACAGGTTGAGAACCAATGCTAGACTGTCTTAAAAAATGGCAATACTCCATGCCTTACACCCAGCTCCATTAACCAATATTCACATCTGCAAGCATGCCAAAGTGAAAAAATGCAATGATTGTTCTAATTTAGAGCAGAGTTATAACTAGTCCTGAGAAACTGGGGCCTTGTCACAGGTACTGATTTGGGGTGGGATGGTGTAGAGGAGGGTGAAAACAAGGGGCATGTTATTTCATCTCTATACCTCACCTCTCAGAAAGCCAGCTTCACTGTCCTGGTCACTACCCCTTGGGTTCAATCAACATAATGTATCCCTCCTAGGGTCTGCCTTTCCTCCTGAGGTTAAGGGCATCTCCTCACTCCTGCTAATGTCCCTTCTCCTCCTACCACCACCCCTCCCAAAACCAATTTACTCCAGGTGCCACCATACCTAGTTATAGTTCTTTATAGTTTCCACCTGCCAATTAAGTTAAGAGGAAATATGGAATATTGAGAAAAGTAGTTGACTAGGAATGAGAGGACTTGAGTTCTAATTCTGCTTCTATTACTAACTACATATGTGACCTTAGAGAAGTCACTTAGTGTCCCTGGTGTCTTTGTTTAGAAACAGAAGGGGGTTGAACTATGTACCTCCCAGTTCTAAATCCTTGCTTCCCCATAGTCCTAGGGTCACAGATCAGAGAAATAAAGGATTAAAGATTTAAAACAATTCAGAGGACCATAAATTTACAGTGGGCAGGGTCCTTATTGGTCCTAGCAAAGTATTCTGCACCTGAAAGAGATAATGTAGGAGTCAGCTTTCTGAAGACATGTTAGCTAACTGACAGCCTTGGTTAGGCTTAAATAGACTGCAAAGGGTAGACTGAACAGGGTAATGACAGACAATAATGGCAGTTAACATTTTTATGGCCCTTGAAGGTTTGCAAAAACTTTGCATAGATTATCCCATTTGTGAGACATATGGCCCAAAACAGTTACAGATGTTCATAGCGTACGTACTTAACAGTCTATAAGAAGAGAGGAAAAATGAGGAATATTTGTTAGTTTTGTTGACTAGAGGATAATAATGGCTATAGGACTTTCCTCCCAGAGCTGATGTGAGGAACAAATGAGATGATGTGGTTAAGGTATTTAGTAAGCCTTAATGCTAAATAAATTCCCCCTATGATTATCCTCATTAGCTAAAATTATTGTTTTTGATAGGGGATAGGGACTAACCTATGATTTCACTGGTATAGGAAACTCTTAGGTAATGAAACTCCTCATATCAATTCAGATGAAGATCTTCTTTGCAGCTTTGAATCTCTGAGGCAAACAGGGTTAAGTGTCTTTCCTAGGGTCACACAGCTAATAAGTGTCTGAGGCTAGATTTGAACTCATGAAGATGAGTCTTCCTGATTTCCAAGCCCCATGGTGTACCCACTATACCACCTAACTGCCATACACAGCCCGTATGATTTGACATTTTTATCCCGTTCCAACCTTTCCAGTCTTCTCACACTTTTACTGCCCTCATGACACCCAGGCTTCTAGCCAAATAGACCCACTTGCTGCTCCCCCACCCCAAGGCAAAATGAGTGCTATAAAAATGAGAGAGAAGAAGGAGTCAATAATGAAGCAGAGATTTCAATAAGCTGGGTTGGTTGGAAGAAGAGAAATAAAGACATCAGAAGGAGGAGCTGGTTTGTTGGGGAAGCTGAGAAACCCAGCCTCATCACAAACATACAGGAAACATGTAAAAAGTTACAAAATCTGCTTCATAAAAAATAAATAGCAGATTATGTTGTCAACTGTGGATGGACTCTTGGCTAAAAGAAGTAGAATCAATTTGTATTCCATGTCACTTTTTTGGGACAGTGCCCCACACTGACTTTGGCCTTCATACAGATTATCCTATGAATCTCTCACATGGTTCAGCGAGCATGAACTGTGTAAACAGCATTCTGCCTTGGGGATGCCAAAACAGCACTCTGCACTCACTGTGGCCTGGCCAATTCTTTTAGAATGCGGGGGTTCTTAACCTGGGGTCTGGGAGTTTGTTTCTTTTAAATGTTTTTTATAACTATATTTCAATAGAATTGGTTTCCTTTCTAATTCCGTGTATTTTTGTTTTATTCATTTAAAAAAAATTATTCCAAGAAGGGGGTCCATAGGCTTTATTAGACTGCCAAGCAGGTCCAGGACACACACACACACACACACACACACACACACACACACACACACACACACACACACACGTGTGCACTCGAGAAGAACTTCTTCAATCTAGAGACTGTTGAATCAGACTACTGTCTTTAAGGTCCCTTCCGAGTCTAAACTTCTATATTCTAAGGTCCAGAATGGAAAGGCTATTGATTATGGCAAAACTGCATGTAATAATATAATATCTTATATTCTCCCCCCACTATTATCTCATTCTGAGTTGTCCTCAATCTGCCAAGACAGAATGATGGGTCTTATGAGTACAGAGAAACAAGCAATTGCCTGGCTTCTCTTTAGGATCTTGACAAACCTTGGAATTTCCCTCCAAGGACCTCCTGAGTCTCTGACACACAGGTTACACTAAGCCTTCTTAACAACTGGTAAGGCGATTTCAAATCCTGGACCAAGATAGAGGCCATGATATCTCAGGCATATACCTTGGCAACTGTGGGAATCTGAAGGCAAATGGTATCTATAGGACAGTGCCATAAACTCCTCTCAAGATGGTTTCCCTTTATAGAAGGTTTAGAATTTTCCAGCTAATTCTTCAATTTTCCAGCAGCTGCTCTGCTTGGGTCCAGCTCTAGGAACACCATAGCTCCCCTAGGATAAGGGCATCACCTGAAATCTCATCAGCATAGAAACTGATTCGGCTTTGGTACTCAATGCTCCTCAGTACCCACTGTCTCATTGGAGGGCTGAAAGGTAGAGCAATAAACTCTTCCCAAAGTCTTCCATTTATAGGTTTAGAATTTTCCAGCTAACTCTTCCATTTTCCAGCAGCTGCTCTTCTTGGTTTTGAGTTCATGCAATATGCCTACACCGGGTACTCTATGGCACCCCAGCCCCTTTCAGCTTCCTTTTACATATTCTTTTCCCCCATTAGATTGTAAGGTCCCTGAGAGCAGAAACTGACCCTTTTTCTTATCTATTTCCCTACCACAGTGACTAATACATAGTAGGCACTTCATAAATGTTTATTGACTATTGACTAACATTATAAATAAATGAAAGTGTCTATTAAGCACTTACCATGTGGGCTGAGTACTGGGGATACAGATACAAAAGTCCCTTCCCTCAGTGAGGTTATGTTTTAGTAGGTGGAGACCACACATAGAGGGGGCAGTGAGGTAGCACAGTGATAGAACACTGGGCTCGAAATTGGAAAGAATCATCTTCATGGGTGAAGTGGGAATTTGAAGATCTTCCCTGTCCCTTAATAAACCTAAAGGAATTTGAAGACCTTCCCCGCTTTGAAAATAAACTCTGCCCCCCTAATAGGCTGAATGTAAGCACATGGAGCCTGTGATGGGAGGAGTTTGCTAAAGGGTGGAAGAGAGCCCACAGGAAGCTGTGAGTCAGAGCTAACTAGACCAGGAGGAGAACACATATCACAAGGAGTCAGTCAGGCTTGTGAGTAAAAATATTAGTTTGTGGGAAGGCTAAAGGATGGTGTGGCTCTCTGTGCTGTTATGGCTTATTAACTTCTTTGTTGTTACGATGGAATTGACTTACTCATTTTGGGATTTGGTTTTCTGGTGTCTGAATAAATGTTTCACTTCTGTTTTCTATATGGAGAGTCTGTTATATTTTGTAATCAAACACCATGTAGGTAAATTAATAATGATCATGGGCACTGTGAATATTGCATTGGCACTAAAATGAGTTCATTTCCAACCTCAGACACCTGCTGTGTGACCCTGGGCAAATTATTTAACCCTGTTTGCCCCCAGTTCCCCATCTATAAAATGAGCTGGAGAAGAAAATGACAAACTACTCCAGTATCTTTGCCAAGAAAACCCCAAATACGGTCATGACATGTCAGGTATGACTGAAAAACAAGTGAATAGGATACATAGAGGGGAGCCATGGCTGGAGAAGGCAGTTTCAGTCTGAATCCTGCTTCAGACACACTGATAATGGGATCGTAGGTCTCCTGCTGCCTATTTCCTCATCTGTAAAATGAGAAGGGGCAGCTAAGTAGAGCAGTGGATAGAGCATTGGTCTTGGAATCAGGAAGACCCATGTTCATGAGTTAGAAAACAGCATCAGACACTTACTAGCTGTGTGACCCTGGGCAAGTCACTTAACCCTATTTACCTCAGTTTCCTCTTCTGTAAAATGAGCTGCAGAAGGCCATGGCAAAACACTCCAGTATCTTTGCCAAGAAAGCCTCAAATGGGATCACAAAGAGTTGGGGATGACTGAATAAAACTGAACAACAACAAAATGGTGATAATATCACCTCCCTCCAGGGCTATAAGAATTAAATAGGATTGTTCACTCCTTGGTTACAAGCCTTCTATACAACCAGACTACTGTACAATGTGAAAGTATTTGCAGATCCTATACATGATTGCACGCCACCATGGCGGGGAGGGAAAGGAGAAAATCTGAAACTCAAGGGATTGTGGAACTGAATCTTGTAAACTAGAAGTAAATAAACAAGTCAATGAGAAAAATAAAGAATTAAATGGGAAATATTTGTAAAGTGCTTTGCAAACCTTAAAGCTCTCTATAAATCCTAGCTATTATTATTAAACCACATATGACCTAGCTATAGCATTCTTATTGCCATATAACAGCAATGTATAATCCACCTGGGCTCAAAGGAATATAAGTAAATTAATTTCTCATTTCTCCTAAGATACCACATCCAACCCCACTACACATTTCCAATATATATATTTTTTGAAGGTAAGGCAATTGAGGTTAAGTGATTTGCCCAAGATCACACGGCTAGTTTTTTGTGTTAAGTGTCTGAGGCCGCATTTGAACTCAGGTCCTCCTGACTCCAGGGCCAGTGCTCTATTCACTGAGCCACCTAGCCTCCCCACATGTTTCCAGTATTGCCATCCACCCTTCATGGTTCCCAAGACAGGGCTGATGGAGCATGTCATTCTCCAACTTTTTTTTCCAAGGCAATATTTGAGACCATCTTTCTTTGGGATAATTAAATTTTCAAGTGTGTTCTTTCACCAGATTCACACTGGCAATATCCCCTTCTGCTGGAATGAAACTTAAATTTCAACCTAAGAAGTATGTGAACGTTTCCTAAGTTTGACCAATGTGTTATTATATATGCTGCAAAAAAAAAAAAAAAAGCAACGCCTCACATGTACATAATACTGTAAGGCTTAGTAATCAAGTAATTGTGTCTGTTTACCAGGTAAAATTCTTTTATAGGCACTCCATTAGGGAAATTAAGAGAAAAAGTAGAGTGGTTTCCTCTAAAGCTGGAGTTCTTAATGTGTGTGTGTACATGTGTGTGTACGTGTACATGTGTGTATGTGTAAATGTGTGTATATGTGTGTACGTGTGTGTGGGCACTCGCACATGTGTGCACATGGTAAGTCTTTGGCTAAAGTCTGAGGAAGTCTATAAATCCCTTCTCGGAATAATGTTTTTAAATGCATAAAATATATTGGATTTTGAAAGAAGCCAAAAGGTAGTGAAAATAAGGATATATTTTCCCCCCCATCCAAATTCATGAACCCCCTGAAATCCATCATCTGTAGATACTGATTTAAGAACTCCTACTCTAAAGTTGACTACCTAGATAAATGAGGTTCATCATGTCCCTAGCTTCATCATCAGGTATCTGAATATATTTCCTTGATCATAGGATAATAGATTTGGCACTGAAAGAGACTGCAAGAACTAGAATCTGAGGCCCCCAAAAGTTAAGTGATTCACCCATATCATACAGGTAGTAGTAACTGTTAGAGACAGGACCTGTTTGACTCTGGTCCTAGTATACTTTTTCCCTTTTAAAAATACATCAGCTAACATTTTATTTTCCCTAATTGCATGTAAAAACAATTTTTAACATTTTTAAAAATTTTTTAAATTTTTTTAAATTTAAATTTAAATTTTAAATTTTTTAAATTTTTAAATTTTAAATTCTTTCCCTCCCTCCCCATCCCCCTTATTGAGAAGGTAAGCTATTTTATATAGGTTGTACATGTGTAGTCACGCAAAATATCCTTCCATATTAGTCATGTTGGAAAAGAAAACAAATAAAAAAACAAGAAAAACAAAGCTTTAAAAAACATTCTTCAATCTGCATTCAAACTCCATCAGTTCTTTCTCTGGAAATGGACAAGTTTTCTCATCATAAGTCCTTCGGAATTGTCTTAGTTCATTGTATTCCAGCATACTCTTTCTCTGATTCATCAGAAAAGATATATACTACATCCCTCTAGATTCCTTCCTTTTTTCTCCTGGTAACCTTTTATCTTATGGCCATGTCTTCAGATAAGTGGAGACACTGTAAATTAGTATCTTGCCCTGGCATCATTGCTAAGGGAACTCTATGAGTCATAGGATGCCAGGAAGCTTTTTTTTTCCCTTTTCTAGACCTGCAAAGAACTGTAAGGACCTCCCATGGGATCTTTCACATCATAGTGCCAACTTGATACTTGTTGGCATCAACAACCGCTATGGACAATAAAATAAACAGAATTCTAAAGTGGTTGAGGACCCAATCAATGGACATTGAAAACTGTACTGTTCAGACGAGAGAGAGACACAGAGAGAGAGAGAGAGAGACACAGAGAGAGAGAGAGACAGAGAGAGAGAGAGGGGGGGGGGGAGGAGATGAGAGGGGGAGGAAAAGCGGGGAAAGGAGAGGAGGAAGAAGAAGAGAAGAAGAGAGGAAGCAAGGAAAGAAGGAAGGAAGGAAGGAAGGAAGGAAAGAAGGAAGGAAGGAAGGAAGGAAAGAAGGAAAGGAGAGAGGGAGGGAGGAAGGAAGGAGAAAACAAAGAAGAACAGAGGGAAAGAGATAGAAAGAGACAGACATGGGGGAGTAATGAGTTTGGAACTACCTAAGTTGCTGGTCAGTAAAAAAGCATTTATTTAGTGCTTATGCTGTTTAAGGTACTATGTTAATAATCTCTGGGAATTCAAACAGAATCACAGAATTTACCATTTGTATGAGAATTCTACATCAATCTAGTCCAACCCATTTATGAAAGGAATCTCCTTTCTGACATAATTCACAAGTGGTCATCCAGGAGGAGAAAGCCACTGTCAATTGAAGCAGGTAATTTTACTCTGAGGCAGCTCTAATTGTTAGGAAGTTTTTTTCTGGACAATATCATGTGTTGGTAGGTTTTTCATTACACTTTCTCTTTCATTCCGTGTTATTAGGATTTACTCTCTTGCCAGGAAAACAAAAGATATTAATAAATTATTTGAACAGAAAGTACCTCTGTTCCTTTCTTCTCCAAATGAAATCTTATTAAATCCCAAGTTTATGTTCCCAATCATCTCTGTACTTAAGAATCTGAATCAGCAGTAGCATTTCTTTACCTTGCCAACACTATTCCCTTAAGACTTTATCAATACTTTAAGCATCTACTCCAAGAAGAGATATGTTTCTCTCATGTCCATACTCATTTCTGACCTGCAGGTCAACTCCACCTTGGGGCTTCTCTATGTCTATAACTCCACTTTGGAAAATGTAATCGGATTAAAACAACTAGGGAAAGTGTTCCTGATATTGATGCGCCAGCCAAGGGTAACAGGAAAATCACTAGACTGAGTCAGGAGACTTGGACTCTAGTTCCAATTCTGACAACTAACATATTGTATGACACTGAAGAAGTTGCTTCGCCTTTCCAGACTTCAGCCTCTTTACATGAAATGTAAGGGGGCTGACAATCTCTAAAATCTCTCAGGTTCAAGTCAATGAATCTTGTACTTGAGGCAACTAGATGGCACAATATAGGACTTGGAATCAGGAAATCTGATGTCAAATCTTCTGATACTAGTTATGTGACCCCAGCACAGTGGTTTTCAACCTGTGGGTTACGTTCAATTTGTAACAATGAAAATATATCATGCATATCAGATAGACTCATAACAGTAGCAAAATTATAGTTATGAAGTAGCATCGAAAATAATTTTATGATTGGGGGTTACCACAACATGAGGAACTGTGTTAAAGGGGAAAGTTGAGAACCACTGCCCTAGCAAGTCATTTACCCTCTCTCTCTCCACCTCAGTTTCCTCATCTGTAAATTGAGGATAATAATAGCGCCCTGTAGGAAATGATGAAGGGAATGGTTTCAGAGAAAACCTGGAAAAACTTATAAGAACTGAAGCAAAGTGAAGTAAGCAGAACCAGGAGAACATTGTAACAGCAATATTGTAACAATGATCATCTCTAAGAGACTTAACTACTCTGATCAAGACAATGAGCCAAGACAATTCCAAAGGACTCATGATGAAAAATGCTATCCACCCCCAGAGAGAGAGAGAACTGATGGGCTCCGAATGCGGACTGAAGCATATTGCTTTTCACTTTATTTTTCTAGCCTTTTTGTTGTTGTTTTGCAGAATGGCTGATACAGAAATGTGTTTTGGATGACTTCACATATATAATGAGTATCATATTTTGCTTACTTTCTCAACGGGTGAAAGAGGGGCTAGGAGAAGGGGGAGAATTTGAAACTCAAAACTTTAAAAATTAATGTCAAAAATAATTTTTAAGGGGCAGCTAGGTGGCACAGTAAATAAAGCACCGACCCTGGAGTCAGGAAGACCTGAGTTCAAATCCAGCCTCAGATACTTGTCACACTTAAGAGCTGTGTGACTGTGGGCAAGTCACTTAAACCCAATTTGCCTTGCCTTCCCCCCTCCAAAAAAACAAACAAAAATCATTTTTAAAATAAAGAAAATAATAGCACAGGGCTATCATGAAGCTCAAACTAGTTAGCACAAGAAGAATGCTTTGCAAACCTCAAAGCAATATAATGCTAGCCATTATTACTTGCTAATGTATAATGAGGGTTATCTAAAGTTCAGCTGGGCGCTGAGAGAGTTTGCCTCTGACAGTCTTTAAGAGCAGATCTGAGAAACTTCTCCCCAGTATGCAGCTTGCTTCATTCTTTGTAGTAGCAGAGGACTACAGACATGGAATATTGTACTGTACCAGTGACTTGGTTGATGTGTAGGATAGTTTTTTTGATCTGCTTATTTCCTTTTTCATTCTTTGGTACAAGCGATGGTTCAGGAGGTAGAAAGGGATGGATCTACATTGAGAATTGAAGATTATGTTTTTTAAAATTTTGTCTCAATTATCATCTGCCTTGAATTCTTTAGGTATAACCCTGTGTGTAGGTGACAGATAGGACAAGCCAGGCCCGTAAGTCATTTCAGCCTTTGGTTTGGTTCTCGTTATTCATCATAATTAAGCCTGTCAAATGGTATCAAGCAATTCAGAATTTATTTATATATTTGAGAATTTCTTCATGCTTGTGATATAGCTGATAAAATTTACCAAAATTATTGTATTTATTTAGCAAACATATACTGATCATCTACTTCATTGAAAGCAGACGTGTAGTGATCTGTCTAGACAATACATCTGCATGGGCAGATGTGTCAGAGGTAGACCTTGAGCCTAGGTATTTAGTCTGAGCTGGGCTGTCTATCCACTAAGCCGCATCCATTTTCAACATATATCTTCATTAATTCAACAATTTACTCCATTTTTTCTTTGGTCTAAAGAGAGTGGGAATAACTCCCTCCTGAGACATAAGCTCCTTCACACATACCCACCCCTGCTGCTCCCCTATTGCCCTCTAACCCTAATCCTCTATGTACTACTATGTACTTTAGTAGAAGGAAAGAACACTGAGTCAGTCACACTAGCCTTCACTTTATAGAAATAACTGTCACGATAGGAGAGTGGAGAATTTTACCCTTGACAGAGCTACTCAGCCATCCAAATGATGGATGATAGATTTTCTCTCCACATAATCTTCTGTGGCTGTAACATTCTCCTTTACTCTCTAGGTATACCTTGTTCAATTTTACTTGTCAGCCCCGATACGTGCTGTTCAATCTTTCAAGGCATGACATATAACTTATGTACTTGTATAAGGAATTCATTTCTCTAAGTAAATGGAATGGTCCATTTCCCAATTTGCAGAACAGTCTAATTGTGGCTATGACAAAGAAAGTTCATAGGACCATAATTTTAGAGATCATGTAGTCCAGCCCCCTCTTTTTTATTGATAAGGAATTGAAAGGAACAAGGAGCAGTTAAGTGACTCACCCTGGGTCACATCCTGCTAAGTGTCTCAGGCAGACTGGAATCCAAGTCCAACAATCTACCCCCAATGACATGCTGCCTCTCTCTCACAAGAGGAGTCTTTCAAAGCCTTTTCTCCTAAAGGAGAAATCCTTGGCATTATAATAAAATTATTTTGAAAGTTTTGGAAAGAATGACAAGAAGAATGAAGAGGAAGGGTATAATAAGGAACCCAAACGTGACAAGCAAATTCTTCCTATGTCATTCTTCTTAAATATGGTCTGCAGTCAGAGAAGTGCCTTTATTCACAGGAGGAGGGACAGAGATGTATTCCAACTTCTTCATCCTTGGTCTATGAACCATGAACCAACTTATCAAGTCTACATTCAGAGAATAAATACAGTAAGCAGCCACCTTGTTCTTGGGGGAAGGGTGGTTCCATTACTTAGCCGTTTATACTTTATCTAAAGAGTGTCCTTCTGTGGGAAGCTGGTTAGCTCCCAAATATCTTCCAGGGTGGGAAGCTCCTAAATATTTAATATTCTAGATTGGATTCTTCTTCACATGTCCTTAAAGAGTTTATGACAGAGGGGTGGCTAGGTGGTGCAGTGAATAGAGCATTGGCCCTGGAGTCAGGAGGACCTGAGTTCAAATCTGGCCTCAGACACTTAACACAAAAACCAGCTGTGTGACCTTGGGCAAGTCACTTAACTCCAAGTGCCCTCCAAAAAGCAAAAAAAAAAAAAGAGTTCATGACAGGCATTCCAAATTTATACCATGCTCTTCAAAGACCTAGCATATGTGTATATTAATGTACATTAAGGATTCAATAAGAATACTTTTACACTTCAAGGACTCATTTTTTCAAAGATTACCACACAATTTTAACTGTTGCCCATCTCAACTCCTCCATGGGGAAGGAAGGAAGGAAGGAAGGAAGGAAAGAAGGAAGGAAGGAAGGAAGGAAGGAAGGAAGAATTATTAATAAATAAGTATTTATTAAGCACCTACTGTGTGCCAAATACTTTACCAATACTCTCATTTGAGTTTCACAACAATCCTGGAGTTATTATTATCTCCACTAATATCCCTATTATTATTCCCATCTTCCAGTTGAGGAAAGAGGCAGACAGGGTTTAAGTGATTTGCCCAGGATCACATAGCTAGTAAGTCACCAAAGCTGGATTTGAACTCATATCTCCCTAACAAGAAGTCCACAGCTCTATCCAGTGCACCACCTAGCTGTTTTTGTCTTAACAGACAGTTATATGAGTTACTGAAGCCAGAAAAATTCTTTGTTTCATGGCCAACATTCTAGTGATAAGTTTTTCTGAACATACCTAGGCTGGTACTCAGATCAAACACATAATTAGTCACTGAGCCCACACATACTCAGAGACTTTCAGACCTGCCAGACCATGTGTTCCACAGGTAAGCTTTTGAGGATCCTGCAGAAATGATACATATATTTCCTGTTTATGGATCCCATTACTAAAGTACAACTATTTAATCTCTAAGCAGGTGTGAGAGGCACCTCTTCACTGAGAGAGACAATGTAATGATGTTAAGGTAAAATCCCCACCTCCATCAGTTACTAGCTGTGTGAATATGGGGAATTGCTTTAATTTTCCAAGCTTCATTTTCCTTGTCTGTAAAAATATGTAATAATAGATAATAATAGATAATAATACCCACAGAAGCTACCTCATAGGTAGTTATGAAGATCAAAATGAGATCACACAAAGAGATTTACGAACCTTAAAGCACCATATAAATAGCAATTACTGGAATTATTACTGAGAAAAGAAAGCTATCTAGTGAGTGGAGAAAAGATTTGCTGATTTACTAAATCATTTATGTCATTTCAATTCACTTAAATCATTTCAATTCACTTAAAACTCTCAAAGTTCCACTCTAAAGACAGAAAAATGGTGAAATGGCTGCAGTATTTGTCATCTATTGTATGGGAGCATAGGAAAAGGAGATTATTAAAAGGTAATGAGAAATTAAAAGTTCTTCTAAAGTATTTCAACTAAAAGCATCCACTTTGGAGTCATACTCCATCCTTAAAGGTCACATGATACTTAAAAGAACAAGAGGATGACAAGACCAGCCACTGGTGTGGAGCTTAGAGGGTAAGGGGAGGTACCTGAAACTTAAAATCTGGATAAAAGAGGAAGGGTACTGACAAAGACAAGGAAGAGGAGAATTGAAATGGAGGAAGGAGGGGGAGAGGGAAAAAGAGGAATAGGGGAGAGTGAAGAGGGAGGAGGAGGAAAAGAATAGGGAAGGAAAGAGGGAAGAAAAGGAAGAAGGGGGAGGGAAAGGGAGAGGGAGAGAAAGGGAGAGGAAGAGAGAGGGAGGGAGAAGGAGAGGGAGAGGGAGAGGGTAAAGGAGAGAGATAATAAACATAAAATTTGTTGGAGAGGCAAAGAAAATGATGAGGAACCAAATAAACACAAATATTTTGGTGTTAAGGAAAATTACTAAGGCAAAAAATAGTCTGTGGAGCAAAAAAAAAGCTCAAAACTATAGTGAAGTGCTAGAAGCTACTGACAGAAATTAGTTTCATTACTTATTCAGTGCCATACCAATCAAACTACCAAAAAAATATTTTATAGGGTTAGAAAAAATAATAACAAAATTCATCTGGAAGAACAAAAGGTCAAGAATATTGAGGGAATTAATGGAAAAAATGCAAAGGAAGGTAGACTAGCTACACCAGATTGAAAATTATATCATAAGGCAGCAATCATCAAAATTATTTGGTACTGGCTAAGAAATAGAGTGATGGATCAGTGGAACAGGTTTGGTGCACAAAGGAGTAGCAAATGACTATAGTAATCTACAGTTTGATAAACCCAAAACTCCAGCTTCTGAGATAAGAACTCACTATTTGACAAAAACTGGAAAATAATATGGCAAAAACTTGGCATAGACCAACATCTAATACCATATACCGTGATAAGGCCAAAATGAGCACAGGATTTAGACATAAAGGGTGATAGCATAATCAAATTAGGAGAAGAAGAACAGTTCACATTTTAGATCTGTGAAGAAGGGAAGAATTTATGACCAAACAGAAGACAGAGAAC
Organism: Pseudochirops cupreus; assembly: GCA_028627135.1. Taxonomy (NCBI): domain Eukaryota; kingdom Metazoa; phylum Chordata; class Mammalia; order Diprotodontia; family Pseudocheiridae; genus Pseudochirops; species Pseudochirops cupreus. Next base: position 165,017,348 of record CM053583.1, read on the forward strand.
ACTATTAAATGCAAAATGAATAATTTTGATTACATTAAATTAAAAAGGGTTTGCACAAAGCCAACGCAACCAAGATTAAAAGGAAAGCAGAACGCTGGGCAACAAACTTTACAGCAAGTGTCTCTGATAAAGGAGTCACTTCTCAAATATATAGAAAACTGAGTCAAATTTATAAGAATACAAGTCATTCCCCAATTGATAAATGCCCAAAGGATATGAACTGGCAGTTCTCAGATGAAGAAAATAAAGCTACCTATATTCATATAAAAATGCTCTAAATCATTACTGATTAGAGAAATGCAAATTAATACAGCTCTGAAGTACTACCTCACACCTTACAGACTGACTAATATGACAGAAAAGGAAAAGGATAAATGTTTGGATAAGATGTGAGAAAATAGGAACACTAGTGCATTGTTAGTGGAGTTATGAACTGATCCAGCCCTTCTGGAGAGCAGTTTGGAACTATGCCCCCAAAGGGCTAAAACTGTGCATATCCTCTGATACAGCAATATCACTATTAGGTCTATATCCCAAAGATACCGTAAAAAGGGGGAAAGAACCTACATATAAATATAAAAATATTTCTAGAAGCTCTTTTTATGGTGGTAAAGAACTAGAAATTGAGAGGATGCCCATCAGTTGGGGAATGGCTGAACAAGTTGTGTTATATGAATATAATGGAATACTATTGTGCTATAAGAAATGATGAGCAGACAGATTTCAGAAAAACCTGTACTTATATGAACTAATGCTGAGTGAAGTGAGCAGAAACAGTAGAATTCTGCATACTGTGCAATGACTAACTGGGATAGATTTACCTCTTTCAGCAATATAATGATCAAAGACAATTTCAAAAGACTAATGATGGAAAATACTATCCATACACAGAGAAAGAACTATGGAGCCTGAATGCAGATTGTTTTTTTCTATGTTGTAGTTTTCCACTTTTATTTTGATTCTTCTTTCACAACATGACTAATGTGGAAACATATTTAATATGACTGTACATGCGTAACCTATATCACATTGCTTGCTGTCTTGGGCAGGGAGGGAGGGAGAAAAAAAATTTGGAACTCCAAATCTTATAAAAGTGAATGTTGAAAACTATCTTTACATGTAATTGGAAAAATAAAATAAAATACTATTAAGTGGAGGAAAAAAGAAATTAGTTGTAAAACTATTTTAAGATTCAATGCTATTCATCATCAAGAAATGTAGAATTAGGGGCAGAGCCAAGATGGCAGTGTAGCAGCAGCAACATATCGCAGCTCTCACATAGCCACCCCAAAATACCCATGAAATAGGACTCTAAACCAATCCTAGAACTCCAAAACGCACACAAAGATACTTTCCACTAAAGTCAGCTCGGCTACAAGGAACCATATCAGCACTGCGAACCAAAACCAGCCTGGCCTGAAGCCCTGGCTGAGCCCTGGGGGTGGCTGGACAGGAGGAGCCAAGGAGCCTCTCTGGTGAGTGGATTAGCGGCAGCGGCAGCAGCGTTCAGAACTAGGTCAGTGTGATTTGCGAAATAGGGGAGAAAAGCAGTCTGGCCAAAAGGCCTCCAGGGCTGGAAAGCAAAAGGCAGAGGTTATGCACTCACCTCCGAGTTGCAGCTTCCACGCTCTTGGCCTACAGACAGCAGGGGGACTAAGCAATCGTTCAGAGGCCAAGTGCTCTCCCGTTGAGCGGCCTGGATCCAGATCACGGTCTTGGGTCTCGGTCCTATGAGTCTTCATTATCCAGTGAGCCGGAAGTAAGTAGGAAAGGGACCCAGCACCTTCCTGAGGGCTACAACAGCAGGGAGGACCCCAGCGATTTGGGACAGAGCTTTCCCTTCTGGAAGCAGAGCCCCACAGAGATTAAAAAAAAAAATCACAGACTGACCAACCATGAGTAAGAATAA
>CM053583.1:165019756-165036768 GCA_028627135.1 Pseudochirops cupreus
TATGTGTATATATATATATATATATATGCAATTATTATTATTATTATTGACTACATCCAACTGGAACTTGAGATACACAGGCACTGCAGTTGGGAGATCCATCCTGCCCTACCAAAAAGTGACATAGGAGAGAACAGACTGGGGGAGGGGAGAAATACTGGGATGGCTGTTTTGGGGTGGTAGGCGGGGGAAAGACGGGGAGAAAAGATGTAACTCAAAAAAAATTTAATAAAGAATCTCATATAAAAAAAAAAAAAGAAAGTGGTGCCATTCTATATAGCTTCAACAGTCAAGCTATCCTCAAGTATGGATAACTGAAAGAGGTGACACAAAGCACATGTTCCAATAATTATTTCTTTCCATGACTTTTTATTAAAATAAATGACATAAATATTTACTATTTGTTATATGAGATGGATAAAGGATAGAACTACTAATCAAGATTTGAGAAGAAGAAAAAAAACAACACCTAGGTAAAATCAGTTGTGTTCCTTATTAAACCTTGCATCTTATCAAGTAACTTTCATGTTCTCCAAAACCTATGTAGAAAATTTACCCTAACTCCCTTTCCTCCAAAGTCAGAAGACTGCAGGGCTATGATCCTGAGTCCTCTGGTGTCCCAAGGAACAAAGAGGCTAGCTGTCACTTCATGTCAGTCTTTCCATGTTCCCCCAAGACATGAAAATCCTCTACAGTTTTCTTGCAAAGCTAAGACTATCTATCTCCATGTCCCAGAACTTCTCATTCCACTACAATTGCTTAGAATTTTCTTTGATGATCAAAAACAGCAAATCCTCTTTGTTTTCACTCTTGAAATAGCTCAAGGAGACATATCAAAAGACTATCTTTTTTTTTCAAAGAATGATAATCTACCTCAGCTACATTAGCAACAGAGCCATTCAACAACCTTTCCAAAGGTCTCCTATTAACCAGTTTTCAGTTCCCTCCACACTTTTCTTAAAGTAGCTCTGACATTGCCCTGCTAAACATTTTAAGTACATTTTAAAGAACAAAACAGGAGTTACTTTTTAAAAAAGTAATATTATACAATGGTTTCCTCATAGCCACAAATGTTGTTTATAGGATGGGAACATTCTTTGCTTACTTTTCCAAGAAGTTAATATAGATTTAGATGTAAAATGGGAATAGAATATAATTTTTTTTAAATGGGAATGTAGTGTGTAGTTGAGCTAGTAAAGTGTGAAACTTGTGTCTGACCACATCTGCTTCATTCGGAGCTCAATGATACCTGGACCTTAGAGACCATAACATTGCTGGCACGGAAGGGTAACAGCTAATGAATGGGTAGCTATTTTCAAATGAGTTATCTCACCTTCAGTGCTCTCTTCTGCTTCACTGCAAATTCTCTCAGGACAACATGTAGTTGCTACTTAACAAGGATTGGGAGTAGAGTTTTGCCACAATCTTCTCCCATCCTGGCCACGTGGCAGCAGTGAGCATATGGAATCTCAAGCATATGTCCTGACCTTGACTTTGGGGCTCTTTTGGCATTTTGCTCCTTTCTTTTCTTAGTCGAACTAGTACCTCTATGAAATTGTGAAAACTGGAAGGCCACCCTTTGAGGGATTGGGTCCTATTGGTCAGAGTTAGTTGGTAGTAAGGAAAGGAGTCTTCAGCTACTACTCCAGTATTCCTGGAGAAGGTGGTAGTTACCACCAAGAGAATTGGCCCAAGCCTGACCCACTTTACCCAAAGAAAGGAAAAAAGCAGGATGGATGATGTAAAACCAAAGCAAAATGTTGAATGACTGTTTGGCAACCTTCCAAATGGCTTCTGATGAGCTTTAAGTATCTGCTTCCTAGCAGACTATAACAGCAGTTATAACTTAAGCCCTTGTTTTAAGTCATTCTGTCAATGCAAGCCGAGTCTTTTTGTATTTTAGCATTTCTTTTGTGTATAAGAAATACCTGTCCCATGCTCAGTTCATATTAGAACAACAATAATAACAACAGATATTTATATAGCACTTGAAGATTCACAAAGCACTTTTAACATATTCTGATTTTATCTTCACTACAACACTGTGATATAGGGGCTCTTATTATCTCCATTTTACAGATAAGAAAATTAAGCCTGAGAGTGCCCAGGCAGAATTTGAACTCTGGTCTTCCTGCTTCCAAGTTGTTATATCTATAGAACAACTGCTGTATCTATGTTTCTCTATCCCAAAATTTAAGACATCAACCAAAACCTAAGCCTTAAGCAATTTGTCCAGGAGTACCAAGATAGGAGATAGGAGGAACACAGCTAACAAACCAAAGAACATTGAGAAAAAGGAGCCAATGGGGGGTGGCTAGGTGGCACAGTGAATAGAGCACCGGCCCTGGAGTCAGGGGGGCTGGCCTCAGACACTTAACACTTACTAGCCATGGGACCTTGGGCAAGTCACTTAATCCCAATTGCTCTGCCTTCTCCCCTCGAAAAAAAAAAAGAAAAAAACCACTAGTTGTATGACCTTGGGCAAGTCACTTAAACCCAACTGCCCTGCCTCCCACCCTCCAAAAAGCAAAAAAAAAAAAAAAAAAAGAACTTAATACACTCCAACCTGTAATACCATATAATATTAAGGTGAGGAGTTTTAAATTTTATTGCACTACTAATTCCATTTTGAATAAAGCCACAATTATGTAGAGTGATTTCAAAGATTCAATAAGCATTAATTGTGTATTATTACAGCTGACATTTATGTAGCACTATCTCAACTTTATAAATAAGAAATCTGAGTTTCAAAGATACAAAATTACACCTAGAAATCCAACCCATGTCTATTGTAACTCCAAGTCTAGTGCTCTTTATACTCCACTGCACAACACTACCTTTCAACAGTCAGTAATTAATAAACATTTATTAAGCACCTATTGTATGCCAGGGGCAGCTAAGTAATGTAGTCAATGGAGCACTGGAACTGGAGTCAAGAAGATCTGAATCTGAATCCAGCCTCAGACCCCAGCTGTGTGATCCTAGGCAAGTCACCTAACCCTAATTTGCCTCAGCTCCCCATCTGTAAAATGGGGACACACTGGAAAAGGAATTGGCAAACTACTACAGCATCTTTGCCAAGAAACCCATAGACAAAATCCATGGGGTCATGTAGAGTCAGACGTGACTGAATGACTAAACAATAACAACCATATACCAGGTACTGTGCTAAGAGCTGGGGATACAAAAAGAGGCAAAAACAGTCCCTGCCCTCATGGAGCTTACAATCTCATGGGGGAGACAACATGCAGACAAATATACACAAAGCCAGCTATATACAGGATAGACAGGAAATATCAGGGTGAAGGAAGAAAGAAAGGTTGGGGAAAGCTGCCTATAAGAAGATAAGTAGCCTTTGGAGAACCAAAATTAAAATTTATGTACATGTAAAATGGTGTAAATTTGATTTATCAACTCAGCTTCATTCCCTCCTAGAGCTGATTTAAACAGAAGCATAATAAATTGTCTTCCATCCACAAAATGTAGTGGTGTCAAGCCATGAGGAATATTTGTGAATTTCCAAGCTGATGCCCAGATCACTGAAAAGCTGAGATTTAAGTGAAACTGAAAGCTTCTGGAAGCTTTTTTTTTCATTAGCACCAGAATGGCATCCTCCAAAAGAACAACACATTTGTTCAGACCCTCTCAAAATTTATAAGCAAAGTCTCAAAACTGAACTGAATAAACAGCCATTCTGAAAAGATTTGGGGCAGAGCCGGAGCCCAACTCAATGCTGCTTGGGATAGTGCTTCATTGAAAGCCAAAGATGCTTTAAAGGATTTCCTGCTAGATCATAAGGTCTTCTCTCTTCAAACTGAGCTCACAGGATCATAAGCTTAGAGACCAGAGTTCAATCCCCTTATTTTAAGGATGAGAAAATGGAGGTCCCCAAAAGCTTATGTAATCTGATTAATGTCACACAGGTAGTTAGTGCCAGCTGGGGGATTTAAACACTGGTCCTCTACATCCAAATCCAGTGGTCTTCCACTGTCCAACACTGCCTCTTAAACTCCTTAAGACAATTAACTGTATTCACCTTGCTCTTTCCCCACCCCAACCCCAGCTAACACAAGATACCTTGTATATCATCTCCATCTCCTTCCTTTTCCTGGATTCCTTCAAGTCCCAGCAAATACCCCACCTTCTATTGGAAACCTTTCCCAACCTCTTTTAGTGCCTTCCCTCTGTTGCTTCTCTCCAATTTATCCTGCCTATAACTTGTTTGTACATAGTTGTTCGCACGTTCTAGCTCCCATTAGACTGGGAGCTCCATTGAGATGAAGGGCTGGGTTTTGGTTTTTTGGGGGTTTTTTTGCCTTTCTTTGTACCCTCAGAGCACAGCACAGTGCCTAGCCCAAAGTATTTGCTTGCTGACTGACTGAAACTGTAGGGGCTCAACAAATAAGTATGGAATTGCATTATATAATTTCATGTTGGATTTCTTGATTCATGTTGAACAGTGCTATGTTCTAGATAGGAACTGTATTTTAGCTACTTGGGATGAGTCTGTCAATCAGGAAAGACTATCCATAGTCCCAGATGGTGCGTGTGTGTGTGCATGCACGCTCGTCTATAAAATCTAGATATCACATCCATATGCTTCTGCAGCAGTGGCAAAATACATTCTTTCAAATCAAAATGGCGTCTGGTCTACGTGCCTTCTGCCGATATCCACAATCCATCCAAAGCAAGCCAGTTTTATTTTCACTTTAATACTGATGCAGAGAGCCACTAACATCTGTGGGTTCCTGTCAGATTCTCCATGGGCCTTTTATGACAAATCTTTCTCACTGTGCCCAGACCTCTAAAGAGTAGCCTTCCACAGGCTATTCCCACAGCTGCCTATCTCCTTGGAGGGGAAACCAGGTCTAATGAGAAGGCATGAAAAAACAACCTATAGAGAAGGGGATATGGAAGAAGGACTTAGTGGGCAATACCACCCATCTAACCCTCAATTTTGAATTTCAGAACTTTTCAAGTTCATTTACTAAAGAAGAGTACAGTTGGGTCTTTTTTTCCTGAATCAAATTGTCTGCAGCTATTTTTTTCTCACCAAAATCATTCCAAAGCTGCATTATACCAATCCTTTAAAAACATTACTGCTATATATCAGTACTTTGTGCCTTCTCTCCCTGGAGCTGTTAAGCCACAATCAGATAACATTTCCAGGATACACATTCAGCACCTATCATTTTTGCCAAGAAATGTCTCCCTCTGTACAGTTTTGACAATCACTTTAATACATGAAATGTTGAGGGTAAGAGACTGCACTAATCAAAATAACCCCATATGTAACCAAATGAGTACCATGGTCAGGAAACTGACCTCTAGCTTTCTCAGACCTCTTAGTACAATCTCAGATTTCACGCCCAATCCAGCTAAGTCCCCGGCATAGTAAACAGTAGCATCTGGCTTTCATGTGGGATGCTATATACAAAGGGCTGGTCCATAACTTTAGTCTCCTTCAGGCATTTAGATGGATGGGCTAAGAGCCCAGTGTGTTATAATAACCCTGAAAAGCTTTTGGCTCTGACTGTGAACACATTAGCATTAACTTAAATCTGTTGCTTTGTTTACTACAAGAGATATTTGCTTGCGCTTTCTGGCTAAATGGAATCAGTTAGGGAGACCCAAGTTTGAAAAAAATTAAATCTACAGTTGGCAACAGCAGCTTTTCACCAAAGCTCACAATGAGCAATATCTGTATTTCGTGACCTTCTAAGGAACATTCATGACTAATCATTTGCCCTTTCCTGTTTTCCTCCTTAACCTGGAAGCCTGAGACAAGTGATGGTTTGCATGATTCCTCGAAGATGTCACCATTTAGAAATGCCATACATGCAGCCCTTGTTCCCAGTCAAAAACTTCGAGTTGCCTAGAATAGTGCTCCAATTATTCTTAGAGAGGCCATGCAGAGCTATGAAGACTAATTTCTTCCAGTACCTCATCAGTGTCTATATTGCAAGGGTAGGTACCCTCCCTTCACTAATGCAATCTAATGGTTGCAGCTCAAGGAAATAACCCATAACTACCACAGGTAGGGTTTCTAACAAATGGGTTTAAATGGCACCTGATCTGTTTATTGCTTTTACAAATGGGTGCAAATGCTATCCTGGATCAATTTGTAACATTCATCCAGATTTAAATAGGCTCAAAATGAATTCCTGAATCTCATGATGCCTGGACAAAATGAGATTTGGTAATTAACAGATGGGCATCCATTTGCCATTATGAAGCAGAATAATGCTGTGTTGTCTTTTAAATTACATTACATTTATTAACAGACATTGCCATGCTCTGTTCACTTGCTCCATTAATCAATCAACAAGCATCTACTGGGAACCAATCTCTGCCTTGTAGTGTTCTTGGCACTTTGCAATAATTCAAAACAGGATGAAGATTAAAGATTTCATTTTTAAGTCACATTTGTTAAAAATGATGTTGACCTTTAAAAGGGGAAGGCACAGTGCTTGTGAATAAAAAATAAAACATCTGTGTGATTCCCCAAAACCAAGTGAAATAAATTCCTAGAGATTTCCATATTAATTCAATTTTGTCATGCCTGAACAAAATTTTAAAGGGACAAGTCACTTAACCTCTCTTGACCCCAGTATCTTCATCTGTAAAATGTGGGAGTTGAACAAAATGACCTCTAAGGTACCTATGACCTCGGAAACTGAAACTAACAGCAAAAGTGAAAGCTAGAATTGTGAGGGGTAGCACTTGAACCCAGGCCTTCTATCTGCACCAGAGCGCTTAGTTATACTTAAGATTTCCAGTTAGACAAAGAGCTGCCCAATACTTTCTAATGATTCATTATTTGGAAGAGCAGCAATATCAAGAGATTTTTGCCTGGTCCACATCTTAACCATAAATAACCTGTTTGGTATAACAAATAGAGGGCCAGCCAAAGTACTGGGAGGACAGGTTCAAATGTTTGAATATGGACAATTCACTTCATCTCCCAGTGGTTCAGACACTCTCTAAGACTATAGATCAAATATGAGTTAGTAACCTGTATAGGGGGAATTTCCCTTTCCAGCATTCCTTATAGGCCCAGACAAACAAACAAAAAAGTTACCATCTTAAGAAATGTGATATTATACAGGCACTGGGGTTGGGAGATCCGTCTTGCTCTACTGGAAAGTCAGAGGGGTGATGGGGGAGGATATAGGAGAGAGCAAATTGGGGAAGGGGCTATACAGTGGGATCGATGTTTTGGGGTTGTGGGTAGAAAGACAGGGAGAAAATTTGTAACTCAAAATCTCGTGAAAATGAATGATGTAAACTAAAAACAAACAAAAGTCAATTAAAAAAAAGAAATGTTATATTAAACATATATGCAGACCATTTTGTTGAACGTGTGTATACACAGATCTCAATGTGCTTTATAAGTGATCTGATAAAAGACTCTCAAGGGGAAGGTGCAATTTCACGGAACTTATTTTTCTTAGAAAAGGTACCAATGCTAAATTAATAAAACCAAGGATAACTGGATGCTGACTCTTACTAATTTAGTAAAAGGATTAACTGTTTTTTTGTTGACTAGCATAAAGCACTTACTGGGAGGGGGTTCAAATCTAGGCTCTTTGACTAAACAAGTGAGAATTGGGGCAAGTCACTTAATCTTTCTCAATAATAAAATTATGGAATTGGATTAGACAATCTGAGGTTCCTCCTAGCTCTGAAGCTATGATCCTACGATCCCATGAACCTCTCTGGGACTCAGAGACATGGTATGTTACGCTGAAGAAAAAGATGACAGGAAGTCCCATCTCTGACATATACTGCCTATGAGAACCTGGACAAGTCACCTGATCCCTTTAAGGGGATACCTTACACAGAAGTCACCTATCTGCTTTGGTAGAGAGAATTTCTTACTGGAAGTTTCTTCTGCCAAAAAAAAAAAATCACCTCCTCCCTCCTCAGAAAGGTCTCTTTAAGTTCTAAATCTTACTTAACTCAACTATCTCATTTTGCAAATGAGAAATTAGGGCCCAGCAAAGGAAGTAATTTGCCCAAGGTAAATGATGCCAAACTCACTTCCTCTGACTCCAAATTCTAGCTGTCTGGTAGCCTTGGACATCACTTGAACCCTAAGCCTTGACTTTTTCAATTGTAAAATACACAGATTGGACGAGAAGATATCCTAGGTCCCCTCAGATTTAAAAATCTCTCAATCACTAATTGGCAAGTATCTTCAAATAAAATCAAAATACCATATAGTGTTACTTCACTCAAATTCAGGGAGGCCCCTGAATTAAATAAGGCCTGATTGAAGAATGGAGTGAAACATCATTTCCCCCACCCACAAGCACAGGTAAGAATGATTCTCCAGATAAGGTACCACTCAGCTGAAATGTAGTTTTTGGCATGGAGCCCTCAAGAGGTGTGGTCAGAGGGGTGGAGCAGAGAAGGAAAGATTGAATCCTACAAATATCTCTAAATCATAGGTTTTGAACCTGGGGACCCTTCAACCTTGGGAGTCCATGGAGAGGTTTCAATCTAATTTGAATCTGTCTTATTTTTTTTTAGCACTGTTTTCTAGCCATTACCAATCCAGTGGCCCAGCTACTGGTTCACCCTGCTCTCCCCATCACCATCTACTTGCCCAAAGGATGAATAAACTTGTATGGTGAAAATATCACATCTTTATTTTCACTAACCTTTAACTGAAATTGAGAATTTTCCTCAATTATTTAAAAACACTACTCTGAGGCGGCCATTGGCTTACCAGTCTTTCAAAGGGATTGATGGCACAGAAAGGGTTAAGAACTTCTGCTCTAAATGCCTATAAGTGACATACTGACCTGTTCTCTCCTAAAGAATGTAGCAAAGATGCTATAGCTGACTCCTTGAATAGTCAGGATGAAGTGGGAAACAGGACTACTGGTCCTGAGGCTTTGACAAGACATAATCTTAGGTGTACCCAAGAATATAGAGAAAGGACAAAAAGAGAAGTCTCTAGTCTTTTATACCCCAGGGACATTAGGTGAGGAGAGGATCTCCTCACCAGTACTGTCCTCAAAAGAGAATAGAGCCCACTCTGTATTAGAGCTTACTCAAATGTGCAGATCAAAGGCACGACAAAACAGTCCATCTCCACTACACAGTGAAAGTGGAATCAAGGGTGGGGCCCCAAGCTTGTCCATTGTTTGATGTTCTCTGACTTAATAAATGGACAGGGAGAGCCCTTCTGTCACAAGCCTCTATTAAGTGGAAATAGAAGGCTCATGTTTTCTATCTATCACCTCCACTCACTCACCCAGAAGCTTCTTTAAACCCCAAAATGTTTCCAAAATCAGTCAGGGGTTCCTCACCTTAGACTTGATCCAATGATCTCACACACTCACACACTCAAACACACACACACACACACACACACACACACACACACACACACACACACACACACACACACACACACACAAATTGTCCCTAGTAGTTAAGGTTGCCTTATATTTGGAGACAAAAGCCCAGCTTCTTGCTTTTGCTTTATATAAGAGCATCACTGCTTTTGCTAGGGTCCTGGGTTTATGGCAGAGCAGCTCCCCATTTCTTCATGCCTAGCACCTATTTACAGGACCCCCAAACCAAAGGGAGAATTAGGACTGGAAATGACTTGAAGAAGTTATCTGAGATCTCCCTCCTGCCCCGCCCCTTCCTGCAGGACCACACCTAATCCATCTCAGGCAGATGTGATGCTTCTAGCTTAGAGTCTAGCACTGGTTTATTTTCTTATAACATCCCTTCTTTGGTGGGGGGGGGGGGGGGGGAGGAGGAGGAGGACAGAGTTCTTGTTGCCAGAGAACAACCCCAGGGGTTAAAACTGAAGAGTCTTTGCAGCTTTTTATTCAAATAGTGTTCACAGCAGGAAATCCAGTCCATTAAATTGCTGGGAAAGGAGGGGAGCTCCATCATTCTTCTATATGGAGCACCTGCTCTGACAGCTGATCCTGCCTAATTTGAATCTGCCTTATTTTTTTTTAACGCTGTTTTCTAGCCATTACCAATCCAGTGGCCCAGCTACTGGTTCACCCTGCTCTCCCCATCACCATCTACTTGCCCAAAGCAGAATAAGGGTGGCACCTTGGAAATGGGCTCACAGATCTACCCAGTAACCTAACACAAGTGGTGAAACAACACCCGACCCCCTCCCTTGCTTTAGCAACCTTACACACACACATACACACACACACACACACACACACACACGCACACACTCACACACTCTACTCAAGTGTTTAGAAACCTGAAAACGCTTCACTTCACCCAATCTAAGGCAGTAAGTCCGTTCGTGTGTTTAGAATCCTGAAATCGGTTCGTTTTAACCCAATTTTAAAACCCGATCCACCCGTTATAAAAATAGAACGGGAAAACACATCGGGGGGAAAATTAAGCAAGGAGGAGAAAGCTGGTGGGGACGTGTCCGCACACGCGCTGCATTTCTGGTCCAGGACCCGCAACCCTGCTCTAGCTCCAGATGATCGAGGGAGATGTTCACAAAGAGCCGCAGCCTCCCCAGCCCGGGCTCACCACCACCACCGCCACCCCACACTCCGCTCCACCCGAGTCTTCTCTGTCTGGAAATCCCTGTGAACCACATCTCCTTGAAGTACTTACTGCGAACAGCAGCCCTGCTCTCTGCAATGTGTCTGGGAGTCAGCCAGTGATGTGGGAGGAGGCTGCGAGCGGGGCAATCAGAGCGCACGGGGGCCCCAGCTCCCGCCGCCAGAGCTTCCCTGCGGGCTGATGTCTCCGAGACAGCAGCCCCGGGAGCAGACTTTCCGATTACAGCTCGCGTACTGTAATCCATGTGTTTTTGGCTGGCCAGTCCCAGCTGCCCGCCCCGCACCACATGATCAGCGCTGACATCAGATCAGCCCCAACGTGACAGCCCATCACCCAGCCTCGTCTACACTCCTCCATTGCATCCTTGGGGTAGCTTTGGATGGCGCTTGGCAGGTGGCTTGGTTCCCCCGCCCTTCTCCCAGTTCCTTCCGATTTATTTTTTATTTTATTTTTTTGGAGAAAGCTCTAAAAGTAAGACAAGCCTTCGGATTTGTTTGCAGCCAGAATTTACCAGACATATGGGGAGCAACTAGAGCCTCGTGTTTGGTTCATGGAAACAGAGGGATGAACCACTGTCTAGAAGCCAAAACCATGGAAGTGATTTCATGTGTAAATAACTACCAAACTCCCACCTTCCAAGAGATCGTCTTTCATAACATAACAAGTTCTCTCTCTCTCTCTCTCTCTCTCTCTCTCTCTCTCTCTCTCTCTCTCTCTCTCTCTCTCTCTCCCTCTCTCTCCCCCTCCCTCCCTCTTTTCCTCTCTCCCTCTCTCCCTCTCCCTCTCTTCCTCTCTTCCTCTCTCCCTCTTTCTTCTTTCCCTCCCTCTCCCTCCTTTCCTCCCTCTCCCCCTCCCTCCCTCTAGCCAGGCTGCTTCTGGTCCATGGAAGATAGGGTTCTGGAGCTGGAGAGGAATAAAGTAATAGCGGCACCCCGACTTAGAATCCTGAAAAGGCAAGAAAGCTTAATTAAAACCATTTCAAGCCACCCCGCCCTACCATTCACTGCTGAGAAAACCAAAAACTCCTTGGAAGGTCAAGATCTTTCTATCTTTCCTCTTTCCATCTGGCTTGCCCTTGTGGTCTGGCCTCAGCCACCATGAGGAACAGAGGATATACTGTTTCCTTGTTTTCCCAGTGCGATTTAAGGGAAAGAAAAGATCAATTCCTTTTTCATGTGGCTGTTGGCTCTGAGCCCTGTCTCAATTTCAATTTCAACAAGCATTTATTAACGGTCCTCTATATGTCATGCACTGGAGATACAAAGACAAAGTATAAAACAGTCCCTGCCCTCAAGGACCTTACATTCTTCTTCTTTTTAGTTTATATTCTACTTGGAGTGGGGAGAGGGATATGCAAAGTAAATGCAAAATATGTACAAATTATTTTGGGGGAGAAGGGGGATCTTTGGTAACAGGAAGATCAGAAAAGACCTCCCACAGGAAGTTGTCCTTGAGCTGTGTCTTCAAAAGAACTAGGAATTTCAAGACACAAGGTGAAAAAGTAGAATGTTGCAGACTTGGGAGACAGGCGCAGTGGTGGATAATGGAACATCATGCATTAAGGAGAGCAGGAAGACAGCAAATAGGCCTCTTTGGCATGACTTTAAAGTGTATGAAGGTAGGTAATGCAAAATCAGTCTGGAATGATGATTTGGAACCAAACTGTAAAGGGCTTTAAAAGGGCAGCTAGAGGAGTGTTTACTTCATCTTGAAGGTTGTAATAAGATAAGGGAGCAAAAGATAAGTTATACAGAGTTAATTGGAAATGAGGTGCTAGCCTCTTTATAATTTCTGGTGCCCAACCCCAACATAATCATAGATGCAGAGATTTTGAGTTGGAACAGACTTTAGAGGCCATCCAGAGCCCTCATTTGACAGAAAAAGAAACTGAGACTCAAAGAGGTTAAGCAAAGAGATCATACCAATAGTGTCAGAGGCAGGATTTGGACCCAAGTTTTCTTAATTCCAAGTCTAAGACTATAATGAGAAGATGGGACTCATTGGGAAAGACCTTGATGTTGGGGAAGACTGAAGGCCAAAGGACAAAGAGATGACAAAGGATGAGATGGATAGATAGTGTCACCGAAGCAACAAACGTAAGCTTGAACAGACTTTGGGAGATAGTGGAGGATAGAAGGGCTTGGGGTGTTATGGTTTATAGGGTCATGAAGAGTAGGACACAACTGAACCACAGCAACAGTACTACATTAGAAGACCTCCTTCCTCCCAATAGTTCTGTGAGGTTGGGAACATGAATATTTTCTATATCCATTTCACAGTTCAGGATATTGAAGCTCAGTAAAAGTTAAGGGACTTACCCCTCATCAAATGGATAGTAATTAGAGGAGATAGGGATTGAACTCAAATGTTCTAAGGACAGCACTCTTTCCACTAGACTACATGATCTCCTATAATTTTAGCAAGCTTCTTCTTAATTACACAGTGAGGAATGGGAGAAAGGTAATATCTGAGTCAACAGTAACCAAAGCCAGCCAAAGATTTATAGATCTAAGTCAACAAGGTGTATTAACAAGCACCAGAGCAGACCTAGGATGGTCTGCTAGCACAGGTTCTTTGAGAAATTAGCATAGAGATTCAACAGACAGGGCTCCTACTATCTGAACAAAGTAATACAACCAACTACGTATGCCACCAGACCAGGAGAGCACAAACCTCTGAGCAGTTGGGGGGTGGGGGTGGTTCTTAATAAATGGCTACTCAGAGTTCCATCCAGGGAATCAAAAGAATCCTTCTCATCATGAATGAACCCCCAAAGTAAAATACCAACCTCCTAAGATATATAGTTTTCAACTAATAGACTCAGAGACAGAAGGTACCACAACCCTCATGACTCAGTACCTAATTAACTTGTACCAAAAGGTGTGATAGCCTTCCAACAAGCAAGCCTCCCCCAAAGCAAGCTCTTCCTTAGGCAAGTTCTTCCCCCAATGGGCTCTATGTCTCTCAGGATGTATCACAGCTGGACCAGAGCTCAAAGCAATAAGACATTTGCGACTGAACACATGTGGTCATATGGGCTTATTAATGGACAGGGAAGATCTTCATATTCCATTAACATTACGCAAGGTGAACTAACAATACCTAAAGCCAGAGCCAGGCAGCACTGTTAGCAAAGGCACATTCTTGAAGTACAAATGGCAGGGGAGTCTTCTTTAGCACCCACACCCATATGGATGATCAGTCCCTGACCCAGACTGCCATTTTGTGAGATGTCCAGCTTCTCTTGTGACTTCCCAGATTCTACCATCTCCTCCCCCAAAACTCCAACTTCTCCAACCCCACCCTTTTCCAGCTCTCCTTTATGTGTTTGTCTTTCCCCATTAGAATGGAAGATCCTTGAGAGTAGAAATGGGCTTTTTCTAGAATTCAGCATAGTACCTGAAATATACTAAATCCTTAATAAATTATCAATCTATCCATCTACTTACCTACCAAACTATTTATAGATCTTACCTCATACTATCTTGTTTCAATACCTTATCTTACCTGTTGGAATGTAATAAGTTCTTGAGAACAAACACAGTTTTTAAGACTTTATGTCACACAGTGCCCAACCATACCTTGCATGTGGTGTTAACTGGGCTTATTCTCTGGTGAAAACAAGAAGTTAGCCTTCTACAGGAGCTATGTTCTTATCAACATAATAACAAGCAACAGGATTGTCATTATAGAGAAAAATCATCTCCCTGATACCAGGACAAGGAAATCACTTCAATTTTGCATCTCAGCTCACAAATGGATATCTGATATTTCTAACAACTGGGATTACAGTTTTATATATTTTCCATTTAAGATGGAAATATTTAGAGGCGCCTAGGTGGCACAGTGAACAGAGCACCGGCCCTGGAGTCAGGAGGACCTAAGTTCAAATCTGGCCTCACTTACTAGCTATGTGACCTTGGGCAAGTCACTTAACCTCAATTGCCCAACCCTCTCCCCTCCAAAAAAAGCCAAAAAAAAAAAAAGAAGCATCTAACTTGGGGTGAGTAGGTGGCTTAGTGAATAGAGCACTAGCCCTGAAGTCAGGAGGACTTGAGTTCAAATTTGACCTCAGACATTTAACACTTACTAGCTGTGTGACCTTGGCAAGTCACTTAACCCCAACTGCCCTCCAAAAAAAAAAAAAGCAAAAAAAAAGATGGAAATATTTATCTTGTCCCTAAATTAATAAGGAGCCCACTTTAAGAGTACAGGACAGAAGCATGACCTACTAGAGGAATAAGCACCAGTATTTTTGAGATTATCCTGTAGAAGAGGTAATGAAATGAAACTGATATTTTCTCTTTTTTACTTATCCTTCCTTGGGAATATCTGAGTTGCTGACCTTTTACTTTAAGAAGCTAATTAACTTTGAGAAGGAGACGAATCATACCTTTCAGCTATTCCTCTGAATAAAGCATGCCAACAAGAGATGACCTTTGTTACTTTCATCTCTTATTGTCCGTTCTAGGCTTTGCTTTTTTTGTTGTTATTTTACAACATGTTTTTTTTTTTCTTACATCATAGGAAACGTGAGCAGCATGTATTTTAACTATGAAAAGATTGTTGGCACAACTGAGCCTTGACTTCTTTTGGTCCAGACCTATGATTTCATTAACCTCCAAATACTTCCAATGTGGAAAGTTCCTCCATGGATCTATATTGATGACGTATCTGTAATTTATAATCTTAGAGAGCTTGGAGATTACTGGTTAAGTGATTTGCCCACAGTGATTTAGCTAGTATGTGTAAGAGGAAAATTTTGAACTCAGGGCTTTCTCATTCCAAGACTAGCCCATTATCCTATATACGGTAGTACGAGTGTCTTTGTGGTTCATAAAAATGGAATGTGAAAATAGATGCCAATATAAGCAAATGAGCCAGATGTTAGAGAAGGCCATATTATACACCGTAGCCATTAAAGCATATGGGCATAGTGGGGGTGGTACGCAGACAGGATGACCTAAGTTCAAATCTGGCACTAGACATTTAGTAGCTATGTGGCCTTAGTCAAATCACTTAATGGCAATTGTAAAGTGAAGATAATAATAGTTCCTACCTCACAAGGTTGTTGTGTGGATAAAATAGGACAATATTTGTAATCCTTTGACACATAGTAGGTGCATAAATGATAGCTATTATTATCATTTTTAAGAGAGATTTTTCTTTCCCCAAATATTTACTACTGTATCTACACTGGACATTTAATGAGAATTGCCTGTTTACCACCATCGGGGAACTGAATTTTGACCAACCCTCCATCCCAGGAGGCCCAAGTGTTTGACAACATTTCCTCCAAAACAGTAGTTCTCAACCTTCCTAATGCTGCAACCCTCTAATACAGTTCCTCATGTATTAATTAATTGATTATTTATAATAACATATAATGTTATATATTTATTATATATAATAATAATTAATTAATTCCTCATGACTAATTAAAAATCAGTCAGCAAACACTTATTAGCTCCTACTGTATGCTAGGCACTGTGGACACAAAGACAAAAAAAATGAAATAACCTCTGACCTCTAGAAGCTTCCATTCTATTGGGGGAGACAGCATGCATACATGTAAGTATATGCAGAATAAGTTCTAAATAAATAAAGCTATCTAGGGAGGGTGGCCACTAGCAGTTGGGGGTTGTTGAGTTAAAGAACAGGAAACACTTTGTGTAGTAGCTGGGTATTAAGCTGTGCCTTGAAGGAAGTGGGAGATTCTTTAAGTCAGAGGTGAGGAGAGAGCATATTCCAGGCATGGGGGATGACCAATACAAAGACACAAAGAGGGAAGATGGATGTGTGAGAAAAAGAGAGAAGACCAATTTAGAAAGGTCATAAATTTTGGGAAGTTGGATAACGTATAATTTTGGAAAGATAAAGGCAGCACTGTTTGGTAGATACTGTGCTTGACATGAAGTCAGAAAGATCTGAGTTCAAAACCAACCTCTGATGCTTACCAAAGATACTCTCAGAAAGTGATTTTAATTTTAACTCTCTGCGCCCCAAGCAGTCTCTAAGACTAACCAATCTCCAAGCTATAAATAATTCTAAGTTAAAGAGAAGTTTTGATCTGCATCATAGAAGGACCTCCCACACAAAAGAAGTCTCCTGATTGTCAAAATAGTTACAAGATGCAAAATAAATAAAATGGACCGAGAGAATTCTGGTTAGATCTTTGTTGTTGTTCAGTCATTTCCAACTCCTCGTGACCCTATTTAAGGTTTTCTTGGCAAAGATGATGGAGTGGTTTGCCATTTCCTTCTCCAATTCATTTTACAGATGAGGAAACTGAGGTAGACAGGGTTAAGTGACTTACTCAGGGTCAAAGAGCTAATAAGTGTCTAATGCCATATTTGAACTCAGGAAGAAGAGTTTTCCTGGCTCCCAGGACAGTGCTCTATTCACTTCACCACCTAGCAGCCTTCTAGTTAGAGCTCAGA
>CM053583.1:165037268-165095773 GCA_028627135.1 Pseudochirops cupreus
CCTTTGTTGGGCCCTGGGAAAGGTCTGGTGAATCCGTTTGGCTTTCCTAGAGCATCATGCCACATAAAGCAGCCATACTACGCAATAAACTCCAGTTGTTCCCCCTTACCTCTAGAAGAGGAACTAGAACCGGGATTTCATAGATGCAGTAACCAGATGAAGAAACTCCCACTACCAATGCAGTTCTTCTGCACTTTCCCCCAAATTTGTAATCTTGGACAGTTAGCTGCCTTGGACGCTGAAAGGTTGAGCTTTGCTCAGGGCCATGTGGCCAGTATGGCCACTAGATGGCGAAGTGGACGAAGCATTGGACTTTGTACACAGGAAGACCTATGTTAGAATCCAACCTCAAATGCTTTCTAGCTATGCGATGCCTAAGCAAGGGACTTAACCTTCCTCAGTTTCCCCATCCTCATATAATGAGAATTATAAGTATACCTATACATACATACATACACACCCATCATATATACATTATACACACACACACACACACACACATATCAAGTGATGTGCCAATTTTCTCCCTTCTATACTTCTATACCAGTGGTATCCCACACAAATAGAAATGGGAGCAAGTAGCCCATACATCAAGATGCCTGGGGGACTTGGAAAACTACACATTTTACATGTTTCTTTTTTTACGCATACATTCACATATTAAAACCAGGTAGGAACCACATTTTAATCTGGCTCTCAGTGCACTCAAGAGTACTGTGGGTCTCATGAGGCAGGGACGTGTTTGACACCTCCTCTTCCTCTTAGGGGCAAATATGAACTCCTATTTGAACTTTAAAACTATTCACAACCTGGTTCCAGATTTAATGTTCTAACCTTAGATTTTATGTTCCAACCTTTGCTATTTTTATACATAGACCCAGGAGTATTTCTGGTTCTTCCAATCAACCATAAGATGCCCCTTCTCTGGTGTCAGCTGCCTTTCACCCCATGATGGAAACTCTATACTCCTCTGGAATTCACTACTTATTCACACATTGTTGAGGTACAGAAAAATTCCTTAATAACTACTTGTGATTAAATAAGGGGAGGTGATAGAAAAAGAAAACTAAAACATTTGTTGTCCTTAAGGAGTTTATGCCACCAGGGGAAAGAACACATGCACATGTAAGTAGATGTAGTAAGTATAGAAAGCAAATATAAGGTAATTTCTGGAGGGAAGGAATGCACCAAAGATGAGGGAGGGGGACCAGGAATGACCTTATGTAGTAGGAGGTGCTGCAGCTGAAGTAGGTTAGAAATTTCAAGAGGCAGAGGTGAGGAGGGAGTGCATTCCAGACATGAAGGACAGCCTATGCAAAGGTACAGGGATGGGATAGAATATTGTAAGTGAGGGAGAACACATATGGCAATTTACTTAGTAGAATATACTTTCTGCTCTCTGCAGTACAGGCCAAAGGGACTAACTCTCTTTTACTGTGCCCCCATTCCTGGACTGCACTCTCTCATCTCCTCCTAGAATCCTATAGGATCATGCTTATTTTTTTCCTGTAACAATTTTTCTTTTTCTTTTTTTTTTCTCCTCTTAATAGTATTTTTTTTTTTGCTTTTTATTTTAAACTTTGTGATGTGAGGGGAAAATTGTTGTTCATTCATGTCTGATTCTTTGTGACCCCATTTGAGGTTTTCTTGGCAATGATACTGGAAGGATTTGCCATTTCCTTCTCCAGCTCATTTTACAGATGAGGAACTGAGGCAAGCAGAGTTAAGTGACTTGCCCAGGGTCACACAGCTAGTAAGTATCTGAGACTAGATTTGAAGTCATGAAGATGAGTCTTCCAGATTCCAAGCTGAGTGTTCTATATGCTTCACCACCTAGCTTCACAAGGGGAAAATTGGGGGGCATAGAAAGGGATAGGGACAGTACTATTTTTTTAAAGAGTATACTTAAAATAAAATGCACCTGAAAATGTATAACCTATATCAAATTGTCTACCATTTCAGGGAGGTGGGAGATGAGGGAGGGAGGGAGAAAATTTCAAACTCAATTTTTTTCTTTTTTTTTAATTAATTAATTTTTAGTTTTCAACATTTACTTCCATAAAACTTTGAGTTCTAAATTTCCTCCCCCTCCTTCTCCTCTCCTCCCAAGATAGTGGGCAATCTGATACAGGCTCTATATATACATTCATATTAAACATATTTTCACATTATCATGTTGTAAAGAAAAATTAGAACCAATGAGAGAAACCATGAGAAAGAAAAACAACAAAAAGACAGAAAATGTCACACTTCCATCTGCATTCAGATTCTGTAGTTCTTTCTCTGGATGTGGATGGCATTTTCCATCATGAGTCTTTTGGAATTGTCTTAGATCTTTACATAGCTGAGAAGAGCTAAGTCTATCAAAGTCAGTCATTGCACGATGTTGCTGTTACTGTGTACGATGTTCTCCTGGGAACTCAATCCTTTTTTTAAAAAATGAATGTTAAAAATTATCTTTACATGTAATTAAGGAAAAAGTAAAATGTCATTTTTTTAAAAATGCACAAAAAAGAACAGAAAGAAGTTCAGAAGTAAACAGATAAGCAAAGCACTTTTGAAAGGAATACTTTGAGTTTAATAGACCCTTTAAAAAACAAGTTATACATAATACAAGAGCCAACATTTCATATACAATCTATTTCTCTTTGGCTTTTTTTTTTTGGTCTTTTTTTTGGAGGGGGGAAGGCAGGGCAATTGGGGGTTAAGTGACTTGTCCAAGGTCACACCACTAGTAAGTGTTTAAGTGGCTGAGGTCGCATTTGAACTCAGATCCTCCTGACTCCAGGGCTGGTGCTCTATTTGATGAGGTGCAGGCTCTGGGAGACCCCTTGACCTCTCCTTCCATCATCATAGAGAGTAAAGGGTTTATTCATTACTGGAGTCTGATTTCATCTTATTCACTGTCTCCGGCTTTTTACACAGAAATACTTAGATTTCTTCTTTAGTGTTTAAGTACAATTTTTTAAATGGAATTAAAAATTTAAAAGAATCCTTAGTCTTCAATTTGAGGGCCTTGACAACCCCTTCTGAGCCAACTCACCCCAATCCTTTCAGGCATGCCTGTTTCAGAGTAAACCCCAGCAAATTGGGGACAGCACACCTGGTCATATGCCCTGGAGAGCCTCTAATCCTAACAAGCCATCCTAGCTTCCAGTCCTTCCCCCAGCTCTCCTTCTCTCTTTCCCTTTTGGAATCCATCTATCTTCCACAGTTTTCCAGGTCCTTTTTCTGCCCCTCCAGGAGCACACACATCTGATTTAGAGCGGAAAGGGACCTTAATGATCACCTAGTCTGAAACCACTCCTTTAAAATGAGGAAACTATGCAATGGGATGGCTGTTTTGGGGCAGTGGGTAGGGGAAAGATGGGGAGAAAATTTGTAACTCAAAATTTCATGGAAATGAATGATGTAAACTAAAATTAAAAAAAATAAAAAATAAAATAAAATGAGGAAACGGAGGCCTAAAGAGGATATATCAGTTGCCCAAGGTCAAAGAATCAGTCAAAAGGCATCAAAATCCTGTATTCTTTCCACCACCACACCCATTTTCCACTGAGACCAGGCAAAGGATAAGACCTATCATCTTTATCAATCTACATATCCTGCTCTAGTATTATCTAACCCAAACATTTAC
The DNA here is from genome assembly GCA_028627135.1 of Pseudochirops cupreus. Lineage (NCBI taxonomy): Eukaryota > Metazoa > Chordata > Mammalia > Diprotodontia > Pseudocheiridae > Pseudochirops > Pseudochirops cupreus. The sequence goes on from CM053583.1 coordinate 165,040,906, forward strand.
ATGTTATCCCTTCTGCTCCAGTGTGGAGGCCCTCAGGAATCTGCAGCAATTTGATTGGGGTGGAGGTGGGGGAAGGGAGTTGTTACAAGGTCAGGCCAAGAGAGGCCGATTCCTTGTGGATTTAAGTTCTGCTGCTTCACAGACACACAAAATATTTCTAACACTAGCCACATATTTGGCAAATGTATGTTGTACATGGCGAGATCGATCCAGGAGGACCGTGTGGACCAACTGGCCCCAAATATGCCTCTGCTGATGGACAGACAACTCAAAGGCATATAAGGAAGCACTGTAGTTAGACAGAAGGAGAGGATCTAGCTACAAATCCCATCTCAGATGGGATGACCTTGGCCAAGTCATTCACTTCCCTATGCCTCGGTTTCCTCATCTGTAAAAATGAGGGATGATGCCCACTGAGGTCCCTTCCAGCTTTAGATCTAAATGAGTCCATGTTCTTTTGAAGTCGGGGTCCCATTCCAGCTTTCCTACCTGGAATATGGAGCAAATCCTGTTACCTCTCTGGGCCTTGAGAAGACCGTCCTAGAGGATCTAAGGACCTTTCCCATTCTTAATCCCCAGATCTATTTGACAAAGGAAAACACTAGTCATTAATTAACTAAAAGAAGTGTCTAGCTCTAGGGAGGTGTAGCAACTAATATTTGCTCTTAGACTTTGGAAAAGGATCAGTTGTTGCCAATGCAGCAGCTAGGTGGCCCAGTGGATAGAGTACTAGACCTGGAGTCAGGAAGACCTGAGTTCATATCCAGCCTCAGACACTTACTAGCTGCATGACCTGGGGCAAGTCACTTAACCCTGTCTGCCTCAGTTTCCTCATCTGTAAAATGAGCTAGAGAAGGAAATAGAAAATCACTCCAGTATCTTTGCTAAAAAAGCCCCAAATGGGGTCATAAAAGGTCAGATATGGGTTTTGCCACAGTCCTACCCACACTGAATTTTCTAACTTTTAAAGCATATGGTTTTAAATATATTCATGAATATGTATATTATATATGTATTATATATTATATATTACTGAATATATATTATATATGTATTGTATAATGCATATTATATACTAGTGAATATATATTATATATTAGTGAATGTATATTATATATGTATTATATAGCAGATATTGTATATTGGTGAAAATATCACTAATTTGAGAGAAATAGTCACCTCTGAGTTGTCTGAATTTGCACAGCAAATGGCAACATGTACATCTTTTTTTTAGAGAATTTTAGAGAATTTTTAGAGAATTTTAATAGTTTTTCCCCCTTTTTCTAGCAGTTACTTTAGCACTTTCTGTGCAAGTCTCCACCTCTCCAAGCTGCAGTTCCCTCATGTAGGAAATGGAGATAAAAATCCTGCCCTGGCCCACAGAGTTATTAGAAGCAAAGCAAAAGCACTCAGTAAATGTGAGGCATTATTAACAGAAGCTCAGTGCTATCGCCTTACACTTAAGGGAGGCCACATTCAATTTCAGCTCCTCTTACTTTCTTGTCTTCTCAATCATTTCTTTTCTCCTTTGTCTGCTCTATTCTCCTTTTCCAATCTCCCTCTCTTCTCTTTCTCATCCTCAATTCTCCTGAGATAAAGATGAAAGGCTATGCACATGGGGGGAAATGTCAATTGCTGGAGAGTCAGAGGATATGAGTGCAAATCCTACTTCTGATGCTCCTGCCACTGGAAGCAGAGATAAATTAATCATCCCTAAAATGAGGACTTTAACTTAGATGGCTCCTGAGGTCCTATCTAGCTCAAGATCTATAATCCCATGAGGTATTTCTTCCTAGGGAAGATATTAAACATAACTGCAGCAGGAATTCCTGGGTTATATATTCCCACATGCTGATACCTAATTATAATCAACTTACCACTTTATTGTATAAAGTTTTGTATTATTTTCTAATTTTTCTGTTAGGCACTAACTTACAGCCTCCTACATAGTAGACCTCACTAAACACAAGTGAGAAGCTTTCTTTGAAGTTTCATTTCTCACATTGACATTAAAACATTTTGTTATCTTATAGGACATTGGCAAGGACTGTGACATTATATTACATAACATGTACTACCTGCAAGGTTCACAAAATTTGGTATCAAGCAACAGTTTTTGAAAAACAACAAATCCTACTTAATCTATTTGCCTAATTTGGGGAGGGGGGGTTGTTAATTTGAATGATTCAGTTTCCTTGTGTTTTTTGTTCAGTAATACTGCAGAAATTCTAAAATGAGATGTCTCTAAAAGGGAAAAATATAAAAATCAGCAAGATACAGATCTAGAATCTGAAGAGAATTTAGAAATTATCTAATTCAACTTCCTCCTTTTAGAGATGGCAGCGAAGGAGTAGAGAAAAAGAATACTTTACCCAAGGTCATGAAGGGAATAAATAATAAATAGTGCCAGGATTTGAATTCAGGCAGGACTTAGGCTCTCAACACATGTCAATCAACCAGAATTTTAATACCTACAATGTGCAAGGCACTACACTTAGTGCCTTTTATGGATATTATCTCATCTGATCCTCACAATAACCTTGGGAGATAGGTGCTATTAATGATGAGGTGCAGGCTCTGGGACCCCCCTTGATCTCTCCTTGAATTTTCCCAAGGGAAGGCATTACCTGAGGTCATGGGAGGCCCCAGAGCCTGTATCTCAAAGATTCAAGGAAAACTCAAGGGGGCTCCCAAAGCTTGCACCTCATCATTATTACCTCCCATTTTACAGTTGAGAAAATTTAGGCAAATAGAAGTTAAGTGACTTGCCCAGAGTCACACAGCTAGTAAGTATCTGAGGCCAGATTTGAACACAGGTCATTCTGACTCCAGGTCCAAAAATTTATGCACTATGGTACCAGTTGCCTCAAGATGAGCTATATCAGAGGTAAGACACTAGCATTTAGGGAGTAGGGGGAACCAGGAAAACTCACCTAGAAACTTGTACCCCCCCAATCCTATAGGAAGGTAGTTTCTAAAGGCAGAACTCAGTGAAAGAAAAGTGGTTATTTTGAAAAATAAGCCAAAATCAGATTAGAAGAGAAAAAAAAATGACAAGAGTCTATGAGAAGAGATACTAAAACTTACCTCCTCCCCCATAGGCTGAGAGATGATAGAGCTATTAAACAGAATGATAATTTATATATATACACACACACATACACACACACACATAATGATAATTAAACAGATGATACAGCCATTGTAAAGATAACAGCTTGGTTATGTCTTTTGCCAATGGTTTTTCTCACAAAGCAGGGTTCAGTCTGGAAGGTTTGAGGTAGAATATAGCTGATTTGAAAACAAAAGCATCAAGAAAATTTGTGAGGTTTTTAGTCATGTGAATTTTTGAGAGCCGATTGAGAAACATAGCACTGCTAACATGTATACAGTCCTAGGAAGTTTACAAAGTATTTGAGATACAGTATCTCACGGATATATACAAGTCTCTGAAGTACTACAATCCTTACTTTACAAATGAGAAAATTGAGATCCAAAGAGTTACAGTTCTTGCCCATGATCATCTGATAGTATGTATTAAAAGGCGGACTTAAAGCCTCCTGACCCGAACTCAAGCTCTTTTTCCACAATACCATGAGATCCTCAAATAAGTAGCAACTTTACTAGAGAGTTACTCGAGTATTTGATGCTTAGCAGTGGAGAAGTCGGACTTGGCAGCTTTGGGGCTGTGGCATATGATAAAAAGACCTTGGTTCTTAGTTCCCTGACTTGAGCAAACTTATTCAACCTGTTTCCACATCTGTACAAAGGCGATTATGACTAGTGGCCTGCCATTTTCATTGGGCTGTCAAAAGAGAAAGTATCCAAACATACTTTGAAGAACCTAGAGTGACAAACACAAAAATTATTATTGATGGCTAAAGTGGTGTGACAAGGTCTAAAGCAGCTTATACACAGGAAGAACAAGTAGTTAAAACTGTGGCTTTATCCTGTAATTAAAAAAAAAAACTGGGCGAGTGGATTCTACTCCTTCTCCCCTTGTTGTACATGCTATTATTGAGTCTTTATATTTTAAATGGAACTTACCCATTTTCTATTTTGTAGCTTTGCATAAATTTCCTTATAAAATACCCTGGAGAGGACTGTTCTGGTTTTTTCCATGCTTAAAGAATGAACCCCAGAGTCTATCTACCAGACTGCATGACTAAGGTACCCCCTGAGGACAGCTGGTAGACATGAAGGCAAGGTACTGGGAGGAACTAAAGGGCCTGCTGGGAACTTACCCTAAAACTTACACCTTATTCATATGTGGATTTGGAAGGCTCCCAGCCTGGCTGGGGCCTGAGGAATGGACACCATTGAGTTGTAGATGTGCAATAGTCAATGGTAACGTTCAGAAAGAAAAGACAAAGGTGCCAAGAGGAAGGCCTGGGTATGTGTGGAGATCCCTGGGGAGAGTCGTAGAGCTTTGAGTTTAGACTTGGAAAGGGATGAGGAGAGAGGGATGAAGTGAGAATGATAAATCTGGTGGTGAGTCCAGCCAACCTCCCACCCCATGCAGGAATCCCCTGATGAGCAGTTGTTTCCTATGTTTGAATAATAATGAGGCTCAGAAAAACTCATTCCTAGGGCACTTTTAAGTTTTGTAAAGCCCTTTCCTCAGGACCAGACAGCAAAATAGAGAGTGCAATGATTACTTCCCTGGTTTCACTTAGGGAAATTGCTACTTCATAATACTAGTTCATTCCATTTTTAACATAATACCTCCATCAGAAAGTGGTTCCTTTCATCGAATCAAAAACATCTCCCTAAAACTGCCACCCATCTCTCCAAATATTATCCTCATCTCAAGTATCGTGTTTCCCATGCCCCTAAATCTTCTCCAGATTGAACAACTCCAGCTCCTTCCGCAAATCTGAGATTCCTCACCATACTCCTGGCCCTTCCCAATCCATCTTAGAAATCAGAACTAAATGCAGCTTTGCACATGTGGTCTGATCAGTGCAGATAACTATTATTAACACAGCGTAAGAAGACATTGGCTTTACTTGCTGGTAATGTGTCAGACTACTGAATCATTCTGATATTACTACAGTTAGTTACACAACTTCTTTTTTTAACCTAAGTGAAGGATTGTATATTTATCCTTATTATTAAATTCAGTCTTATTCATCCCCCTTACCATTTCAGCTTACTGAAATGGGTTTTGCATTTGGGCTATTAACTAGCTAGCCTTCCCAGCTCCATGGTAAAAGGAAAATTTACCTACAATGGTAACTATACCATTTATAACTTTTTTTCTTTCTTTTTGGTTGGAGAGACGTGATTTTATGTGTGTAAGAAACTTCCTCTATCAATAAGATCTGAAACTATTGTGAAATTTATACTGTTAGATAGATGATGAAGCATGCTCCCCACCTCCTGATGGATTAAGAGGTTCAGAATGAGATATTTTCAGACATGACCAAAATGGACATATTTTTAACAACTATGCTTGTTACAAGGGATATAGGTTGTTGTTGTTTTTCCAGGGGTGGAGCTGATAGTGAGGAAGGAAAGAAGGAAGGAAGGAAGGAAGGAAGGAAGGAAGGAAGGAAGGAAGGAAGGAAGGAAGAAAAAAAGAAAGAAAGAAAGAAAGAAAGAAAGAAAGAAAGAAAGAAAGAAAAAAGGAAGGAAGGAAGGAAGGAAGGAAGGAAGAAAAAAAGAAAGAAAGAAAGAAAGAAAAAAGGAAGGAAGGAAGGAGGAGAGGGAAAGAAGAAAGAGAGAAAGAAGGAAGGAGGAAAATACAATGGCTTTTTAATATACTGAAGAGAACAGAAGAAAGTATAAATCTGGCCTCAGATACTTACTAGCTGAGTAACCCTGGTCAAGTGACTAAATTCTTCCCTGCCTCAGTTTCCTCCATTATAAAATGAGAGCAGTATCATCACCTAGAGCAGCTAGGTGACTCAGTGGAGTCAGGAAGACCTGAGGTTAAATCTGACAGAAACTTACTACCTATGTGATGCTGGGTGAGTCACTCACTTAATCCTATTTGCCTCAGTTCCTCATCTGTAAAATGTTCTGGAGAAGAAAATAGCAAACTACACTATTATTTATGCCAAAAAAATCCCCAAAATGGGGTCACAAAGAGTCGGACAGGATTGAAATGACTGAACAGCAACAAATATCACTTACCTCACTGGGTTGTTGTCAGGATTAAATAATATTTGTAAAGTGCTTTGGCACAGTGCCTGGCACGTAATAGATACTTAATAAATGCTAACTGATTGATTGTCCAGTATCATAAAATTAATATGTGTATGTCAGGGGCAGACTGTGTCTTCCTTATTCAAAGTCTTCTGTTTACCTCATTAGCCATGGTCTCATCCATTATTATTTTTTTAAGTGTTAAACAGGAAGGAGGAGGGGAAGAGTCAGAGGGGGGACCTAGATCTCACCCCTGCAGACCTTCTACCAGCCTGATGTGAATCTATTATCAGAACTCCTTGAGTCTCCTATACTTTTATCTAGCCACACATATATCTAAGAAAAAGTGTTATCAATGAAGCTTGGGGGCTATGAGATCAGAAGGCACCTCAAGGAGAGTGAAAACCAGTATGGTGTGATTATCGCCAACTCCTTAGAAAAACAAGAAAACCCAGTGCTGATGAGAATGATGGAGAGATATATTTTCAGATATGAAAAGCCTAGGAAAAGGCTGAGAATAGTCTGTGCATCCTAGAGGAAAGGTTTATTTGCAGGGAGGGGGAAATTTCAAAGTCCTATTTCTTAGACCAAATCAGAGAATCCAACAGCAGCTTTGAGGACGGTTCTGACTGAAATCTGAAGTTTGGACCTGGGGCAAAGACAAAAAGGGTCATTTCTCTGCCAAAGGCCCCAGGGAACTGTATGAAATAGCTCAGCTTTTGGCTAGCAGTGTGACTTTAGGGAAAAGAAAACTGACCAGATGACCTGGCTCTTCCTCTTGCCACCTGGCTAACCTTAGGAAAGTCACTTAATGCTGTTGTATGCCTCAGTTTCCTCAAATGGGAAAGGGGAGGTTGGATGGACTATATATCCTCTGGGGTCTCTTTTAGTCCTAAACCCATAATCTTATGATGAAGGAGTAATCAAAAGAAAGGAAGAAGGTTTTAGTATAAGAGTTCTGAAACAGGGCTCATTCCTTTGGCAAGTCTAGTGAAGCCTATGAATGCCTTCTAAGAATAATGGGTTTTTTAAAACATTTTTATTTCTTTCATTAAACATTTTCCAATCACATGTAAAACATTTTTAACATTCTTTTTTTAAATTTTGAGCTCTAAATCCTCTGTCTCCTTTTTACCCACTCTCTTCCTTGAGAAGGCAAGCAATTTGATATTGATTATACCTGTGAAATCATGCAAAATATATTTCTATATTAGCCATGTTGCAAAAGAAAACATGGAGCAGCTAGGTGGCATGGTGAATAGAGTGCCAGGCCTGGAGTCAGGAAAATCTGAATTCAATACCAACCTCAGACACTTACTAGCTGTGTGACCCTGGGTAAGTCACTTAACCTTGTTTGCCTCAGTTTCCTCATCTGTAAAATGAACTAGAGAAGGAAATGGCAAATCACTTTAGTATCTTTGTCAAGAAAATCCCAAATGGGGTCATGAAGAATCAGACAGGACTGAAATGACAACAAGAAAAATAAAACACAGACAAAAAACCCCAACTATGCTTCAATCTGCATTCAGAGATCCTCAGTTCTCTATCTGGGGGTGGATAACATTTTTTCATCATGAGTCCATTTTAATTGCCTTGGGTCATTTTCTTGATTAATGTAACTAAGTCTTTCACATTTAATCATCCTTACAATATTGTTATTACTGTGTATGTTTTCCTGGTTCTGCTCACTTCATTTTGTATCTGTTCATATGTCTTCCCAGATTCTTCTGAGACTATCCCGCTCATCATTTCTTATAGCACAACAGTATTCCATCACAATCATATACCATAATTTGTTCAATCGTTCCCCACTTGGTGGGGAATTTCTAGTTCTTTGCCACCACAAAAAGAGCTGCTCTAAATATTTTTGCACAAATAGGTCCTTTTCCCTTTTCTTTGATCTCTTTGTGATATAGACCTAATAGTGGTATTTCTGGGTCAAATATGCACAGTTTGATAATCCAGAATAATTAATGTTTTTAAATGTATAAAATATATAGAATCTTAAAGAAAAACAATGAGCACTAAAATAGTTATCAAAGATTTAAAAAAACAAGTTCACAGATCCCAGATTAAGAACTATTAACTAGAGGGAAGAGGATTGGATTGAGTCTGAAGACCTCACATTAGTCCCAGGTCTGCCCACACTCCATGGTGTGGCCTTTTGGAAGATATTAAACCTTTTCCAGCCTTAGCTTCATCATCTGGGAAATAAGATTACTACTACTAACATGGGATAATGTTGGTAAAAATCACAGTACACTTGGCACATAGTAGGTAATATACAAGTGCTTATTCCCTCTGATCTCCTTCTACTTGTTCTGCTTACCTTAGAGGGCTGGTTGTAAGACTTGAAAGGAATAATTCATGTGAAAGACTTTGGGATATTAAATCAAATGCTAAATTAGTAGAAAGTATCGTTGTTAAGAGGGCAGCTAGGTGTCTCACTAGATGGAGTGCAACACCTGGAGTCAGGAAGACTTTTTTAGTTCAAGTCTGGCCTCAGACACTTAGTAGTGAGTGATCCTGGGCAAGCCACTTAACCCTGCTTGCCTCAGTTTCCTCATCTGTAAACTGAGCTGGAGAAGGAAATAGCAAATCACTCCAGTATTTCTTTTTTTTAATTTCTTTTATTTTTTTTTCACTCCAGTATTTCTGCCAAGAAAACCCCAAAGGGGGTCATGAAGAGTAGGACATGATAAAAAAAAAATGCTAGCCATTGCTAAGAAAGGGGAATGATTACAAATATGACTAGGGGAAAAACAAGCCAAGTAAAAGAACAACCCCAAAAAAGGCATCCAGATACAACTGGAAAGAATAATGTCCCAAGCCAAATCAAACAGAATGATTTAAAACTATGCACCTGGGACATCTTTTTGTAGACAATAGCTCTGGATTCCCTCCGAATGCAACAAAACATACGGAAAATCAACTTTACTTTTTCTTAGAGCTAGTCTTCAGTGGGTACTATGAAGTGGAATACAACAGTGGAGAGGCTATCAATCCCAGAGGGTGGTCTTTTTGGTTGTAGAAATCCCAAATCCTAAAGCAACAGCATGGCCACTTACTGTAATGGAAGACATGAGTCATCTCTTCAGGTATGACCCTGTCAACCAAACTTCACCAAAAAAAATAAGTTAACCCTCAAAGTTAAATTACATGTTTGCACCCCTACCAAGCCTAGACAACTGGTGAGTTTGGAAGAGTTTTCAGAGGGTAATTAGAATCATTAAACAAGAACATAAGGTAATGTCCAGCAGAAGAGCCCTAAGAGATATAGCTATGAGTCTAGAGAAAAGACTGTGCAACTTACTGTATGACCCTGAGCAATAATGATAATAGTCAGGATTTATATAGTATTCTAGTGTTTGCACAGTGTTTTTCATTTGGCATTTGAGTGGGGGGGGGGGTCATCATGGTGAGGTGACTTGCTCAGGGTCACACATCTAGTAAGTGTCAAGTGTCTGAGGTCAACAAAAACCCTAGGAGGTAAATTCTCTTATCATCCCCATTTTATAGGTAAAGAAACTGAGTCTGAGAGATGTAGGCTGATTTGCCCAGAGTCACACAGCTGGTAAGTATCTAAGGCAGGACTCAAAACCTTGGTCTTCCTGACTCCCAGTCCAGTGCTCTGTAATCAAATGAGATATTTTTAAAGCACTTAGCCCAGTGCCGAGCACATAGTAGGAGCTATATAAAAATGTTTATTCCCTTGACCTTCCCTTATGCCCTCTATTTACTGCACTACAGAGCTGCCTCTGGCAACTCTTCACTTCACAACTCCCAGTTTTAGAAAAGGAAAAAAGAATTCTTGTACTACTTACAAGGACCCTGTGAGGGAAGGATCACATGGACAATGTCCTTAAACCACACAGCATGGAGTGTGAGTGATTGGAATAAGAACTATTGTTCAGAAAACACATCACCCTAACCTTCTTCCTTTTCTTCCTTCTCCCCTCCAAAAAAATAAAAAATAAACCCAAGATGCTGTAGCCACTGCACTATAGTTGGCTCCTGAAGCAGGAAGACGTACATTTGAGTCTCTCTGACACACACAGGCTGTTTGACCCTGGTCAAATTACTTCTCTATGCCCCAAATAACAGAAACAATACTTTGCAGAGAAGGTGGCAGCTATCCCCCTTCTTCAGCCACTCTGGTTTCAGAGAGAAAGAGGAAAAAACTATAATCCATTGGCAACCACGGGTAGGTAGACAAAAAGGGACAAATATGAATGTGCCCCATCCTTTGTAGGAGTCCTGAATTCAAACCCCACCTCTCATGGGTACTGCTTAGAGTAAATCATTCAATGTTCGTCGATTAACCTCCCTCTTCTATAAAATGAGGTTAGGTCAGAGGACTTCCGAAGAACCTTCCAACTCCAAAACTATGGACTGATGATTCTATTGCTCTCATGAGTAACTAGGAATCCTACTTCAGATTGTGAGAGAAACGAAGGTCATGGTACCCTTGTGGGCAGGATACTCACTGAGCTTCCTTTCTACCAACCTGTGAGTACTTCTCAGTAGCAGACTTTGAACCAGAGCCCAGAATTGGACTGGTACTTATCCATGGGCTCCTCTTCTGCCCTTTTCAAACATAAGCTCCTTCAGTATAGAGCCTTTCACCCTTTGTCTTTATCATTAATGCCTCAGATGACATTTATAAAGCACTCAGAAGAGTGCCTGGTACATAAAAGTAGTTTAATAAATGCTTGTTCCTTTCCCCATGCCTGCCATTTAATGGATGTTTAATAAGTGCTTATGGATTGATGGATTATTCCAGGGTTCTTCCACCCCAAGACTTCAAATCCAATTCACTTGGTCTTGGGCAAATTCAGCTTTATCTTCCTATCTGTTATAATGAGGCAGATAATGAACCCCCTTCTTAGGCTTTAGGAGAACCTAATATTCCTACAGCATCAGGAAATCTCTAGATTAAAGAAACCATAAATGTGAATTACACTCCCTCTATATCCTGAATTCTACACCCATAGCTTCCTTCTAGAAGCTTTATTCAATTCAACAAATATGGGGGGGGGGGGGGAAGGAAACTATGCATTTTATAGGACCTACTATGTGCCAGACACTTTATAAGTTTAATCTCATTTTATCCTCATAACAACACTAGAAGGTAGGTAATATTATTATCTTCATTTTACTATTGAGGAAATTGAAGCAAACAATGACTGAGTGACTTGCCCAGGGTCATACAACCAATAAGTACATAAGGCAAGATTTGAATGCAAGTCTTCTTGACTCCAGCCCCAGCACTCCGTCCCCTGTGCTAAGAGCTGCCTCCAAATATTGGGCACGTGTCATGTGCAAGGCAAGGTGCTAATTGCTTTGCAAAGAGTGAGATGGCATTAAAATCCAGTTAAGTAGGGAATCATAGGCCCATAGAGTAATAGCCCTAGAGTTGTAAAGGACTTCCTAGGCCAAGGAGTCCTAGCCTCCCCCAAGCCCCATTTTACAGATGAAGAAAATCAGCCCCAGGAATGTTAAATGCCTTTCCTAGGTAGCTGGGTGGCTCAGTGAATAGAACATTGGACTTGAGGTCAGGAAGGTGCGTTCAAATCCTTCCATAGATACGAACTAGCTATGTGATCCTGGCACACCACTTATCTTCTTCAGGTTTCTCAGATGTAAAAGGGGGATAGCACCTACCTCCCAGGGTTGCTGGGAGAATGAAATGAGATAATATATTTTTTTTTGCTTTTTTGGGGGGAGAGGGGAGAGCAGTACAATTGGGGTTAAGTGACTTGCCCAAGGTCACATTGCTAATAAGTGTTAAGTGTCCTCCAGACTCCAGGGCTGGTGCTCTATTCACTGCACCACCTAGCCGCCCCCTGAAATGAGATATTTATAAAACACTTTTCAAACCTAAGAGTGCTATATAAATGCTAGAGACTACTACTCTTACCCAGGGACTTTATAGATGAGTATACCTAGGCTAGATCATCTATTGGTTCCTTCCAATTTTGAAATCCTTTGATCCAGTTGGTAGGAAGCACCAGAAGCTTCAGTGTAAAATATCGGAACAGAGGCAGTATGACATGATGGTCAGAGTGCTCAACCTGGTTGTCAGGAAAGCAGAGTTCTAATCCTGCCTCTGTGACTAAGGGCAAGCCACCTAACCTCTCTGAGCCTCAGTTTCCTTATCTTTGGGGGTGGCTAGGTGGCGCAGTGAATAGAGCACTGGCCCTGGAGTCAGGAGGACCTGAGTTCAAATCCAGCCTCAGACACTTAACACAAAAACCAGCCATGTGACCTTGGGCAAGTCACTTAACCCCAATTGCCCTTCAAAAAAAAAGCAAAAAAATATTCTCTATTAAAATGGGGTTCATATGCTCACCTATCTCACAGGGCTGTTTTGAGGCTCAATTGGCCGGCAATGCAAAGACCTTGCCAAATGATAAAGTGCTATAGAGACGTGCGCTATACTATTAGTCTATGTGGCTTCACCATTGTTTGCAATTTTTAAGCAGGAAAAAAATCCAGGTTGTTCAGCTCCAAAATGTTTCAAAACCACCATACTGAGTAATAACTACATTGTCACAGAAACCAAATGTTTTTACATTTTTTATTCTATTAAGCCCTTACAGATGGTGAACCAACAGGATCCCTTCACCCATTTTTCTGGTAGGTTACATAATACCTAAAGTGTTTCTTATCACACACACACACACACACACACACACACACACACACACACACACACAAAAATCATCCCATTGTATCAAGAAGCAATTCGTGATTATATTTTTCCTGACTCCCCTCTTCCATACTTTATCTTTTTATGTTACAAAGGCAATTAAAATTTAAGAAAACATTTTAAATTGAATGCTAAATTGAATTCTTATCTATCCACACAGACCAAGAACCCAAGAATTGTTTTTCGGTTTTGCAATTCATCATACCCCAAAGGTCAATAAAGGCTCCCATTGGATGAGGTGGGAAAACAGGCTTCTTTCTGATCTTGGATGCTTCACAGGAAATTCTCATCTCCTTGGTTTCCTGCCAGTTTGCAAGAGGACTCCAACTGATCTGCCTTATCAAGGCAGGGAATACAGACCTAAAAAGGAAGCTAGAACCAAAGTTATCAAGGATATTGTCTCCAAGAGAAGATTTCTCAAAAGGCTGCTACTACTTCCATGTTACTGTAGACAGCTTTTTGTTTTTCATCAGCCAAAAGGCAGTGACTTGACACTATTTCCAGGGTTCTTGTCTTAGGAATGATTGTTATCAAGTTGTAGAAGGTCCTTGTATCCATAAACACCAGACAAGACTAAAATCAGATTGGTTGATATTGACTGATTCTCAAAATAAACTTGATGATTCCTCTTAGTATAGTGAGATGTCAATTTTTGAAAAGAATATGAATTTATTTGACGATATACACAATCATAAATGATATGTATGACTACAAACAGAAGTAGTCAGTTTTTGTAGCAAAAGGAAGGGCCAATCAATGGACCATCTGAGTTCTATACTCATGGCCATAAAAACTAATGAAAGGCTTCCAGGGTATTGGGCGGTTCCAAGCCAAGGTGAACGTGGCTTCACTAAAAGATTCCTCAGGTTGACCAAGAATTTTATTGCAAAAGGTTTTGAAGAGTCAATGGATGGTCAGTCATCACATACAATTCCACATTTCTGTAAGTCACAGTTAAGTCTGTATAATAGCCAATAGCTCACCTTTTACAACTGTTTCCACAGACCAGCCCCATTTCACGGACAGCACTGACCTTCAGGGTGCATTTGGGAGCAAGGCTAGCACCAATAATTGATAGAATGACCCAATGACCTATTTAATAAATGATATTTTAAAACAGGAATACTTAATCTTCTTTGTGTCATGGATCCCTTTGACAATCTGGCAAAGCCTATGGCTTCCTTGTCACAATGATATAACTAAATGCATAAAATAAAATATACAGGATTACCAAAGGAACCAATTTCATTGGAATACAGTTAGTAAAAACAAAAAAGTTCACAGACTCCAAGTTAAGAATCCTTATAATAGAAGGATACGGAAAATACATACATGAATATATGTGTAATATATACATGTATACATGTGTACATACACATGTATACATGTATGTATATTCATGCCCATATGGATATGGAAAGACACAAATGATATAGATATAGATACTGCATAAACATTGTCATGATTGTAGCCAATGGAGTCAAGAACGTTAATGAGCTGCCAAACACTATACTTGGGATCATGGCAGGAGGCATACTTTCTGACTCAAGACTCTCACAAACCAGTTGGGTATAAGAAATGTGTGCTACTGAACATTGAAAATAATGACAAAGTAAAATTCCAGTAAATAGGACTATGCAATATAATCTGGATATTAAAAAATATTTATAGTAGTTCTGTTTGAGGTGGGAAAGAACTGGAAACTGAAGGAGTGCCCATTGATTAGGGAATGGCTGAATTAGACATGGAATATGAAAATGATGGAACATTTTTCTGCTGTAAGAAATGATGAAGGGATTGGCTTTTAAAAAACCTAGAAAGACTTGCATGACTTTATGTACAGTGAAGTGAGCAGAACCAGTAGAACAGAAGACAGCATATTAATCAGTGGATTTAAAATATGGGACCTGGAGTCAGAAAGACCTGAATTCAAATCTAGCCTCAAATGCTTACAAGCTATGTGACCCCAGATAGATGCTTTAACTTCTTTCTGCTGCAGTTTCCTCTGCTGTAAAAGAGATAGTAGCACCTACTTCCCAGGATTGTTGTGAGGATTAAATGAGATAATATTTATAAAGTGCTTTCAAAATGTTAAAGTGCTACATAAGTGTTAGCTATTATTATTTTTACATTAACAATTTATATAAAACAACAATATTGTAAAGACAGTCAACTTTGAAAGTCTTAGGAACTCTGACTATTCCTGCGACTAACTATGACCCCAGAGGGATTCATGATGAAACAGGCTATCTGCCTCCTCATAGAGACAATGGACTCAAAATACAGATGGAGGATTTTTTGTTTGTTGGTTTTTTGATCAGGTCAATCCAGGAATTTATTTTGCTTGATTATAATGTTCGTTACTGGGAATTTTTTTTTCTTACTTTCTCTTGGAGGCAAAGGAAAGAGGAATGGGGGGGGGGGGAGGAGCTGGATCTTTGAAAAAAAACTAAAGTAAAAATCTATAAATTGGATATAGATGTTCAGAATGAGGCTGGAGTTACTGATGGCATATGGCTGGCCTGTGAAATTTCCTAATTGACAGATACTATGTGGAATGTTAGTTCCACTCTAACACTTGAGGTGAAAGATGATGTAAAGAAAAAAGTATTTTCAAAAGATTATCTTCACAAATATGTGCATGATGGGGCTGAAGGTCTAGTAGCAGCTGCCAAAATAGAGAGATCAAATCCAAAGGACCTTGTGACAAAAGAATCCACAGGAATTCAGCATCAAATTGAATATAGAGTGGGTGGAGGAGAGGGAGGAACAGGTGACCAGTATGATAGAGCTGTCATTATTATTTATTAATTACTAACAATAATGTAAATTATTTTAATAATGTAATTGACCAGCAATTAATTCAAGAGCATTCTAAGCCTAAGGCAACTAGTAGTAAGCACCCAAATTGAAAGTGTGGAAGTTGGGGGATACAGGAAGAAAGAGATAATGAGTTTCCTTTTTTATATGCTAAGTGTCTACCAGCTCTTTTCTAACCTATTGAGATGGGTTTCTGTCACCAAAGAATAAACACCACAGGGTAGTCTTCCTTTATTTTTATGCAGTTAGTCTTTATTCTCACAGTCACAAAAACACTTGCTAGGGTGGGGAAAATAGGCATTCAAATTGGTAATAAAGAGTTATCTGGAAATGCAGTTCTGAAAGTTACAGAATCCCACACACTTCATTTCCACTGCATTTTCCGAAGCTTCGGGGAAAAAATAGATGGAAGAGACATTTATATGAATGAATGAAAACTTTTTATGAAAATCCTTTGTGTCCAAAGCTGACATTACTGTTTCCTTATATACTAACCAAAAGACGACCAAAAGAGTATTAGCTACCAACTTGGTTGCCTGCTTTTCTGTCTATATAAAACCTGGTATATATAATATAAAGCTTAGCAAATGTTTGTTCATTAATTGATTGGTCTGATAAATCTATACATTACTCGAAGCTTTTCAAGGAAGATCTGGATTCAAATCCTGCCTCTGAAATTTACTGGCTATGTCTCTCAGGCAAATCACTCAACCTCTGTGTTCTAAGAAACTCTTTTAGAGTTTTCAAAGTATTCAGAGAAGGTTCTCAACTGCACTGATTGAAAGACTTTCTTCACTTGGAGTTTCCCTACAGCAATAAAATCATAAGCCAGTCCTTCTCCATGGAAGGTATTTGAAAGGCTTTCTTAAGTGATATTCCATAATAAATCACATTCTTAACATCACAAAATTGACCAAAAGGTAGAAAAATGGGACCCCACTGCATTCATTTGTTGATTTTTTAAAAAGCTTTTAATTTGGTAGAGTAATAATAATTATAAGTTTTTTCATTTAGTTGAGCAAAATGATACTTTAAAGGTTTTCCAACAGAGAGGGGCAGTATTTTCAAACATATTTCCTAGATCACAAAACAAAACATCCTTTCAGAGGGTTCAATTACTATAAAGCATTTTCCTCACAACAACTCTGTGAAGCCTTTAAAATACTCATATGGATTTATGATCTCTTTAATTTGTTTTTTTTTTTTCCTTCCAGCAACTCAGACCACATTCTGCATGACATTTCTTTATAATTTTCCTTAATTTTACCAGAATAGTCTTACAATGTACTAGGATTTGCCTCTATTTCTTCTTCTTTTAAAAAAAAATTAAATATACATATATATGTATATGTGTATATACACACACACATACATACACATATTTTTTCTTTTTGCCTCAATTTCTCTTGACATGTCTAAGGTAGCAATGGAGCTCTCTGGCTGTCCATTAGTTCTCCTTCCCTGTTGCCACATGACCATATCATCTTTTACAACCCAACATTTCTTTGATGACATCCTTTATGTAGAGATTCTTTGTCATGTGTTACAGACTTCTCATACCTACCACACACTTTTCCACTGCCCTCTCAGAGAGAAATATTTTTAATTCTGTAGGGATTGGATTGTCCTGTGACTCTTAGGCAGACAACACTGATAAAATAATAGTTTCCACAAACCAGCCTTTGTATCAGGGAGAAGTTCCGAGCCAATAAGGAGGTTTGCAATATCCCACTATCAAGCCAGACCTGCTCTCCTCCTGTATAATTCTAGGCACAATTTGTTTTCTATTTGCAATGTCTTTCTGAGAAATGTTTACTAATGGATGAACTCTATGGATTATCTCCCTAACATATCTATCATAATCTAGACAATAAACATTCTTCATCTACTTGGCTTTTTCTACATGAATAATTAAGTTGAACCCTTTTCAATGCTTAAAGATCTCATCCAAAAATTGTAGCAAGAGTTCTTAACCTGAGGAGTCTGTGAACTTTATATATGTGCGTGTGTGTATTTCAATATCATTGGTTTCATTTGTAATCTTGCCTATTTTATTTTATTCATTTAGGGAAATTATTCTGAGAAGGCATTTATAGATTGCCAAAAGAGTCCATGACATCAAAATGGTTAAGTATCCGTTTGAGAGCCTTCTGAATCTAGCAAGAAGTCATCCCCATGAAGGACCTCCAGCTGCAAAGAAACTCTCCAACTCAGTCTCCACACTAGCTCTCCTCCATGACCATATGCAAATACCTCAAACTATTTTAAGTCTATTGTTCTCTCTCTCAAGAAACATTCTATGATTTTGATGGGCGACAGCTTGCTGGAAGAAAACCTTCAAAGTATATTAGTGTTCTGCTCAATGATCAGAAACTTTTAAAAAATAATCAGCCAGTAATGAGTACAGTGTTATCTTATATTCTCTACAGCTTTTAGCCCAGTGCATGGTTTACTGTGGAATATGGCTCGTGTGCATCTGCCTCTTTTCATTAATGCCCTCATCGAAGAGGTCCTCTCTGTGGATGTTAGTCTCAGCAAAAAAAAAATTTTTACATAGATGATAAAGCAGACATGTGGGTTAGTAAATGTAGATGTTCTCTTAGTTGTCTTTTTTATTAATTTTTTATGGAATTTTACACCATTTATGGAATGCTTTGCAAATTTTATCTTTTTTTATCCTCACAACAAAAGGATTTTACAAATAAGGAAACTGAAGCAAATGGAGCTTAGGTGATTAGCTAATAAATGTCTGAGGCTGGAATTTAACTCAGGTCTTCCTCACTCCAGGTACAATGCCGTATTCACTGCACACCCAGCGGTCTCTATTATTTAAAAAGTCCCCACTTTTTCCTGGACTGTCAGCATCTTTTCCAGACACTTTCTGAAAAAATTCTTCTGTGCCCTCACAATTGTGACAATTATCAAGGAGAGTGTGGTTTTTCGAATTTTGGAAACTTGTTTAAAGCTGAAGCTTAGAGAGGTATTTCTAGAGACTTGCATGGGATATTGGAAAGACTGGCTTTGTAGCTTAAAATGGGTTCAAATGCTGTCTCTAACTCTTGTACAGAGATCCTTGTACAGCTCTATAAATTCAAGTTAAGTGACTTGTACAAAATCACACTTCCTCAAGTTCACAAGGCTAGTAAATAACAGAGTTGGACTTTGAATCATAACTTTAGATCTAGAAAAGACCTTTAGGGTCATCTAGTCCAATCCCTTTACTACAGATGAGAAAACTGAAACCGAGAGAGCTTATTTTTAATAGTATGCCCAAGATCACACAGGTCAGGAGGCAGAATCAAGATTCACACTTAGGATGGCTGAGTCCAAATTAGCCTTTCCCCACAGTTCCCATGTTGGCTCCAAAATTCATTGCTCTTTCTAGTAGGTACTATTCCTTCTAGAAGGTTTTTCTCATTAGTGAAATGAGAGAATCTCTAAGGTACCATCCAAACTAAAATTGTAACAACTCTATACTAATCATTTTAATTCGGTAATTTTTTATGATTTCTCAACTATCTATACATACATAGATTCTAATCAAATAAAGGTAACTTTAACCTAAAAGTTGCTACAAAATTAACAATGCCATTTCCAGTCATTTAGAGATTAGTGCTATGTTTTCCAAAAGCCTGAAAAGTACCAGCCAGACTGCTTTTCTAGAGAGTGAAATTGGTTTTATGTTTCCCTTACTCAATTAAATTACTGTAGACACACTTAACATGGAAAAAAAAATTCCCTTTACAGTATATTGGGACTGAATCCCATTTTGGCTTCCTCCCTAATTGTTAGCCAGAAAGAATATTAATGAATCAAGGCACTTACTCCTGCATCCATTCAAAGGAGAGCTATCAAAGCTGCTGATTGCTTTAGGAAGGAAAGTAGTCTTTTTTGGAAGGATCTGGTGCAATTCTACTGAGGGAGGATGTGCCATTGATAGTCTGTTTTTCTTAAAGAAAGAGGCTCCCATTCTTCTGCTCTTTTGTTTAAACCTGTTATAAAATAAAAACTTCCATTTTTATAGCCCTTTCAGTCTAACGTAATAAGAGTGGAATGCTGCCTCGCTAAGTAATGTAGAAATACTAAGAAATAATGGGCAAAACTATTATAATTTGTAAAAAGTCCTTCATGTAGATAAATGCATGTTCTTGCCTATTTGGTCTTTCAGGTTCAATTAAACAGATAAATAGATGGTCATCAGCTTCAGGATGATGTTCTCTTGACTCTGACAATATTTCTCAACTCAGCTTCGGAAATTGAAATGTCTTTTTTTCATACATATTGATTGGATTGTACCAGTCTCTATCCCTTCCCCACAGTCTCTCTCTACTCTCTCTTACCCAAGCCTAAATATTAATTTGTAACTTTCTGCTTTATACCTTTAGGTCTCAGCAATGCCCTGCCCATACCACTCACGTTACAGTTCACTACCCACATAACCTGGGGCAAACCCAGGAACCAATCTGGGCCTCAGTTTCCTCATTGTAAAATGTTGGACTAGATGGCTCCTGAGGTTCCTTCCAACTCCAGCCATTGAGCATATGTGCTTGTTGATAAAATTAGTAAGGTAACCATGCTCCTGTAAGGGTACTTTCCCTTCCCTCCCCCTTTTCTAGCTCTCATTTATGTATTCTCTAGTTTTTTGTTTTGTTTTGCTTTTTTGGAGGGCAAGGCAATTGGAGTTTAAGTGACTTGCCCAATGTCACACAACTAGTAAGTGTTAAGTGTCTGAGGCTGCATTTGAACTCAGGTCTTCCTGACTCCACGGCCAGTGCTCTATTCACTGTGCCACCTAGCCACCCTTATACTCTAGCTTTTGTTTATATCCCCAGCTACTACCACAGTGGCTGTCATATAGTAAATATGTAAAAAATACCTTATCTGTCTCTCTATAGATCTATTTATGTATTTATAGATGAATATTTTTATGAATTTTTTTGCTGTTGTTTACCAGTCCTTTTAAATCATTGTCCAAGGGTCCTTAATCCATGGATTACACCATTTTAAGGTTTAAAAAAAAAATGAAGATCTCTCTACTCAGAAGAATCATCTATCCTCAAGACTTTCAGAGAGTGGGCAATTTAGAGAAGTCAAATGCACACACAAAATGGTTTGGCTTATTCTATAGGATTAGAATTTTATCAGAACACCAAGTCTCAATCTCCTGCTCTGCTACTTCCTAGCCTTGTGACCTTGAACAAAAATAAAAAGGCCTTTGAACCTCAGTTGCCTCACCTGTAAACTAGAGACAATATTTGAAAGCTCTGGTTCACAGAGTAGGGATGCCTGCGTGGAAGTACTTTGTAAAGCCTTTGGGAATTTCATGTAGGACCTTAGAAGTATATAAAATAAATTAATGCCTGTTTCCAGAGAAAATCTTGGAATTTCAGAACTAGTGCTTTGTTTTTAATGAAGCTCTGAGGATAAAAATGAATCTGAAGTTTCAATTGGTATTAAATCACTGAAACTTCAAGAGTTTCCTTTGCTATTTAGCGAGATGAATACCATTTCATAATGTTGCTTACATAAACTTGTGTCTGGGTTTTTACTAGAGATGGACAAATAATCAAGGTGAAATTGGTTTATGGTTCTTATCCTCTGATTCCTCAATCTGACTAAATTCAATCCTTTTCTTCCTTTTCCCTATTCATCCATTTTCCTATCCTTTTTCCATATCCACACATAGGGCACACAATTTCAAGATCTAAAGAAAAACCCTAGGAATCACCTAAACCAGCCTTCTTCATGTTACAATGAAAAAACTGAGGTCCCCCCAAATTACTTACAGGTCATAGAGCTAGTTTGAGATAATGACTGAATTCAATTACCAAATTTCTGGACTTCTATACTATTTGCCACTTTTCTTTAGGATGGAATCTCTTACCCATAATTCATATGGAAGGTGACTCATAATTGAGAATTTAATTCACATTGCACACTGTGTTTCAAGCCTTCTATCTCCTGCTGGGCTCAATGTGTTCACTGGACAAGGGATGCTAGGGGCTAGGCTGAACAACTTCCACATGCCCCCAACATTCCACAAGTAGTCACTTCCATCTGTATCAGCACAAGGCATCTTCCACCTCCTGCTGCCAGCCCAGTCTCCAAACTGGAACGTGAAGGACCTCTGGTACAAAGAAGAGCAACCCTCCTTGCAAATTCCATACCTGTCCTTTGAGGATTGCCCTCCACTCAAAGATGAACATTCTTATACCTAGTCATACCCATCACATCCCAATAATCTTGAACTCCTATAGATCATCATCTGAACTCCATTCCTCACCCCTACCACCACCCAATTCTTCATTCCCATCCCTTTTGATCCTCCCATCCCAAAGTTTCATATGGACTCCACCCATCCCTTCTATGCTCTCCAGATTGCCTATTCCACTGGCAACATACCAGATTTCAACCAGATTTCAACATGCATTTGGATTTGCTTTGGAAAAGGGAAGGAAGAGGGGAATAAGTATTTATATAGTGCCTATTCTGTGCCAAGCACAGTACTAAGCACTTTGCAAATATCTCATTTGCTCATCACAATAATACTTTCAGATAGGAGTTATTATTATTCCCAATTTGCAGTTTAGGAAACTGAGGCAAATAAAGGTCAAGTAACTTGCCCAGGATCACACAACTAGTAAGTATCTGAAGCTGGATTTAAACTCAAGTCTGCCTGACTCAAGGTCCAGCACTCTATCCACAATGGTCACATAGCCACCTCAATTTTTGGGAAACTACAAAGCCCCTTTATAGATTCCAAGCTTTCCACAAAAGCAAAATTCCATCTTTCCAATACTAACATTTTCTAAGTGCTGCTTTTATATCCACAAGACACTGAATATCTCTGAAGAACTAAAAATTGTAATCACACAAAAGGCAATGTAGAGTTGCATGATGGGTATGAAGTGGCTTATGCAACATATAACTAATGAGGAGTTCTGAAGAAGAGAAGAAATTTCATAAAGGCATTAAAGATGAACTGGTCATGTGAAAAGAAGGAGAGATGATAGATGGACAGCCGAGGGGCCCACTGGAAGCTTCATTATGTCAGGACAAAGGGAGGAAGGCCTCTAGCATATTGGCTAGGCCAGCTAGTTTAAGTTTAAGAAGGACACTGATGAGAGTCACGTGGTGGTTAGACATAATGAGTCAAAAAAAAATTTGGAATCCATAAGATAACAGATTCACTTGAGTATTTGAGGGAGAAAACTCCCAGTTCAGGAGTTCTCTCAGCAACTAATGGTCTTAGAGAGTAGCCTGAGAGATAGGGCAAGTTTTGGTCAGTTTTGGTTTGAGGGTTACTGTCCCATTCCTATCTACTTACCTTTTGACACGGGGCAGGGAGGGAGATCTTCTGGATACAGTATGTATCTAGAGAATACCCATAGATTTCTAGGGTGGAAGGGGATAAAGCAAGGTCATTCAACATCATCCTAGAGAAAATAGCCAGCAACCCCATAGTAGTTGCCAGATTGGGTCATCTCCAAGTGAAAAAGTGGTGCCAGAGATTTGGCATGGGCTAAAATAGGGCCTGAGCAGTCCTCTCTCAGTGTCAAGAGAGTTGCATATGGCTAGGGACAGATGCCAAATCAGTCCCACTGAGGCAGACTTGGAAGAGTATGATTATTTGATGATAAGGAGAGTAGGGGCTTGGGTCCTGTTATGCTAATTGGGCAACCTTAAAGTTTTGGGAAAAAATCCTGATGTTATGACCTATTTACCAAGTCAAATTGTTGAAATAACTCAACCAATAAAGCTGCCAAGTGCCTACTATGCCTACTTAGATTGGGAGGTCCTTGAAGGCAGGGACCAAATTTGCCTTTCTTTGTATTATTTACTACTGTATCTGGCCCATAGTAGATACTTAAATACCTATTGACTTACTGAATAACTACTTGGTATCAGGACACTTTGGATACAAGTGTAAAGAATACATCTCTTTCTACTCACACCGAGCTTTACTTATTTTAATGGAGGAGACATGAAGTACCCATAAAAATATATACAGGAAAAACAGAAAGTTAATAAATATAGATAAAAGTATTTACACACACACATATATGAAGTGTATATTTATGTATACAAAGACAAGGTAGTTTAGGACAGAAGATTCTGGCAGTTGTAGGGCATCAGGAAAGTCTTTCCTGCAGAAGGTGGTGCTTGAGGTATATCTTAAAGGAAGAGAAGGATTCTTGAAGCAAAGCTAAAGAGTGAGTACATTCCAGGTCAGAACAAAGGGACAGAGATTCCCAGTTCCCAAATTCAGTGTACCTGGGCCTGTCATGGCACTGAGATTTTTTTGCTTGTATATGCATATATGTGTATATATACGCCTAGATGTGTATTGGCAGCTAGGTGGCACAGTGGATAGAGTGCTAGGCTTGGAGTCAGGAAGACTCATCTTTCTGAGTTCAAATCTGGCCTCAGACACTTATTAGCTGTGTGACCCTAGGAAAGTCACTTGACCCTGTTTGCCTCAGTTTCCTCATCTGTAAAATGAGCTGGAGAAGGAAATGGTAAACCACTCCAGTAATTTTGCCCCAAAAATCCCAACTGAGGTCATGAAGAGTCAGACGTGACTGAAAACTACTGAACAACAAAATATGGATAGGTATCTATGTTTATATGTACATTTATTGCTTGTCATAGTGGATAAACAGCTGTCCTTGTAGCCAAGAAGATGTGAGTTCAAGTCTTGCTTCTGACACACCATAGCTATTTAACACTGGGTAGGTCACATAATATCTCTATAATCTGAGCAGGTTTCTAAAACTAGAAATTAGAGAAAAGGTGCTAATTGCATTGGTAGAAGGAAGCTCCTCACCTGGGAGTATCTTATGCCTAGAAATCACAGGTCCAATTCCTTTCCTCTATACATATAGGTGGGTATAAGCAGGCTGTAACATATGTCCAAAAAAGGCAAATAAGACATCACCCATATTCCTGCTAACTCATCTATATAAGATCTTTATGAAAATGTGTAATAAAAGGTATACTTGATGAAACCATAAGAGAAAGAAGCAGGTCTTTGCAGAGATAATTTTTTCTTTTTCTAAAAAAAAGTTTTATTGAAGCTTTTAGTTTTTTAATCTGCTGCTCTGCCCAACAAGATCATCTCTAACAAAAGAAAAAGAAAAACAAGTAAAATTAAAACAATTCTGCAAAACCAACCATCTTGTTATTTTTTTTAATTTGCTTAATTTGATAAAATATGATGAAGCCCTGAAGGCTATCTTTGCAAGCATCTTCCCTGAATATATTAGCATAAACAGATGTGACTCCTGGAGATTACTATTTAACATCTGTTGAGTGTTGATAGCAAAGAAGGTGTAAGACAAGGAGACAGATATACCAAAAGTGTTCACCAGTCAAGAGAATATATCCTTCATAGAGTCCAAACTGAAGAATTCCCTATTAATGTTCTCTAAATACTCCTGATCACAAATGAAATTGAACTAATGGAATCAAACCTGTTCATTGGAATTTTAAGTAATGAGAAAGAATTTAGTCTAACCATCCACACTGGAAAAACAAAATGGACATTAAAAATGTCTTATTGCCCAGACTATGACATGAAGTTGGATAGGCACCCTGTTGAATTGGTTCACTTGTGTGTGTGTATAAATTTACAAAAGGTGATCCAATTAGACAATGATCTGTGTCCAGAGTTGAATAAGAGTAAAAGATTCAACTAGACCGAAATTGGAAAAGTGAGCAGTGTTTCAGTAATCCCAAAATATTTGCTCTCATGAAAGCCCATCTTTCTAAAACTGATGTTCTTTCTCCTAGTGATATTTTACGATTCTGAATCTTGGAACACAAGATTTACAAAGAATCAAAATTATAATTAACTTTAAAAGAAAAATTTTATTGATGGGTATAATACTAACATTGGTATAATACTGATATTGGCTTATTTTCCAGGTTTAGTACATAAGATATCACTGAGGATATAGAAAACTAAAGTTGGAGATAGATTAGTCATGGAGAATGAGGGACAAGAGAGATAGATGCTCCAATGATTTTCCCGAGTATTAAAATAACCAGAGGAAGGATTTCAATATGTTGATTAGATCTTATGTGGGACATTTTTACAAATACATGGACAAGAATTGCACGGGATGAGGAGGTATGGGAGGATTTCTATGTGTATGAAAGAGGAAACATGTGCATGGGAGGGGGGAGGCAGGGTGGTATACACAGCAATGAAATATGGATCTCTGTGGGTCTCAAGTATCTTGCTTAGGATGGAAGTCCTCAACTTAAAATCTAGTTGTATTACAAAAAATAAATTTACAAGTTAGTTCTTGAGAACTTAGAATGTTTTCCCATACAAATGTTGGAAACTATAATTAGGCTTCCACAACAGCCTTTTAACTCATAATGTAGATGAAAATCTAGATGGATAGATACATGGATGGACAGGTGGATGGAGAGATAGACAGATAGACAGACAGAACAAAACAATATACTTAAGTTATTTTTAGGGTAGGGAAAAAACAAGACTGAGGAGACCCCCAAATCCTGAAACTAGAATAGGCTTCAAATCTGATGTAAGTCTGAGAAAGGGGAATGGAGAGACTTTGACTGTATTAAGTCATTGATCCAATTGTTTCCGTGCTCTTTGCTTCCTCTACATTGGCTTGATCACATGTCCTTTCATTGATGTGGCAGGCCCAGGGAAACTTGGAAAAATGGAATCATGGAAGAAACCCAAGAATTTCAGGCAGTCTTAGAAATCATCGAGTACAATCCTCTACATCTTTTCTACAGCATTTCCAACAAGGGATCATACATCCTCTATTTGTCATGGGACCAACTAAGTCAATTACTGCCTCTTAATTGAACTAAGATTTTCATCCTCTCTGCATCTGTCTCGTTTATTTATAGAAACTGAGTGTCTCTTACAAGACTACTTCTAGTGCTGAATGTAGAATTGGGAAGAGCTGGGTCTAAAATCACTAGGAGGATACTTAGAAGCAGTTTGTCTATAGGCAACTCACTTTACCTGAGTTTCAGTTTCCTTACCTAAAAAATGAAAGGCAGGAAATAAGGGGCCTATTCTGTTCTAGGGACTTAAAAAAATTCTCTCATTTGATCTTCACAACAAGCCTGGGAAATATTATCCCTACTTTACAGCTGAGGAAACTGAGGCAGACAAAGGTTAAGTAACTTATGTGCATCTGAGGCAGGATTTGAACTCAAGTTTTCCTGACTCCAGGCTCAGCTCTCCATCCAATGGATGCACCACATAGCTGCATCTGGATAGAATCATAGCTACAGAGTTCAAAAAGGCCTTGGAGATAATCTACTTTAGTTGTCTCATTTTACAGCTAATTAAAATTGCTGCTGGGCCCAGTTGCTCTGACCAATGGGCTCAGGATCTCCAGAGCTCTTGAATTCACAAGGCTATATCTAAGTTTGAAGACATCCATCTCAACATTAATGTTTGGTCACTATGATCTGAGGGGAACAAGCATCATAGTTGATGGGACAAGCATCCTCTGCTCATCCATCCAAGTAGAAGCAGTTCCCATGTTGTTAGGATAAAGTGAAAAGTTATGCCCAGGTAGTCCAGGGAAAAAGAGCTTCTTGATCAATGAGAAAATCTGTATATAAGGAGCCAGAAGCTGTTTCTCCATTTTAACCACTACAATACTCTATATCCCTGTCACTGTCAAGCAACTCTCCAGTTTGTTTTGTCTTATAAAATTCAAAGTCCTTTCAGCTCTGAACCATCACACGATGCCAACCAGAAGCAGGAATATCAGCTAACCCTGCATGTTCTCTATCCTCATTACAAATAGATATAGATCGAGTGACTTATCCAGGGTCACAAAGGTATTAATACTAATAGAATTGGCATGTGAACCCAGGTACTTTGACTCTAAATCTTATGTTCTTTCCATTGTACCAAATGAAATAATATTGTATATAATGGATGCTTAATAAATACTTCTTTCTTTCCTTTCTTCTCTCCTTCCCTCCTTCTTTCCTTTTATTTCCTGTCCTTCCTTTCTTCCCAACTTCTTTCCTTCCTTCCTTCTTTCCACCACACTAACTCCTTTTATCATAGTATCTCATGTGGTTGTTTGTATAGATCAAATAAAACAAGGCATGTAATGTACTTTGTCAACATTAAGGTATTGTGTAAATGTCAATTACCCCCTCCAAAAAAAAATAGTGTAACCTTAATAATACTCTAGCTGTCCTCTATCGGGACAGTGAGCTCAATGGAATGAGCTCTGTTTCCTTTTGGTTTGGCAGAATTATCTTATTCTGACTAGTTACATCCGGGAAGGACAGGGATAGTTACTTCATTGCAATAAACCAAAAGCATTAAGTTGTAAGGAGTTTAAGTTTATCAAAAGTCAAAGTGAGTTAAAAGCAAAAAGAAATAAAGAAATATTGTTTGGAAAACCCAATGGGACAATGACCTCATTTGATGTTAAGATTGTCCATGATGCATCTCAGTGTGAAAAAGCTGTTTCATAACCATCCAGTCTTCCCCCACAAACATCATGGTGCAATGACAGGAAATCATGCTGTGATTATTTTCAGGTTCATTGACTCCATTCAAAAATGGAACAGCTAGTTCTCCAGTTCTGCAAGGTTGACTACCGCTGACTGAGGGAAAATCCAATGTCACAAAACAATGTGGAGAGGAAAGGCACCCACAATCCGTGTTTAAGACGACTAAAAAATTGTCAAGTTTTTTTTTCCTGAACTCCTCCGACGGAAGCAAGTCTCAACTGGATGTTTGTTTGTTTTTTTCATTGAACTGGGCACAGGGAAAAACACTTGCCATTATGTTTCTGCTGACTTAATTAAAATTTTGGGTACAAATAACAGTCAAAGTTCACCAGACCTTTTCTCCAAGCATAAACTTCACAATCAAGTATTCCCAAATCTCCAAAGCATATGTTCTTTGTAGTTAAGCACTTTATCTGTAGATAGATTTTGATACAAGATCAGGTCATGATTCACATTCCTTCCCAAACAACTTTTAAGCTGTCCTTGAGGATTTTTTTTGGTCGTTGGGGTGTTTTGTTTGTTTGTTTGTCTGAGCCTGGGCCTCCCTTTCTTTTCCAAGCAAGTAATGCAGTGATCAGGCTGATTCCACTATTGATCAAGAAGGATGCTTTGACCTGCTCCATTTCCATCCTGGGCCTATTCACACCTTCTTAAACAGACTAATGACTTGACTCTTGAGGGTTCACCATATTGGTGCCAAACTTGATATGGATATCCAATCAGCTTTAGCCCACTGCAACTCAGAGCTCTGTAACTCTACCAATTCACCAGTGTCAGCCTTCCCACCAGCAGGGACTACAGACCTGTGCCACCACACCCAGCTATAATTAATGATTGTGACTAACCAAAGATAGAGCAGTTGGCTGCATGTCATGTCCTCTGCAAACATGCTTTACAGAACCATGATCAGTCCATTATCTTTGTTTTAGAACAGCTGAGAGAGGACAAACTACACAAAGGCAAGAAAGAGAACTGCCTAAAGGGAGAAAAAGACTTCCATTTAACTAAGGTCTGTGTGTTACCCCTTTACCACATGTTTAAGCTTGAGCCCACTTTCCCCTAGACTCTGTCTGTACTTTTATGGCAATAGGCACCAGAATTTTGTGGGGAGATGTTCTTGTACTCTGGCCCTTACTATACCAAATATGCCTTTGTAAAAGTGAATTTATACTAGTTGGTTAACTGATATTGGGGACATATCAACTGGATAAATTATATGGAGGAACACAATAAATGGTGGCTACTGAGCAAAAGAAACCACAGCCTTTCAGAGTTACCTCCAGAAATTGAAAGGAAAAATAGGACCTATGCTTTATGGACCCAACAGCTGGTATTTGTGGAAGCTGGGAGACTACATCTGAGAAACTGTACCATATCTGAATAAATCGCATATAAAATTGGTAATAGATTACTTACTTCATGTCATGTCTAGAGTAGAACTCAAAGATAAATCAGTTTATCCCTACCCCTGATACCTAGCTAGAACCACAGAACCTTAGAATTTAAAAGGAACTGAGAAGCCACTGAGTCCAATTTTTACTTGAAAAAGAATTCCTTTCACAGAATTTCAGGTTATTGGTTATGGTCAGGAATAGTTTCTTAACTCTCATTCATTATTATACTAGGCTAGCTTTTCTTTAAAAAGCACTGAAGATCATCCTTGAGATTTGATTGACTTATCAGACTAAAGACTTAAGTGTTGATTGCCTGAGTACAAAACAGGTGCTCTCTAAAGCTGGGCTGGCAGACCAAAATGGGCAATTCAAAGGCAGAGGAGCTTCCCTCAGCTGAGTCAGCTCAAAATATCCTCAATGCCTATCATTGTCACATATCCTTCTCTCTCTGTAGCTCAATAAATCTCCTTCTGTTAACTGCTGAATGAGCTACAAGTGTCTCATTCTGTTTCACCAATATTGAACCTAAATAATCAGGGGAATGGCCTGAGTCAGGCACAGCCCCAAAATGAGGTCAACCAGCCTTTGCCTAAGACCTCTAGTGTGTAGTTCTAGAAAAGGAAAAACTACTCAACTCCCAATTTGCTGTTGTTTTTTTCCACCAAGGAGAATAATTTGGGGGTCAGAAACCTTTATTTTGGTCTGAAGCTTGGTCCCAGGTAAGTTTGTCGTTCTCCAAATGACATACTCTTTTGTACTTGGTTTGGAAATTATTATTTGCAGGTTTCCATCTGGATATCCATGTTCAGTGATTTTCATTTCCCAGCTGAAAATGTTCCTTCTTCCACAAGGTTACCCTGATCCAAGGTGGAGCACAATAACGATAAGAATAAAATAAAATAAATGGTCTTAAAGATTTTATATATGCATATGTGTATGTTACATATACATATATGCATACACATACATATACATATCTGTGCATACACACATACATACGCTCACACACATATATATATTATTTTTTGTTCAGTTGTTTCAGATATGTCTGATTCTTTGTAATCCTATTTGGGGTTTTCTTGGCAAATATACTGAAGTGGTTTGCCATTTCTTTCTCCAGATCATTTTACTGATGAGGAAATTGAAATAAACAAGGTTTTGTGACAGGCCCAGGGTCACACTGCTAATAAGTGTAAGATCAGATTTACACTCAGAGGGAAGATGAGTCTTCCTGACTCCAGACACAGCACTCTATCCACTGAGCCACTTAACTGACTCAGACAAACAGAGGAATATTGGCACTACTTTGTTAAATTTATTATGTACTTAAATAAAAAAGCGATAAATAATAGAGAATCATGGTTTCATCTACTTTGCAATTTTTGTTCATTTTGTTCGTGCTCAAGTTTAAGAAAAAAATTCTAGTCCATCTTTAACATAGTAGTCACCAGTTTTCAATGGTAGGCTACATATGTGTGGCTCATCATTTGAGAAACTACATATTAAAATGTTTGTTTGCAAACTGAGCTTTCCGGTGCCTTTCAGTACCATCTCCAGATTAGACTGCGGGAGTGTAATCACCCATGGGTGATTGAGTGGGAAGCATGGTGAAATCTAATAAGCAGTCAACTGGGAAATCCAGTTGAAAGTCCTATTTCTACTATAACTTAAGTCAATGTTGGCTAGTCATTTAATTTTCTCAGAACTCTTACTTTTGTTGTTTGAAAAACGAGGGCAGTGTGGTATAGTGCAAAGAGCTTTAAAAAAATGAAAAGTATTCAGAGAACCATAGAAAGACAGGAAGATTTGTACAAACTGATACAGAGCAAAGAAAGAACCAAGAGAGTAATATATGTAATGGCTATAATAATAACGCAATGAAAATGATTCTAAAAAGCATCTAAATTTAAATTAATGTAATAACTAACCTTGGTTTCCAAGGAAAAGTAATTTTTTTAAAAGCAATTTTTTCCTCTCTCAGGCGAGAAGTAAGGGAATGTTGTATGAGCTGTCAGTTAGGCTTGGCTTGACTTTTTTTTCTTTGTTACAAAGGACAGTTCAATTTGTAGAGAGGTATGCTGAGAGGTAACTGTAAAAACCAAAAGGTATCCATTCAACTTTTTTTAAAAATGAATCTCTCCATTTGTGTCCAATACTGGATTTAGCTATTTTAAAAACAAGACAAACTTTAAAGACAAACAGCAACAAAAGATATTCATTTAGCTGTCTGAACTTGTGCACAAAACTCTCATTTCCACTTGCAAAGTGCTATGCAGACAATTGCTACTTTGCACATGCAAATGTGCTTCTGTCTATCTCCCATACCATTTGGTTGTTGTTGTTTTCTGATCCCGCCAAGAGTCTCATTTGGCTATAGATTAAGATTTAGTCCTAATCATCATTTCCTGTTGGTGCTAATGGGCTTGTCCTTTGTTAATACCACTCCATAGGAGAGGATGGTAACAGCCAGATTGAGTGATTTCTTTTTTAAATTGTCCTTGTTTCAGAGGTGTAAAATAATATCTTGGTTGTTACAGCACCACTGAATTTCGGGGAAAGAATGTTTCACCTCAGGAGGGTGAAAATGCCCCTTATCAGTTACTAGAGGAAGCAATCTACTCACCTAATAGAGTTGTTTATTGCTAATGCCTTGCATGACCAAGAGTTTTAGTCTATGTGTATCTGATTAGAAAAGTTCACTATTATTGATTTGATGCATCATCATTTGGATGCATACCAAATGGTATCTCCTGAATAATGCATCTGCTGAAATAGCAGATTCAGAATGTCTGGTAAATAGCAATCTGTGCCGTAATCCATGGAGATTTGAGAAATTGATAGTACAGGTAGGTTGGGAAGTAGAGTTTTAAAATGCAATTTTTAAAATACCTTTGGGGAGGATCATGAAAGTTTGTTATTTCTTATGATGGAACAAATGTTGGGGAGTGATTTTAATGAGATTCTTCATCCTCCCCCATCACTTACCTATGAAGCACCTTGGAATTTAAAATAGAATTTTAAGTGAATGCATCGTTATTGCTCTTCTAACCAGTCTGAGTGATAAATATATACTCTATTAATCTATTTTATCTTATACTGCATTATGCAAATGTCTGCTATTTCTGTTGTGTGTGTGTGTGTGTGTGTGTGTGTGTGTGTACATGTATCTTTTCTCACCAACTCAATTTGTAAAAGACATTAAATAAAATACTTTGAGAGTTTAAACATTTAAAAAGACCCTGTTTTTGCGACAAAGAAAATCATGGCCTCCTATTATCCTTCTTGCTTTAAATCTATGATTCTACTATATGAATTTCTTCCTTATTTCACAAAATTGGATGGTTGCGTTTATGAGAGCCGTATTTGTACTTGCTATATCAATTAGGTGAAATTCTTCCAGAATGAATCAAACAGTGTGGTCCAGTGCAAAATAGAGGGGGATTTGGAGTCAGAGGATCTGAGTTTGAATGTCAGTCATCCCATTTGTTATCTGTGTGACTTTGAACAAATCTTTGAACCTCTCTGGGTCTCATTTTCTTCATTTATACAATTAGGAGATTGACCCAATTAACCTCTAAGGTCCTTTTCAATTCTAAATTCATGATCCTATGAAATGTATAGTGGCAGCTAGGTGGTACAATGAATAGAGTGCTGGGCCTAAGGAAGACTCATCTTTCTGAGTTCTGTTCTGGCCTTAGATACTTACTATCTGTGTGACCCTGGGCAAGTCACTTAACACTGTTTGCCTAGGTTTCTCCATCTATAAAATAAGCTGGAGAAGGAAAAGGCAAATCACTCCAGTATCTTTGCCAGGAAAATCTCAAATGGAGTCACACAGAATTGGATACACCTTAACAACATAAAATGTATAAAACCTAGCAATGTTCATCAATCCATCATAGTTGACATGGGCTAAAATCAAAGAATTTTATGATATCTGATGATCTTCATTTTTACAAGGAAGGGGGAAAAGAATCAAATGTGTTCATCTTGCATTTGATCATGTAGTAGATATAGTATTTTTAAATCTCTTGTAATTATGATTTTAAAAATCTGGATACTATGACTTCTACAAGTAACAGGGCAGGAGTTGATCAGATTAAGCAGTCAGTAGAAGACTAGCTACTCAATCAGCTAGCATTTATTAAGGCCCTACTAGCACCAGGCACTGTGCTAAATTGTTCAGAAGAAATTCACAATTAGTTAACAGAGTGATACAATTAAGAGTGTATTAGGAACTTATAATGAATGAAATTGAATCTCCTCTTTACTATAAACAAATTGGAATTTCAAGTCATTGTTCCAATCATACATTTGACATCTTGTGCAAGGAATACATATTAACAGATAAAACTAAAATATTGTTCCACTTTACAAGGAAAGGAAAAAATCTACCATAGAAAGTAATTTATTTGAAGTTTTCAATAATTTCAATACCATGAAAAAATGTTGATCTACAGTCTGGGATTTGAACTCTTTTTTTGCATATTGTATGGAATATATATTTTCTATGATAATGACATAGGTAAAACTATCCTAGGAGGGAGAAATATATGTTTTGTTTAAATCTGTGCTAGATTATATTGGGACAAGAATATCATGGGCGCTTGTAATAGATGTAGAGTACATAACAGGTATTAGCTATAGTTAAAATTCAAGACAATAGCTTATATTATTGTAAACAAATTTAGAAATTAATTATCTAGATGAATATTTTTCAGTTTTTCCAAGTATTAAGGGATTTAGTGACAATTCAATCACTTCTGAGCAATCTACAAAGTTGAATTCTCACCCTATGCCTTTGTAATCTTAATTAGAATTTATAAATTTACCTTTTGAAATTCAGAACAATGGAAGAACTTTATTGTTAACCAGGCACTAATACAAAGTTTCAGACAAACTATACAGTATTCAGATCTTAGTATAAGAATATATATAATAGGGTTTGACCTATACTATGTCTGGGTCTAGATAATTCATAATGAACCGGGTGATAATGACATTCTACATTAGTTGATTTGTCTAATATTATCAGAGAATTCCAATTCAGTAGAATCATAATAAGATGTTCTATAACTTAAAAATCAAATTTAAAAAACAAGCTTTTATTAAGATTGTTCTACTTGCCATTTTCTCTGTCAGGTGCTAAGGACACAAAGACAGGACCACAGAGATAAGTGGGTACAAACATATGCCAATCATTTG
Organism: Pseudochirops cupreus; assembly: GCA_028627135.1. Classification (NCBI taxonomy): domain Eukaryota; kingdom Metazoa; phylum Chordata; class Mammalia; order Diprotodontia; family Pseudocheiridae; genus Pseudochirops; species Pseudochirops cupreus. Next base: position 165,075,724 of record CM053583.1, read on the forward strand.
GGGGAAAGGCATTGTTGACTAAAGGGATAAAGAAAGGCCTTGAGTAGCAGGTGGCACTTGAGGTGAGCTTTGAAGGAAGACTTCTAGGCACTAGATCAGTTTTCCTGGACTCAGGAACCTGCATGAGAAGTCATTTCATGAGTTCTTTGATAACAGGGAGTGTCTTTTGCCTCTTTTTGTATCCCTAGGGCTTAGCACAGTGCCTGGCTCATATATCCCTTACTAAGTTTAGGACTGATTAATAGTGGGCAGAAAGCTTCCTGATCTGGGAGCAGGGTTCTGGCCACAAGATGAAGCAATCCAAGAGGAAAAGGAGCAGCAAAAAGCCTTAAGAGTGGGGGACAATACCTGTAGTTAAGGCACAGTGTTCCCATGAAAGAACTCAGAGAAAACAATCACATTTCTGACTGGCATTAGTAGCCTCTAGGAAATTGCCCCAAGAAAGAAAAAAGAAATTATTCAAACGTGTTTATTGTTCATATGTTTTTTAAAATGGAATTTCAGGTAGCTACTTAGGATCATCTGACATCTCTTACATTCTCTATTTTCTCTTAGTTTAAAAAATAAATTCCACAAAAGTCTTGTTTTCTGCTCAAATATTTATGTTGTTTCAATCTCTACTAGGGAGTTTGGATTTGATTCAAATTGACATTTGGAGGCCATGGAATGTTTCTTAGAAGAGAAGTGATATCAAAGTATAAGAGGAAGATGAATCTGATAGTGATACTTAGAACATGTGACCAAGGGAAAAGGAAGGCTTGAGTTGGGCCTTGAAGTACAGGCAGAGTGTGAGGGGGTCATTGGGGGCATCTCAGGCATAGGCAATGCTATGGGTACCTAGGAAGTGCAGGAGAGAGAGAGCACCGGATCTAGAGTCAGGAAGACCTGAGTTCAAATTTGACCTAAGACACTTAATAACTATGTGACCCTGTGCAAGTTATTTTACCTGTAAGCCTCAGTTTTTTCAACTGTAAGATGGAGAAAATAACAGCACCTACCTCCAAAAGTTGTCCTGAGGAATAACCAAGATAATAACTGTACAGCCCTTAGCACGGTGCTTGGCACATAACAAGCACGGTATAAATGACAACTATTATTAGGAATACGTGAACCAAGAAATGTGGAAGGAAAGCACTAGGTAGGTCCCAAGTCAAACTATCTAGTGCATCTAGAAAAAATATTTTAAGAATTAGAATCCAAGGTATCTGAAATTCATTGTATTCAGAGTTATATGTCCAGTGTGAGCCAAAAACAAATTATAATTGGCATAATGAATGAGGCCTCCCATGCTAAAATGTTAGATGAGTAATAATACTTAGTAATGTGCTATTAGTGATAACTAATAACAGTAATCATTTTATAAGCGGGATGTAATCTGAGGCAGTTTACAAATAAATAAAGTTAAACCAAACTGGGCAAAATGCCCAGATCACTAGTTTTGTACCAAAACACTAAGCAAAAATGTCCTTAAAATTAGAAGAAAAATGGAAAGTAGCGATAATATAGGAAGTCTCCAGAGTAGAAAAATACTCACTGAGGTTCTTGCAAAACAATCCTATTCTTTATTTTCTGGGGAGTGACATGGAACATGAACCACTTTACTGAATGGAATTAAGGTCAGGGAGGGGACACGTTCACTGAGTCAAATCCCTAATTAACCAGGGCCCCAGTCCTGTTTTTATACAATGAGAAGTTAATAGGATATTCTAACTACTGACATACATCAGGCATTTTTATTCTTTTCACATACCCCCAATGCCTAGTAGGGCTGACTCATAGTAGATGTTCAATAAACACCTCTTGGCTGATGACTCCCTCAAAGTGAAGAAGCCTACTTACTAGTCACCACAGAGACATCTTTTGAAGCTTTGACTTTTAACTAGTAAATAAAACTAAGAGCTGGTTTTATGAAGAAAAAACAACAACAAAATAGATAAACTTTTGATTAATTTGATTTAAAAAAGAAAGAAGAAAACCAAATTACCAGCATCAAAAATGAAAAGGGTTAATTCACCACCAATGAAGAGCAAATCAAAACAATAATTAGGAGCTATTTTGTACAATGCCAATTGTATGACAATAAATTTGACAATCTTAGTGAAATAGGTGAATATTTGCAAAAATATAAATTGCTCAGATTAACAGAAAAGGAAATAAAATAACTTAAATAACCCCATTTCAGAAAAAGAAATTGAACAAGCCATCAATGAACTCCCTAAGAAAAAATATCCAGGGCTGGATGGATTTACAAGTGAATTCTATCAAACATTTAAAGAACAATTAATTCTCATACAGTATAAACTATTTGGAAAAATAGGCAAAGAAGGAGTCCTACTAAATTCTTTTTATGATATAAATATGGTGTTGATACCTAAACTGGGAAGAGCCAAAACAGAAAAAGAAAATTATAGACCAATTTCCCTAATCAATATAGATGTAAAAATTTTAAATAAAATATTAACAAAAAGATTATAGCAACTTATCTCAAGGATAATATACTATGACCAGGTAGGATTTATACCAGGAATGCAGGGCTGGTTCAATATTAGGAAAACTGTTAGTATAATTGACTATATCAACAACAAAACCAACAGACATCATATGATTATCTCAATAGATGTAGAAAAAGCATTTGACAAAATACAACACCCATTCATATTAAAAATGCTAGAGAGCATAGGAATAAATGGAGTCTTCCTTAAAATGAAAAGTAACATCTATCTAAAATTATCAACGAGCATTATATGTAATGGAGATAAGCTAGAAGTATTTCCAGTAAGATCAGGGAGTGAAACAAGGATCATCATTATCACCACTATTATTCAATATTATACTAGAAATACTAACTCTAGCAATAAGAGAAAGAAATTGAAGGAATTAGAACAGGCAAAGAAGAAATAAAGCTACCCCTCTTTGCAGATGATATGATGGTATACTTAAAGAATCCTAGAGAATCAAGTAAAACATTTCTTGACATTATAAACAAATTTAGCAAAGTTGCAGGATATAAAATAAACCCACAGAAATCATCGGCATTTCTATATATTACTAAATAAGCCCAGCAGCAAGAAATAGAAAGAGAAATTCCATGTTACTATAGACATTATCAAATACTTGGAAAAATAACAGTTGCTCATGGGTAGGTCAAGCTAATATAATAAAAATGACAATTCTACCTAAATTAATTTTCTTATTCAGTGTCATACCAATCAAACAATAAAAAATCATTTTATAGAGCTAGAAAACACAATAACAAACTTCCATCAAGGGAATTAGTGAAAAGAAATGAAGCTTTCACTTTTGAGGGCTCTGGGATAGCTGGATTGGCTTGGACTGAACCTTAAAGCCCCTCTATTGGTGTCTGTCACCTGCTCTGTCACTTACAGTTTTAGAGTTGCTTGGGGGCTTTGAGATGCTAATTGACTTGCCCAGGTCACAAAGCTAGTATGTGTCAGAGACAGGACTCAAAGCCAGGTCTTCCTCACTCCAAGGCTGCCTCTCTATTCACGATGCCATGCCATCTCTCATGCTGTGGGAGGTGCATCAGCAAAATAAGGATAGTCCCATCAGTCCTAAGGTTTGGGGAAATGTCCATTATGAACCTACCATTCTATGTGTCCAGCATTATGCCAGAGACTCAGGGGGTTGCAGAAGGAGTAGATGACAAAGTCACTATCTTTAAAGTTATGATATGAGGATCTCCAAAACTGAACTCATGTCTTTTCCCTAAAACCAACTTCCACTCTCAGTGTAACCTTTATTGGTTAATGACATCATTATTCTTGCCATGATCCAGGCTCAAAGGTTTGGATTCATCTTTGATGTGCCATGCCTACCATTCATCTGCTACCAAGTTCTATTAATTCCCCCTTCAAGATACCTCCTAGGGAGAGGATAGATTCAATGTGCAGCTTGAGACATATGTGTGTATGCGTGTGTGTGTACACACACACACATACATATACATATACATACACATATATATTTGGACATGGTCAATATGGGAGTTAGTTCTGCTCAATTGCAAATTTGTTACAGATTTTTTTCTTCCTTTTTTCTGTGGCAAGGGGGAGGGGAGAGGAAGAGAAAATAAATGTTTGCTCATTGAAGAAAAAAATTACACTAAAAAAAGGTCTCTTTTACTGGTTCCTCTCCATGTTCCTTGACACTGTTCTTGTCCAAACCCTTATGACTTCACTACCGGGATTAATGCAACAGCTTCCCACCTGGTCCAGCTGTAGTCTACTCTATTCTCAATATATCGCTGCTACCAGACTAATCTCTCTTTTTTTGAAGTTTTATTTTTATTATGTGTATTTCACTTTTTATTCATATTTTTCTTTATTTCCAAATACTCTCCACCTTCCAAACAGAAAGCCATCTCTGTAGCAAAGATTTCAAAAGGAGGGAAAAAGAAGGTCAGCAATCATCCATAGTTCCCCAAGGAACATTTTCTCCACCCTTCTCTGGGGCCAAGTTTAATTATTATCATGACACAGAATTCAGTATTAGACTTATTTGTTTAGGGGTTTGTTTGGTTTTTTTGCTTTTGCTTTTCACACTGTTATGGTGATGGATATTGTTTTCCTGGTTCTGCTTAACTCCCTACTTATCAGTTCATATAAGTCTTCCTATGTTTCTCCATCTTCTTCATCTCATTTCTTTCTGAATAGTAATATTCCATTACAGCAATGTACCACAATTTGTTTAGCTGCTCCCCAATCAATGGGTGACCATATGGTTCCCAGTTCTTTCCTGTCACAAAGTACTATTATAAATATTTTTGTCAGTAAGTGAGTCAATAAGCATTTATTAAGTGCCAGATTGTCTACAGGACTTTTTTTTTTTAATCTTTAATCCCTTTAAGATATATGCCTCATAGGGCAAAGAATAGTTTACCTGTCAGATTTATGGAGAAGGGAAGATTTTATGACCAAACAAATGTTAGAGAGCATTACAAAATGAAAAATGGATAATTTTGATTACATTAAATTGAAAATTTTATGTACAAATAAAGCCAATGTAACCAAGATTAGGAGGGTAGAAAATTGGGAAAGAATTTTTACAACCAGTGTCTCTGATAAAGGCCTCATTTCTAAAATATGCAGAGAATTGAGTCAAATTTGTAAGAATGAAAAATAATAAATAAATAAATACTAGATATAAGTCATTCCCCAATTGATAAATGGTCAAAAGACATGAACAGACAGTTTTCAGAGGAAGAAATTAAAGACGTCTATAAGCATATAAAAAATGCTCTAAATCACTATGAGGTACCACATCACACCAGTCAGATTGGCTAAGATGACAAAACAGGAATATGATAAATGCTGGAGAGAATGTGGAAAAATTGGAACACTAATGCATTGTTGGTGGAGCTGTGAACTGACACAATTATTCTGGAGAGCAATCTGGAACGATGTCCAAACGGCTATTTAAAAACAAAAGTACGTACTCTTTGACCCAGAAATGCCACTTCTAGTGTTGTATCCCAAAGACATCATACAAGTGGGAGGAGGACCCATATGTACAAAAATATTTGTAGCGGCTCTCTCTGTGGTGGCAAAGAATTGGAAATCAGGGGGATGCCCATCAACTGGGGAATGGCTAAACAAGGTGTAATATGAATATAAGGGAATACTATTGTGCTATAAGAAATGAGGAGCTGACAGACTTCATGATAACCTGGAAGAGAGTTATATAAACTGATGCAGAGTAAGGAGAGCAGAACCAGGAGAACTTTGTACACAATTACAGACACATTGTATCTATGACAACTAACTTTGATAGACTGGGCTCCTCTCAGCAATGCAAGGTTAGAAGACAACTTCAAAAGACTCATGATGGACAAAGATATCCATATTCAGAGAAAGAACCACAGAGTATGAATGCAGACTGAAGCAAACTACTTGCTCTCTCTCTTTTGTGTTTTGTTTTGTTTTGTCCCTTCTTTCTCGTTGTTCACTCCATTGGTTATAATCCTTCTTTACAACTTGACTAATGTTTAATTTGAAGGCATTTGCAGAACCTATATCCAATTGCATGCCTCAATGGGGGTAGGCAGAAGGAGAGGGAGGGGGAGAAAATCTGAAACTCAAGGGATTGTGGAACTGAATGTTGTAAACTAAAAGTAAATAAATAAATATTTTTAAAAAGATATATGCCTCATAGCAGGCTTCCTGGATCAAAGGGATGGATATTTTTGTCTCCCCTCCCCCTTTAGTAAAATTTTAAATTGCTTCCTAGAATGGCAGATTAATCTTCCTAAAGCATCATTTTCATCATGCTCTCATTTCCTCTTCTCAAAGCAAACAAACAATAAAACCTACCATGGCTTTGTCCCATGATCTAGTCTGTCTACCTCACAGAGTGGCCATAAGGACCAAATGGGACAATTTTGTAGGGATTCAATTCTGTAAGGAAACTCCCTCCCACAAAGTAAAGAGGTGACTCTCCTACAACTTGTCTACAGCCCTGAGGTCAAGTGGCTCCTCCAGGGCTACATAGCCTATAGGTGTCAAAAATGGGACTTAAGCTCAGGTCTTCTCATCTCAGAGGCTTACTCTCTAGCCACTATATAATATGTATGAAAACCCTTTTTAAGCTGTAAGGCATTTTTGTGATCTAATCTCCATACTCCTTATTCTAGAAGTCATCTCCCTTCATAATATGGCTCTTCATAATCTGACCCAGCCTTATCTGTGAAAATTAAGATAAGATTCTAAATGGTCTTTGATGCATATTTCTCAATATTGCTACACAGCAAAATTACTGCATCAGAGTGAAATGTCTTTAAGCAAGCAATTAATACCACATTGCTACTGGTAGAAGATAGGAACAAATGAGTATTGGGTGAAAGAGATGCAGCTATTTGTAGTATGGTCCATTGTCCTCCAGGAACTTAAAGGAACAACTTGAGAGGAGAGCTTTGGTCACAGTCCTGGTAGGGAAGGAGAATAAATATTTAGGAGTTCTGGGACAAATTTTCAACAGATGAAAGGTGGTGGATATGAAAATGTCTGTTGCAAAGAAGAAAGGAGATTTTGAGTATTAGACTTAGAATAACAGAAATCAAATTCAGATTCTGGCTCCACCACTTCGTGATCTGGAGCAAGTCACCTGAGTCTCAGATGGAGTTTGAACTAGACAGCCTTGGTGGCCTTCTAGAATGAAATCCATGACCCATGGGGACACATGTTAGGAGGAGCAATAGTTTGAGACACTGAATGGCTTTTCTCAATCCTCATTCTATAGTGGGATTATACTTTCCCGTCCCCCCCGCCCCCATACTCTCTTCTCTCTAGGTTTTTGGGACACTGCTCTCTCCTGTTTCTCCTCCCCCTGTAAATTAGAAGAAAACAAAGGACATCAATCAAAATAAAATTTGCTTCTTTGCATTAGTCTCCAATTTGCCCTATTTATTATTCATGCTTTGTCCATTTTTTTATTAGACATTGAAGGCCATGGATTTTATTGCTGATTCTTATTTCCTGTGAATTACTTTTCCTTTTTCCTGGTTCTTCTGTTTTTCTTCCTAAAGTATATACTACTCCTTACAGTACCAGGATCAACAATTCTGTGTGAACAATTTTCTCCCTGTTTTTCATTGAAAGCCTACTTGATCAGATTTGGAAGACTCCAGGTAAATATGTATTTTTTAATTGGGATTTGTTAGATGCTCCTCATACTTAACTAAGAGTCCATCATTCTAACATTTTAAGCCATAATCCAGAAATCCAAAACCTATTCTCATACACCATCTTCTCAGCCAGCTGATGAGTTCTTACAACTGCCTTTCTCTTCTAAATCCCCTACCTTCAGTAATCAGTAAGGATGAAAAGCATTATCTGTGGTCCTAAAATCCTCTCAGATTTTTACCCCCCTAGCAACTGACAAGTTCATTCAGGCAATGCCATTTTATTCATGTGAATCCCAAGGATTGGGTCATGGTCTTCAGGTATGAAATGCCCCAGGAAGATAGGAAGCTTCTCTATTGCTTGTGTCTAGTTGATAAACAACCCCCTCACATCCCTCAGCAGGGAATGACTAATCACAGCCACTCATCTCTTCCTTTCGCCATTACTAGATGACCTCTCACCTGATGTCAACTCTGGATCCACAGCATTTTTCCTTGGAGCACAAAAAGTCACTTATGCCTGAGATATTCCAGTTTCTCCTCCAATACCCTTTTATTGGAAGAGCCTTGTACCTATAACAACTCCAAACGATCATTCATCCTTACTCTTTTCCATCTTTGTGTCACACTTTTACTCTTCCCATTTCTTGGTACAGGCTGGAATTTCCCTTTACATCCTTTTCTTTTTTTGTTTGCTCTTGAAACACTGCTATTCTTTCAAAGAACAATACATTCTCCCCAATAATCCATCGAGTTTCTCCAACCCTTTCATCTTTTCCTCTAGGACAGAAAACCACTGAGACTTTGTGCATACATTGATGATAACACAGCACAGACAGAAACACAAACAGTATACTATACCTCTGTCTGCAGCTCCCTGCAAAATTCTCCATCCTGGCTTGTCACATACTCAGGGCTTTGTTTTATTTTTGGTATCTCTCCTTTTGTGGCCCTGAGGCTACTGCTAAAACAAACTGTCTATTGGCTGTCATGAGGACTCTGTAACTGGTGGCTCCTGAATGTGATTTAAGTTGTCAAAGATTAGCTTCCCACCTTTTCTTCAGTTAATATCTTCAATTTGACCTAAATTGACAGGTGACATTCCTGAACTGCCTTAATATAGATAAAAGCAAACAGTAGCAAGTCTACAAGCAGAAATTCAACTATCTAATTAGAATCTTTTAAAATAAATTGTGTTGGTATCTTTTGTTTTTATGTTGTCTAAATTTCTTCGTCTTGCAGAGAGCCTTCCCTTATAGCAATTTTTTAAAAGAAAAAGAAAAATTATAAGAGAGCTGACTGGGGGAAGGGATATTCAGTAGGCTCGCTATCTTGGGCTGGGGGTAGGGGAAAGATGTGGAGAATATTTGTAACTCAAAATCTTATGGAAATGAATGTTGAAAATTAAAAATAAAATATTCAAAAGAGAAAAAGGGGAAAAAATCAGCAAAATTAATCAATCAAACTAAACTGACAATATATGCAATGTTCCATACCTGTAGACCTCCCCCCTCTGTAATGTAGTGGGATGTGTCTTCTCATAGATCCTTATTAATTAGTGCCACATTCATTTTCGATTGCTTAGTAACTGTTCATTCATTTACAACGTAATAGTCATTATGTGTATCATTTTCTTGGCTCTGCCTTGTTTTTTTTTAATATGTCTAGCTATCCTTATACTATCTTGGACACTTAGATATCTCAAGATGTAGGGGAAGATCATAGGAAATATTATGTTTTGTAGCTAAATTTAGTTATTAACTTTTTATATGCCATATTGCCTTTATTTTTACTTTTTTTCCTTTTTATTTAGTATTTTGTTTTCCCCCAGTCACATGTAAAAACAGTTTTTAACATTCATTTTCCAAACTTTGAGTTCCAAAATCTGTCTTCCCATTGTTCCCATTGAGGGGGAACAGTAAAGTTTTGAAAGAAAATATAGAAAAAAAACTGAAGAAAAACAAAGTAAAGAAAAGTATGCTTCAATCTGTATTCAGACATCATCAGTTCTTTCTCTGAGGATGGACAGCATTTTTATCCTAAGTCCTTCAGATTTTTCTTGGATCATTGTATTGTTGAAAATAGCTGTCATTCACAGCTAACCATCTTACAATATTGCTGTTACTCTGTACACAATACATTTCTCTTTGGATCAGCCCATGCAAGGCTTTCCAGGTTTTTCTGAGAGCATCCTGGCGCATCATTTCTTACAGTACAAGAATATTCTATTACAATCACATATCACCGCTTGTTCAGCCATTCCCCACTTGATAGGCATACCCTCAATTTCTAATTCTTTGGCCCAAAAAAAGATTTAGCTATTAACTTTACTAAGGGTTCACGGGGTAAAAATCTGCATAAAGCAATTCAATAAAATTCTATGTTTTAAAGCAAATGGACATTATTCAATTAGAGTGTAACATGGCCTATCATTTATTTATGTCAGGAAGCTCTTTTACAGCCTCATTAAGCTTCTGATGCCATCTTCTCTATTTCACAAACCAAATTATTACTAATCAAGCTGAATTCAATTCGGCAAACATCCACTGAATGTCTGTGTAGGAAGCCGGCTGAAATACCAAACCGGTTTTATATTGGCGCTCACCAGCAGATCTGTGTAAAAGGCTTAGACCATTTTTTTGCATTCCAGATTTAAAAAAAAAACACTTCCTTCTTTGGCATTTTTGACATTTAAAATTTCAAATATAAACATTCACAATAATCACATCATTTCTGAAATGGAAGCTCCTGAGATATCATCCAACAATAATAGTTAGCATTTATAGAGCAAGCTTTGCAAAGTATCTTATCTTCACTTACAACAATCCTGTGTAGAAGGTACTATTGTTATCCTTTTACAGATGAGGAAACTGAGGCAGACATTGGTTAAGTGACTTGCGCAGGCTCACAGAGCTAGAAAGTGCTTGATGCATGACTTAAACATAGGTGTTCCTAACTCCAAAAAGACTGGTACTCTTACCCACTACACCACATGGCTGCTTTCCAACATGCACCCGAACAAGAATCCCCTCCATATCATGTCATCCAAAACTCATCTAGCTTTTGGCTGAAGACCTCCTAGTGAAGGGGAATTTACCATTTCCTAAGGCAGCCAGTTGATTCCACTTTGGGGTGACTCACTATTTTCTTTAAATCAAATCTACTTGCCTTTTTGCACCTTCCATTCATTGCCCCTAGTTCTGTCCTCTGGGACCAAGTAGAAAAAAAATCTAACACAGTAGCTTTTCAAAATTAATATGTCCTCCCTACCACCCAACTATGTTTTATCTTCTCCAGGCTAAACATTCCCAGTTTCTTCAACCAGTCCTTTTAAACAATAAACCAAAGTGGGGCAGCTACGTGGCACAGTGAATAGAGAACTGGCCCTGGAGTCAGGAGGACCTGAGTTCAAATGTGACCTCAGACACTTAGCACTTACTAGCCTTGTGACCTTGGGCAAGTCACTTAACCCCAGTTGCCCTGACTTTCCCCCTTCCAAAAAAAAGCAAAATAAAATAAAATATTTAAAAAAAAAAAGAATAAACCAAAGCCTGTCACCATTCTGGTTGTCTCCTCTCAATGCTCTGCAGCTTATCAGTAGCCTTCCCAAACTGAACATGACACTCTGCATATTGTTTGACCAGAGCAGAGTTCAGAGGGAAATCACCTCCCAAGTCCTGGGAGCTGTTTTTTTCTTAAGGTAGCCTCAGATTGCATTGGCTTCTTTGGTTGCTACATCATACCTCTAACCCTGGTTTGCCATTATTGTAACTGTTGCTAGGACGACTTGGGATACTGGAAGTAACTATGGCAACCAAGCTGACTTTTACTAAGAGTTAAGAGGATACACAATATCGACCTTGGTGTTGGAGAGGATATTAAAAAGGAGAACACAGAGAGTGTATCTCAGCGAAGTCACATGGAACAACAAGGCCGACTGAGGGGTCAAAGTGATGCTTTCTGGGACTCAAAGTCTGCCATTGAAAATGATGGTGTTGGGAGGGGGGAATTTGAGGGGGTGAACCAGAGAGATTATTGAGAGCTGGTAGTTATGTTGGGTGACACTAAACTGGTGGGCCAGGAGGATGAGATGGAGGATGAGAGAGACAAAGATAGAAAAATAGAAATACAGAGAGACTCAGAGTCAGAGAGAGACAGAGAGATGCAGAGATGTGAAAGAGAGAAAGATACAAAGATGTATGTGTGTGTGTGTGTGTGTGTGTGTGTGTGTGAGAGAGAGAGAGAGAGAGAGAGAGAGAGAGAGAGAAACAGAGAGAGAGAGAGAGAGAGAGAGAGATGCCGAGATGAGAGGGGGGGACAGGGCGCAATTGTCTCCCCATCTGCTACGCAAAAGCAGAATCTAAGTTTTTGTTCCTTACTACTTTTTAATTCTTCTACCATTTCATTGGTTTGATATTCATTGGCTACAGTCTCCATCCAGGCTAATATGGTTTACTATCTCACCAGAAGTAAGATTGGGGAGAAGTTTTAACATTAAAGAGACAGGAAACATTGTTATCCTTCAGCTAGAGCCAAAGTACAAGGATGAGGAAGCCCTGAATTCCCTTAACAAAGAGAAAAAGTGTATGTGCCATCATGACACTCTAGACCTAATACAGTAGAAAGGATCTGGAGTCAGACAACTCAGGACTGAATTCTAGCTCTGCTACTTATTACCTGTGCACCTTGAGTAAGTCACTTAATTTCTGGACCTCAGTTTCCTCATCTGTAAAAAGAAGGATTAGTCTAGGTGATTTCTAACATCCCTTACAATATAAATCTGTGATCCTATGAATCAACCAGCTATCTAAGATATTAAGACAGAAAATAATATAGGGAGGCGGCTAGGTAGCACAGTGAATAGAGCATGGGCCCTGGAGTCAGGAGAACCTGAGTTCAAATTTGGCCTCAGACACTTAACACATACTAGCCATGTGACCTTGGGCAAGTCACTTAACCCCAATTGCCCTGCCTTCCCCTCTCCAAAAAGCTAAAAAAGAAAAAGAAAATAATGTAAGATTGGGCCAGCCCAAGCACATTGCAGAAAATCTGGCACAGAGTAAATAATTGATACATACATATTGACTCATTACTCTTGTTTGTTATTATAAACTTGATAATCATTGACAAACGCAACCCATTTCAATATATAAGAAAGAAGCTTGGGGCAGCTAGGAAGAACAGTGGACAGAGCACTGGCCTAGCAGTCAGGAGTACCTGAACTCAAATCTAGCCTCTGGTACTTACTGTGTGACCCTGGGCAAGTCATTTAACCCGATTTGCCTCCTTAAAAAAAAGAAGTTTGTAGAAGAGAATGTGAGCTTTGATTATTGAATTTGCTTAGTGCTAGGTTCTGAGAATATAAAGGCAGAAAACAAAAATAGCCTCCGCCTATAAAGAATCTGCATTCTATTGGAGGAATACATATAAAAAGATAAGTCCGTATTTGGTCAGTCAAAGAGGTAGAAAGCCCTAACAACTAAAGGGGACCGGGGCAGGCTTCTCTTAGGGGAATAGCACAAATATTCACACTATTACGCTTCAGAGACTCGATCTTTTAAGCCCTTTATTTGAAATGCATTACTAGAAATATTTGCAGGTAATGCTTCAGGAAGATGAGTATTCACCTTCTCATTCATTTTTTTTTTGGTAAATAAACCCATTTATCCCAGCTGATAATATACAGAAATCTGAGAAAGTATATACAGACAAAAACATAACAAACAATGCAACCAAATAAATGAGTACTCCCACTAAGAGTGAGATACCTTAAGCTTAACCAAGAAAGAGAGTCCCAGATTTCACCCAAAGGAAAATTTCCCAGTCTCTGAGGTAGTGAACTGGAGTTTGAGTAAGGGGTAGAGGGTTAATCTACTCACTTCTGAGGGTTTCCTGGAGAAACTGAGATTCAGCAGAGGGTTTAATTGGCATTATCATAATGATCCACATATCTAAATAATGCCTGGCTAATGACATCACTTCTATTCATAATAATGTTGCCATTTCTATCACTCCTACAATCTGGGTTACTAGGTATTTTTAATAAATTCTGACACTTGTTTTTTGGTGATTCACAATTTTATTTTTGGTCTTCCCCTTTGAAATAGAACAAGATCAGTGGTGGGGCTTTCTCATTTAGCTCAGAGACCAGTGCCTCCTCACTTGAGAGGCAGAGATTCTAAATAAGCTCTCCTCCAAAAAACCAAACAGCATTGGTAAGCACCTATGTTCCAGGTAGGATTCTAAGTTGTAGGGAAAGAAGTGAGGGTTCTTTGAGGCAGATATAAAGAAAAAACACATTCAAATTATAGGAGATAAGCGTGTAAGATACCAGGAGAAGGTCATTTTGACATGTCGGTAAAAGTTGGGAAAGGACATAATATATGAAAAGACTAGTGATAATCATTTAATATCATATTTTGCCTAAGTTTGAATTAATCAAAGAGGTTGCTCTGCCTCATTTTACAAAAAAACTCTCTTTCTATCTCAGCCACTCCAGAGACCAGATAAGGCTGAGAGTAGGATTTAACACAGGCATCCAGAGATCATAAATTTCCAATTCAGACCCAGTTTTGTCTTGCTTCTCTGAGTGAGCTCGGAGAATACCTCTTCTTATGACAACAAACCAGAAGAGGCTTACTTTATGGCCCTTCAGGACCAGATCCTCAACTCAAGGCATTAACTTGAGTAATGGGACTTTTTCTTATCTTAAGATTTTCTGAACATATACCTTATTATGAAATGTTAGTGATAAAGGAAACACAGATGTTCTGAATCGTAATTTCAATTGACACTTTGTCAGCTCTCTTGTTTTTCTGTATTTATCATTTATCCAATTAAGAAATTCCTTTTCTCATACAATGATTAAACCATTAGGGGACCATAAATTTGTGTAACTCAGCCATCCCCTAATTGGGATGGTCCTAAAATGTACTTAAGCTCTCTCATTCTTTTGTTCATGAGTCAGAACTCTAGTCCTGCACTCCAAGTACAAGTAGTAAAGCTAGCTTTAAGGGAATAATGAATAAATGTTGTAATTTTATATCACTAATTGTTTGTTTCCTTTAACCAAACCTTTGAAACAGAGAAAGAAAGATAATTACGCCTGATGTATTAAATTTGCAATCTGAAAGACCAAGGTTCAAAACCAGCCTCTGGCACTTACTAAGGGTGTGACTTATAGGCAAGTCACTGGAGTGTTCAGGAAAGTGTGTGATATATAAAGAGGCTGGAAAGATAGGCTGGGGCTCAGGAACCAAAGAATCAGCTCTTAGCAGTCTGGAAAAAACCATGCACCAGCCCCAGAAATAACAGAGAAGCTTAGAGTTTAGTACCAAAGGTTCTAGAAATTCTATTTCCTTCCAATTATTATGACAGGTGAAGCAGACAACTGAGACAGATTAAGACAGTAAAAGTCAGCCTGGGGCTGACCTCAGACCCAGAAAGACTTCAATTCAAGTCCTATGTGATTCCCACTGGCTACATAACTCTTAGCAATTTATTTAACCTCTCAATACTTTAGACCTGCAGTTCTTCTAGTGTGGTCCAAGGAAGTCCCTGAGAGCCTTTTCGGGGTTGACAAGGTCAAAACTATTTTCAAAATAATACTAATAAACTTATAATTCTAATACAGTCAGTTTTGATAGATATAATCCACATTTTTTTAAAAATAGTGCTTGGTGTGTCCATGGGGTTGGGGGGTCCCATAATCATTTTTAAGATTGTAAAAGGATCCTGAGACCAAAAAGTCTTGGAACTGCTACTCTAGACCAATTCCTAAGACTTGATGTTTCAGAGGAGGTATTGACTATATTAGAGGAGGAAGTTCACTTACCTAGGAATGCCCCAGAGCAACGAATCTACAGGCCTAGTTCCTACCCTTGTTCCCACAGAGTCCTTTAGGAGCATCATTTTTTGATCAACCTTGTAAACTGTACCCCATAAAAAAGTCACCAACCTCAATCAGATTTGAACGCCCAACAGATTTGAAAAGCAATAGCTGTGGGCCACAACAGATTGTTAGGTCATAAAATAGATGTAGAACCTGTGTTATGTGGAAGGAGAGACCATCTGGAAGCAAGCTGAGGATAGAAGAGTGAAAAACCTGGCTAATTGCACCAGGAAAGAAAGGATCCCAGAGTGCTGCTCCAAGAGCTTACACATAGATCAACATCATGGAACCGGTAATCAATCATCTCATACTAGCTCCAGCTGAAGACATATTATTTTTCATTGCCTAATGGCTTTCCTGAAGCTAGGTGTTTCAGTGGATAGAGTGCTGGGCCTGGAGTCAGGACGACTCAGCTTCCTGAGTTCAAGTCTGACGTCAGTCACTTACTGGCTGTGTGGACATGTCACTTCACCCTGTTTGCCTCAGTTTCCTCATCTGTAAAAATGAACTAGAGAAGGAAATGGCAAAGCACTCCAGTGTCTTTGCCAAGAAAACCCAAAACGGGGTCACAGAGTCAGAGGCAACTGAAATAACTGAACAACACTACATTTTTAACCTAACACTTATAATAATAACACTTATAGCACTTTAAGGTTTGCAAAACATTTTTAAAATTTAAAATTTAAAAAATAAAATTTTAAAACCTTAACCTATTTGTACAAAAATACTTATAGTAGCTCTTTTTTGTGGTGGTTAAGAATTGGAAATCAAAGGGATGGCCATCTACTGGAAAATGGCTAAACAAGCTGTGGTATATGATTGTAATGGAGTATTATTGTGCTATGAGAAATGACAAGCAGGATGATTTCAGAACAAGCTGGAAAGACTTCCATGAACTGATGCTGAGTGAAATGAACAGAACCAGGAGAATGCTGTACACAGTAACGGCAACATTGTTTGATGAACTATGAACGACTTAGCTATTTTAAGCAATACAATGATCTAAGAGAATCTCAAAGGACTAACGATGAAGCATACTATCTGCCTCCAGAGAAAGAACTGATATTGATTGAATACAGACTGAAGCATGCTATTTTTTACTTTCTTTCATCTTTTTTCATTTATTCAAGTCTTCTTAGGTAAAATGACTAATATGGAAATGCTTTACATAATTACACATGTATAACCTATATCCAATTGCTTACTGTCTCAGAGAGAGGGAGAGGGGATGGAGGCAGGGAGGAATAGAATTTGGACCTCAAAACTTTCAAAAAAAAATGTGAAAAAGAAATGACGTTATGTGATTCTCATAACAATGCTACGAGGTAGGTGCTATTACTATCCTTATTTTAAGGATTAGGAAAACTAAGGCAGACAGGAGTTAAGTGACTGGGCATGCATACAGCTAGCGACTATCTGAAGCCAGATATGAACTCGGGACTTGTGGACTTCAGGTCCAGCACTGTCCAGAGACCTCGCTTTGTATCTAAGCTTAAAGTGTTTAAGTAAATCTGTACCAGTCTGACTCATTCTTATCTTAATCAAAACATCCAGAAATATACATTATTCTTGTTTTTAATTCAATTCAGCTCAATCTAACACAATCTAAACACTAATCAGGCACTTAGCATGGACAAGGTTCTGTGCTAGGCACTGGGAATAAAAAGTTGAAATATGACACAGCTGCATTGCTCAAAGAACTTATAATAGTAAACATAAGGTATGATGATGCCAGCAACTAAAATATATTAGAATGGTTTGACCTTCCCTTTATATTTATTATTATTAAAAGTATGAAAAATTCAAGTCTAGTGATAGAGATCATTTCCAAGTTTGGGAATCAGAGGTCTCCTGAAAGCCTTGAAAAAAGGTCAGGCAATAAGGGCACAGTGAATAGAGAACTGGCCCTGGAGTCAGAAGGACCTGAGTTCAAATCAGACCTCAGACACTTAACATTTCCTAGCCATGTGACCTTGGGCAAGTCACTTAACCCCAATTGCCCTGCCTTCCCCACTTCAAAAAAAAAAGGTCAGGCAAAGTTAGTGGACAAGGCAATGGATCATTGGGAGCCTGTTCTAATCATGGGATAAGAACAAAGATACGTTTGATGGAAAGAGCAGGAAAAGGCCAACCTTTTCCCCATTCTATCCCCTCTCCACAATAAAAAAAAAATGTGTTTACAAGTCTAAATAATGGGAATAATAAATGTGATGTGTTGAGGTCTAGTTTTAGTCTAATGGAACAAATATTTTTAAAAGCATACTTCTTTTTTATAGTATAGTATTCTAAAATTACGGGCTAGATACTTTATGTTCAAGAATCCATTTCTATATTCCACAAATTCATAATACACGAATGAATATATCGAGGGGTATGTGCAAATATGTATATATACACAAACACATATATGTATGCATGTTATTGAGTCATTTTTCAGTCATGTCCAACTCTTTGTGACCCCATTTGGGGTTTTCTTGACAAAGATACTGGAGTGGTTTGCCATTACGCCTGTGCAGATGCAACCTGGTTCCTGAAAGTGTTGGGCCTCAGCTCCTGAAGATCTAGAAAAAAAGTTCTTGCCACCCAAGTCCTAGGATAGTGGTGCAACGTCAGAAATCGGAAGATTTGGGGCAGGTAGGTGGTAAAGTGAATAGAACACTAGCCCTGAAGTCAGGAGGACCTTAGTTCAAATCTGATCTCAGATACTTGACACTAGCTGTGTGAACTTGGGCAAGTCACTTAACACCAATTGCTTTGCCTCCACCACCCCCCTGCCAGAAAAAAAGAGATGATAAGATTTTTCAGTAGACATGACAGTAAAAAGATGTTTCCATACTTTGTTGCTGTACCCTAAGGACAACCAGAATGTCTGACTTGTGGAGGAAGCCTTCTGTATGTATTATCTGCCGTTAGAACGTGAGGTCCTTGAAGGAGGGGCCTTCTTCCTTTTCTGCTTGCATCCCCCATGTTGAGCACAATAATAATCACTTAATAATAATTACTTAATAAATAATAATCACTTAATAGATACTCATTCATTCATTTATTCATTTCTAGCCCTGCTTCTGACCTAGTAGCTGAGTGACCAAGAACAAGTTCCTAACCTCTCAATGCCTCATGGGATTCTCTAAGACTACAAGTTACAAGACCACTTGAGACTGCATTAGTGGTGAGAGTGTGAAATCACAGGTGTGGCCCCATAAAACATACTGACTAGTTAATTCTTTCTCGAAATTTGAGTTCAGGTACTAGTGATTTATTATTTCCCAACATCAGTCCAACATGGCAAAATGCAGTTTGAGGTAGGGTCTGTTGGCTGTCTAAACCTAACATGAAAGTCACCTTGTTGAATGAATAAAAGTTAAGTTAATAATGTTTTAGAGATTTCTTATCAAGTTCAAGTTCTGTGATTCTTAGTCAGTATGTAGAATGAATGGGCAAAATATATATATTCATGATAACGGCATGAATACTGGTGTTCAAGAAAGAAAATGTGAGTGTGATCTGAACCTTCTTCTCATTCGCAACAACTCAACCATGAGGACAGACAAGTAAAAGGCCAGGATGGGATTCAGTGTCAAATGATGACATGCAACAGACTTTGGTCAGTATAGCAGGAGTTGAGTAAAGGTTAACGGAATTGAAAATGTTCATTTCCTCAGTTCTGATCCTTAATGGTAAGTGGTTGATAAGTGGCTGATAGGTCTCTGTAAGGGGGAAAAATACTGAAGAATGTTGACACATAAGCAGAGAAGGATGGAAAATGGGGGCAGAGTCATTATTGATTATTGCAGTACCATTAAGTGAAATGAAGCCTGTAACAGCAAAGAACATATTTGAGACCTGGTCAGGTATAACTTAAGAATGTTTGCCAAATTGAGCTAAATGGAGTAATAAATCCCAGATGTAACATTTGAAAACAACTGGGATCATTTTGGGTTGAAAACCATGCTCCCTATGATTTTTGTTTAGCTGTAAGAGATGACTGCCACAGTGCATATGCCATACAGAAGAAAGAATTCTGGATTTGGCGTCAGAGGTCTTGAGTTCCAATTTTGATTCTCTCACAATACAGAGGTGACTTTGGGTAAATTAATGGATGCCTTTGGGCCTCAGTTCCTCATTTATAAATTGGGAGACTGAACTAGATAAACTCTGAGGTCTCTTCCAGCTTTCAAATTATGATCCTATGACCTGTAATATGAGAGGCTGGACTAGGAAACTAGATGGCAGAGTGAATAGAGAGCAGGACTGGAAGAGACCGAGGTTCAAATCCTGTCGAGAGAAGCCAATGCTTATCTCCTGCTCTCTCTAGCCAGCGGTTCTATCTGCAGGTCACGACCCCTTTGGGGGTCGAATGACCCTTTCAAAGGGGTCACAAGGGTCACCTAAGACCATCAGAAAACACATATTTCTCATGGTGTTAGGAACCAACCGAGACACCTCTCCTCTATTCGTCTCCAGGCGGGTCCGCCCACATACAAGTATTAAAGGGTTGCTGCATTAGGAAGATTGAGAACCAC
>CM053583.1:165101802-165140191 GCA_028627135.1 Pseudochirops cupreus
TGGAAGGTTCATCAGTTATCATCTACTACAGTAATATCATCTTACTTAGCCTAAAGAGGGTAAGTGAATTGCCTATGGTGATACGGGTAGTGTTAGAGCCAAAATTTGAACCTAGGTCCTTTGACCTTGAAGCCCATTTTTTCCCCTATACTATGCCCTTGCCTCACTCTGCCCACCCTATCCCACAAGCAGCTTATAATTTTACTATGAAACAAGTCTTTAAAAATGGATCTTTTATTCAACTTAAGATATTGACAATTTGATCTCACAGAAAGGAGGAAGACTTCATTTTCTTTGCCTAAATGGGTTTCCACAGACATCCCAAATGCTGGGAGTGGTAAAGAACCACTCTGCTTTCAAAGTTCATATGTATTATCTTGAGGATAAGTGGAGGGTAGGGAACAGTTAAGACTTCCTTTATCCTTGGCTTCTTTTCAACAGTGAGATGAGCCAGGAAAACTTGGGACCTTAGCTACTTTCTCTTCCATGTTGGCAGCATTAGGCCTCTGTTCAAAGATGTTTTTTCTCCTAAGTAAGAATAATAGCTTAGAGAGAGCTTGCAGAACAATCGTCTAATAAAAGTTTACATTATGGAATAGTGGGTAGAGGACTATGCTTGGAGTCAGCAAGACCGAGGTTCAAGTCTTTCCTCTAAACTATATGATCTTGGGTACATCACTTAATCTCTCAAATGCCCCTGGAAAGTCATTAAGACTATAAATGATAGATGAGCTGCAGATGTCTGTAGGATCTTTCCACACTAGGAGCTCCCCCATACTGATGAAAGAAAAGGTCTAGACCAAAAGAAACAGCAGCAGCAGTAGCAGCAGCACTGCCTTCACATAGGTCTTAAGAATCCCCCTCTGGAGCTGGAAGCAGCCTCTACTTCCATCTGGCCATCTAGCTCAAACCCCTAATTTTACATATGAAAAAAGTAAGGCTCAGGGAAGACATGACTTGTCTAATGTCACTAGAATCAAGGGTAGGATTTGAACCCAGCTCTGCGGACCACACTGGCACTTTAACATACATTATCTTGTTTGATTTTCACAACAGCCTTGCAAGGTTGTAATGAAAGGATTATTCTCATTCTGCAGAGGAGGAAGCACAAAGCTAATAAGTGGCCCATTTCAAAGCTTAAGCTTGAGTTCTTTTGATTACATCTCCACTATGCTTTCTACTGTAGCACAATTCTTTATAATTCCTAGCTTTCACTCGAGGACAAGGGGGTACTCAACCAGAACAGTGGAAAGAGGCTATCAATAAATTATGTCATCTACTGTATATAAAACATTCATATGATGAAAGTGCTTTCATTTTTTTTTCTATAGAAAAGCCAGAGTCACATATAGCTTCAGGAGAGGCCTTACTTGTGTATTCTACAACACTGAACAAAAATTAGAATACTGTAAGATTCCCTGAAGCAGGGAGGAAAGCATACTAGTTCTAAGACTGGAGGGGGGGAAGAGTTTCCATCAAATTCCATCTTTGAAACCAATAGAGTCTGTGTGACCTTGGATAATCCATTTATAACCTCCCTGTGCCTCACTTTCCTCACCTGTATGGCCTCATGTCCCTTTGAGTTCTATATATCTGTGAGCCTATGATGTATGACACCATAATTCTATTCTAACACCATAGCTTCTGCTAGGCCCAGTGGGGTTGGGCCCCTGTGTCCTTTCACTCTCCATCCACTTTAGAATAGACACTCAGTCCAGAGTGGGTTCTGTTCTGGGGGTACATGATCTCTAAGGATAGGGATTAGGTTCCTTCTCATATGTTGTGGCTCTTTATACCCCCTCATGCCAGCATCCCAGTGGAAAATTTATTAAAGCTCCTGTCTTCAAAGGGGAAAGAAGAAAAGTACAATATGAATCAGGAATGGGATAAGTTTATTTCCTGCACACAAAAGAAATGGTAAATGTAAAATATAAGCAAACATTGAAAGACTTAAAACAGGACTAAGTAATAAATCTATGACTATTGTTATATCCTTCTGGAAGATTGAGACTTAACCCTCATCAGAACATAAAGCAGCTTGCTGAATTAGTGCATTGTGTGACCACTAAATAGACATTGTTACATTTTACCTTGCCTATCCCCTCAAAATCCATGTCTTTGACCAACCACGCCTGTATTTGGGCTTCTCCGTTTGTTGACGGTTATGGTCTCTGATGCAGTAACTCCCCTCTGTTACCAGTCAGCTTTGAGCAAGGGACCTAGGACCTCTGGACCTCTCAAACTCACAAGATTGACTACAACTCTAAACATATCCATCTCAACATTAGTGTTTGGTCACCTACATTCAGGAAAACATCACAAAGCAGAAAAGACAGTCCAAGCTCAAGTTCATCTAGCTAACTCATTGTGTTCGAATGGGAGCAGTCAAACTGCTGCTTAAACAAGGATCTAACCCTCCCCTTCTCCTCATGGAAACTACCAGATGATGTTATATAAGGGATAAAAGGGAGTGACAGGTGCCTTTTTAAAGGACCACTGTGTCACTGGTTCTTCCTGATCAGTGGCCAATAAGAGAATTACTTCATCATCCCCAAATTGTTTTCAGCTCTGTCATACAAGGCCAGCTGGAAACCCTCAGGGTACCCTAAAGTACTCAAGTGCTAGGCTAACCCACAGGGCTGACTGAAAGAGCTAAGGAAGCTCTGAACATGCTCTGGGTAGCCCCTGTGGCTTTAAGATTTTATTTCAGACCTATTAGAAAAAAGAAAAATATAACTCCTTTAACTAACTCCCCTTAGCAAATCTTGGAAATTTCCTCATTTGAAGAATAAAACAAGACCCAGTCATTGGACTCCTATGACACTCCATGAGGCTCTAGCTTCTGCACAAGTTTAATGCAATTATTTCTGAGGACCCAGAATATTTTGTTTGGTGTCAATATGAATATACTCTATATAGTCATTATTTCCCAAAGCTGAAAATGTAAGGTATATTCGATGTTGATCCTTAGAAACCATTGCCCACCAAGCAGGGTAGAAAATCACAACACAGGTAGCGATTCAATTTCATTTAACATGAGATACATGTAGAAATGAAAGGTCATGTGTGATTCTTTTCAGATATTGTCATGGGGTCGCCTACTCTTTAGGAAGTGGAAGCTAAGAACTCTTCTGCATGATGGCTTTGCTCAAATCAGACCAGCCTGAGGAATCCTGTCTTGTGCACCATGTCAGTGGACTCTGTTTACTGTGGTTAAATCCTGGGACTGTATATTATTTCAGGTTGTGCAATAGTAAGTCTTCTTAAATGTTTCCCCTGCCTGCCCTTGACCCACTTGAGCGTACCTAGGAGATTCTTGCAGGACTGGTCATCAACAAAAATTATAAGTTAAATTGTTTGTCTTCCATTGCCTCCCAGATGCTTGCTCCATACCCATCCACCTTTCTTTTGCTGCATCAATTTCTTTCATGTGCTCCTTTCTTAACCCACTAAAAGGTGTCCTCAAGAAATAATAATAATAATAATATACATAATGCTTTGAAGTTTGCAAAATGCTCTCACTCAAAATGCTTGCTCAATTACATTGAATTCTGAAATGACTGCTAACAGCTGTTACTCCTCTGATAGAACATTGTCAATTTCCTTTTTTAAATTGTCATTTGATGTTCATTTTTCCAGCACCTTCTTAATGTTTTCCTTTTTTATCTTAAATTTTACCTTTGCATTCTGAACTTAGACAGAAAAAAAATGAAGCACACAGCAGAACACAGAAAGGAGATTCTAGATGTAAAACTGTGAATCTCCATTTCCCACTGCTTGCTTCCATCTCCTATCCAATGTCCTCTGGAAGAAAACATTGTGATATATATACCTGAATGAGGTTTCTGACAAGTCTACAAGTTACTGGCTTTACTCCTTCCTCTATCCAGTTCCAAAATAGGTTTAAGAGGTCATATTGGAAGACAATATATATATATGAAATTCTTTATATATTCCCATTTTTCCTCATTGTTTATTTCTCTCGTATTTTCCACTCATCAGCAACTGTCTGGTTCTTAATGCATCTTTTCCCCAAAGTCACATAAACATTTTATGGACTAAATCAATCAATATATATTTACTGAGCATCTAGTATATGTCCAGCATAGTGCTACCTCTGAAGATCTATAGAACTGAAAAGAACCTTGAGGAACCATATCCTACAGCCCCTTGCGATAAGGTAGATAAACCATCAAGGGAAAATGTTCATCTATTCCCTCCTAGTTCTCAAGGGTCAGAGATTCTATGGAAGGGCTCTTAACCTGGGGTCCATGAACTTGATTCTTAAATTTTTTTTCTTTTTTTGGAGGAGAGAAGGCAACACAATTGGGGTTAAGTGACTTGGCCAAGGTCACATGGCTAGTGTTTAGTGTCTGAGGTTGGATTTGAACTCATGTCCTCCTGACTCCAGGGCCAGTGCTCTATTTACTGCACCCCCTAGCCACCCCAGTTCTTTAATATTTTAATAAATGTATTTCAATATGATTAGTTTCTTTTGTAATCTTCTTTATTTTATTTGATACATATAAGAACATTGTCCATAGGCTTCATGAGACTGACAAAGGGGTCTACAATATAGGTAAAGAACACCTGCATTCGAGCCTTTCTTTCTGTGAAGTGATAGAATCCCAGGATCATAGATCTTGAACTGGATGGGAAATTAAAAGACATTGAGTCTAACCACCTCATTCTACCTGTGATCACACAGGTAGGTAGCAGAGCCAGAAGCTGAATCCCATCTTCCCAATTCCAAGTCTCAGAGACCACTTAGTCCAATCTGTAACTGAAGGGGAATCTCCTCCTATTCAAGATGTTTTAAGATCCCTGACAAGTAGCTGTCCAACCGGTACTTGAAGATTTCTGGTAAGGGGTAACTTGTTGCTTCCAGTCCATTCCATTTCAGAACAACCCTGATTGTTTGGCGGTTTCCCTCACATTAGCCTAATCTGACTCTTTGAGTCTATCCTCTGTGGCAGACAGAAGCCTTTTCTGTATGACAACCTTTCAAACACATGAAGACATTTCTTCACATTGGTCTCCCACTCCCCTAGCCTTCTCTTCTCCATCCTAACCATCCACACTTCTTTCAACAGGCCTTCCTTGTCTCCAGTTCTCACCATGTCAGTCCTTTTCTTCTACCTGAGCTCTCCAGGTTACAGTCTTCTTCCTAACATGTGACTCCTAGAATTGGGCACAGTATTCCAAATTGGTTCTAACCAGGGCAGAGTATAGCACAATTATCATCTCTTTCATTCAAGACATTTTGTGTCTTTCAATGTATCCTAGAACAATGGAAGAGGGTTTTTTGCTTTCATGTTGCCTCCTCCTTCCCCCCCCCCCTCCATAGGTACTGTCATCCACCTACTCCCTGTAATTTTGAATTTGATTTGGGGGCTCTAAGTACAGAATTTCACATTTATTCCATGTGAATTTTGTCTTCTTAGATTCAGCTCATATTTCTATTCTGTTAAGTTCTCTTTGGATCCAGACTCTGTCATCAAGGATATCTATTATTCCCCCTCATTGCCATTTGCAAATTTGACAAGCATGCTTTCTCTGCCTGCATCCAAACCATTGACAAAAATATTGAATGGCCCAGGGCCAAGGATAGCTACTTGCAGGTCACCACTCAAGATCTCCCTCCAAGCTGATATCAAACCATTAAGGATTATTCTTTGGATCCAGTAATTTCAACCATTTCCAAAGATCTTCGTGGTATAGAAAGCAAACAAAAAAAAAAACCATATACTTGAATAACTCAGCCTTCTTGTCATTTCACCTCATCTACCCCAATGGCAATCCCTTCTTTGATTCTCCCGTTGCCTACACCATAGCAAAAGAGAAGCCTTTGATTATCCTTCACATTCATCATCTGCCTCAGCTCAATCTGGCCGTTTTTGTCTGGGTCCTATCTCTTCAAATGGATTCTCAACCCCTCTAAGGCAAGGATCATCCCAGAACTACAAGTGCTTCTGAAACAATACTGGTACTACACTCATGCTTTGCACTGGACTTTGCTTCCTTTTTCTATATCCTTTCTTTTGGAGTGATTGTGCCTGTGCTCCTGCTGTCTGGCCCCTTGCCCCCCATCTCTGATCCCCAGACTGGTCTTCTTGCTAATAGTCTTGTATCTTTTATTCCCCTTTATGAGCCCTGATCCTATTTCTTCATTAAAATCCTCATGCCTCATCATCATGGAGATTGAATTTTGATTAAATTCAAAACGCATGTGAATGCTTTTTTGGTCTATTCTGATGCTATCATTGTCCCCACATGAATTGCCAGGAATGGACAATAGTAATGTGATTGGACGAGTTCAGGAGGCTCCATGTGCCATCCCCCTTTCATGGTACCATGCTGCTTGTATCCAATACCTCTGTTGTGCATTTGCAAAATCTGTGTCTTGTAAAGACAGCAGATTATTTTATTGTTTATGTCAAGTGGAGGGAAAAAAAAAACTGTTTTGGTGCTCCTCAGCAGAGAGTCTCCAATCACCACTACCTATTTTTTCTTTCTTTGCCTGTCACAGAATGATATCTCACCTGTTAGCAGCTGCACTTCATATCAGATTCCTTGAAATCGCTTGTTTCTGAGATGATCATCCCCCCTTTCTGTAAGACAGGAATCTTATAATAGATATTTGGTTCCATATAGTCAATGGTCCTTCTCATCTTCCTCTGCATCATATTCTTTTTTTCTTCTGTCCTGTGATATCCTGGCACATGTTAAGATTCCCTTCTGCTTTTCCACATCCTTTTTGCCCTTTGTTTCCTCCATGAAGACCTTCTTCCATTCTTTTAAAGAACACTGTGTTTTCCCTAATAACCTAAAGAATATAGGCATTCCCCCAATCCCTTCATCTGACAGTGCTGTATAGTAGTAAAAGATAAACTTGAGTTCAAATCCTGACTTTATGAGTTGCTACCTATTAAGCGATTGATTAGTCTCTCAGGACGTCAGATTCTTAATCTAGAAAGGGAGAGAGATGATCTGTGAGGTATCTCCCAGGTATAGATTATGATACTATGATTTTCTCCTCCAGAACAGAGACCAGCTTACATTGTGTGTATACATAGTGGCATCATTTGCCCCTACACAAATCACCAGGAGTGGGTAGTCGATATCAAGGTGAATGAGTTAAGGAGATACTCCTTCACATCCAAATCCTCTCTGCAATGCCTCTATTCAATATTTTTGTCATATCTTTCCAATGTTTTGGATAGAGTTACTACTTGGAACTTGAGACACTGAAAAAAGAAAGCGCTCTGAGGATCATAACAAAATAGTCTTTGCTTTGCACACTTGCTTGAAAGGAAAATACACAATTCATTGTCTTCTTTGTGATAGCTCACTGGACCTCATGACTACCTTCCATAGCAATCTGTTCATTTCCCATTCCTGTTCACTGCATAGGCGACAGAAATAAGCAAGTACATCAGTGGATACTCAGCTGAAGATGAGGACCAGGAAGAAAAGGGGAAAGAGTATGCAAAATTTTTGTATGCAAAAATTCTAAGTTCAGTTCTGGTGACAGCAGTAGAAGAAGCAGCATCTCTAATTAATTAGTCCACGTTTTAGAAGGTAGTAATAACCCTCAGACAAAATAATCAACAAACATTTAGTAAGCACCTACTATGTGCTAGGCACTACATTAGGTGTTAGGGTTGTGAAACCAAGAATTAAGTCGTTCCTACCCTCAAGAGCTTAGAACATAACTGGGTAAGACAACATATGTATTCATAACAACAATGGCTAACATTTAGATAGCATTCCTTTGTGCCAGGCACATTACAATTATTATGTCATCTAACCTTCACAATAACTCTGGGAGGTAGCTGCTATCATTATTATTATCCTCATTTTACAGATGAGGAAACTGAGGCAAATAGCAGTCAAGTGACTTGCCCAAGGTCACATAGCTAGTAAATGTCTGAGGTCAGATTTGAACTCAGGTCTTCTTGACTCTACCCGTTGTGCCACCTATTTACTCAAGGCACATAAAGTGTATAAAAATATCACAATCCACTTCAAAATAAGTGAATATAATTGGGCTCCCAAGAGAGCCTAGAATATTTTGCTCGCTCCTTCATCCAGAGACGGAGATGACTCTAAATGGTGGAGGAAATGTGGAGTTTTATGCTGTGCACCTGCATAAGGGATGGTATTGGTGCTAGACCTTCTTGGGAGAGAAACCCTTGAGGTTTTAGAGACTCTTCAGGAGTGAGAGAGAGAAGCAGCAGACAATAGTAAAGGCAGCCTGATCCTCCACATGTCCCCCATTTGTCTTCACGTGTATCATCCAAAGAATCTCTGATATCATCAGGGACCAATATCATCTCATTGGCAGGCATACAGCACCACACTCAGCATTCATTCTCCCAATTAGGAGTGATGTCTAACGTGGCAAATGCAGCAGCAGCGAGCAAAATATCTCAAGCTTGGTTTGAAGCCTGTTACACATTCTTTTATAAGACCACTTCAGCAGCTGTGTAGAGGATGGTTCAGAGAGGAGAGAGACATGAAACAATTAGGAGCCTCTTGCAATACAGCAGGTGAGAAATTATTAAGGGCTGGACTTAAAATGGCAGCTCTGTGAGTAGGAACAAGGTCACGAATGCCAGAGATATTGTGTAAAGAGAATCAAGAAATCTTGGCACCTGATTGGATATCAGCAGTGAGGAAGCATGAGAGTAGAAGAAGACTCCAAAGTTGTGAATCTGGGTATGTGAAAGTCCAGTGGTGACTTTGATAGAAAGAGAGAAGTTCAAATGATGGCCAAGTTTGTGAGGAAAGATGATAAGTTCTCTTCTTGATAGTGGCTCGTAGATTTGAAGTTAGGTCCTCAGAGGCCATCCAGTCCTAATTGTACAGATGAAAACTCTGAAGCCCAGGGATCTTAAGTGTCTTGTCCAAGGTCAGATAGACAATGATCATCAGAGCCGGGGGATTTGAATCCAGATCCTGTGATATGATGAGTTTGAGATGCCTCTGAGCATCCAGTTTGAATGCTCAATAGGTGGGTCTGGAGTTCGAAAGACACACTAGGACTGTGTATGTAAGTCTCGATATCGTCTATGTAAAAGATGATGTTTGAACCCATGTAAATTAGGACCAGGCACTGAAGCCATTTGAATGATTTCTGTTTATGTGAGTTAGACAGGTTTTAGAATGAGGAGACTTGATCCATTTCTCCTTCCCATTTTAATTCCTATATTTGACAGTAAACACTTCTCCAAATGGCTATTTTTATAGTAAGTAAGTGACTGGGCTTGGCATGAGGGAGGGGGTATGGTGAGAACCCTCACACGCAAGATTTATGTGTTCAAATGAGATTTATAGAAGCAAATTCTCTACTGCCAACGGAGGCCTCTGGATGGCCCAGGCTTTGGGATCTTTGAGCATTGCAATTGTCTCATAAGAGCAAAGGAGGGATGAGAGAAGAGGGGAACAAATCAGACTTATCCTGGAGCTGACTTTTGTCTTAGTCTCTCAGAAAGGCAGCATGGTACAGTGGTAAGAGCAAAGCCTCTGAGAGCATTTGAGGACCTAGATTCAAATCTCACCGATCCTTATTATCTGTGTAATGTTGGGCAAGTCACTTAACTTTCTTGGGCTTGGTTTCCTCATTTATAAAATGAAGGAGTTGTCCTAAATGGTCTCTTAATTCCCTTCTAATGACAGATTTTTGAAAGGCAGCATGACTTAGTAGACAGAATGCTGACCTTGGACTCAGGAAGATGGGTTGAGATCCTCCCTTCCATACTTTATACTTCTATACTTATAATAGCCTTTGTTTCTTCATCTGTAAAAATGACCAGGTTGAACTGTTATTCTAGCTCTCAATCTATAATTCTATGCATAAGAGCATAGTCTTGCCTGGTTCTTGAGAAATTCATATAAAGAACAAGGTTGCCAAAGTTAACTAAGCTGAAAAGAAGGGTTGAGACAAAGCCACAGAGAATAGTGAATTCCAGACCAAGGCAAAAAAGGATTTCTTTGCCGTTGCCATAGGAAGGACCATTACATTTTATCTACAAATCTGCTCCTTTTATTCCTACTGTATTTTTAAAAATTTTATTTATTCCTTTTATGTCACTGTTATTTGCTGACATTCTACTTTTCCTTCCCCAAATAATCTTTCCCTTGTAGCAAAGGGAAAAAAGAGTTAAACAAAGAACAAACGAACAAACAAAACAAAAACCAATATATGGACCACACCTTGCAGCATATACAAGATTCCACACCCGTGATCTCCTGCCTCTCCAGCATGTTCCTTATTTCTTCTCTAGGACCAAGAGAGGTCAATTTAATTCTATAACATTCAGCTTTGTTTTCTTTTTTTTTTTCATTTCTTTTAGTTCTTTTTTTTTAGTTCTTTTTTAGTTCTTTTAGTTCTACTGTTCTTGAGGGAGAACTCTGAGAGCTCATCAGGATGGATCAATATGGCTGCATGAGTCTAGTGCTCCTGGATAACTTTCCTTATGCATCTGTATTCGTGTCCCCTGGTGTTGTATATGTCCCTGCATCCTTGGTCTTGCTACAAGGTACCTGAGTTGTTAGGCTCATTGAACACAAAAAGACTTGGCAGTGATAAGTCTACACCACTGGAAGGTCAAGAAAAATCAGCTGTTGGTATTTGGAGTTTTTCAGAAGACAAATTAACTTCTCTTTCTTTAAAGTTACATGATTGCTAGGAGCTCCAGGCTTTCTAAAATTACTTATGAATTCCAGATAACTTCATAATAATTTTCATATGGTACAGTTTCTGTTAATGCAATACTTCCAAAATGCCAATACAGTCGAGCTCAAGAGTCAGAAATGAGCCATCAGAATAATATAAACCAGGTCTATGGCTTTGGAAAGGAGCCTATGAGCTGACGAAAAAAAAATTTCCCCATGGAAGCCCCAGGTAGTGATTTCAGTGATGCTGAGTACACAATGGTCAAAAACAAAACAAAACAGTGGTGTAGTTGTAGGTTTGGAAACATTCAATCATCATCCTCCATTTCCTGGTTCTCTTCTGTTTTCCCAAAGGTCCGTAACAAGAGGCACTGTGGGCTAGTGGATAAAGAACTATATGCAAAGACAGGGAGACCTGGATCCAAGCTGTGTAACCCTGAGCCTGTCTGTCAACATCTATCACAGTGCTCAAAAGCAACAGAGAAGATTCTGATCTAGATTGGTTGAAGGAGTTTCTTCACCTGGGAGTTCCCTATTCTAATGAAAAAAAGCAGGTCCACTCCCTATGCCCTACATACACAGAATACCTGTAAACCAGTGAAATTTTAAATCCAAATTGCCGATTTCTCAGTTCTCTGTTCCCAAATATGAACCCAGTCTTTTCTTGTCCCATACCTTGATTAGTGCTGCATCTAATCAATCAAAATGCTTCCTGCTTACAAATATATCTGCAGTTTTATTTCCATCAACTAACATACCTTCATTGCTGGCAAGTAAAATTTCCCCATGAGAAAATTCCAGCTATTTGAACTTTTCTGTTTTATTTCTGCAGTCTCTTAAAGCTCTAGGCAGCTCTTTTTAGAAAAGAACCTCATGACAGAGTCATATTTCACATTTATTTTCTGAAACACTCCTAAGAGCTATACCGGTCATAGTGACCTGAAATATTGCCTTGTTGTCTCCCTCATTCTTTTTTTTAAAAAATCATATATACACATATATGTGCATGCATACATATGTACATACATACACATAAGTACTCTGAATTAGTAATGCTATACTAAAAGCCTGGGATCCACTGTTTCCTTCTATAGCCTTTTGTACAACTTTATGGTCTTGGCATGGTGCAAAGAGTGCCGTATTGGTAACCCAGAGGATCTTGGGTTCAAATCTTTCCTCTATCTACTATTTAGTATCTTCGCGATTTGGGGCGAGTCATTTAAATTTACTACAGCTTAGTTTTCTTATCTGTAAAATGGGGGTCTTGAACTTGATGGCCTCTAATGTTCCTCTAAGTCTATATCATGCAAACCTATGAACAATTAAAGCACTGTGATTTCATAAGCAAGGAGGAAACTCCCATTGTGGAAACTCTCTCCGTCAGTGCTGTTCTTCAAACAAAACACTCATCTCCTGACTGCATTTTCTCTGGGTGTCACCAATGTGTGGAGTACTCTCCCTCTTCCTCTCTGCTTCTTGGTAACCTTCAAGTCCCAGCTAAAATCCCACCTTCTATAGAACACCATTCCCAAATCCTTCTTAATTCTAGTGACTCCACTGTTGATTGTTTTCAATGTATTCCGTGTAGAGCTTGTTTATACATAATGGTTTGCACATTGTCTATTGTCTCCCCACTAGATCGTGAGCTGCTCCAGAGAAGGTACTGACTTCTTTTTAAATTTTTTAAATTTTTTGTGTTGTTGGCTCTTAGCACCATGCCTAGTCATTGTTCAGTCATGCAGCCATGACCCTGTGTGGTGTTTTCTTGGCAAAGATACTGGAGAGGTTTGCCATTTCCTTCTCCAGTGGAATAAGGCAGAGGTTAAGTGACTTTCCCAGGGTCACACAGCTAGTGAGTGTTTGAGGCCTGATTTGAACTTAACATAGATACTTAACAAATGTATACTGACTGCCTGAGATGACAGATTGCAACCATATTCACTTAGTCCTGTGGTCAATGGGAAGTTAGATGACTTGTCTATGGTCACACAGCTAATGTCAGAGGTACAATTTGAAGCTAAGTCTACCTGACTCCCAAGTCAAGTTGTCTATCCGCTGGACAGCTGAGACTGAGACTAGACTCATGCAGTCATATTGATCCATCCCAATGAGATCTCAGCTGATATGCTTGCCTTCTCCTTCAAGAACTGCAGATCTAAAGGGTCAAGAAAAAGAAGACAAAGCTGAATGCTGTATCATTAAATTGACCGGTTTTGGCCCCAGAGAATAAACGAGGAAAATGTACTCTTGTCTTTTGTTGGAGAGGTGGGAAACCATGGGTGTGGAATATTGTGTATGCTGCAAGATACGCTCCATGTATTGGTTGGTTTGTTGGTTTTTGCTTAATTTTGTTTTTTTGTTAACAAGGGAAAACTCAGAGTGCCTCTTATTCCAACAACAAGCCATACCAGTAACTAAAGCATACCCAATTGAACCAACCACTTTATGTTTTTGACCTACTCAGAAGTATAATAAGGTAATTGGTTTCAACATTCACTTGGATGCAGAGAATTACAAGAGAACCATTCCAGTGGAGAAGCCAAATCAAAAATCCCATTCAGAGGTTTTTCATTCAACCCAAGAATATTGCCCTGACTGCTTACATCAAAGTTATAGAACATCAGGCCTGTAACTGCTGAGATCCCAACAAGAGAGTCAGTCACCAAGTGATAGTGGGATTCCTGGGGAAGAAAAGCAATTAGGAATAGTTTCAAAGCTGTAATATTGATTCTTATACAAACATGCTACAAGCCAGGCACAGGAAAAGTTAATGGATAATTGAGTTAGTAAAAGTTAGCAACATTAAAAAATAACCAGCCAAGTTAAAAGTTATCTCTCTTTCTCCCCCTTTCACTCTTTCATAAAGCCTGGGGGAGGGAGGACATGGTTGTGGAACATTACATATAATGTCAGAATTTTTCTATATGTTAACTGATTTTGCAGATTTTTTCCCTTGTCTTTTTTTTTTTAATATTTGTTATAAGGCTTTCTGGAACACAGAGGGGCAGGGATGTATGGAAAAATCTAGGCAATATAAAAACAAAAAATGCACATAAAATCTATTTTTGGTTACCTATTCCAACATTTTTAAAAAGATGTGTCAAACTACTATCTTTAGCAATCAACAGCATGGGTGTTAAAAAACCCAACTATATCAAGACCCTTTGTTGGAATGCTTTACACTCCTACTACCCAGAAATTTACAGAATTAATTACAAAAGTAGTCTGGATGGAGTTTTGTCCGTAGGTAAGAAAGTGTTGTCTAAAGCTAGGCCCTGCCATCCCTGTGCTTGGATGAATTCACACTTCTGCTGAAACCTTCTACTTCCCAGTCACTTCTCTGGCTATCCTTTACTGCTAAATGAATGTTTCCTAACAGTAATTAAATTAAAATCTACTCTCCCCACTGTAACTACTGCTACCACTAGAACCACCACAGCCACTTTGATTATATGGCTTCACAAAATATTGGCCCCAATTCTCAGGTTTTTCATCCAACCCAAGGTTATTGGCCTGACTGCCTACATGAAAGTTACAGAACATTAGGCCTGTTGTTTCTGCTTCTAAAATCTCCTCCCAACTTTTAAGGAATTCAAAGTGATATTAAATACAGAGCAACTATTGACTAGTTAAAAGTGCTTTTTTCAAGGACGTTTGAAATGTATTCAGAAGCTAATTGGTGATTTCTAGATTGGTGACTCATTTTTCAGTTGTGCCTTACTTTTCATGACCCCATTTGGGGTTTTCTTGGTAAAGATACTGGAGTGGTTTGCGATTTCCTTCTCCAGTTCATTTTACAGATGAGGAAACTGAGGAAAACAGGGGTAAGTGACTTGCCCAAGGTCACAGAGCTAGCACATATCTGACGCTGGATTTGAACTCGGGATTGATTCTAGGCCTGGTGCTCTGTGCACTGTGGTGACACCTAGGAGGCCCAAAGTTTACAGTACAGTAGGGTTAGTACAGAGAGAGTTAAGTATAAGAGGGGCACCTGGTACAGTGGATAGAGAACTGGCCTCAGAATGAGGAAACATTGTCTCTGTGACCTGCACAAATTATTTAGGACCATAAGTCTAGAGGTGGAAGAGACCTCAAAAATTTTCTAGGCCAAGACCTTCATTTTAGAGGTAAAGAAATAGAAGCACAAAGGGCAGCTAGGTGGCGCAGTGAATAGAGCACTGGCCCTGAAGTCAGGAGAACCTGAGTTCAAATCCGGCCTTAGACACTTGACACACTTACTAGCCGTGTGACTTTGGGCAAGTCATTTAACCCCAATTACTCTCTGAAAAGAAAAAAAAAAGAAAGAAATAGAGGCACAATGAGGTTAATTTGCCAGAGGTCATGTAGCAGAGGTAGAATTTGAATCCAGCTCCTCTGACTCCAGAGTCAGTACTCTTGAGGTTCCTCTATAGCACCTCTCCATCCTTCAAGCAACTCTCTAAGTCTCTACGTGGAAAAGAAGATGTCAATTTGCCACGATAGAAGGAATCTCCTTGTCAGAAGTATCTAAAATACTAGTGAAATTATAGGTCTCATGTGTACGTATATGTATTTGTTTGGGCAGCTAGGTGGCCCAGTGAATAGAGCGCTGGGCCTGGAATCAGGAAGACTCTTCCTGAGTTCAAATCCGGCCTCAGACATTGACTAGCTGTATGAGCCTGGGTGAGTCACTTAACCCTGTTTCCCTCAGTTTCCTTATCTATAAAATGAGCTGGAGAAGGAGATGGCAAAACACTCCAGTATCTCTGTCAAGAAAACCACAAATGGGATCACAGAGAGTCCAACACAACTCACCGACAACAACATGTATTCATTTACTGGAACACAACATATACACAAATAATCATAACATCAAGTATTCTGGGCCAGGCCTAAGGTTGGTCAAGCGATTCAGTCAAGATTGGAAGAAAACTAGACCTTTGCAGCCATAAAAGCTTTAGTGAGGAGGTGTTTAATAAAAGCTTGTTTCCTTCCTTCCCAACAAAAGGAAGTTCACCAATAATAGCATGGAAAGGATTTTCGGAAAAGATACGACTGACATTGGTCCAATTGGGTGCAGTTCCCCTGGCCTCCACATTGCTATGATAGCGGGCCGGGTCACTTGCTCAACAGCAGGAAGGAAATCCCCCAACCAGGTGCCTGGACTCCTTGGGGGAGCAGGAAGCTGCACCAATGTTCTGAGCCCTAGTCTCCTGGACCAGTTAAGTCTCGAGACGAATTTCATTGCCTTTTATGGGAAAACCAGCCTATGTACAAGGGACTACTTCCAGCCTTACCACATGTTGCTCCTACCCTACCAAGGATACCAGAATATTTGGATAAGAGAAATATTAATTAAATGCTATATGAGGGCTCTAGCATTTACATAGCACTTTAAGTTTTATGGAAGGTTTCACAAACATCTCATGTTATTCTCACAACCACCCCCAGGAGGCAGGTACTATTATTATCTCTCATTTACAGCTGAAGAACACAAAAACTTAAGTGACTTGCCTAACATGTCTGAGGCAGGATTTGCACTCAGGCCTCCCTGACTCCAAGTCACACATTTGTACCCCTGAAGCGCATAGATGCCCCATCTTCACTGAATTAGTGGGTATTAGAGATGACAGGAATTCTTATTAAGAAATAAAGGAGGGGCGGCTGGTGGTGCAGTGAATAGAGCACCAGCCCTTGAGTCAAGAGGACCTGAGTTCAAATGTGGCCTCAGACACTTAACACAAAAACTAGCCATGTGACCTTGAGCAAGTCACTTAACCCCAATTGCCCTGCCTTCCCTCCAAAAACTAAACTAAAATAAAATAAAATAAAGAAATAAAGGAAAAATATATGAAACAAGGAGAGGAGGATGGGCATGGGATGTCCAATTATGTAATTTGGCTGGAGCATAGATTATGAGGAAGGGAGTCATTTGAGATAAGGCTGGAAAAGAGCAATGGCACCAGCTTGGGGAGGAATTTGAATACCAAGATGAAGACTTTAGCCTCTATTCAGAATGACCTGAAGCCAGATCTGGCCTCGGATACTTAATAGCTCTGTGACACTGGCCAAGTCATTTAACTTCGGTCTGCATCTATTTTCTCAACTGTAAACTGGGAATAATAATAGCACCTACTTCGAAGGGGTGTTGTCAGGATCAAATGAGATCACATGCATACATTTAGCACAGTGACATGCATATATACATATATGTACACACATGTGTATGTATAACATATAATATATACGTATGTGTGTATATATATTTTGTTTCCTTCACTTTTCCTTTTTCTGTAAGCAATGGGAAGACATTGGAGGAGAGGGAGGACACCAGCACCCCTGTGCATGAGGAAGATGAATCAGCAGGATTTGTGGACTAGAGAGGGCAAAGACTGAAGGTGAGGAGCCACCTCTGGAGGTTTACACAATAGGTAGGTGGTGATAATGAATGGTGATCATACTGGGAATACAAAGGAGGGATGGGAAAAAGAGATACTGTGAAGGCAGAACCAACAGGACCTGACCATTGACTGTCTGTGGGGGGAGAGGGAAGAGTCAGAGAAGGCCCACCTCTCCAGGTCACCCAGTTGCCCCCCTGAGAGCAGATCCTCATCATCTCTCCCCTAATAATGGCTATAGCAGTCTCCCATCTCTCCCTGCTCCAGTCCATCCCTCACAGAGTTGTAAGACTGATATGCCTTCAGCACATTTCTTCCCCTTTTCAAGAAACTTACTGACTGGAATAAAATATGAGTTTCTCTATTTGGCATTCAAAGATCTTTCCAATCTGCCTCCTGCTTTATTGTGCCTACTCCCCTTTATTCACTCTTTTCCAGCCAAACCATGCTTTTTTGTTGTCTGATCTAATAATGTTACAACTCCCATCTTTGGGCTCTTACATAAATTCCCCCTTGCTCAGAGCTATCTCCCTCCTCTCCTCTGCCCCTGGCAATCCCTAGCAGCCTGGAATGTTAGGCTCAGGCGCCACCTTCTATAAGAGGCTTATCCTGATGATCCACTGGTCACTAATGCCCCTCCCCACCAGAAAAATCACTCAGTTCATTTGGGGGAGGGGAGTTAGGTAATGGGACCTGTGATTTCCTGACAACTGGAGACTCCCAATGAGGAGTCTCTCTACTTACTTCGGATCAGCACCTACTCTGCAAATGATACTCTTAAAAAGTTGCCTGAAACACTGAGAAGTGAAAGATTTGCCCAGGGTCACATAGACCAGTATGTGTCAAGGACAAGACTTAGACCAGGGTTATCCTGACTTTGAAGGGATTGCTTGCTATCTGTTATGCCAAACTTCCTCTAACTTTTCAGTATTAATTTGGTGTCTGTTGTAGGGCAATCGGGGTTAAGTGACTTCCCCAAGGTCACATGGCTAGTTTTGTGTTGAGTGTCTGAGGCCACATTTGAACTCAAGTCCTCCTGACTCCAGGGCTGGTGCTCTATTCCCTGCACCACCTACAGCCCCTGGTGTATATTTTCTCTTTACTTAATTGCATACTTGTTACCTCTTCCTCTCCCCTCCCAACCCAGGTAAACTCATTAAGGGTAGGGACCATTTCATTCTTGTCTTTGTATTTCTAAGATGGTGATTGGCACGTAGTAAATGCTTAATATACATGTGGGATGAATTATTTCATCATTTTTAACATGGGTGACTGAGGGAATTGTGGTATCACTGACAGAAAGAGTAAGTCACAAAGAGACACAGGTTTTACACATCCAGATCTGTAAAATGATGAGGATCTAAGTTTAAGAAATAAGCTTGACAGTCTGATCAATCAATCAATACGAATTTACATGCTTCCTATATGTTAAGTGCTTTGCCAAGCTCTGAGGATACAGAAAGAGGCAAAATACAATCCCTGTCCTCAAGAACTTACAGTTTAAGGAGGGAGACAGTCTTGCATGTCATTCAAAGGAGTTTAGATGGTATTCAGTAAGGAATCATAGAAGATTTAGAGCAGTAAGGAGCCTCTGAGACTGTCATCTACCCCTTCATTTTACAGATGGGGAAACTGAGAACAAAGAAGATTAATCAACACACCCAAGGTCACAAGGTAATAAGTAAAAGAGTTGGAATAGGATTAGATGTGGGGTTTCCTACAGAATTAAAGTCTGCCATGGCCTTGAATCTAGGTCCTCATATCAAACTCAGTGCTTTTTTTTTTTTAACATCATATGAAGCAGATGGGGAGCAATGAAAGGTTTTATGAGTAGTGAAATGATGTGTTCAAACCTGTGCCTTAGGGAAGTCAACCTGGCAAGTGGGATGTTGACTGAGAAGGAATCAGGGAGGGAGTGTATTCAAGTAGACTGCTAGGAATCCATCTAGCAATGGAGAAGCTGTGTGCTTAGCCAAAGGAACCTTTGCCCTGTTACATCTTGCCTTTGTGTCTTGGCTAAGGCTCTTTTGTACATACTTAGCACCTTCCTCCCTCATTTCCAGTTATTCAGATCTGATCCATCTTTCAGGACCCAGATCAGATTCTACCTCCTCCAATAAAGCTTTTCCAGATTCCTCCAAGTCAGAAACATTGTCTCCATTCTATCAACAAACCTGTGAGGTAGAGTACAAGTATCGTTATCCATATTTCACAAATGAGTCAACTGAGACTCAGATTGAGTGGGTAGGATCAGATGGCTTTTTTAGTTATACTGTACCTGGGAGGGGTTCAAGATCCTTAGCTTTGTAGGGAAACAGACTGCCTGGTGAAATGAGCATTATGCTGAAAATTAGGAAAATAGGTTTTCCCCTAGTCTGGATTCTGGTAACAAATAGGTGTGTGATGTTAAGGTATATCACCTCATTGCTCTAGCATTAATTTTCTCATCTATCAAATAAGACAGTAGGTTCCTTCCAGTTTTCAATCCTGTGATCCACTGGCTCCATGAGGTTGCAACAAAGAGGAAGTATGATGCAGTAGAAGCATCACTAGCTTTGGAATGAAAAGATGTGGGTCTGAATCCCAGCTGCCCCTATTAATGGCAAATCACTCAAATCTGAATTTCAGTTTCTTTATCCATCAAATGAAATTATAATCATTGTAGTATCTACTTCACAAGTTGCTCTGATGAACAAATGAGATCATGAGACATAAAGTTTGATAAGTTGAAAATTATACATGCACATATAGAAAAAGATCTTTATACATATATGTGTACAGAGAGATAAACATCTAGACATCAGTATATATAAAGAGATACATCTCTATACACACATACAGGTAATAGATACAGATATGTGTCAGATATTATCATTAAATGATAAAAGGTACAGAAGTGTGATAATAAGGATATGGACTAATACGGAAAGGGTTGATTGAAAATATACTAAGAAAATGCTTTGAACATAGGAGGCCACCACTGGACCATCGTCCCCACTGCATCCCCACCTGAAACTTAGACTTTGTCCCCTGGAACCCTCCTGGGCTCTGATAAGCGAGCTTTCACCTTATCTTGGCCAGAACCAGGTCACTATGAAGGAACCAACTCCAAAACATGCATTTGCAGGCCTGGCAAGTTCCCCTCCCTGCCCCCATATACACATGCACTTTCCACTTCCCCTTTATGTGCTGTCCTCCTCCCTTGGAGCAAGGACTGACATGCTTGCTTGTATACATATCCTGAGTGCAATGCTTGACCCATATTCTTAAATTCTCTCTCTCCCTCTCTCTCTCTCTCTCTCTCTCTCTCTCTCTCTCTCTCTTTCTCTCTCTCTGTCTCCTTTCTCTCTTCTTTTCTCTCTCTCTTCCTTTCTCTTTCTCTCTCTCTCTCCATCTTTTTCTTTCTCTTTCTCTCCCTTTCTCTCTCTCTCCTCTCTCTGTCTCTCTCTGTCTGTCTACATTTGAGAAAGATATTTTGAATAGAATTGAAGTAATCTTTCTGGTGCCTTTATCTATAAAATGAGGGGGTTGGTCCTGATGACCTCTAAGGTCCCTTACAGTTCTAACGATTTGTGATTCTTGGGAGAATACACAGGCTTTGTCAGCTGCTTAGATGGAAGGTTACACATGTGATATCATGACTTTGAGTAGGGGACTGGCAGAGCAAGGGTCCCTTTAACAGACAGAAACTTGAAGAACAGTACGTTTTACAGAAAAAAAGTATGAATTGGGGCTTGAAGATATGGAGCTACTTTTCAAATGTGATAAATGGGTTTCTTTTCCTTTGTCTTTTGACTTAACTATGCAGACCTGCAAATGTGCCTCCCTAGCAAGTGAACGTCAGCTTTTCAGAGCTAGGCCTAAAGTTATTTCTTCTTTGGAAAGTTCTGCTTGCTCAAGCCTCTTGCAAACTACAGGGTGAAGGTTGAAAACAGAGAAATTACCTGGCATGTCACCAAACCCTTTTAATAGCAATGCTCTTGTCTCTTGGCCTTATGTAACCATGAGAGAAGGCAGATGCCTGGCAATGCCAAGAGTCTTGCTTAGGTCATTCATAAATCTCCTGTCAGGGAGGGTAGTCTCTAGCAATAAACTCTAAGGAATCCTGGGGCTTGTCATTTTTATAAGACCACATTGCAAAGGATGGTATTCAATCCTGTCCTAAAATCATAGGATCATAGATTTGGAGATAAAGGGACCTTAGAGGTCATTGAGTTCAACCCCAACTGAGGCTCTGGAAGGATAAGTGACTTGCCCAGGGTCACACAGCTAGTAAGTGGGATTCAAAGCCACTTATTCTTGATGCCAAGACCAACAGTCTATCACATCAGATTGTCTCTTTTAGGCTTAAGAGCTGGAATAGACTCTAAGATAATATGCCTGGCACATAGTAAGCATTTAATAAATGATTGTTGGCTGATTAAATGTCAGGTAATCCAAGATATCTCTAGGCAATTATATATATATATATATGTTAGGTATTATTATTATTTCTATTTTATAGATTAATCAACTGAATTTACATGATCTATCTAAGGTCATACAATTTTGTTACTGCAGAAATGAGAACTAGAATCCATATCTGTTGCTTTTTAGAGCAGTGTTGTTTGGTTTTATTTTTTGCTTTTTGGAGAGGGAAGGCAGGGCAACTGGGGTTAAGTGACTTGCCTAAGGTCACAGGGCTAGTAAGTGTTAAGTGTCTGAGGTCACTTTTGAACTCAGGTCCTCCTGACTCCAGGGCTGGTGCTCTGTTCACTGGGCCACTTAGCCGCCCCTATGCAGTGTTGTTTTTAAAACATCAATTTCTCTCAAAAAGCTATAAAATTTCAATAAAATTATTATTCCATTGATAAGGTTAGGGAAAGTGTTGAAAACATCATTTTTATATTTAAATGAAAGTTTTAAAGTTAATCATTTTAATGAGTTCAGATTAAAAATTAACTGTTCAAATTTAAAGTTAAGATTTAGAGAGTGAACTTTTTACTTAGCTAACTTATATTTCTACTTGAATTTGTTCATTAAAATGAGTTTTGCCCCCTTCAAAGCAGTTGCCTTAAGAGAATAAATAATAGTGACATTGTCCGAAACATTTTGGAGACTTGAATTCCAAAATGATGGAGCTGGGTGATTGGATGTGACATCCATGAGAGAACCAAAAGTGGAACCTGCAAGAAGTGCTTGAATTGAACTCAAAAGCATCCAGGCTCGGGATGTTGCAGCCATCATCACAAACCATGTCGTGAATTTCTGTTAGAATGTCAAGCTGATCAGAGCTTGGCCTCATCTGAAGAATGTAGGGTGCTATAACACTGGAAATGTGCAACTATGATTCCTGCTTTCACCACATTCTTCCCCACTCCCTGACTCAAAATGTGTCACTTACTCCCACTAGATCAGAGTGATAGTTTAAAAAAAAAAAAACTAAAAAAAAAAAAGAAAATTCTTTGTCAAATGATACTTTTTTGTAAGCCATTAAATGATGTGCTGCTGTGGAGTCAGAACCTAGGCTTGTCTATTTTGTTGTGCTTCTAGGGAGACAGACATCTCTGCAAAGGGCCTGTGGGTAGAATAGTTGTGGTTCCTCCATTTTCAAAGAGGATAAATGACATCATGGGGGGCCATCTT
Organism: Pseudochirops cupreus; assembly: GCA_028627135.1. NCBI lineage: Eukaryota > Metazoa > Chordata > Mammalia > Diprotodontia > Pseudocheiridae > Pseudochirops > Pseudochirops cupreus. The sequence goes on from CM053583.1 coordinate 165,124,485, forward strand.
TTTTTCTTATTAAGCAAAGAATTATTTTTTATTAAATTTTATTCACTTTTGAACTTAAATACAAAAAGATTTTTAAAAGAGAACATTTCCATGCACACAGTACAGCATAGAATAAGGATTGAATATAAAATCATGAATTTCCATTTCATCGTTTACTTTTTTTAAAAAACAACAACTATGTAATAAATATTACATTATTTTCAAAGCTGCCCTGCTTTTCTGTGTATCCAAGTTTTCTTTTATTCTCTGCTGTGCACTTTTAATTTTTTCTCCATCCTTCCTCATCCTACCCTAGAAAAGGTTACCATTAAACACAAATATATATATGTATGTACATATATGTATACATATATATTATATATGTAAAACCACACTATATAGTCTTCTATTTATCAGTTCTTTCTATGCATCTTCCATCATAGCTCCTTTGTTGTTGATCTGAGTATTTCTAATACACAAAATGACTTTGTCTTTCAAAGTTGTTCTTAGAACAATTGTTGCTGTTACTGTGTACAGTGTTCTTTCACTCTTCATTATTTCATGCAAGTCTTGCCATGTTTTTAAAATCAACCTGTTCATCATTTCTTACATTACATTCATATACCACAACTTGTTCAGCCATTCCCCAATTGATGGGCATCCCAGCAAATTCCAGTTCTTTGCCACCACAAAGAGAGCCGCTATAAATATTTTAGAACACATAGCTTCTTTTCCTTTTTCCCTAATCATCTTTGGAAACAGACCTAATAGTGGTATTGCTGGGGCAAAGGGTATAGACAGTTTAATAACTCTTTGGACATAATTCCAGATTGCTCTCCAAAATGGCTGGATCAGTTCACAATTCCACCAACAGTGAATGAGTATCCCAATTTTTCAACATCCCCTCCAACATTTGTGGCTTTCCCCTTCTATCATTTTAGCCAATATGATAGGTATAAAATGATATTTCAAAGTTGTTTTAATTTGCATTTCTCTAATCATGGGGTGATGTCTTCTTGACTTGTTAGTGAATTGGATTAAAATGAGGCAGAGATGTACAAAATCATCAGCCTCATTCTCTTTCCTAGAGTCATCAAAGTCCAATGATAAAAGTCAAGATGAATGGTGGTTGCCCAGGACGCAACAGATGACCTTGGCGCCTTTGAAGTCTAACCAAGCTCTAAGCACTTACTGAATCTGCTTCTGCCACCTTCATGGTCATTGGAACAAATTGTGTGCATAGAGTAGGTACTGGAAAAACGAGGAAAGCTTGGGAAAATGTGTTCCCAAGAGAAAGAGACCTGTTCATGTGCTGGAAAATAGAAAGAAAAAGGAACTAAGCTAAACCAAGAAAATGCAGAATACTGAACTCATTCTTCAACTGTGTCCTGTTCCATAAATAAAGGAGTTAAAGTCATGTCTTTTTGTATAAGTTAAAGATTCATTGTACACATTAATCAGGATCTAGCTAAAGTAGTGTAATATTAATGGGATATAAGGTCTTCCCCAGCCATTAATAGGCCTCATGTGGAGTCCATTAAGGGAAACTTGCTTAGGGGAGACTTGCTTGTAGGAAGGCTTTCACACCTTTTGCAAATTTCTAATTAGGAACTGAGTCCAGAGGGTTGTGATGCCTTCTGACTTTGAGATGTGTATATACATACATATACCTATATACATATACATACATACAAATATATGTATATATATGTATATATATATATATATGTATGTGTGTGTGTATATACACTCTGAGTTGGTATTTTGCTTTGGTGGCTTGCTAATGAGAAGGATCTTGTGATTCCCTGGTCAAAATTCTGAGTGGCCCTTTTTTCAGAGCTCCCTGACTGCTCAAATGTAAAGGCTCTCTCCATCTAGGGAAGTATGTAAAAAGTATAGTTGATTCAGGCAGTCAGAGCCCTGTCTGTTGGTCTTTATTTCTCTGTATTTTCTCTGAAGTTCAGGGTGCTGGACTGTGATTAAAAAAGATTGCTGACCCTTAAACAGCTATCTTTCCTAGCAAAGCAGATCTAAGAACCAGCACTAGCAGTCATTCTGGGTATGCCAGTGTGCTTTCCACTACAAACAGGTACCTAAATGCTTACTAATTGATTGAGTAATTGATGTCATATTTTGTATGAAATAAAGTCCCAATAAATTAGTTGTTAAGAGTTTTTTTTATTCCTGTCTTGGCCATCTTCTAAACATACACAATTCTAGGAATTTTTATTTAAACGTTTTATTTTTGGTCACGAAAAATACATGAGAATGATTCTCCTATGCTCAACTGGTTTGGAAAGAAATACATTTTAAAAGTATTGATACATTTTACCTTGAAATAGCAAATACTTTCCAACAAACTTACAAACCACCCTTCCTACATACTTCATTCCCTTCAAACAGTTAAGCAGAACTACCCAAGGGCATGATTACAATTGAAAATACTTATCACTTTCCACATTTGACATTTAATATTTGACAAAAAAAGAAGAATTTTGTATTTTAACTTGGATAGTATGGAACCAATATTACTGATTGAACTTTACCTGCATTTCATTACTGTCCATTGTTGATTTAATTAATAAGATGGTAGCCATTGGGAATGTAGCCAAAAGGATCAGGATAAATCCTAATTTTCTGAACTGGCGCATCTGACATGGAGCTTGACGTGATCTGGCTCCTTGCTGGGGGATGCAAGCCTTGCTGGAATGACATAAGGAACTCACGATTGGTTCACAGTGATAATAGCTGCACAAAAGATGACTGGCAACTGACATAGATTCCTAATGGAAGAAATCAGTTTCTGTGGGTCCATGAGAGGATTGAGAGGCATAATAGCCTTGGTGAGGACTTTTTCCCAGGATTTTCTCTGCCTTGGACTTCTAGCAAGGTATGGGTATTGGGTATGGGTATTGGGTGGTGAAAGGGGAAGCTGGAAGAGGAGATTTCTCTCCTTCCTTACCACAGAGACAATGGTAACTTGCAGAACAAGCATATGGCTATGGGAGATCCACTTGCCCAAGTGGCCTGAGGGTACATCCCTGTCTGCCTTCGACCTTTCTATCCTCTCCCCTGAACACAGATCAATGACTAACAATCCAGAGGAATGAACATCTTGGGCCTTGGTTATTACCTTATGGATTCATAAGGTAATAACCCTTAATTTGGGGTTCTACCATCAGTTGGTGATAGGGAGGAGAGTTTCATCAACTATGCTCTTCTTAGGAAAAGATGGCAGCTGCAAGAATTAACCCTTTAACTATAGGATTAAAGAAAGCTATTCATGTCCTGAGATCTGCACCATGCAGATAATGCAGGCCTAAGGTGTATGTTAAATATTTGTTTAGCAGTCCTACTGTGATCATTTGTTTCTTATTTTTTTTTGCTTTTCAGAGGGGGGAAGGCAGGGCAATTGGAGTTAAGTGACTTGCCCAAGGTCACACAGCTAGTTTTGTGTTAAGTGTCTGAGGCTGGATTTGAACTCAGGTCCTCCTGACTCCAGGGCCTGTACTCTATTCACTACACTACCTAGCCTCCTCTGTTTCTTTTTTTAAGATTAACTAAACTCATCTTTATTTAATTTTCAAGAACATTATGTTTACCAATGCCAAAAGGTGGTCAGTTTTTGAAAATGGAAAATTTTTAAACCACATAAATGAAACTAACAAAATCTGAGTAATAGGAAATCTCATTTTACAATATTCCAAATCATTTGCATGAAACCGTCATTGGTGGAGACTCCACTTGGGAGCCCTTAGCCTATGACAGAAAAACAATTGAACAGCAACACATCTAACCATTGAATAACATCGTTTCGTTCCAGTATTTAACCTAAACCTCTAGGAGACTGACACGAATCAGGCGTAATCTAAAACAACATGGTAGCCATCTCTGAAGATCCAAACTGCCAGTGGGAATGAAAGTTTGGAAGAACAAGCCTAGACCATTCACTTGAAAGCAAGATTTGTGTAACAGACATTCATAGTTTCATGTACAATCTTTGTTGTCTACGCTACAGTAAACATGGAAGTGTTCATTTTATTTAAAGTTCGTAGTAAAAACAAAAGAAAATGGGAAAAGGAAAAGAGAAAACTCTTTGGGTCAAAAATATACACAGAGTAGCCAACAAGAAAAAAACTTTAATGCTACTCTGGCTTTTTCCTGAGGCACAGCGAATGTCCCAGAAGAGACAAGTGGTGGTTCTGTTCTATTCTACCCCATCTTAGAGTGTTGTGTTCACCGAAGAAAGCGTATGAACAAAATAGAGTGTATCCAAAGGAGAGTAATTAGAATGTCAAAGGGACTAGAACTTACCCAAGATCGGGTGAAGGAATTGGGGTTATATAGTCTTTAGAAAAGACGGCATCAGAGAGAATCACAGGATTTAAGGCCAGAAGGGATATGAAAGGTTATCTGGCCCATTTCACAGATGGGGAAACTGAGGCCCACAAGCTCAGTGGCTTTCCTAATGTAACAGTCAATAAATAGTTGAACAAAGATTAGGATGCAGGCATTCTGACTCCCAATCCAGAAGGATGAATATATTGAAGACTAGTGATTTTGATTGGCCCTAGAGGGTGAATGGAAACATACTGGGCAGAAGTTACAGAGAAGAAGATTTAGGTTTGTTATGAGGATAAACTCCCTAATGAGTTGTTGTTGTTCAGCTGTGTGGAGCTCTTTGTGACCTCATCTGGGGTTTTCTTGGCAAAGATACTGGGACAGTTTGCCATTTCCTTCTCCAGCTCATTTTATGGATGAAGAATTGAGGCAAACAGGGTTAAGTGACTTGCCCAGGGTCACACAGCCAGTAAGTGTCTGAGACTAGATTTGAACTCAGGAAGAGGAGTCTTCCTGACTCCAGGCCTGGCCCTCTATCCACTGTAGCAGCACCTAGCTCTCCTATGAGTAGCTCCTAATGAGCAGAGCTATCTAAATGCAGGATGAATTTCCTTATCGCTATGATTTTCAAGAAGAGGCTGGATGGGAATGTCATATTAGAGCATTTCTGCTCTTGGTGGCATGTGGACTAGCTGCTCTTTGAGGGCCCCTTCACCTCGAATATTTTGTGATTCTAAGTACTTACAGATATTAAGAAAGAAAGTGGGGCAGCTAGGTGGTACAGTGAATAGAGCACCAGCCCTAAAGTCAGGAGGACTTGAGTTCAAATGCAGCCTCAGACACTTGACACTGAACTAGCTGTGTGACTTTGAGCAAGTCACTTAACCCCAATTGCCTTACCTTCCGCCCGCAAAAAAAAAAAAAATAAGGCCAAAGAGAAGGAATGGTTTCCGTGGCACCTCTTTGCCAGGTCTCAGCTGTGGGTGTTTTTCATTTCATACTTGGCTCTCTGCCCGAGATCAAGTATCGGTTTTTGTTTTGTTTTTTCCCTATAGACACTATCTAGCCCCTGAGACAGAAACTGACTTTATGTTAGCAGGCTTTAATTCTCTCCCCAAATTACAATAAACCTTCAACACAAACAGTGATGGGTGGCTACCCCTCTGGATTTCTGTGGATTTTGAGCAAGCATAAATAACTTTGGAAATCTCCTTTTCTTTAGCTGAATTTTCTCCTCAAAAAGAGATCAAAGAAATCCCCCACTACAAGAAGGTCTAATCAAAATGTGTTAAGTTTTCAAAGCGAGACATTTCAAAAATTCTGCAGATTTGATCATGGCCATACACAGATTGCAAGATAAGAGTAGATAAAGGCCTGGAGTTGGAACAGGGAAGCTTTGGGTTTGAATTTTGCCTTGAGACCAGCTGATTGCACATTCTCAAGCAAGACGTGTAACCTCTTTAAGTTTTCCTCATCTATAAACTGGGGATAATAATAATACCTTCAGAACTTGTTTCAAAGGGTTATGTGAGGCTTAATAAATGAGCTAATGTATGTAATGAGTAAGAGAGGTGGGGGAGGGGGGGAGAGAGAAAGAGAGACAGAGAGACAGAGAGAAAGAGAGAGAGAAAGAGAGAGAGAGAGAGAGAGGGAGAAAGAGAGGGACAGAGAGAAAGAGAGAGAGAGAGAGAAAGAGAGGGACAGAGAGAAAGAGAGAGAGAGAGAGAGAGAGAGAGAGAAAGAGAGAGAGAGTCAGAGAGTCAGAGAGAGAGAGAGAAAAAGAGAGGCAGAGAGAGAGAGAGAGAGAAAGAGAGGGACAGAGAAAAAGAGAGAGAGAGAGAGAGAGAGAGGTGTATGTCAGTTATTATTGCATATTTGATTTCAATGATGCATTATTATAACAATTATTATCAGAAGAAAGATGTCACTGTGGAAGATCTCTTGTGGTAATCAAGTAGAATAATATTTATATAATTTAAAAAATCTTCAGCTGTTCTTTTTTCCACAGGACAGATTGATTTGGGGAGAAGACAGAAAATGGTGCTAGCTACTTAGAATAATTTAATAATGAAACGAGGACCAAACATGTCTTCAGTTTGGTAATAAAGTACAACACAATTATTTTATTATTAGTCAGAACAAATTTTCGTATTTGAAATCTTGGTTTCATAAAAACAAATTTTATTCATATCTTTTTTTTAAAAAACACATATTTCCCAATGTATCCTTTCGCCTTCCTCCTTTCAGAGAGTCATCCTTCATAACAAAGAATAAAAAAGAGGGGGAAAAACAGTTCAGCAGAACTAACACGTCAGAGAATTCTAACACCGTCCGTAATGCTCCGCACCCATAGTACCCCACCTTCTCAAAGAAAGGAGGGAGGCGCATTCTCCTATCTTTTCCTTGGGGACGAGCTTGGTCATTAATCATTTCAAACCACTCACTTGTGATTATTTTGTCATTATTGTTATTCTTTCCACGTACATTGTAATAGTCATTTCATAGACTATTTTCCTGGTTCTTCAGTTCACTTTGCTTCAGTTCATATAATTCATCTGCTGCTTTCCCGTGTTCATCATATTTTCATTTATTGATCGATTGACTTATCTATCTATCTATCTATTTATTTATTTACTTATTGTTTTTTTGGAGGGGAGAAGGCAGGGCAATTGGGGTTAAGTGACTTGCCCAAGGTCACACTAGTGCTAGTATGTGTTAAGTGTCTGAGGTCACATTTGAACTCAGATCCTCCTGATTCCAGGGTCATGCTCTATTCACTGCACCACCTCGTTCCTCCTATATTCATCATATTGAACATTTCTTAAAATACAGTAATATTCCGTATTATTTATGTGCCAACTTGTTTAGGCATTTCCCAACAAATGGACTTTTTTCCCCCCGTTCTTTGCTACTACATAAAGTGTTAACTATGAATATTTGGGTATATATTGGACCTTTTTTTTTTATCATTAACTATGTTGGGGTATATGACTAACAGTAGAATCTCCAGGTTATAAGATATGGATATTTTTAATAACTATCAACATAATGATCTCTTAATTTCCAAATATCTGATATTCTTTTTTCAGTCCTTATCTTTCCTGATCTACTTACTGTATTTGACACTGTGGAAAATTTTCCTTTGCTCTTTGGTACTTTCTCCTCTCTGGACTTTTGTGTAACAACCCCTCCTGTTTCACCTCTTTGACCACTCCTCAATTTCTTTCACTGGCTCATCATCCATATCGCAATCTCTAAATGGGGGTGTTCCCCCAGGTTCTGTATTTGACCCTTTTCTCTTCTTCCACTATACTCCCTCTCTTGGCAACCCCATCAGCTCACATGGAGTTAATTATTACCTCTATGCAAATTATTCCCAAATCAATATATTCAGCTTTAGTGTCCTGAGCTTTAGTCCTCCATTACCAACTGTTTATTGGTCATTTCATAGTGGATGTCCTGTACACATCTTAAACTCAACCTGCCTAAAGAATTCTTTTTCTTTTCCCTTAAACCCTTCCCTTTTCCAAACTTACCCATTTCTGTCAAAGGCACCATACTTCTCAAGCTTCAGATGGGTAATTTTGACATTACCCTGGACTTCTCACCATCTCTCACCACATGAACTCAATCAGTTACCAAACTTTTACTGTTTCTACCTCAACAACATCTCTTCCATCTGACCCCTTCTCTCCACTCACATGGCTACTATCTTAGTCTAGGCCCTCATCACTTCTCGCCTAAACTATTAGAACAGCCTCCTCAATGGTTTCTCTGTCTCAAATCTCTCCCCATTCAGTCCATCTGACATACTGCTGCTAAAGTAATTAGCTTTAAGTTCAAATATGCCCATCCGACTCCCCTACTCAACCAACTCCAGTGGCTTCCTATTGCCTCTAGGATAAAACAAGAACTCTTCTATTTGGTTTTTAAACCCTACATAATCTGGCCACAACTGACTTTTCCAGTCTCATTGGACATTACTCACCCAGCAGCACTCTGTGATCCAGACAAACTGGCCTCTCTCTGCCCCTCATATGACTTTCTTTCCCTCTTTTCTCCATGCCTTTGCACGAGTCACCATCTTTCATAGCTGAAATGCCCTACCTCTTTAGCTCTGCCCCATAAAGTCCTTCTTTTTCTTTAGATGCAACTCAGACATCATTTTCTACCTGATGCTGCTTCTCATCCTCCACCAACCACGAGGGTCCTCCCTCCCAAACTTCCTTTTTTTAATCTAATGTATCTATTACACACACACACGTATGTATATATGTATATATTTGTGTTTGTTAACTTTATATTTATGTCGTATCTATTTTTATATGCATATATTGTCTTCTCCCCCCCATTAGAATATAAGCTCATTGTAAGCAGGAACTGTTTCATCCTTTGTCCTTGTAATCCTGACTTCTAGCACAGCGCCTGGCGCACAGTAGGTACTAATAAGCACTTGGTGCATCCCAGCTCTACCAAGGGTGTGCTAGCGTGCCTCTCTTTCCAAGTCTTCCCAACGTTCGTTATCCTGATCTTTTGTTACCTCACCAATCAGTTGGGTGTGAGGTAGAATCTTAGAGTTCTTTTCATTTTTATTTTTCTACTTGTTAATGATTCGATATATTCTCTTCTGTGGTTGTTAATATTTTTAATACTTCTGTGAGGTTTCCACTCATATTCTTTGGCCTTTTATCCACTGGGGAAAGAATTTTGGTCATATAGTTTTGTTTTTTCTTTATATATCATGGATATCATATACTTGTCAGAGATATTTGATACAAAGATTTTGTTACTGGTTGACCCCTTTCCCTGTATCCTTAAGCTGTGTGGTTTTTACCTCAGTGAAGTCCTACCTCTGAAACCTCTGGTGTTAATGGCACCATCTTGGGTAAGTGGCTTAATGTCTCCATGCCCCATGTGACTCTGTAGAACCTTCATACACCCATACTTCAGCTGTTTTCTCTCAAAAAGGATAGATATCTTTTCATTCCCTAGGAACTTTAAGAAACTAAGCTCTTTTAGAACACGGACAATTTGGCCAGACAATTAGAGCCTGTGTGTATTGTCTTTTTTGAACCCATTTTTTCTTGGTAGGAGGATCAAAGTCTCCCTTTACATTCTCTATCTGACTTAGGGTTAGCCACTTCCCTTTCACTTCATTTCATTCCTGTTTATCAACCTGCATTTTCCCTCAAAGCATATCATGGGTTTTCATTCCAACAAACCAAATAGGTGTGTGAGTCTAGAGGCCCTGAAATCTCAGCCTGACAAAATCCATGAATGCAGATAAAGAACTCTTCCACAGCTGGGCCCACAATTTCAAGAGCTGCTATGGCAAAAACGAATTCATCTGATTTTGGCCTGCTTTTTGGGTGATGAGCCTCCCTAACCTTTCTGGGTTGGTCTTTGTATCGCCCATTCCTTACCTAAAGATTCTCCTTGGTAGAAGCTGCCAGAGTTTATGCTCTGTTAATGTAAGCTTTGAGAACCCAGGGTTACCACTATACCACCGTGTCATGTCAAAGCCAGACTTCAAAGGACTTTATCAGTTTATCCATTAGTCAGTATTGGTAGCCACTATCCAGATCAGTGGCACAGTGTATAGACCACTGGGCTTGGAGTCAGGAAGACTCCTCTTCCTGAGTTCAAATCTGGCCCCAGACACTTATTAACTGTGTGACCCTGGGTAAGTGACTTAATCCAATTTATTTCAGTTTCTTCATCTGTAAAATGAGCTAGAGAAAAAAATGATAGACCACTCAGTATCTGTGCCAAAAAATCCCCCCAATAGGGTCACGAGGACTAGGACATGATTGAAACAACTGAACAAGAAGAATCTAGATCGAGTCAGGCTTGCTCCATGGTAGTTTGCCCTGCTGGACAGAAGGGCAAAGGATGTCCTTGAAAGCAGTGACCTCTTATCTTCAGCTCTCCATCTCTCTGCAGGGCCAACGCCTGGCCAAGGGGCATGTGGAGTTGTGGTTCTACCCCTTTGCAATAAGGTCTGAGCACTCACCCTCTAATAAAATTCTACTTCCTTTTTTGATCTAGCTGCATTTCAGTGAGCCTCAGTCATGTGAGCATAGCATAATGGAATTAGTTCTCTGCAGAAGCAGACACACCTACCTTAAATACTACACACAACATTTACTCTTATCATAGAATCAATATCAGGTTACCATAATTACTAAAGACCCATCTAGAATAAACATATAAAACATCTAACAAGGGCATTGAAAATCCACCGTTCTCTCATGCTCTGGGAGTCCCCCAGAAATTGGATCATGTTTGTACCCATGAGTCCTAAGAAATTAACATTTTGTGTTTTTTTAGCTTCCCATTTCTTATTACCATTCATTCCCACCTTCCCCAACTCCAAGCCCCTAAAGCACACAAAAGAGTGTTCATTTGAAACTCACTAGAAGAAAAGATAAATTCTGGAGAAAATCAGACCTTGGGATCCATAGAACATGTGGGCTTGCTGTTTACAATGGGGTGACTAGAACTCAGTCTTGGCTGGCACTTCTCCAGCATAGCCCTCTGATGTCTTCTGACTGCAGCTAGTCCATCACAGAGCAGGGTCAGTTAGTCAGTAAACATTTATTAAGTGCCTACTATGTTCGAGGCACTGTGTAAAAGCTGAGAACACAAAGAAAGGCAAGTCCCTGCCCCCAAGAAACTCACAATTTAATGGATCTAATGGGGAGGGGTCAGATAGGGAGAGAGGGAAAGACAACATGCAAACAACAGTGTAGGAACAAGCTATCTATAAGACAAATTTAAAGAGATCAGCAGAAAGAAGGAGTTAGAGTCAAGTCCGATTGGGAAAGGCTCCCTTGTTTGTTCTGCCACTGGGCTTTGATGACTCTGGAAGAGAGAGTGAGGCTGATGACTTTGCACAACTCTGCCTCACTTAAATCCAGCACACTCACAAATCAAGACGTCATTCCATGATGTCATTGGTGCTCTTCAAAAAAGGAAGGATGAACAACGGTAAGAAGATTTAGGTGGGACTTGAAGGAAGCCAGAGAAGCCAGGACACAGTCGAGGAAGGAGAATATTCGAGGCAAGGACAGTCAGTGAAAATGCCCAGAGCCAAGAGATGTAGCGTCTTTTTTGAAAATTAGCAAGGAGGCCAGTGTCTCTGGAACAGAGAATATATAGGTGGGGGTGAGGGTAAAGGAAGGGCTAGTCAGGTTATGAAGGGCTTTGAAGCCCCAAAGATTTTTTTTTTAAATTTAATCCTGGAGGTAACAGGGAGTCACTGAAGTTTATTGAGGGTGTGTGTTTGTGTGACATGGTCAGAATAGCAAAGAGAAACCTGTTAGTTCCACTGTGTGCCCTGGCATTCCCTATGGCTGACCCTCAGAAAAATGCTTCTTTTCCACAGCTCCATCTCTTTCCTTACTTTCTTTTGCCACTCCCAGCCAAATTTCTGCTGCTATAACAGAAAGGTTGGGGAGGGACAGACACAGTGAGTGGTGGAACTACATATAAATATTATATTTATATAAAAATCTTATTTTTAATATAAACAACATAATGAAAATAAATCCACTGACTTCGTTTGTAGGCATCCTCAGTGGACATTTGAATAAAAGAGAAAAATTCCTTGGCCCTGAGCATCAGTAGAATGAGGCTGCCCCTTGCTCAGCTACAGCTTCCTCAGACTATGGACTTATTTGGACATGTGATCAAATATGTGATTGAGATTGGGGAGACATAGAAGTAGCTCCTACATTTATGTATTTTTCCTGGATGCAGTTATAGTCCCTGAACCCATGCTTTGTTTTAAAATTTAATTTTTTCATTTAATGAAAATCGTTTTTTTTACTCCCTACTATGTCCCGCCATTGGAAAAAAAGCAAATCTTTGTAACAAATATGCAGAGTGAAGCAAACAAATTCTCAAATTGACATTGTCCAAAAATATGTCTCATTCTGCTCTTCCAATTTCATCACCTCTCTGTCAGGGAGCAGGGAGCATATTTCATCCTGAGTCCTCTAGAAATCATGGTAGGTCATTGAATTAATCTGAGTTCTTGTCTTGCAATGTTGTTTGTCTTTACAGTGTCATTACTGTATAAATTTTTCTCCTGGTTCTGCTCACTTCACTCTCTATCATTTCATACAAGTCTTCCTAGTTTTCTCTGAAATTGTCCCTTTCACATACCATGATTTATTTAGTCATTCCCCTATTGATGACCACCCCACCCCCAGTTTCCAGGTTTTTTTCCACCACAAAAAGAGCTGCTGTGATATATTTGTACACGTGTCTTTTTTCTATTTATTTGATGTTTTCAAAGGCAAGACCTAGTGGTGGTATCACTGAGTCAATTTAGTAACTTAGGGGCACATTTCCAAATCACTTTCCAGAATGGCTGGACTAGTACACAGCTCTATCAATAGTCCTGAACTCACTCTGGATTCAACAGATTTCCATGCATTCCTGAAAGCCTCTTAAGATGGTGCATGAATCAGTGCTAGCTTCAAGGCCTTGTAAGAGACATCTGGTTCAGGCAGGAAAAGGGAGCAGAAAGAACCCTGTATAGTCCTGAAGGACACTTTGGAGTCAGAAAACCTGAATCAATTCTAAAACACTAAAATGAAGTCCTAAGATTATTGATGCAAAGTTAAACTGCACTCTGTTATGAGTCAACTAACCAGATTCCATTCCAATGGTTGGTCCTTGAGTCCACAGTATTTCTGGATCAAGACAGTTCTTATCTCAACCTTGTCCCATATACAAGGAGACTTCTATTAGAGAGAAGTTTCTTTCCCTTTGGTCATGAATTAAAAGTCCACAGCATCAACATTCTCATCAAGCATTAGTCATGGTGCACCCATTCAGGAAAGGGCACAGTGATGGCATCAGCCTTAAGGCAGGGGTGGAATCAAAAGAGATGGATTTGTAGTCTAAAGAATTGGGTTTGAAATCCAGCTCTGCTACTAACTAATGGTGTCACCTTGAGCAAGTTACTTTCCTTCTCTGGGCCTCCTTTCCCATCTCTGTAAAAAGAAGATTAGACTAGATGACCTCTAAGGTTTTTTCTGCCTTCTACAATCCAGGATCCTGTGATTCTGTAAGATTTCCTGGGCAGAAGGAAGGAAAAAAGTAAAGGAGCAAGAAGCAATAACCACTCTGGACCAATAAAAAAAAGTGTTTCCAGTTCAGGGTGAAATTCAGATTAGAAGGTAATATTGTTAATTTTGATCCTGGTTAAAATGCAAATATCTTTGAAAAGAGTAATACTTTAAGTAGCTATATTAACCACAACATTGTTATCAAAGAAAGAAGGAGCTGAGAATAGGCTTTGGTAGAGGGGTAAGAAAAGAAAGACCAAGTTGTGGTACATGAATGTAACGGAATATTATTGTGCTATAAGAAATGAGCAGCAGATGGACTTCATAACAACCTGGAAAGACTTATATGAAGCGATGCTGAGTGAGGAGAGCAGAACCAGGAGAACTTTGTACACAATTAACAGACACACTGACTTTGATAGACTGGGCTCTTCTCAGTAGTGCAAGGGTCTAAGGCAACTCTAAAAGACTCATGATGGAAAGGGTGGTCCACATCCAGAGAAAGAATTATGGAGTCTAAATGCACATTGCATTTGCTCTCTTTTGTTGGCTTTTTTTTTTAATTTTAAATTTTTTAAATTTTGTTTTGGTTCTTCTTTCTTGTGGTTCATTCTATTGGTTATAATTCTTCTTTACAACTTGACTATTATGAAAATACGTTTAATGTGGAGGTATATGTAGAACCTATATTGGATTATATGCCATCTTGCGGGGGAGTGGGGAGAAGAGGAAAGGGGAGAAAATGTGGAACTCAAAAACTTGTGGAACTGAATGTTGTAAACTAAAAATAAATAAATTAAAAAAAAATTAAACAAAGCAGAAAAGAAAGACCAAAAAGGCACAAAGAGAATGATGGTGGAAGGGGAAAGAGCACAGAATGATGAAGCCTGGAACTGCTGAAGACAAACTCTCCTCAGACTGGTTATATTTGGAGTCAGGAAGACTTAGGTTCAAATCCCACCCGCCATTCACTAGCCAGCTATGTCCCCATGGGTAATTCACTTTAATTTTCTATGTCTTTTTTTCCTTGTTTGTCAAATAAGTATAAGAACACCTGCATAAGTATAAGTGCATAAGTAAAAATGAGTATAACAACCCCTACCTCATGGGGTTGTTGAGAGGCTAAAATGTGATGGATAATAAACGCAAACTCTAGAGTGATACACATAGACAGAGAGAGAGACAGACAGAGAGAGACAGAGACAGAGAGAGAAGGAAGAAGGAAAGAGAATAAGTATTTCTATAGCTCCTACTATGTGCCAGGCATTGTGCTAAGCACTTTACCAATATGATTTCATTTAATCCTCAAATGAAGGTCAAAGACCCAGTAAATGTCTGAGCCTGGATTTGAACTCAGGTCCTCCTGACTCTAGGGTTAGCATTCTAGCTATTGTGCCACCTAGCTACCTATCGGTACCTAGTAAATGCTTAATACATGTTTTATCTATCTATATTGTTTTTATTATTAAAATAGTAGTATCTAGCACACAGTAGGTGCTTAATAAATGCTTTATTCATCATTATCATTATTATTAGCTCAAAATTATCCCTCAGGACTGGCTCTGCTCTATAGATCAGGGGTCCATTCTAGGACAATAGTGGTGTTTATTCAATTAGATAAACAGGTGTCCACTTTGTGCCAAGCATCCTACTAAGAGCTGGGGATACAAAAAGAGACAAATGATGATTCCTGCCCACAAGGAACTTCCAGTCTAATGGGGAAGACAACATGCAAGAAAATATATACAGTGCAAGCTATAGCCTAGTAATTTAGAAGTAAATGGAAACTCTTCCCAACCTATCACTTAATTATCACTCCTTGGTGCACATTTCTCACTCACCTTAATGAATCTCTTGTTTTTATAGGCAATGAAACCAAACAAGCAACTTCAAGGGATCAGAAGTGAAAACCAGCTAAAAATAGCCATGGAGTACTGTAGGAAACAGGATCTGCTGGTCTGCCAAAACAAAATCCCCCTGACCAAGAACGTAGTAGTTTTTTCCTCAGTTCACTCGGCAGGCAAGTAGGAAGGGAAGCCTAAGGGAGAGTGCTTTCCCCTTTATATAACAATTGGGAATTTAGAATGTTCTACCTCTTGGCCATCATCCCAAAATGCAGTCTAGGTTATTTAAAGCCAAAGGTCTATGACACTTGAAACAAAAATACACCATAACACTTTGAACACTAAATATTTCCTCCCAGCTGCTGCTAGAACATTTGCCATGTGGTGACAGCAAATTCCAGGCACTTCTGATCCAGGTCACAGTCTTCAGCCAATAGCTTGTACCTCTGTGAAGGTCTCTGTA
>CM053583.1:165140291-165244159 GCA_028627135.1 Pseudochirops cupreus
CTTCAAAAATCTGTATCCAGAGCTCTTTCTTCACATCTAACATTTTCAGCTCTCCAACTAGATTATAAGCTTTCAGAAGGCAAGAGAATGACCATGTCTTTCATTTCTTCGTCACACCTTCCAGTTATGTGAACAATACAAAGCAGGCACTCAGTCACTGATTTGCAGTTAGCTACTTGTTATAAGGAGGCAGCTGGGTGGTACAGTGGAGAGAATGCTGGGTTCGGAATCAGGAAAACTCATCTTCATGTGTTAAAATCCAGACTCAGATACTTATTACCTGTGCGACCCTGGGCAAGTCACTTAACTCTCTCGGCCTCAGTTTCCTCATCTGTAAAATGAGTTGGAGAAGGAAATAGGAAATCACTCTAGTATCTTTGCCAAGAAAATCCCAAATGGGATCACAAAGAGTCAGATGTGACTGAAAAATGACTTAACTAACATTTTGTTGAAAAGGAAACTACCCTAGAGAAAAGGTGAGTATGTCTTATAAAGCAAAGAGTAGCAGGGCAATATTAGAATTTAATGGTCCCAGTTGTCTGGACCTTCTGCAGCTTCTTCCAGGACAGCCTTTACATTCAGACTAGATTCTCAGATTTTGAGTAACAGCCTATAATGGATCTCCTCCCTTTGTATGTAACCAACAATCCCTTTCCTTAAAATTCTCTATCCTTGACTCACCCTTAAATCATACTTGGCTTCTCTTGTGTTTCTTTCTTTTTTTTAAGTGTTATTGACGCTTTTTTATATCACAGTTATTTCCAGATATATTATCCACCCACCCACCAATCTGCCTAGCAAGCCTTCCCTTCTAATCAAAGAAAAATAGTGAAATGAAACCAACAATGTGATCGTTTCTGACAGTGTCAGTCAGTCAGTCAATAAGCATTTATTAAGTGCCTACTGTGTGCTGGGGGTGCAAAGAAAGGTAAAAGACAGTCCCTGCCCTGGAGGAGCTCATAATCTAATGGGGGAGGCAACGTGCAAATACACTGTATATTCTGTATGTTATAGCAGAATAAATTGGAGACAATCAATGGAAGAAAAACACTAGAATTAAGAGGGGATGGGAAAAGCTTCCTGTAGAAGGCTGGATTTTAGCTGGGACTTGAAGGAAGCCCAAGGAAGCCAGGAGGAGGAGATAAGGAGGGAGAACATTCCAGGCATGGGGGGATAGCCAGTGAAAATGCCAGATTTGGGAGAGGGAGTGTCTTGTTTAAGAAACAACAAGGAGGTCAGTGTTACTAGATCACTCTGTGTGTGTGTGTATGTGTGTGTGTGTGTGTATAAGATGTAAGAAGATTGGAAAAGTTGGGGTTGGGGCAGTAGGTTATGAAGGACTGTTAATCACCAAATTAGGGATTTTATATTTGATCCCAGAGATGAAAAGGAACCACTGGAGTTTATTGAGTAAGGGGCGATGCAGTCAGACTTGCACTTTAGAAATTTCATTTTTGGCATCTGAGTGGATGATAGACTGAAGTGGGAAGAGACTTATGGCAGGGAGTCCTACCACCAGGTTATTGCTATAATCCAGGTGTGAGGTGATGAGGGCCTACACCAGAATGATGATAGTGTCAGAGGACAGAAGGGGGCTTGTGTGAGAGGTGTTATGAATGTAAAATTGACAGACCTTTGTCAAAAAATTGGATATGAGACACAGTAGGAGTTGGGGGGAGGAGGCTGAAGAAGATACTTAGGTTGTTAGCCTGGGTGAGTAAGACAATGGCAGTATTCTCAACAGTAATAGGCAAGTTTGGAAGTGGGGAGACAGTTTGTGGGGAAAGACTATGAGCTTAGTTTCAGACATGCTGAGTTTAAGATGTCTACAGGATATCCAGTTGGAGATGTCTGATAGGCAACTGGAGATGTGAAACTGAAAGTCAGAAAAGAGGTTAGAATGGGATAAGTACATTTGAGAATATCTGTATAGAGATGATAATTGAATTCAAGGGAATTTATGAGATAACCAAGTGCAAAAGTATAGAGTGAGAAGGACAGAGCCATGGGGGACATCCATGATTAGTTAGTGGGTGTCACCTAGATGAAGATCCAGCAAAGGAGATTGAGGAACGGTTGGATAAGTATGAGAATAACCAGAAAAGAGTGGTGCAATGAAAAGTTAGAGAGAAGATGGGGTCAAGGAAAAGAGTGAGATTAATAGTCTCAAAAGCTATACGGAGTGGTCACAAAGGATGAAGATTAAGAAAAGGTCTTTCAATTTGACCATTGAGAGATTATTAGTAACATTGGAGAAAGTAATTTCCATAGAGTGAGGTGGTTGGAAACCAGACTAAAGAATTAAGAAGAGAGTGAGAGGAAGGGAAGTGGTGATACCTATCATTCATGGCCTTCTCAAGGAATTTAGCCCCAAAAGGGAGGAAAGATGTGGGACAATAGCCAGCAAGAACAGATAGCAAACATTTTCTGATGATAAAGTAGACATGGGCATGTCTGTAGGCAGTCAGGAAGCAGCAAGTAGACAAGGAGAGATTGAAGTAAGTCAGAGAGTAGGGAAGATGGAGGAAGCCTTCTGCTAGAGAAGATGGAATGGAATAGAATCAATTGAACACATAGGTTTGCTTTGGGCAAGGAGAAGGAGCTACTTTTTAATGTGAGGCAGGGATGAAGAAGCAGATAGTGCCAGAAGGGATTTGGT
Organism: Pseudochirops cupreus; assembly: GCA_028627135.1. NCBI lineage: Eukaryota > Metazoa > Chordata > Mammalia > Diprotodontia > Pseudocheiridae > Pseudochirops > Pseudochirops cupreus. The sequence goes on from CM053583.1 coordinate 165,142,951, forward strand.
GAAGACACATGAGAAAGTGGGGAGAAGAAAGAGTTTTTGGAGAACAGTCTCAACTTTTTCAGTCAAATATGAGACAAAATTCTCAGTTCATAGATTAGGGGAGGGGGGAGCCACAGGAAATTTGAGGAAAGATGAAAAGGTTTGAAAGACCCACTGTGATGATGATGGGATAGTCAGGTAATTAAGAATGTATAAGAGGATTGCCTTGCATCAGCGAAGGCCCAGTCGAGATAATGTAACAAAATTTCCAGTAGACCCAGTCAGCATGGTTTCATAATTTTCTCCAGCTTTGTCCTGCAGTACATGTTTAGGGATAAAGGAAGTGGATGGTGGGAGTTATATAAGTCTGAAGCTTGTCAGGGCAAGATAATTGGTATGATAAAGAATAAAGGATCCAAGTGAAGAGGACAGTATAGTTGAACTGGTTCATCAAGGGGTCAAGATAAGAAAAACAGAAGAGTATAGCTACTGATGAGTAGACTAGAGAGTGATAACATGGGAGAGAACTGAGGGGTCAAAGGATTAGAGGCCATGGTGTGGATGAAGAACAGGATTTGAGGTTGCAAGGCAAAGGGAAAGATGGAAAGATCTGACAACAGATTTTGATCAGATAAAGGAATTCCAGAGTCCATAAACATGGAATATTTGTGGGTGATGACAAGATTAAAGGTATGAGTATCTTGCCTGTGGATGATTGAGGTGGGGTAGAGGATAGTAGGTCATTGAAAGTGAGTAAGTTGGGGAACTAAACAGTCAGTTTGTTGACAGAGAATCAACAAACGTTTAAGTCCCCTAGTTTAAGGTCAGGATTGAGAAGGAGAAAAATACTGTAGACTAGGCTCTTAAATAACTGAGAAAAGAAAGGAAGTGTTTTAGAGGTCAAGTAGACAACTGTTACCAGAATTTTGACTGTGTGGTAGAAATGGTTTGAATAAATCTTAAAAAGCAGAGGTTACTAAGTAATGGTGGTACAGAGGAAATCTAGAAGTAGCAATGAGGAACAAGGACCACCTCAACCAATAAAGGAGCGGGGGGTGGGGTGGGGAAGGGGAGGCCGGTGATAGAAAAGAAAACCAGGGAAGTTGTATCATTAGGAGAAATCTAAGTCTCAGAGAGAGGCAGAAACAACTTGTGTTAAAAAGAGTTAGTAGTAAATGTGACTCAATTCTGAGTCCACTGTGTTTTATACAACACTTTCAGAATACATATGTGCACATATAAATGTGTGTGTATATTTGCATATATGTATGTGTGTGCATGTGTGCACACACACATATAATACACATAAATGTTGCAGAGTATATCCTTAGCACACAGGCTGCATGTTGTTGGTGGTGTTATTGCTTTGTATTCTGTTTAGTAATGTTTCTGATAAAGTTAATGAATTTAAGCCAGCTGATGTGGGAAGCACATTGGTGGGAGCTAAGGAGTTACAGAGTATAGTAGTGGGAGCATATTCCCGCAAAGGCAGTTACCTGTAGGATCTTGAGTTAATTGTGGCAGTGTAAACACTCCCTTTGGGAACCACTGACCAAATGCAGGTTGGATAAAGTGAGTCAACTCAGAGAAAGAGAAGAGACCTGGAGGAGGGGTGGAGTGTGCTGATCTATGCTACACAAGTAAAACCATAGTCTAACACAGAAAGTAAGTAAGGAGGATAAGAGAATGAAAGGAAGAGAAATCAAGCCTGTGATTTCACTGATCTTCATGTAACACATGTAGAGGGAAAAAAAATCGAGTGTCTTAAATTAGCTTCCTCAATTAATTTATTAAGTTCTGTCTGGGCCAAAGCTTTCTGACTTTATCTCTAGATGATTCATCCATTTCCTTTGGCTAAGATAAAGTGGATTATTACAATCGGAAGAGCAGTGAGGAACTGCTCTTTGTGTAGGCTATGAGTCAAGTGTCCTTCCTACCATGCAGAACCGACTGTCTTTGAATAAGAGGCACCAAGTTGATGGCCAGTGTTTGTCCCCTTCCATGACCTGAAAGAAAATGGGATAACTATGGTACTGATCATGTTTGCCGTTGTTTGTCCTTCATTCTCCAAGAAGACCATGCCATGAGGAAGGTGATGCCATGACTTGCAAGTGAACTAGATTTAAGTGAGGCAGGACTGCGCAAAGTCACCAGCCTCACTGTCTCCTCTGGAGCCATCTGAGTCCAGGGGTAAGATATAGATCAGGATGACTGGAGATGGCCCCACCTGATAATAAGTAGAAATCAGGATGGACTTTAGGTTTTTTTTTTTTTTCATTTGGGGGCTTTCTAGTGGACAGAAGACTTAGTTTTTCAAAGTTTCTGTAAAGAATGTAATTTCAATCTCTTTTCTGAAAAGATTTTCATACTTCGGAAAATGAGATTTATCTGGATGGAGTAAGCAGATGTCTTAGAGGGCCGAGAGAGCCCAGTCTTTTAAATTTGCTTTCTTAGTGACTCAACTACTAGGAAATACCATTCCTTTTCTCTCCTTCTTCCCTCCTTCCCTACCTTCCTTCCTTCCTTTTTCCCCTCTTTCTTTTCCTTCCTCTCTCTCGATGTATTAGTACTTCCCCTGTTGTATGGTAAGCAAAATCACGCCTTCTGCTCTCCTAATCCTTGTAGTTCAGAATTATCTTTTGTCATAGCAAAAACCCCTATCAGCAACAACCTTTCTTCCTACTCTCACTAGTGAATGGGACAGGCACTAATGTCAAGAAATCTTGTGTTCAAATCCAGCCTCAAACATCTGCTGGTGGAATGACCCTGAGTTAAGGAGGTGAGGCTCGCTGCTAGCCTTGCTTACTGTTGAGGACCGCTGGCACAAAAACCCTGGACAGCTCTCTCATAGACCTTACTCCACTCAGAACAACTCTGGTCACCACGAGGAGTTTAAATATGTGTTTATGACGTATATAATCAGTGTAGGCTTATTCATGTGGCTTCCCCAGTTGGAGGATAAGTTCCCTGGTGACTGGGATTTCATTATTTTTGTCCTTTGTATTGCAACAGCCTAACACAATTTTGGGTGCATAGTAGGCACTTAAAAATTACTGTTGTTTTCACTATTTATTCAAAAACCTAAAATTGTGAAATTGTGGGTTTAATTGAATTTGGGGTTCACATTTACGATCAGCTTATGAATTCTGTTCATTTGCAATCTGAGTCTCCTTTTCAATATTTCTGGAAAAAATTTTGTTATGATTTCCTGACATAGAGTGGTCAGATCTTATTTCTTTTTAATATTTTTTCCCAGAAGGCTAACAATTCTTAAATTTCCTACCTTGATCTGTTTTCCAAATTCATCACTTTTCTTTGCATTGTTTCCTTTTTTATCTTTTTCTTAGCAGAGAAATTTTAGAGCCTTTGTTCTTACATTTCCACTGTTCCATTTCCATCATCCAGCAAAATCCACCTTTCGTTGAATCTATTGCTTCATTTGCATTTTCCGTATCTCCCTTTTTCCAAACTTCTGAGTTTCATACTCATCTTGTCCTAAGATTCCTTAGTTGCCTTCAGTTCCTTCTTTAATTATCTTGTGCCCTTTTTTCTACTTTAATTTTTTCTGTGTTTTTTATCCATTGTGTCATGAGTTAAGAAAATTCTACTTTTGTTTTAGATGCTACTCTTGGAATTGTTTCAGTAAGTTTCTTATGGCATTTTTGCCTTTGCTTCTTTTCCCATATTTCCCCCTACTGTGTTGGAGATTTTCTTCAGTTTGTTCATTTCTTTGAGTGATTTCCCCAAATTTTAATTTAAAGATTTATGATTTTTTTTTGGGGAGGGGGCTTCATTTTGTTACTGTCTTAAGATGAGATATTGAAGAAACAAACTCCTTTACACCCTTTTATCTGCCTTCCCAGAATTCCTGTAGAACAGTCATACTGATCTATATTATTCCTTGATATATCTTTATTAGGTTCTTATTTTTCTATTACAACATCTGAAATGGAGCCATAGAGAGGTTACTTTAAGTTTCACAAGGTCATATCGTAATCCAGCAACCTTTCTGAGGTTTGAACCCTCAGTCTCTCATATCTGAGGAATTTTTTTTTTTGCTTTTGCAATTGTTTTTTTCCCTTTTTTGTGCATCCATCTGAAAAGTCTTGGCTTGAGTCCCAGAAGTGGCAGATTTTTCAAGTTCTCCTACCAACCCAAGAAATGCAGATTCTGAAGCGGTAGAGGTCAAAATAAAATGTGAAATGAAAGTACAGCTCTTTTCAGAACTCCAGGTTTGACTGAAACCAGACAACCAATTAGATGCTGACATATTCCAGAAATATCAGCTCAGTTGGCTAGAAATACAGACTTTCCTCTCCTCATATGTTTCCCACCTCACTGCTTGTGGGAGTTTTTGTTTTAGCATTTCCAACTGAAATTACATCTCCCTCTCTTCACATGTGGGTACCATTTCATGACTTGTTGCTTTTAAACCTTATTTGCAAGAACTTAAGACGTTGTAGGCAAATAAAATATTAGCCTAAACATCATTTCCAGTATCCTGTCTGTTCTTCAGTTGTTCTTTTTATTTTCCTAAAACAAAACAACTTTTTAAGGAAAAATAAAAGAACTAAGTTGGTAAAATCATCCACTGTTTAAAAATTGTTTTTGGTGCCAAAGAGTTAGTTTGTGCCAAGATAGCCACCTAGGTCCCCTCCCCACTCCACCCCCAAAAAAAGAGGAAGAGAAAAAAAAGTAAATCAAAAACACTCTGACCCACTACTCAAAAATGGCATTTGATTCCATTTTTTAAAATACTAAATTTTTAGGAGATTATTTTTAAAATATTCTTTCAATCTGTACGTGTTTCCTTAACCTTTGCCATATACTTTTGCTGTTTCTCTAAAAATTAAGGACATGGCAATAAACTTAGTTTCCTTAGTAACTACAATCAAAGCCTTCAGATGTTCTTTCTCTTTTTTTTTTCCCCTTTAAAACCTTTGGGATTGCTGAGCAATAGATATGCATACTAAGTATCCAATCCCAATTTATTTCACTAGATAGAACTCAGTGAATGGTGAAATGGCCTGGTTTAACACTTATAAACCAGCAAGCTTAGTGGGTCACTGGCTCCTTCTAAAACTTTCAGCTACTTTGGCGATACCATCGATTGGTCAATTCAAGGGCCATGTTCCGTTAACAGGATTGCCAGGAAGCCCTCTGACATTTTAGGTGATCACTGCATTTGAAAGAGTACTCCTGAAATACATTGCATTTCAGATAAGATTTAACTGTCTCCAGATACCTAATTCAAAGTAAAAAGTTAAAAAAACATTTCGTTGTTCAGTCATGTCTGCCTTGCCATAACCCCATTGGGGGTTTTCTTGGTCAAGGTATCTGAGTGGTTTGCCATTTTCTTCTCCAGCTTGTTTGACAGATGAAGAAACTGAAGCAAACACGATGAAATGACTTGCCCAGGACTACACAGCTGGTAGTGACTGAAGCCAGATTTGAACTTAAGAAGATGAGTCTTCCTGACTCCTGACCAATATTCTAACCACCATACCCCACAGCTGCCCTTAAAAAACAGAGACCACCTGTAAGACCTAACTCTATTAGTCTTAGCACATTGAGAAAGCTGTAAATACATATGCTGCTGTAATAGATCTTGATTACTAATTACTATCTGTTCCAAGAATAAAATGATAGAATTCATGAGTTATTTTTATTACTTCTGGTTTTGTGGTTCTGTGTGATATCTGATGTTTTATTTTATTTTCAACTTAAATACCAAAAAGGAACATTTCCAGATACACAGCAGAAGACAAAAGGAACATTCAGTATAAAACCATAAGTATTTCATACCACTTGATTATTCTCAAATTATGTAATAAATTCTACACGTTACTTTAAAAACTCTGCCCTGAATGCTCTGCTTCCTTCTGAACTCCCTAACGTCCTCCTCCTCTCTTCTGCGCGTCTGAATATAGACAGACAGATGGATTCTTGTTTAGTTGTGTTCAACTGTCCATCACCCCATGAACTTGCCCACGGGAATTTGGAGGTAAAGACATTGGAACGGTTTGCCATTTCCTTTCCTAATGTGTTGCCATTGTACAGATGAGGAAAATGAGGAAAATGGGGGCTAAGTGATTTGATCAGGTCACACAGCTCGTAAATGTCTGAGGCTGGATTTGAACTCAGATATTCCTGACTACAGGCCCAATGCTCCACCCAGATAAATGTGTGTGTGTGTGTGTGTGTACACATACGTATATATTTGTATGTGTGTATACATATTCACATGCATATACAGATGCATGTATATATATATGCAGATATGTATATACATATACAAATGCATACATGTGTGTATAAATCTATGACATGTAAAGGTCAGTAGACAATATAGAAAAAGTTTAGCAACTCAGAAGTGCATAATACATATATATACATATATATACACTATTGTAAACATCCCGTAAAGGAAAAAGAAAAAATTTAGACTCCTCAAGTACAGAGGGAGACCCAAAAAATTTTACATGGATTTTCCAGAGTCCTCAAACAGCCAAAATGCAGAAAGGATAACTGTATAGCCCCCAATCACCATTCTGTCAGGTTTTTTCTTCTTTTTTTAGGTTGTGTAACCCCTTCATTAGGAGGACGCAGCCAGATGGATAGAGTGCTGGGCCTGCAGTAAAGAAGACCTGAATTCAAATCAAGCCCCAGACATTTACTAGCTGTGTGACCCTGGGCAAGTCAAATAATTGTTTACCTTAATCCACCAGAGAAGGAAATAGCAACCTGTTACAGTATCTTTGCCAAGAAAACCCCACGGAGAGTATTGGCATGGTGTGATCCGCAGGGTCACAAAGAGTCAGACGTGACTAAAAATAACAGAACAAGCCCTTTATTGACAACTAAAAACAAAGGCGTTTATTCTACAGCACAGAAGTAATTGACTATTCTCGTGAGTTATTTTCTAATAAAGAGAACTTATAGGCAGTTTTTACTATTAAAAAGCTTCCATCTTTTTCGTTTGTTTACAATTTGGAAAACTTCTAAGAGCTGAATATATATGTACACAGTTCAAAGAGTGCAAATTTGGAGGAAGGGAAATTGTTTTTAAGTTACATTTGAAGGACCATCTAACATTGCGCCTTTACTTCTGTTTTCACTTTTTTTAAACGATAAAATACTTTGGCATCAGCCTTCTTTCCCTTATACTAAACAAGAATATACTTTATAAAGAGTTAAAGTTAAGGAAGATCCACACTTGCTAGAAAAGAAAAGAAAGTATGATCCTGTGAATGTCACTTAACCTCCTTGTGCCTCAATTTCTTCATCTGTGAAATGGGAATAATAATAGTACCTACTTCCCAGGGTTTTTATGATGGTAAAATGAAATAATACTTGTAAAGCACTTTGAAGAGCTATCTAAATTATCACTATCATCATCATCATCATCATCATCACCATTATTACTATTACTATTCTTAATTTCAGGGTTTTATTAGCCCCAAAGACCAGGAACTCTATTTTTAGAAGGGCTAGAGTAGGATGGATCCCTTCAGTTTTTTCTCTGAAATATTACTCCTTTCCATTGGCAACACCCAAGGGAAGCCCTCATTTTCTCATCTCTGTCATGGCAAAAACTTCCCAACTCATGTCCCCACTTCCAAATTTGGGCCATCTAATCCCTCCTTGCATACCATTGTCCCCAAAGTTTTCCTATACACTATATTAGCCATGTTATTTTTTTCTACTTTAAAAACCTTCAAGAACCCTCAACTTCTACAAATAGAGAGTTAAAACTCAACAGTCATACATTCAAAATCTTCTATCACCTAGACTCCCTCTATCAAACTCACCTCCCACTTCCACTTCCATATGAATCTTTCCATTTGTCACAGTGATGAAGGATTTGTAAGGATACATCTGAACCTTCACAAATTTTGGTGACACATTCTCAAGACTTTCACATTGGAATCACATAGCAAACCATTATTAGTCCTTTGGTCCTCATGGTGGTAGCAGAGTTGGGAGGGTGGGGGAGGAAATGGGGAAGGCATCAAGGTCAGCAAATAAGCCTTCATTAAGCACCTACTACTGTGTTAAGCCCTGTGCTAAGTGTTGGGGGGCCACATCCAAGTGAAAAGAAAAAGACAGCTTCTTTAAGAAGCTTACATTGGAATGGGGGAAGACAATACATAAGGAGATAGGGGGATGGGAGTTACTATTTTTGGGACTTGGTGTCAAAGTCTGGCAAGTCAGAAGCAAAACTCTGAGGAAAATGAAGGTTGACTGACCCGGGACTTCCTCAAAATGTTGATTACAGAAAGAACTCATCAATTGGAGAAGAGGACCACAGGGGGTGGAGGGATATTTCAGAGTGAGGTCTCAGGGGCTGAAGAAATTTCCTGAGCAAGAAGGTTGTTGAGGAATGGTGGTAGAGAGTCAAGAGTCAGACTCAGAACCTGATTCAGAGAGGAACGAAGCAACTTCATTAAAGACATTTGACCATTGAGCCAAAGTGACCTCTTTAGTTGGCTTTAAAAGGAGAGATTATAGGCTCTTAAACTGTCTCATCCTATCTTTAGAGAGTGTACAGCACCTCTCCCTTGGGCTTTTCATTAAGGGAGAAAAGGATTCTCCTTTGCACAGGCAGCTATGATGCCATTACCCATGGCGACAAGGATGTGGGCTTGTCTAGGTGAGCCTGAAAGCATGATCTTAGGGCACTTGTGGTTTCTTCTGTTTTGTGTTTTATTCCCTGAAGAAAGGTAATTGAGCAGTAATCCCAAGGCAGACATTTCAATCCGTAGTGCAGTGGTTCTCAACCTTCCTAACGCCGTGACCCTTTAATACTTGTATGTAGGCATATCTGCATGTGGGCAGACCTGCCTGGAGATGAAAATATGTGTTTTCCTGTGGTCTTAGGCGACCCCATTCTACCCCTAAAGGAGTCACAACCCGCAGGTTGAGAACTGCTGCGGGCCTAGTGCCTACCTCATGGACTCCAGGGCCCCAGTTATTGTGAGGTGTGGGTGACCATCAGCAGGAGATGCTCCCCACACCTACAACTTCACAGAGGCCAATTTCTCAGATAACCACTGACAGGCAGTTGTACAGACAGATTAGCCAGAAGATGGGGACCTGAAGTGAGTTATTTAGACAGTGTAGATCTGAGACGAAAGTGAAATGCTCACTTATTGATTCATTCATTCACTTTAGTGCTTTTCTAAAAATTTAATTTAATCAATTTATTTCTGTTACATTTTAAGTCCTGAAATATCTCCTTCCCTCCTTGTCCTGTGCTAGAGAAAAACCACCATCACACACACATATACACACACACACATGTACATGTGCAAATATATATACATTTATATATTATATGATATATATTATTTCACACATATATTCACATATATATATGTAAAACCATACTGTGCATACTTTTATTTATCAGTCCTTTCTCTGGAGGTAGATAGCATCTTCCTCCATAGGTCCCTTATCGTTGATTTGAGGGTTCATTATACTCAGAATAACTTGGTTGTTCATAATTATCTTTTGAACAGTATTGCTTTTTCTATATACAATGTTCTCTTGGTTTTGTTCATTTCACTTTTCATTATTTCATACATTCCATGTTTTTCTAAAATCAACCAGTTCATCATTTCTTACAGCATAGTAGCATTCCATCACAATCATACGCAACAACTTGTTTAGCCATTCCCTAATTGATGGGCGTCCCCTCAATTTCCAGGTTTTTTGCCACCACTTTTTTCCCTGATCACTTCAGGATAAAGACCTAATAGTGGTATTGCTGGGTCAAAGGGTATAGTTTAATAACCCTTTGAGCATAACTCCAGATTGCTTTCCAAAATGATTGGATCAGTTTGCAGTTCCACCATCAGTGTGTATTAAAGTCCCAATCTTTCCACATCCCTTCCAACATTTGTCATTTTCCCCTTCTATCATTTTAGTCACATATCAGATTGAAATGCTTATTTTCATACAAGTGTTTCACATTTTGATTTTTTAAATATGGAGTTTCTATGAAAGTATCATAGGAATCATAGGTTATTTTCTGATGCTTTCATATCAATTTGTAATATGACACATATATCAATATATGTTCATGAATCTTTTGTATTTTAAGCATTTCTTTTGTAGTAGAGGACATAAGCAGCTTTCCTATACCTCACCTACTTTGAATATTCTGCACCATTCTAAAAAAAGTTCTATTGGTCCCTTTTGGGTAGCCCTTAGACCTGAGTCAGATTGAAGCTTTGTCCTCACCTTGACTCTGCCCTCTAAGATGATTCATGGTCTGAGACATTTCATTTGACTTTTCTGTGCCTTGGTTTCCTAATTTTTAAAAGCAGGATGATAATAATTACTCTACTAACTAGCCCTACCTTATAAAAAACAAAGGATAAAATTACACTTTAAAATGTCAAACATTAAATAAGTGTAAAGTATTTATATTAGACCTTGCTAATGAGTTCATAATCTAATTTAGCATATGGGATAATAAACTGATAAGTTAATTAAAAACATTACGGTCTTTCCCATGTATTCCTCAGAGAATATATATTTATATTTTTAAAAAAGTGCATATTTTAAAGATCATTTTATAATAAATGCCCAGTGTAAGATTCTTTAAGAATAACAAAACTGTACTTGCTTCAGCAGCACATATACTAAAATTGGAATGATACAGAGAAGATTATCATGGCCCCTGTGCAAGGAGGACACGCAAATTCACAAAGCATGCCATATTTTTTGGGGGAAAAAAAGGAATAAAAGAACTGCAGAAATTCTTACTGTAAGGATTTAGTACAAACACAAATCCATTCAGACACAAGAGATTACAAAACAACTGTCATAAAACAGATTCAAGCCTGTAAAATAGCTTTGGGGGGCCAGGGGGAGAGTAGCATTCATTTTTGTGTTATTTTTCTAAGCTCTTTGTGGAGAATTGAGTTTTTTATACTCTCAGTGGGATCCTTGAATTAATCTGCAGCGCTTATTACTGTAAACACTACCAGCATTGACATAGTAGTGTTTTTAAGTCAATAAAAATGGATTACATTACTAAAGGAGAATTTTTAAAAAACTATAAAATCTTTAGTTCACTTATTCTATGAGAATAGTTCTTCAGAATAGAATGGAATAGGCAACTTCTCTCCCCAGGTAGAATATACTTCAAATGTTGGAACTAGAATTTGCATTATAATGTTAGTTTATAATTGGCATAATTCTAAATAACTGAGTTACTAGTAAGTCCAAAGAAGTCTATAGCTTCCCGCTTGCCCATGCACCTTTACTAATACCCCTTCTCCATCACAGCCAGTACAAGTGAAATTTCATCACAGCTGTAATTACTCTTCCTTTGAAATCCTACTCTGATTCCCCACAACGGCAGAAAGGTAAATTCTCAGTTCTTACAGGCTAAACTGGGACATGTCTGTTTCTTGTATCTAGGACACAGCTGGGGAGGGGTAACTCTATGGCAGTGGCAAAGATTCATTTCTCATTCTCACCCCCAAGAAATCAATAAATCTCCATTAACAAGCATTTATGAAACACCCACGGTGCTGAGCACTAAGGATAGCAACACAAAGAATGAAGCCGAATTTCCAAGCAGTTCACATTCTAAAGTGCAAGGGGGGAGATAACAAGCACATATGTTAATATATACAGAAATCAATATTAAGAGAATAAATACAAAATAGGTAAATGCAAGATGGTCAAGTAGAGAGGGTTCTAGCAGTTGAGGGAATCAGCAAGGGAACTGGAAATCTAGGTTGTGAAAGGCTTTTAAAAGCTAAACTGAGGTTTAATTTGATTCTAGAAACAATAGAAAGTCACTGGAAGTTATTGAGTGGCAGAGTGTGACATGATCAGGTCTGTGTTAAGGAAAGTCACTTTCACAGCTGAGTGTACTGAAGAAGGGAGAGATTTGAAGCAGGGAGACCAGTGCTCTTTTAAGCAAATTGTTAGCTTTCTACAGTAACGTGCTAAGAGGACCTCAACAAAATTTAGCATCCCAAGCAAACTGACCTTGGACCACTTTAGAAGACACAAGAAAGGGGGGCGGCTAGGTGGCACAGTGAATAGAGCACCGGCTCTGGATTCAAGAGGACCTCAGTTCAAATCCAGCCTCAGACACTGAACACTTACTAGCCATGTGACCTTGGGCAAGTCACTTAACCCCAACTGCCCTGCCTTCCCCCCTCCAAAAAGCAAAAAAACCAACCAAATAAACAAAAAAACAAGAAGACACAAGAAAGGTATCCTTCAGTTGGCTGGGGGTGGAGTCTCCACCTCATGGGAATCATAGGTTTGTAGAATCATGACTAGAACTCAAAGGGTTCCACACCATTCCACTCACTTCACAGATGGGGAAATGGAAAACCAGAGAAGACATAAGTGGTTGAAAAAGAGGTTTCATTGGGTTCTCTTCTTCCTATAACATCATCCCAGGGAAACTCCAGGGTGACTGCTAGGGAAGCAGGGAGAGAAAGTGAGCCTTTCGGTAGCTTCCTTTGTACATGCTAAGTCCTTAAAAAATGTGGTATTTTCCCCCTCATGCGTTCATTCTTATTTTGCCAAATTGTTCCTGATAACTAGGTGCAAAGGTCAGTTTTTTCATCACAGTTGGCATCCCGGGTAGAATGTTAACTTACAGAATTTCAAGGGACTGAAAGAGATCTGAAAGCAATGTCCTTACACTAGTGATTTTTCAGCTCAGTTTCTAAAATCTGGCATTTTGAGATATGAACAGTGTTCATTTTCAGACATCGACACTTCCAAAACATTGGTCCCTTGGCCTCCTGACTCAGATAAGTAACTGAACAGGAAATGAGATTGCTGGTTCTGTTCTCTGCACACTCTGGCCTCGAGTTACCCAGCCCAGAAAGGGCAGTCCAACAGCCTTCTCCAAGGGAAGCAGGGACCTGAATCTTCAGAGGTTTCCATAGGGCGGCATGGGGTATGGGCATAACACCAGAACTACTACTTACCCTCCCCATCCCCTCAATTGTGAGCCATGGACTCAGCAAAAACCAAGGGGACAAGCTTTCTGGGCTGGGCCGCAGTAGGTCTCTCCCCTGACAAAGCCTAGCAACTGATTAGATACAGAGAGTGAAAGGACCTTCCTGTACTCTGCTGCGCAGCCAAACTGGTCTCTCCATCCTTCTCTCCCATCAGTCTCTTTCCCATCTCATACCTTGGCAATGGCTCTCATGACATAATATTTGTAAAGTGATTAGCACATTAGTAAGAACTGTATAAATGTTAGCTCTTTATTATTATTATTAATTGCAATGTCAGGCCCCCATAATTACAGTGCACTTCCTCATGGAATCATTCCTTCTCTTCCTTAATGATGGAGCTCAAACAGCATCTTATGCACGATACCTTTCCTGATTCTCCCCCAACTCTTTCCCAAACTACTTTATGTATATGAATGAATGGATGAGTGAGTGAAGTATTTTTTTAAGCTCTGTGTGCACAGCCATGTACTAAGCTACGGGATACAAATAAAAATGGATAAAGCTCTTTGATCTCCAAAAGCTCACATTCTTAGAGGGGAGAGAGAACATGTATGGAAGGCTTCAGCTACAAGGCAGCTGAACAAGTCTCATGATTCTTAGGGTACAGTCCTAAGACAAAACAGCTGTTAATGCTTCCTCTTTAATGTCAGTTCCATTAAAAGAATCATATCAGATTGGGACGAAGAACCATTTAGTAGTGTCAAGGACTCTTGTGTCGAGAACTTGCCTTACTGGTCTTTAGCAACAACCTGCAAGGGCACTTGCCAGGCTGCATCTCCACATATATAATGGTTGAGGGCACAGGGCTGGAAGCATTGCTATTCCCAGGGTTCTTGGGTTTAGGTACTGGGTTTTTTCCATCAGGGTCTAAGGGGATGTAGTAATTAAAGTGATTGTAGTGGTTTGACTTGCCTGGGAAATACTGCCTCCTGTATATACTTTAGGGTGCTAACTTGCCTACCTTATGTGTGGCAGTTGGTTGTAATTGGGGTCCATGGAGGGCTATGAAGGCTGATCAGGAAGCAGGACTGTTAGTCTGGAGGGGGCTGCCACCTCTAGGGCTCCCGAGCCTCTCTGCCTGTTGGTGGCAGTTGTTCCACAGTTGTTACTAGTGGTGATAAGGAAGATTAGATCCCTTTCCACCATGATTTTCCCCCTCAATAATAGCTGTGGGGCTTGGGCTGGAAATAGGTATGATGGATTGGGAGACACTGCTATCGTCTTATTTTTAAATAATATTTTATTTCCCCCCAATTGCACGTAAAAACAACTTTTAACATTCACTTTTTAAAAAAAGTTTTGAATACCAAATTCTATCCTTTCTTCCCTCCATTCCCCCTTCCCTGAGATAGTAAGTAATCTAATATAGGTTATTCATGTGCAGTCATGTAAAATACATTTCATATTAGTTATTTTATAGGAGAAAACTCAAACCTCCTCAAAATTAGAGAAAGTGAAAAACAATATGCTTCAGTATGCATTCAGACAACATCAGTTTTTTCTCTGGAGTGGGATAATATTTTTCATCATGAGTCCTTTGGGATTGTTGTAGAGCATTGTATTGCTAGGAATAGCAAAGTTATTCATAGCTGTTCATCGTATAATATTGTTGTTACTATATCCAATGTTCTGGTTCTGCTCACTTCACTCTGCTTCAGTTCATGCAAGTCTTTCCAGACTTTCCTTAAATAATCCTGGTCATCATTACTTATAACACAATAATATTCCATTACAATCCTATACTACAATCTTTGTTTAGCCATTCCCCAATTATTGGGCATCCCTTCAGTTTCTAATTCTTTTCTACCACAAAAAAAAAAGCTGCTATGAATATTTTTGTACAAGTACTATGCTTTGATCTGCATTCAGACTCCATAGTTCTTTCTCTGGATGTGGATAGAATTTTCCATCATGAGTTTTAGAATTGCCTTGGTTCATTGTATTGCTAAGAAGAGCAAAGTCAATCATCGATTATCACACAATGTTGCTGTTACTCTATGCAATGTTATCCTGTTTCTGCTCACTTCACTCAGCATAAATCAGTTCATGTAAGTCTCTCCAGGTTTTTCTGAAATTTGCCTGCTCATCATTTTTTTATGGAACAATAGTATTCTATCACAGTGATATACCACAACTTGTTCAGCTCTTCCCGAATTGATGGGTGTTCCCTCAATTTCCAATGCTTTGCCACCACAAAAAGAGAAGCTATAAATATTTTTGTACATGTGGGTATTTTTTAAGATTTCTTTGGGATATAGACCTGGTAGTGGTATTTTTGGACCAAAAGTTATGCAAGGTTTTATAGCCCTTTGGGTATAGTTCTAAATTACACTCCAGAATGGTTGGATCAGTTCAAAACTCCAGCAATGTGCACTACTATTCTCAAGGCTCTTGGACTCAGAGTTCTGGCCTGTCTCCAATAAGTTCCAAAGAGAGATGGTAGTCAATGTCACAGTGGTGGTTTGACTTGTCTGTCACGTGCTTATTCCAGTTTCTCCCACAGGGTATACTGTTGCTTTAATAAAAATAGTATAAAATGTGTGTGTATACATACACACATACATACAAACATACATACATATAAGATAGGTGGTACAGTAGATAGAGTACCAAACCTGGAGTCAAGAAGACTTTAGTAGAAATCAGGCCCCAGACATGTACTTGCTGTGTGACCCTGTACAAGTCACTTAACTCAGTTTGCCTCAATTTCCTCATCTGTAAAATGAGCTGGGGAAGAAAATGTCAGACCATTCCAGTATCTTTGCCAGAAAAACCCCAAATGATGGATAGATAGATAGATAGTCTATAGATAGATGTTTACATGTTGTATGTATTTATTAACTTTCTGTTTACACTGCTTATGTTTTTACGAGTACAGTGACATCAGCCTCTATACTGTTACTTAAAGACAATCTACCTCCTGACTACAAATATTTGCACTGGCTATTCCCCATGCCTGGAACTCCCTTCCTTTTCCTCTTGCCTCCTAACTTCTTTGGCTCCCTTTATGTCTCAGCTAAAGTCTCTCCTTCAACAAAAAGCCTTTCCTGGTCTTTCATCCTCCTTAATCTTCTTAATCTTCTCTCTGAGGTTATCTCCAATTTATTCTGAATAGATCTTGTTTGTACATAGTTGTTTGCATATGGTTCCTCTCATTAGATGGTGAACTAGTTAGGCAGGGCTGCCCTAGATTTATTTTTTGCCTTTCTTTGCATCCTCAGTGTTTAGAGTATGCTTAGTTCTTCCACATATTAGGTGCTTAATAAATGTGGGTTGACTCCATGACTCCCTCCCTCTACTTCCCAATTAGAATGGAATCTCATTGCAAGTAGCAATTGTTTCATTCTTTACATTTGTATCTCCAGCACCTAACACAAGCGTCTGGCTCATAGTGATGCTTAACGAATATTTGTTGATTAAGAAAGACAGAAGCTCCCCAACTGAGAAATGGTCAAAGGATATGAACAAGCAGTTTTTAGAGGAAGAAATTAAAGATATCGATAATCATATGAAAAAATATTCCAAATCACTATTGATTAGAGAAATATAAATCAAAACAACTCTTAGGTACTATATCTCACCTGTCAGGTTGGCTAACATGACAAAACAGGAAAATTATAAATGCTGGAGAAGATGTGGGAAAATTGGCACACTAATACATTGTTGGTGGAGTTGTGAACTGACACAACTATCCTGGAGAGCAATTTGGAACTATGTCCAAAGGGCTATAAAAAATGTGCATACCCTTTGGCCCAGCAATACCACCTCTAGGGCTGTATCCCAAAGAGGTCATACAAATGGGAAGAGGATCTCCATGTACAAAAGTATTTATAGCAGCTCTTTTTGTGGCGGCAAAGAATTGGAAACCAAAGGGATGTCTATCAGTTGAGGAATGGCTAAACAAGTTGTGGTATATGAATGTAATGGAATACCATTGTGCCATAAGAAATGAGGCGCAGATGGACTTCATAATAACCTGGAAAGATTTATATGAACTGATGCTGAGTGAGGGGAACAGAACCAGGAGAACATTGTACACAATTACAGACACATTATATCTGTGATGACTGACTTTGATAGACTCAGCTCTTCTCAGCAATGCAAGGTTCTAAGACAACTCCAAACGACTCATGATGGAAAAGGCTATCCACATCCAGAGAAAGAATTATGGAGTCTAAATGCAGATTGAAGCAAACTTTTTGCTCTCTTTTCTTTCTCTTTTGTTTGTTTTGTTTCTTCTTCCTTATGATTCATTCCATTAATTATGATTCTTCTTTACAACTTGACTATTGTGAAAATATATTTAATGTGAAGGTATATATAAAACTTACATTGGATTACATGTCATCTTAGGGGTGGGGAAAGGGGAAGGAGAAGGAGGGGAAGAAAAGGTGGAACTTGAAAACTTGTGGAACTGAATGTTACAAACTAAAAATAAATAAATTTAAAAGAAAAAAGAGACAGAAGCATTAAGGATAATTAAAAGTTGACAAATCTGGGTGACTTGGAGCATGGGAATGTCCTCAGAAGAAATAAGAGAGTTGAGAGAAGCTGTAGGCTTAGAGAAGAAAATAATCAGGTCTGGTTCTGGACGTACCAAGATTAGATGCATAGGAGGTATTTGATGATGAAGAACTGAAAGATTGGAGTATACCGGGGGAGAGATTTTGGCTAAAGGTATAGACTTAAGAGACATATGCATAGACATATTAATTGAACCCATGGGAGTAAAAGAGGTGACCAAGAAAGGGAATGTAGAAAGAAAAAAGGACTATGGGATAGATAACCACACTAAGGAGGCAGAAGATTGATGGTGACCCAGCTAAAGAGTCTGAGAAAGATCTGTCAGGTAGGAAGAGAAAAGGGAGAAAGCAAGGATCTAAGAATTTGTGATTTTGGCTTTCTTCACTCAATTCCAATGAAATGAGGTTGAACCAATCCACATTATTCTAAGACTTTAATACTCTTTAAAAAAAATTCCTACTATTTCTCTGTTAGAGATCCAGATCAGTGAATAGTTATCAACAGATTTATAACCTCCAGATATGTCCTCGGTTGCCAAGACAATACAGTTAAAGCCTTTCAGTCACTGAGCACCTTTACCAGCTGACTACTCCTACACAAAGAAAATACAATCCTCCCCAGCCTCTGCAAATAAATCTCAGCAGTGATTCTAAATTCATCCAAACTATCTCCCCGCTTCATATTAGATAAATCTTCCCAGGTGGCTTTAAAACAGCCTGTGGGGGTTGGTTGTAAGATCATGGGAAAGTGATTTCATTTCTTTTTCCTTCTTTCATTTGGTTTTGTAGATTTCTAGTCTTCTAATAGAACCGTCTTCTATCTTCTAATAGAACCACAGAAACATTGGCTTGTACTCACAGTTAGAAATGGAAAAATGCTAAGTCCCATAAATTTTCATGCCAGTGATGATTCTACTTTATAGTTTCTCTCTATTCCTATTAAAAGAAAAAGGATAGTATAAGATTTTGTGAGGCTCCCCTGGAGTTTGGCTTATAAACTATGCAATGCTGCACTCTGACTGAATTTTTACTAGTTCAAAGTTTAAATAAGAGCAAGAAACTCAAGCCACAATTTGTATGGATTTTGAATATGTCCCAGGTCATCTGGTCTCCTTGGGGACCATGTTTATTCCCCCCCCACTTTTTTTTTGCATTTTCAATCTCTTTCACTGTTAGTTTGGTCTCTTTCTAATTATAAATATTTCAGGTCTCAGAGATAATAATAATAATAACAATAATAAATGTAATAATAATTATTAAAACACTTTAAATGTGTTATAAATGTAGGCAAAGCACTTTGCCTCCATGACCTCATTTGATCCTTTCAATTCTCCCACTCCCTCAAAGACCTGATTTTGTCAAGCTGTGTGATCTTGGAAAATAATTTCACCTTTTCAGGTCTCAGTTTCTTCTCCAAAGTCTTCTCTGATTCCCCTCCTCCACTGAAAGTGACTTCCTCTCAAAGCACTTTAGCAAAGATTGCTACTTTGCCCCATACTTTCCTGCCTTATATCATACCTATCTGTACACATGCTGATATCCTGGAGTTTCATTGTAAGTTTCCTGTAACCAATTTTAAAAATCTACTAGCATCTAATATGGTGTCTTGTATTTTTTTTTCAGAGCAGAGGGTACCAGACAAGGAGATCAGAGAGTTTCATTAATATAAGGAACTCCCATTGGGAAAACTCTTTGTATTAATGAATTTGAGTCCCTATTCTGAAACCTATAATCTTAGAGAGTTAACTGGGATTACATAACTAACTCAGGGTCACACAGCAGCAAGCATCAGAAGTAAGATTTGAACCCAGATATTTCTAAATCTGAAGCCAGCTCTCTCTTTTTTTATTATTTAGAAAAATCTTTGTTTTATTTAGTATTTTATTTACCCACATTTACACGCAAAAACAATTTTTAACATCCATTCTTAAAACTTTGAGTTCCAAATTCTCTCCCTTCCTCCCTCTCCACTCCTGCTCATTGAGAAGGTTTGATACAGGTTATACATGTGTAGTCATGCAAAACACTTCCATAATAGTGATGTTGTGAAAGAAAACATAGACAAAAAGAACCTCAAGAAAGTATGCTTCAATTTATATTCAGACACCATCAGTTCAGTTCTCTCTCTGGAGATGGATGGCATTTTTCATCTTAAGCCCTTCAGAGCTGTCTTGGATCATTGTATTGCTGAGAATAGTTAAGTCATTCACAGCTGATCATTTACAATATTGCTGTTGCTTTGTACACAGTACGTTTCACTTTGCATCAACTCATGTAACCCTTTCCAGGTTTTTCTGAGAGCATCCTGCTCATCATTCCTTATAGCATTCCATCACAATTATAGTATTCTGTCACAATCACATACCATAATTTGTTCACCCATTCCTCAGTTGATGGGCATCTCTCAGTTGCCAATTCTTTGCCACCACTAAAACTGTTACTATAAAAATTTTCATATATATAGGTCCTTTCCCTTTTTGATTTTGTTTTTTTATCTCTTTGGGGATACAGATCTAGTAGTAGTATTGCAAGGTCAAAGTGTATGTATAGTTTTATAGCCCTCTGGGCATAGTTTCAAATTGCTCTACAGAATGGTTGAATTAGTTCACAACTCCACCAATAGTGCATCAATGTCTCATTTTTCTGATGCCAGCTCTCTTATCCACCATAACATCCTCCGTATTACATTTAGTAATCACTAATAAATATTTGCTGAATGAGAAAAAAATTCAATTTGTAGTTAGAAGTCTGGTTTTGAATCCCCCTTCTCAAGTTCTTGTCATTTCTGCCTTCCTAAGATGTTTCACTTCTGGCCCCCAATTCCTTATTCTTACCAAAGTCATCCCAGCTTAGACTGTCACCTTTTCTTGCCTAGACTGATCTCTTTTGTTGTTGTTATTTAATTTCAAATTCTTTTATAACTCTTTTTTGGAATGCCTTTATCACAGAGACTGCAGGTATAACCTGTAGTATGGTCATGCAGCTTTTAGAACAAATAGAATGTTGGAGAAAGCAGTTGGTGTTGGCTTAGGGGAGAGGGAGTTGGAAAATGACTTCAGTAAAAGCACCTCCCCCTGTATCATCAGGGAGAAGGTGTGTTATCATCCATAAGGATCTATGAAGAATTTGCACTGTGTGTGCCTTTCCCTGTGGAATCCAGAAGAGAGTATGTGTTTTCCACTTTTTATCTATGAAATCCTTCTTGGTAAGCTATGGAAAGTGTCTATTAAATGTGTTAGTTTGAGAGAAGCTAAAGTGTTTCTGCCATTGCTGAAGAGAAGCTGAAGAAGAAAGAAAAGAAAGATATGGAGATCTTTTTTGAAAAAGTTGTTTTCTACTTTGTCTGATGAAGAGGATTTGAGAAAAAGACTTTATTAATATCTTGAGAGATCCTAAATAAAGTAACTAAGTTTCCAGACAAGTGAAGAGGGGTCAACTACTAATATTTAAGGGTTTGAGGTGATGTTGGTGGCAACACTGGTGATAGCCAAGAAAAGATATTTTTAAATAGAACATATGTATGTGTGTGTGACACACACTTATACACACATATATATATACGTATATATCTACTATTTCTAGATACAGATTTATGTTTATTATTACACTTCTTTTGTTAATAATTACTTTTGATATTTATTTAAATTTAGATAAATAAGAGTAATTACAAATATGTGGTATACTAGTGGGGATTCAGGAGTTATAGTAATAGGAACAGCCAACCCCAGGGTTACTACTAGAACCCTGAGAACAGTATCAGCTGCCCCTCTGAAGACCCAACCTGCGACCATAGTTTCCACTACAGGGAAAGTAAAACCCCCAAGAGTGGGATGGGAGAGGTTCCTGCTGTACCTTCATTATCTTTCATCTATTTGTACACTGACTTTTTATATTAACTGTCAAGTTAATAACGATTATAAAGTTAAGGCACTAAAACAAAACAAATAAACAAACTTTATTTTCAGTTTAGGGGTTTATGACACTCCCCTTTCCCTGAACAGCAATCCCTAAGTCACTTCAGTGAATTATTAGGGGTTATATATTTATTTTGATTTAAATTTTATGAAGGATCTTCATTTTTCACTCCAGTTTTTTTCTGAACATGGCCACTAAACCATAAAGCTATACCTTTAAAGAAAAAAAAATAGTTAAGAACAGTTCACATAGAGATTATATAGAGATATTTTATTAATATATTCATATATAAATAAACATGTGTGCATGTGTATACAAATATTATATATAATATATTATATTATTATATATGTATATATATATATATATTTATATATATATAAACATTCCATACCTGTGGTCCTCTCCCATCTCTCTACTGAGAAGTGAAAAATGTATTTCATTAAATATTCCTTAGAAACAAAATTGGTCATCGCAATTAATTTGACTTCAGTTGCCTTTTAGTCTTGTTTTGACTCTTTGTTGTATAACCATGGGCATGTATTCCTGGTTCTACATTCTTCACTTCACATCAGTTCATATGAGCCATGGCATGTTTCTTCATGAAGATTCTTCATATTTGTTGCTTTTTTTTACTGCATGATAGCCTAAACGGGCCTTAAAAGCTCTCCTCCAAAAAGATTGTTTCCAGAATAAGGAAGGAGCAAAACTATTTAGTTGTTGGGGGAAATAGAACAAAGGTTGACAATTCACTCTAGTGTCTCTTTTCACCTGGTGAAATCACCAGGGTGATTTTCATGGACCCCGGTTTATGAACAGAGCACAATAGGGATTGAAAGGAATCTTCTCAACACAATTCTACCTAACTTTTTTGTAGTTTTGCTATGTTCAAGTCACAGAATTATTTACAGGGACCAAGTGTTACACTAAGATATGATATAAGATAACTGATTTTACCATATCTTTTTTTTTGAGAGGCAACTGGGCTTAAGTGACTTGCTCAGGGTCACATAGCTAGTTTTGGCCACATCTTAAATCAGAATTTAGATGGAGAGTCTAAGAAGCAGCACGGGGGAAAATCAGTTTAAAAGAATGACTTAAATAACCGAAAGTTTTCCTAGCTAACTGGAGTCTGTAATTACCAAAGAGCTAAAATAGACCCCATGAGGCTATGAGCTAAAAGACCCAAAATTCCTAGTTTCTTTAGCTGTAATTCAGCAGAGCACGGTAAAGAGCAGTCAGCCAGTCTTAAGCACTTATTATGTGCCAGATGCTATAGATACAAAGAAAGGCAAAAACCAAACAGTTCCTGTTCTCAAAGAGCTTGCGGCCTAAAGAGGGGAGACTACATGCAAGCAAATATGTATAAACGAGCCGTGTGTGTGTTTACCACACATACATACATACAAATTACATATAAACAAAACATAT
Source organism: Pseudochirops cupreus (assembly GCA_028627135.1). Lineage (NCBI taxonomy): Eukaryota > Metazoa > Chordata > Mammalia > Diprotodontia > Pseudocheiridae > Pseudochirops > Pseudochirops cupreus. The sequence goes on from CM053583.1 coordinate 165,165,806, forward strand.
ACATGTATATTGTATGTATATATGTGTACACATACCTAATTGTATCAAAGGAAAGGCATGAATATTTAAGGAGGGACTGCAAAGAATTCTTGTAGAAGGCAGGATTTTGCTATAGCTTAAAAGGAGATAGGGAGGGGCAGCTAGGTAGCACAGTGAATAGAGCACTGGCCCTGGAGTCAGGATCACCTGAGTTCAAATCCAACCTCAGACACTTGACACATTTACTAGCCATGTGACTTAACTTAATTTACTAGCAAGTCACTTAACCTCAATTGCCCTCCAAAAACCAAAAAAAAAAAAAAAAAAAAGGAGATAGGGAAGGCAGGAGGCAGAGATGAGAAGGAAAAGCATTCCAGGCATGGGCAGCAACCAATGGAAATTATCAGAGTCTGATTATGGAGTGTCTTGAGCCAGCAGCAGCCAGAAGGCTAGTATCACTGGATTGTAGAGTACATGAAAGGGAATAACGTGTAAGACATCCAGAAGGGTAAGAATAGGCCAAGCTAGGAAGGTCTTTGAAAGTCAGACAGAGGATTTTATATTTGAGCAGCTCAGTCAGCTGCCCCAGTAGAGGGTAATGGAGCAGAAAAAATAGTTCAGCAGAGGACCAGGATGTACCTGTGGAAAGAACACTGACTCTAGAATTGGAAGGACCTAGATTGAAACTCCACCTCTGATGCTTCCTACCTGCATGGTCTGGGACAAATTCTTTATCTTTTCTGGGCCTTGGTTTCCTCACTTGTAAAATGTGGGAATTGGCCTCATTCTTTCTGACTTTCCTGGCCTTTGACACTGTCAATCACCCTCTTTTCCTCGATAGTCTCTTTCCTTTAGGTTTTTATGACACATGTCTCTCCTGATTCTCTTCCTACCCATTTGACCACTCCTCAGTTTCCCTTGCTGGATCTTCATTCAGGTTGCATCCACCAACCGTGGATATCCCCCTAAGGTTCTGTTATGGGCCCTCTTGGAGATCTCATCTGCTTTCATAGATTCAATGGTCATTTCTGCACAGGTGATTCTCAGATATATTTATCCAGCTCTAACCTCTCTCCTGACTGCCAGTCTCACATACCCAATCTTGAGCTAGATGTCCAATAGACATCTCAAATTCAACATGTCTAAAACTAAACCCATTATCTTTCTCTTCCCTCTTCCTATATTCCTTACTATTGGGGGGGGGAGGGCACCACCATCATTCCAGTTATCCCAGGCTTGCAGCCTCTGTGTCTTCTTGAGCTCCTCACTCTTTCTTACCCCTTCATATCCAATCAGTTGCCAAGCTCTGTTGAGTCTATCTTTGTAACATCTCTCATATATACACTTTACTCTAATAGTTCTGCTCCTTTAGTTCAGGTCCTCATTACCTTATGGCTATCCTATTGCAATAACCTTCTGTTGTTTTTCCTGCCTAACATCTCTTCTCCCTCTAATTCAACCTCCACTCAACTATCAAACTGATCTTCCTAAAATGCATATCTCACCATGTCATTCCCCTTGCTCAATTCACTCCAGAGGCTTCTGATTACCTCCAGAATCAAAGATAAAGTCCCATTTGACTTTTGAAGTCCTTCATAACTTGACACCACCTTCTTTTCCAGTCTTCTTATACTTTACTTCCCTCCAGGCATTATATGATTCAGTTTCCTTGTTGTTCATTATTCTCCATCTGCATTTTCACTGGCTGTTCCCCACACCTGGAATGCTCTATCTCTTCATCTCTGACTCCTGGTTTCCCTGGGCTCCTTCAAACCTCAGCTAAAATCCCATTTTCTTCAAGAAAACTTTCCTGATACCCCTGAACATTTTGGCTTCCCCTGAGATTATTTCCTGTTTGTCCTCATGTTTGTACATAAATGTCTGTACATACATTAGACTGTGAGTTCCTCAAGAGCAGAAGCTCTTTATCTCTTTGAAACATTGGTGCTTAACACAGTTCTAGGAGGACAATCAGTACTTAATAAATTCTTGTTGACTTGGCCTCTAGGGTCCCTTCTGGCTCTGGAGTTATTATAATCATATGACCTCAGATCTTAAGAGAAAGCAGCTTGCAAAGTGATGATATCAGTTGCTCTGTAAGGAAACATGTAAGCAGCATAGCCTTCGGGGGAGCATGAGTAGCCTTAGGAGTGCAGGAGACTCCCCTAAGTGATTGCCTCCTCCAGGTGTATTGGTTGCTTGGGTCCCTTCTTCCACTGCAGGCATGGGAACTATGTATATGAATGGAATCTTGTCTTTTGCTTTGAAATAATGTGTCCTCTGGTTAGCCTGATAAAAGAAACAGGTTGAAAGGGACTTGGAAGCAATGGTTTGGGGTGGATACTTTCAGAAACTACTTTAATACATGTGTCAAAATAATAAAAGAATATTTTAAAGGAATAGCACCATACATTTTTTGAATCTCTTATTAACATCAAATTAGGGCTAAAACTAAAGACATATACTTGTCAAAGGTATTTGCCACTGTCACACAGGATGTCTGGTGCAGTGTTCAAATGGAGAGATTTCTTGTAGGTGATGAGAGCTTCCAGATGCTCCCATATGTGGATAACATTGTGCAAAATACATCAAATTCCAGTATTATGTTTAGTTTTGTAAATGAGATCCATAATCATTTATAACTTTTGTGAGTGATCCAACTATCCACATGGGAAAAACAAAATGGATAAACAATGATTATAATCTGAACTATGAAATTCAGTTGGATGAATAACCCATAGAGCTCCTCTACAATTCTTAAATCTCAGCAGATGCTGTGGATAGAGAGGGAATGAGGCCCAGAGTTGGACAGGGGGACAATTGTGAAGGGCTTTTAATATCCTCATGTTTCTTTCTGAAACAGAGATCCATTTTTTTAACATCAATATTCTTCTGGTCAAGCTACATGATTTCAAGTCATGCAGCCCTAGAATCTTTTAGAAATTAAATTTTCTTTTAAAAGTTAAAGTTGTGGGTCATTCAAAGGGTAATGGAAAGGTACACAATGGGTATGAGTAGGCTACAACATATTGTTAGTGAAGAATTATACAGGAGAAGCATCAAAAAGGATATAATCAGAGAGATATGTGATTGAAAAAAGAAGGTCTGATAGAAATATAGTAAGGACCTATATGACACTGGGTGAATATCAATGGATTATTTGGTCACTAAGCATTTCATTAAGCATAGGCTACATACTAAGCACAGTGCTAAGCATTGCAGATTCAAAAAGGAAAGGTAGAAGAGCACAAGTCCTTAAAAAACTTAAATTTTAATAACAGAAATTTTATATATGTGTACACACACATATCTACCATATCTGCCAAATCCGCATATATTGATAGAGGAATGTTACGGGCTATCCATCCAATTGAATTTCATGGTATGTATGGATGATGGCCATTGTTTATCCATTTGTTTTTCCTGTGTGCATAGTTGGGTCACTCGCAAAAGTCATAAGTAATTATGGATCTAATTTAGAAAACTAAATGTAATAAATACCCTGGATGTGTGTGTGTGTGTGAACAATATATACAAGATAACTTTATAGGGAAAGACACCGGCAGCTCAGGGAACTAGGAAAGACCTCCTGTAGAATGTGGGCACTTGAGCCTGGAGGAAAACTAGTGATTCTAAGAGATGAAAAGGAATATGCATTTATACAGAACCTGCTATGTGCCAGACACTTTAAAAATGTTACTTTATTTGATCTTAAAAGACAGAGAAGCAAGGTGGGGCAGAGCATTCCAGGCTTTGAGGACAGCCAGTTCAAAGGAAAAAAAAAAACAGGAAATGGAGCATTGTTTGTGAAGAACAGCAAACAAGCTAGTACAGCAGGACCATAAAGTATGGGGAGGTGAGTAAAGAGTAAGAAGATTAGAAAAGTAGGAAGGGTTTGAATTCCAGAGTTTATTGAGTAGGAGAGTGGTGACATGGTTAAACTTGTACATTAAGAAGTGTACACATGAGGAAGCAATGTGGATTGGAGAGACAAGGTAGGAAGTACACTAGGAGATTACTCTCCTAGTACATATGAGAGATGATGAGGGTCTGAATTAGGGTAGTGGATGCATGTGAGTGGAGAGAAGAGGTTACATGTGAGAAATGTAGAAAAAGAAATGACAATATTTGGCGTATATGCAGGATAAGGGAAATGTTGAGGAATAAGAAATCTAGAGAAAGGTCCACAGACCAATCAGGAGACCCTTCTGTAGAGAGTTTATGACACAACTCAGACGAGAATAATAAAGGAATGAATTGTAGATTATCGGACATGACTTGTGCTCTGCTTTGTTCTGATTAAATCTACTTTGTGGTTACAAGGGACAGTTCCACAAGGGGTGATGAGGTAGTATTAGAAAGTGATTTTTTTTTTTACAGAAACATAAATAAAGAGTTGTACAGGATACAAAAGCATGAATGATTTGCTCTCTATACCATAGCCGTGATTATAACATCAAAGAGATCCCAGAACCATCAAATTATCCAAAAAAAAATTAATAGCTGTGATGATGACCCCACCAATTGTCCCTTGTAACCTAGGTGCCAAACTTTGAACTCATGCTTAACTTTTTGATTCCTTCAACCTCCAATCAGTTGACAAATCCTGCTCATTTTCCCTCTGTTGTTTCTTTGGGATTTATTCTTTCCTTTCCACTCATACTGAAGTCAGTCACCTTAGTCAGCTCAGATCCTTGTTACTTCATACTTACTAATTACAATAATTTCCTAATTGGTCCCCCTGCTCTACTGAGCTATTATTTCTTAAAAATAGCTCTAATTTTATTATGCTATTTAATCACTCAAAAACCTTAAGTGACTCTTCTTGCTTGCAGGATGAAAATGAATTTGGTTTACAAGGGCCTCCATGCTGGAGCTCCCAGTCTCTTGATAATCTTATCTCTTTAAATGAACCTTCTGGTCAAGACAAACTGATCTGATCACTGTCCCCAGACTCCCCTCTGCTTTTCTGATTCTGTTCCCTTGCTCCTATTGTTTCTTCTACCCCAAAAGCTTCCTTTCTCAATTACCTGCACTCAAATCTTTAGTCTCCCTGTCCTTTAAAGGGCAGTTCAAATGTCATGTTCCCCAGGAAACTTTCCATGATCACCCCAGTCTGTACAGAGCTCTGCCTTCTTTGGATTTGTCTTCTCCTTAGCACTTGTTGTCTATACTATTTATATGAATCATAAAATCATAGATATTTAAGACTGGAATGAATGAAAAAGCATTAAGTGCTTACTGTGTGTAAGGCACTGGGATCCACCTGAATTCAAGGAACTTACAGTGAATAGAGGAAAAGAGCTCATAGAAGTAGAATTGGGGAGGAGTATTTTGGACAGGGAAGTCAAAGGGAATGGTGATTGGGGACAAATGATTGACATGTTCTTTCCAGGAACTGATTATTGTCTTGGAACTAGAATTAGAAAAGGAGGAAGGGAACTGGACTTTGACTCTAGGTTGGAGGTGGGGGCTAGAGAGTAAGTTCGATGGGAAAGAGAAAGGCAGGAAATTGTGAGGTGGGCCTGAGATCAGGGAAGACCAGGTTAATGGTCACTAGTCCTGGCCCAGGGCTAATGGGGTAGGTCGGAGGGAGAGGCTGGAGAGCACGTGGCATGACGTGGAGATACCTGAGAAATGGCTTGGTAGGGGCCAGGCTGTCCAACTCTCTTATCTTCACAGATGAGGAAACTAAAGCCCAGGGAAGGTTAGTGCTTTGCCCAAGGTCACACAGGGCCTCTGACTGAAAAACCAGTGTTCTTTAAGGCAGTATAGTCCAGGAGAAAAGGTATCAGATGGTTAAAACAGTCACTTTTTTTCTTTCTGACTGTAATATTTTTGTCTCCAAGACTTTGGGCAACAGACAGCTTCTCTGAGTCTCTGTCTCCTCATCTGCAAAATGGGCAACATACCATCTATCTCATTTACCTCACAGAGTAGAAGTATGAGTATATAACTATAAGGCATGATAGCTTTTATTTGACCTTAACAATGGTTCAACCTTTTTGGTTTCCAGTTTCAACTTTAAAACAAGAATGTTGGCACACATATTCCTGAAGACACTTTCAAGCTCTAAGATTCCATGATTCTATAATCCAGAGACTAGAAATTCTGGGTTAACCTGGAGAGGGTACAATCTTTGGGATGCCTCAATAGTCATCTCTCTTTGGCTCGTGCCTGTTCCTAGGATTTCCCTTAGGAACGTCAGAATTTGGGCCCCCAAAAGGAAAACGGCTCCCAGCTCCCATGTAAATACTTAGGTTAATAAGACATGGGATATAGGACAGACCTTATTTGACCTAACAAAATGACAAGGAGTAGCCCCTGAGCCCATTAACAATCAACTCCACTCTCATTTCCTTTCCAGTGGACTTCAGTATCCCAGGGATCTATTCAGTTTACAATACTAACTTAGTGTGTAGGGTGTGTTCAAGGAAGACTAGTCCCTCTGCTGTGAGGGCTGCTAAACCCTTTTTAGGTCTGCTTTCTACCTTTGGTGTCCACCTGTTCCACCTAACCCATACCTGTGGCTCCAAGAAGCTGTAGTAGCATGCACAGTGGCCATACCCCAATAAGCCATTTTGACAGAAGGCTAAACCAGGTTGAGGGTAATGTTTACCCCAAGCATGTGACAACTTCCCCTGGTGGAATGGCTGGATGAGAAAAGTTTGTTCCAACAGCCATGAAGGTGGCTGAAGCAGGCATTGTGGAGCACTTAGAGCTTGATTAGACATCAAAGACTCCAAGGTCATCCACTACATCTCCAGTCATTATGTCCTCTTGACTCTGACCTGCTGCTGGACTGTGGTGACTCTGGAGGAGAGAGTGAGGCCAATGACTTCAGGCAACTCTGCTTCACTTAAATCCAATTTATGCACGAATCAAAAGACATCACCCATACCATTGGTTTTTATTTATTTATTTTACCATTTTTACCTACTTCAAAGTCCTGTGGTAACAGGCAAGTGATGAAGCAGCAGGTGAGGATACACTGGGAGCTGTAGTCACAACCCTGGACACAGGCAGCCCAGGCCTTAGGGTGGTCTTCTCACTAGATGCAGCAGTGGGATCAAGCAGCCCTCTGGATATCAGAGCAGCCTTTTTAAAGGACCACATTGCTCCCCTCCAGGAGTAAGGAAGTGGCTAGAAAAGGTTCCCCCCAAAATTGTTCGCTTAACCAACCCTGGCATGTTTGCTATGGCAGGCAGGGATCTCATTCTGCAGTCAAAACACACAAAAAGTACAAAAACTTCTGCAAAGATGATTTTCACTCACCATCGGTATGTGGAATGTGCACACAATTAAGCAGAAATGAAGTAGCTCAGAAGAAACACAAGAAGCACAGATTTAGAGAATCCACCCCAAATGTTCACATGGACTATTTGTGTCTGACCTGTGGTAGAGCATTCTGAGCTTGTATTGGTCTGATCAGCCCCAGTCCGATACACTAGCATAGTGATGCCATTTTGGCCCTCAGAGAATGAATTGACCCAGTACTAACTTGGGTCAATCTTACCACCACCCCCCCCATCCCCACCTCAAAGAAGGCAAAGGACTCGGATTTGCTAGTCATTCAGTCAAGCAATCCTACTCTCAGGTGAACCTCACCTCCCAGACACCCCAGAAATATAGTACTATCCTTGGTGGGGTTCCAATGGAGATATGAACTAGCTCCCCAGACCTGAACAATCCACATAACTCCTGGGATCAGTAAAGGGCAAGGTCTAGGAAGAAAGGGAAAGAAGAAAGAATGAACAAAGGAGGGAAGGAAACAAGCATTTGCTTGCAATGTGCCAGGCTCTGTGCTAAGCACTTTAGAATTCTGATCTCATTTGACCCTGACAGCAACCTTGGGAGGTACGTGCATTTATCATCCCATTTTATAGATGAAGAGACTGCAGCAGACAGAGGGTGATTTGCCCAAGGTTACACTAGTAAGGGTCAGAGGTAGATTTGAATTCAAGTCTTGGCTCCAAGCCCAGTGTTCTATCTACTCCTCCTTCACAGTTCCGTCCCTTGTTCCAGTTCTCACTGAGTCTAGGAATTGGTTTGTTCTTCTTTACCTGATGCTGGTTCTTCTGTTCATGTAGAGGACTCTCAGGTTTCCTCCTGGGAACTGAGCAGACATTTCTGTGTAATTTCTCTCTTCCCTATGTTTCCTTCTCTCCAGTCTTGAGGCTACGTGCGCTCTCCCCTTCCCTTTTAAAGGTCAAGGCTGTGGGTATAACTCAGTATGAATCATCAGTAATCAATCAACTATCATCAGTATGATGTCAACATAACAAGTAGCCCAAACAACATGTTTTCATCTTATCCAGGAAGCTGCACAGATGGGAACAAAGACCTCACCATATGGGGTCACAAGGATCTAGACCTACCAACTATCATTTCTCCTAGTACCTTTTATTCTTTTTGTACATGTCTTATCCTTATGAAATGATAAGCAGAGATCTTGTCATATACAAGGAGCAGACACTCAGTGAATCTTTGTGGAAAGAATAGTTTGAGTATGCGCTTAGAGTCTTTGCCTTATTTGAATGGTTAATCACAGGTTAGGACCACTCCCAAATTAGAGATACTTATCTAGTTGGCAAGGTTCCTCTCTCTAAATGTGAAGAGGATGCTAAAAGGACAGGAAGATGAATTCAAATGGAGTTCACGATGGTGACAGATCCCATGTCACATTTCTGGCACAATCCAGCTGACAGATGTAGTTATGCATCCTACTTTTATATGGAAATGGAATAATCTGTTTTTATTAGCCAGAAGGAAGAAGGGCAAGGAAGGGGGTTCTAATTTTAGTCCTTAATAGAATCATTTCAACTAACAGCTAACAGTTTCCATCTGATGATACAGAAGGCCCCAATTCTGAAAGTTATTTCTAAACCAACCAGGACTAAGCAAGGATCAATTCATAGTCTTTGAAACTTTAAGTAGCAAAACTTGTAAAGGAGATCTCTATAATTTAAAAAAAAATTAAAATGTTTGGATCATAGAACTTATGCAGGTAAATTATGGCAAGAAGTTATACATCAGTCTTGGGAAGGAAGGAGAAATCATAGCTTGCTAATCCTATAATTATTTATTTCCATAGTTTCCCTCCAAGGCAACAGTTCTCAAAGTGTGCACAGCTCCCTGGGGATTCACAAAGTCATATCTATTTTCATTATAATGCTAAGATAATATGTATATAGGCCATGCAAACAAAAGTTCTTTGTGGTCCTCAATAATTTTTAAGTGTATAAAGCGTTCCTAATACCAAAAAGTTTGAAAATCACCGCTCTAAGGAAGTTAACTTCTCTCTCCCTTCTTTCTTTCTTCTACATCTTTCTTTGACTAACTGGCCTCTGAGGTTGCTTTTCAAGTCCCATCTGGGATCCTATGATCCTCCCATTCTCATCTTCCTCCTAATTTCCCCATTCCTACCATTCTGTAGGTTCTGGCTGAAAACTTGTTCATTTGATCTTTTTGGCCAAAACTCAATCTATCCTTTGGACTGGTTTTAAACAGAATTGGGTATCAGCTACTGTGTGGGCAAAGCCAGGAATGTCAGAGTGATTACTGGGAAATGCCTAGAGCCTTGCTTGGCAGGAATGAGCCTGAGCTAATTCATCGTTCCATTCCATGCCTATGTGTACAGGATAAGGAGAATTTTGATGCTGAGGTCTCCATAGAATTTCCACCGTCCCTCGTGACTTCCGCATCACCCCTTCATTGAGTGCTTATAATGACCCACACTACCAATGGAGAGAGAATGCAGAACAATCTGGGAACCATAATCCTGGATTTAGAGCTGGAAGGGGTTTTACTAGGTCACCTTGTCTACGTCTTTCATTTCACAAATGAAGAACCAAGGGCCAAAGAGTTTTAGTGAATTGCCCAAGGTCATACTGGTAGAAGCCACAGAGCCAGAATTCCATCTGAGGGAGGGCCTCTATGTGAAAATCCTTCACACTTTCATAATTCCAGACTGCCTGAAACTTACAATGTAGAGAAATCGTAAGTATGAAAATATGGCGTCCATATTTCCAAAGGAAATTCTTCTACTTGGTGATTTCCTTTATAATTTTTCTTCCTAGTCTACTGTATTTCAGCATTAAAACAAACAAACAAAAACCCCTGCCATTGAAGGAAATAAATCATCACTCTCAATTCATTTCTAGAGATGCATAACTAATCCATCTTATAAATAACAGAAAGTACATTATGCTAATAATAAATAAGAAATGCAGTCTTAGGTTTCTCTCAGTTGAAGTTGTTTATTTGTGATCAAAGGCGAAAAAAGAGAAATGGTACTGTAGTGTTTCAAAGTCCTGTGGAAGGGGCTTTATGAACACACCATTGCAGTAATGTTCATTTGTTGGATGCCAGAACAATAGACTTTCTATATTTCTATCACTTACAGACAGGTAGGTGGCACAATGGATAAAGTGTTAGCCTTGGACTCATGAAGATCTGAGTTTGAATCCTGTCTCAGATGCTTGTGAATTTTGTGATCCTGGGTCAGTCACTTAATCACTCTCAGTCTCAGTTTCATCATCCACTAAATGGGGCCAATAATATATACCTCACAGGGTTGTTGTGAAGATCAAATGACATAATGTATGGAAAGTGCTTTGTGAAACTAAATGCAAGCTACTATTATTTTTATTATTAATTTCCAAATTATCAGACCCTTAGAGTCCTAAATTATCAATCCAATATCAACAAACATTTATTAAGTGCCTCCTATGTGATAGGATGATGGAGGTACTATGTCTTTATTCTTGCTTGCAACTGCATTCCCCACACATAGCATAGGACCTGGCACCCAGTATGAGCTTGATAGATGCTCACTGACTTAATTTGACTGTGGTTACAAAGGTAAAAATAAGAGTCTGCCCTCAAGGGGCTTATGTTCTATTAGGAAAGATAACATACACACATATTATTGTTGAGCACTCCCCATATCTAGCTGACCCCAGCCTCCTTAAAGGGGCACTTAAGGGGCTTAAATTATTTGAGGGAAATAACATGTTTAGAAATAAATAACTCATTTAAGAGGAGGAACACAGAGTTGGGAGGAGATTTAAAAAAAAAAAAAGAAAAGGTACCATATAGGAAATGGCACTTAAGCAGAGCTTTGAAGGAAGGTAGGAAGTCTAGGAGATAGAGGTAAAGAGGGAGAACATCCCAAGAATAAGGGAGGCACTCTTTTCTGTTGTTTCTTCTTTCCATTGGTTCTAATTCCTCTTTATACCATGACTAATGTGAAAATATGTTAAATATGAACATATATGTATATATATGTATATATACATATATATACACATACACATTTGTATTAAACATATTTTATGTGTTTATACATATATGTGTATATTATATATACATTCATATTAAACATATTTTATATGTTTATATATATGTATACACACATATATCCTATATCAGACTGCATGCCATCTTGGGGGGGGAGAGGAGGAGGAAAATTTAGAATTCAAAATATGGAAGTGAATGTTGACAATGAAAAATAAATAGATTAATTAAGAAAAAAAGGGGGCATCTAGGTGGCATAGTGAATAGAGCACTGGACCTGGAGTCAGGAGGATCTGAGTTCAAATCCGACCTCAGACACTTAACACTTACTAGCCGTGTGACCTTGGGCAAGTCACTTAACCTCAATTGCCCTGCCCTCCCTCCTCCACAAAAAAAAGCAAAAAACAAAAAATTAAAAAAAAATCAATTAAAAAAAAAAAAGAATGAGGGAGAGCCTGTGTAAAGACCCAAAGATTGAAAGATGATGAGTGGGAAAGGAACTTGTATGTAAGGAATAAGAAGATGTGTTTGGACTGAAGAGTATAGGAAGAGGAATAAGGAATCTAAATAAGTCTGGAAAGGAAGACTGGAGCCAAAGCAACTCAAATGACCAAGTGACTCAGAACTCTTAAATTTGGAGATGGAACAATGTCTTTTGGGGACTTTACAAAGTGCTTTCATAAATTTCTTCCTCCTAACAACCCTGTGAATGTATTATTTCTTCCCATGTTATAGATAAGAAAACTGAAGCATGGAGACTTTTTTTAAGTGACTAGAACATCATAAAGTTAATAAGCATTGGGGTTAGAACTGGTATTCAGGTCTTCCAACTTAAGACTCATGCTTTTCCTTTTTTAAACACTGTTTTTATCCCATTATACCACACTGGCTCACTTATAGGTAGGGGTAAGGATAGGCACTGGACCTGTAATTTCACCTGTGGAGGACATATGAGAAATACAGGATAGAAATCCATAAAGGGTTTTAAGAACCAATAAAGGACCATTTCGGTTTTTTAATTAGCATGTGTTGCTTCAGTCACATCTGACTCTTTGTGACCCCATATGGGGATTTCTTGGCAAAGATACTGGAGTAGTTTGCCATTTCCTTCTCCAGCTCATTTTGCAGATAATTAGATGAAGCAAACTGGGTTAAATGATTTGTCCAGGGTCATGCAGCTACTAAGGGTGTGAGGCTAGATTTGAACTCAGGAATACGAGTCTTCCTGACTTCAGGTCTAGTACCTAGCTACCCTAATTAGCATTTAAGTTTCTGATTTTCTGATAAGTAGCCTAGCTTTCAAGTCTCAAAAGCTTTTATTAGAGGCTTTTAAAATGATATCATTGCTATTAATGCATTGCTGTGAATGTGAATTGGTCTAGCCATTCTGGAAAGTAATTCGGAAGTGTGACCCCCAAAGTCACCAAATGACTATAACTTTTTGACTTAGCACTAGCATTAGTAGACTTATAACCCAAAGAGTTGGAAAGAAAAAGGAAAAGGAGCCATATATACAAACATATTTATAATAGATCTTTTTGTTATAGCTAACAAGTAGAACCTATGGGAGTGCCTATCATTTGGGTAACAGTTGAACACACGGTATATGAATGTAATAAAACATTATATACACAATGAAAGTGAGAGTTTCAGAGAAACCTAGGAAGATCTGTTTGAATGAATGTCAAGTGAAGTGAGCAGAACCAGGAGAATAACTTATAGAATAACAACATAAAGGCAAAACAATTTTGAAATACTTAAGAATTCTGATCAATGCAGTGATCAACCACCTTTCCAGAGGCCTGATGCCACCCATCTCTAGATATAGAGGCGACAGACTCAGATGAAGAAAGACACATACATTTTTGAACACGGTTATGTGGGTTTGTCTTGTCTTTGTTTATTTGTCACAAGAATTTTGTTGTTATTATGGAGGAGGGATGGAGAAAAGAGATGGAACCAGGGGTAGTGTTAAGAAAGAAACAAACAAAGGGGAAAAATAATAAAGGAAGAAAGATGCAAAGAAAGGAAGAGAAAAAGTGGAAGAAGGGACATTGAAGCATTTAAAAGAAAATAGACAAAAGATAGCAGTAGGAAATTCAGACAGAGGCACAGAGAAGCAGGACAGTATTGAATTTATTATATATATACTTTTTAGCAAACTATATGTACTAAACATACAGTCATCTTTTTTTCTGTTCTATTTCCTATATGGAAATGCTATTTTTTTTTTGGTATTGAATTGTATAGAATAAAAAAATAAAAAGGATGTTGCTCTCTGAGTGGAGAATGAGGAGAATGAGGGCATATCAGAAGCTACAAGTGATTTAAAAAAAAGATATCAATTAGAAATAAAACAAAATCAGAGGTAGATCAGTGCAACAAGGTTACTGCCCCAAGTGTCACTGAAGGGTTATAGTCCTTGTATAGTGAAGTGAAAAAGTTAAGTGGAATTGAAAGATTAATGTCCATTTTTGAAGATTCAATTCGATCAGTACAATGACAAGTCATGATTTTAGACTGTAGAAGAGTGACGATGAAGCAAATTATCCCCTTCTTAATAGACAGGTAATGGACTCAGGGTGCAGAATGATAATTTTCTTGGATAGGGCCCATGCTAAAATTTTTGTTCCTTGACTATACGTATTTCTTAGAAGAGTTTTGTTCTCCTTTTTCATTTGGTGAGGGGGAAGGTATAAGGGAAAGAAAATAAATTTTTATTCATAGGAAAAAAAACTAAATTTTACAAACTGGCAAAGAAAGATTCTTGTTCTTCTGATGTTTTACAGTGGATGCTCTTGATACCTGGACCTATGGTCTTCTGAATTATCCCCGGTTGGGCCTGATGCACAATTGCCTCAGGACTCTAGTTTGCTTTTCTCTGGAGGTGTGCAGACACTTTCAGATCTGTTGGGTTTCAAGGGGAGATGATGCATAGGCCAGGGAATTCAGGCCAAATGGATTGAACTGACAGTTGTGGAACTAAATTTTTACCATTTTCCTTGAAGCCACTGTAACACCTAATTGGTCCTTTCAAACATTATGCTTTGCCCATTTGTTGACAAATGCATTATGAACTCTAGGTGCTAGATGCTGTTTAGTCAAAAAGAGTGGTTGGGTGGGAATACTCCACAGGTCAAATTAAATATTTCAATGTCACATACACAGCAGCACAGGAAAATGTCTGCAACAAGTATCAATCAAGTGACTTGCAAAAGTCATTATAGCTTTTCTATCCTAGCCATCTCTAAAGCAGGGACTGTAGCCTGCCCCCAGTGGGGTTATGATCAATTCACAGGAGGGTTTAACTTCTTAACCTCTCCATGAAAACCAGTCATGGAGTTTGTCTCCTATCCTCATCTTACCTACCACCCCTCCCAAATCTACTCTACCCTCTGCTGTACAAGCTCCCAACCTTTTCCCCTTCTGAGCCAGGCATCAGCTGCTCAAAAGCAATTGTACCAGAATGGTTATCAGGGGTCCCATTGCCTTCCCCCAGCATTCCCAGTCCCTGTTCACCAGTACTTATGACTTTAGCAGACACCCCTTGGGAATTAGGCTCTGGCTTCATAGAAGAGACCAAAGAATGAGACCCTAATGGTTTTCTATTTGAGGTAGGAAATGGGGGCAGATGGGAAATAAGCATTAATAAATATTAATAATATTTTTATTATATATCACATATAATAATAAAATTAATAAAGTATCTAATATTTAACAGGTACTGTGCTAAGCTTGACAAATGGATTGCATTTGATCCTCACAACAGCTCTGTGAGGTAGGTGCTATTATTACCACCATTTTCCATTTGAGGAAACTGAGGCAGAGGTTAAATAACTTCTGCCCACAGTTATACAGGTAATATCTGAGGCTGGATTTGAACTCACTTCTTCCTGTCTCCTGACTCAGTGCAGTGAGTCACACGTGATGAACAGATATGAATGGGTTAAAATATACATCACAAATCTTATTACACAATCTTTTTCCCTAACTCAGTCCTCTTCTGATCTTTCCTTATTTGTGTCTAGGGCCCCACTATCCTTCCAGTCACCCAGGAAGCTTGGCGTAATCTTCCATTCCTCACAGCCCTCACTCCTCATAGTCAATCATTTGCCAGATTTTGTGCTTTCTCTCTCCACAGCCTTGGTAACTTGCCCTTCTCTCCCCCACACTGCCTTAATTCAAATCCACATCTATTCTCCACACAGTTGCTAATGTGATTTTCCTAAATCTAAGGTCTGAACATGGCAAATTCCAGTGGCCCCCTATTGACACTAGGATCAAATATGACTTCATATTGATCTGACCCTTCAGTTTCCACTTGCATAAGTTTTATAATGTACATAGTAACAGCAGTATAGCATATAATTTACAAATAAGCAAATATATATATATATATTGGCAGTGAACGCAAAAAAAGTTTCTTTAGATGTGTTCAAAAAAGTTTGGAGACCACAGCTTTACTTGATAAGGTAACACAGAAAGTACACAGCAAAGCAGAGGTAAAGCTAAGAGAGTGGTATCCTAGAAGCCAAGTGAGGAAGAAATTTTCAGAAAAAGGCATTAGTTAAAAATAGCAGTCAAGAGGAGAGGTCATTAGAGCAGTTATTAGTGTAGGATGAAGAAGAATGGAATCCAAAAAGGATAATTCAGTACTTCAAGGATCTGTGATTTTGGAAGCATCCATACTCTATCGACCAACCAAGACAGTAGCACCTCTTCATCTGAAATGGTCTCTGTGAACTGCTGTGGCTTTAGAAAAGTTATCACTCTACAGTTGGTCCTTGGGTAATAGACATGATCTGTCACTTGGGCCTGTGCTTGAAGTCTAACTTTGTAGCACCTGTCAGAACTTGTCCTCAGCTGCCTTACTCTTTGAGAACCCAACGTTAATGCAATGAGGAATCAGAAATTATGGTGATAAAATGAATAGGATGAACCACTGAAGTAAAATCATTTTCTAGCTTCCCCATATTTATCTACTAATCCATCTTATGGATGCAAAATCTCCCAATATATGGAGCATTGAACAAAAATTTTGAATGAATGTTAACCTGTTTATTGAAAACTTAAAAGCCTGGAAATTGGCTTAAGAGTGTTTCTTTAAGTCTACTAACTAACTTAATAGCATCTTGATTCTTTGAAGATTTGGTATCCTCGTGACAAAAACTATAAAGAATGTCTCAGGTTATTGTAACAGGCTCCCCAACTCTCTGCTCTGAATAATAATTTTGAAAGATTGGACATGAGAAGAATCATTCATTCCTTAACCTTCTCTCATTTATATTATCAATTAATTATAATGCTCAAAGAAAGCAAAACACTGATTTGGGAGTAGAAGTGATAGGTAATCCTCCTTTCCCCTGCCCAACTCCAATATTAATCATTGTCCTGAATCTCTGAGAAGCAATGAAGTTGGCAAAGCATCATCGTCAATAAACACATAAGCAAGTGGACAGTGTGAGTGTGTGTGTGTGTGTGTGTGTGTGTGTGTGTGTGTGTAGTTTATGAATTGATTTGTAGACTCTGGCACTTATATGGCAAAGATCATTGGAATGAGATCTCGACTACAGACCCAGGGCAAAACATATTCTTAGAAGCACATGGAGGAAATCTGAAATACCTGTTTTTAGTCTTTAATCTTTACTGTGGCCTGATGAGCTGTAAATATATGTGTATGTATTTAGGTGTATTTGTATGTATATATATATATATATATATATATATATATATATATATATATATATATACACATACATCCTTCAATAAGAGTTTTGTGTGCTTTCATTTCTCTAATGAGCCATCAGACTTAACACATAACCATAGAGTCTCAAAGTTTATTTGTAGACTGTTTTCATTTAGAAACATTTTATGATTAAGTATGTGAATGTAATCCTGAATTCAAAGCAATATTGTCCCAGATACTTAGTATGCTAATTACTCTATATTTTAATAACATAAGGATAATGAGTTATTCTTATTTAAAAGTATGAGTTTGATTTGATATTATAATACAGATCAAGATCTAAAATAGCCTCTACTACCCTAGCTTCCAAGAATTAAAATATAAAATATGTTCCCAGTTGCTGTATTTGGGAGGAAAAAATGTGCCCAATACTTGCATTCTGACTAGAAATCACAATGCTGGTTAGCAGTACATATAAATGGGCATTAGGATACATATTCACAGCTCTCCTCACAGCAGTTAACACATTGAAATGACAAAACACCAATTAAAGGTTTAAAAGAATCAATGTAAAAAAGCCTAGACTGGAAAGGCTTTAAGGGAAAAGAAGACAACATAGCAAGTAGAACTTTGAATTACATTACTACCCATTTTACAGAATCACTTAATCTCCAAATTTCAGGGCTGGAAGAGATATTGAACTTCTAGTCCAATTTCCTAAATTAGGAAATCCAGGCGATCTGTATTATAATATAAAATTATCATTCACTTTAATGGAATTTGTACCCATGGTACCATCTTGGCTTTCTGTATATGCAAAGGATGGTGAAAATTGTTAAAGCTGATGCAACTGCTAAGAAAACTAAACAAGTGGGTCTAGGCTATCTAGGCCAAAGGCTATTATTGCTTAGTATTATGAACAACAGCAATAGCTCACATTGCTATGGGCCTTCCAGACATTTCATTTCCTTATTTGCTTCTTAAATCTGAAGAGTGGGAAAAAGCAAAGATTGCCTAAACATATTTTTTCTTTAGCTAAAATTTAAGGTTTTGAATTTAGTTAAAAATTAAGGTTTGATACATTTTTAAAAATTGAGTTAAAATTTAAGGAGTTGGTAACCTGGATGGTGTTTAGATTGGAGTTGTTGCGGAATCTCTATGGAATCAACTTGAGAGTTCTTGTCATCCTTAAGATATAGGCTTAATTTTCTCATCTCACTGTATCTCAAGATATTCTATCTCCTTTAATGATCATATTTTCCCTCTACTATTAAAAAAAAAAAAGAGTTTAAACTACCTCAGAGAGACACAAACCTTGAAAACTTACTTTGCTATCTCTCCAGTTTAGGTAGAGTGGCACAAATAAGGTGCTTGAGGAGACAATTGTAGTACGTGGGTGGGTATGGACAAAGAATGACTGAAAATTAGAGATACTTAAGGGACCTTAGAAATTCAACTTTTTCATTTAAGGATGAAATTCAGAAAAGGAGAATTTGAATGATTCACCCGAGGTCACCCAACTAACTCCTAGGGCTGATATTCAAACTCAGGTTTCCTGCCATTTTCTACCTTACAATGAGGGGAAAAAAAAAAAAAAGAAACTTAAAAAAAAACACACCTTATTGATGTCTTAATTTAAAATTGTTTCCAGATACCTGTCAGCTCCCCCAGAGAACTGCCCTATA
The DNA here is from genome assembly GCA_028627135.1 of Pseudochirops cupreus. Classification (NCBI taxonomy): domain Eukaryota; kingdom Metazoa; phylum Chordata; class Mammalia; order Diprotodontia; family Pseudocheiridae; genus Pseudochirops; species Pseudochirops cupreus. The sequence goes on from CM053583.1 coordinate 165,184,454, forward strand.
ACACCAACAGTTTAATGAAGGTGGTACATCTCCTCCTCATCTTGTTACTGAGCTAATATTGGTGTGATTTTTTTTAATTGTTTAAACCTCTATAGGCCACCTTAAACAGCTTTATGACAAGAAAAAAATTTCAAGGAAATTTGGAATATGCTAAGAGAAAGTGTCACATAAACCCTTTGGGCAGATTTTTTTTAAAAAAAGGTACACACAAAAGCTTGACCTCAGAAGAGCTGGAAAAATCATCCCTCTGCCTTCTTTGCAGAAGCAGGGGGTGGAATATTACATATATGATTAGAAAAGTTTGATGAATTGGTTGGTTTTATTGGTTTCTCATCTTTTCTTTTGATCTGTTATAAGGAAAGACTCTCTAGGGGGAGAGGGAAGGTGAGCCCTAGCAGAAAATAAAGGTGATGGTAAAACAAAAAACAACCAAAAAAATGCACACAAATCACTAAGGAAAATGATGTATTGCTTCCACAAATGAACTTTTCCTTCCAAAGCAAAATAAATCTACAATTTTTAAGTAAAAATGTTATGCTAGCAAAACTGAAAAAAATAAAATAAAGAGTATGAAATGGAAGACTCTATGTTATGTCTCTAGAGTTGTATTTTTGATCACTGGTAAGAAAGTAACCACAAGATACTCCACAGACCTATGATAGTATACCATTAATTCAGTAGCGTCCAAGTCTTCAGAATCCCATTTGGGATTTTCTTGGCAAAGATGAAGTGCTTTGCCATTTCCTTCTCCATTTTGCAGAAACTGAGGCAGGGCTAAGGGATCTCTCAGGCTCACACAGCTATATCTTAGACCACATTTGAACTCAGATGAGTCTTCTTGACTCCAATCTGGCACTCTATCCACTGTGTAACATATACATGATCTAATAAAAAACTAGAAATTTTAAATAGTCACAGACAGTAGGTACAAGAACCACATGGTATTGGCCTGCTGGGGTCCAGCAATCACTATACTAATTGAATGAGAACAGGCATCTATCCCAAGGGCCCCCTCTTGTTTCAAGTAATTCTTATCATTTTACTGGAAAGGATGAAAATGACCAGATAAGAGAGAGGCTGAATTTCTATCACCATGAAATAATATAGGCAGGTTCTCAGTTTTAACATATCCTATTTACGAACAACTTCCCCCCCCATCTATTTTTGAAGACCTCCATCCCCAATTATTAAAGCCCTACGTATTTATTTTGCACCAATTCAATATATATACATATGCTTTTTATTAGTGCCATCTCTCCTATAGGTTATAAGCTGAAGGTAGGGACTGGTACACTGTTATTTTTGTATCCACAGCACCTGGCACATGGGAGCATGTAACACTGGCTGATTCGTCTGCTACTCATCCTCCTGTTACAGTATTAGTACAAAGTGGGGCCTTTCTTGTCTGACTCTCTTGCCCTTAACAAGCTAAGCTGTTTTTGTTGTCTCTCCACAATCCTAAGACTTGAGGCCTTCAGAGTACATTGTATCCTCCAAAACAGCAGAAATAGGTCCTTTCGGGTTTTTTTTTCCCAAGGGACACTTTTCCTAAACACCAATGATGAGGTGCAGGCTCTGGTAGCCCCTTGAGCTCTCCCTGAATTTTCCCTCGGAAGGGATTTGCCCAAAGCCTTGTGGCTTTGCCCAAATCTTTAGCCCTCCTTTGTCCAGCAATTTCCCACCCTTGATCCTCAGGTTCTACCCTTGAACTGGCCTAGCCCACTATTGTCTGTCAGCTCCAGGGAGCCTCCAGCAACTTCCAATCCTTAACACTGGAGTCCCACCTCATCTGACTACTCTGGAAGATCCTCCCCAAACTCCTCCTCTAGACCGCCCCTAGATTCCTCCTACAACATTTATCCCATCTTCCCTCCAAGTGGTGTGAGACCCAGCACAGACTTACTGTGTCACACTTGTTCTGGCCCCCTTGCCCAATGCAAGCCTTACAGACACTTAGGCTCCTTAAGAGTCTACCCAACATGGCGAACTTTTAATAAACTTTACTTTTCTTTGGCTGACAGAACACGAGTCAAATTCATTCAGTAGGACCCCACATGTTGGTGTTTTTGGGGTCTCCAGAGCAACCCAACCCTAACCACATCATTTCTATCTACTGGAGTCTCACCTCATCTCCTTGACTTTTTTACTGTAGGTTCAACATGATACCTAAACAAGAAAATACTTCTGAATCTCCTCGATCCTGTACTGTTTCCATCTAGGATTACTAAATTTGAGATCGTTCATACTTGTCCTTTTATTTCCAATCTCATTACTTGATCCGGTACTTAATACCTCTGGTGGACAACTACAACAGTATGGTAACTGATTTTCTCCCTGCTTCTAGTCACTATCCGAATCTTTGCCTTTAAGCCCCTCTCTTCCTTAACTCAAAGACCAGTTGCAGCTAGAAACTGTTTGTGATTCCCTCCCCCTCCCCCCCAATCTTCCTCCCCAAACTATCTGGTATTCATCTTTTACTTACTTCTTCTATAGGTACTTGTCTCCTCCATTAGAATGCAAGGAGGTACTGTCTCATTCAGTGTCCTAGACTACAGATCAATCCTAATGGTTTTTCCCCCCATTTTCCCCCCATTCCAATTGCTCAGAGAAGAATCCAGATTTCTCAATCGGGCCACCAAGGTCTTCACAACCTTGTTTTTCAGGACTTGACCCTTTTGCTTCAGCCAGTGGTTGACTTAGCCAAGGAGCCACTGGAATCCAGACTGTGGAATCTCAGTTCCCCTTCCCAAAGAGCAAGCTACAGCTCTCAATTTATCATGCACTGCTTCCAAAAACACAAGGTTCTACTTCTCTCAGATGACATTCTTAATCATGCTATTAGAGAAACTCTGACCTTTCAACTAAACCAACTGGAATTTATGAAAGAACCCTTGCTGTTATTTTTCAAGTATATGCCTAATTCCCAACTAGATTTTGAATCCCAGGATACCTCTTAGTAATTTTCTATTGCTCTGGGGGTAGCGATCCAAGGTTTTCTCTCCAAGAGTAAGCTATCCCCAACATACACTTCCAGATTTTTCTTTTGCTGCATTCATAGCCGCTAAGCTGACTGCTTTACTTACTGGGCTAAAATTTTCTCTTCCATAATTTCCACTTCTGTTTATCCCGGTTCAAGTCCCAGGCCTTAAGTGATCTCTCTCTACTCTCCTACAATTCACCGGGAAAATGAAATTTTGATCTACTTCCTGTTCTACTTCATTTAATGTCTTTGACTCTCAGTTTGTCAGATTTCCTAAATACAAGGCAAATTATCCTAGAGCTGGGCGCTTATCTTCAGTGATGTCTGGAGGTTATTTGGTTGAATTTTAATTTGATGACTCATCCCTTACATAGATTACCTTGTAAGCAAGCAAATTCTACCCCCATTTGTTTTAAGGGCAATTGGAAAGGCCCACCTCTGCAGTAAGTAGTTTTCCATTAGTTGAAGACTAAGGCTATCTTGATTTTGGAATGTCTTTTGTACCTTTCAAGATACTTTTAAGAGTACCATATTCTTTGCTCTGTCTATTAAACAGTAAGAAATTCTTGTAGCATACCTTTGAAGCAATAGATCAGTATGTGAACCCAAGATTCTTAGCTTCACATCATAGATGTAAACTTTTGTTAAGTAAATCAAGGATTTAAATCTCAATTCTTAGGTTATTAAAAAGTGGCCTCCATGTTAATTTAGGCTTTTCTAATTTTTAAGCTATGTTACCTACTTTTGGGACACGGTGGCATCCACAGATCTCTCCCTTCACAGTTTACTTTTCTTACCATTCCTCTCCCTCATTCTAAGCCATTTTTTCCATCTTGGTACCCCAGGTGGCCTAGAATACATCCAGCAGGCAGTTTAATGTATGTTGAATCCAAAGGAAACAGAAACAATGCCTTTTCTCAACCATCTGCTGGGAATTTCAAAGGCTTTTGTATAGCTCTATCTAGTAACAAAGATTTAGGCTGAGACAGCACACTCCAGAAAAATCCAAGCCTTTCCAATGAAAATGACTAAGGAATTTCCCGCAATCTTCTTTTATGGTCACACATAATAATCTGAGTTAACCAATGGTAATCGATCTGATTGCTCAGTATCTGAATTTTCTTAAAATAATCAAAGTATTCAAATAAAATTTCAATTAGAGGATAAAAAGTAGAATGCCAGTTTGACTTTCTTTCTTTCTTTGTTTTCAACAGTTCAGTTTCTGCCCAGTCCTGTAGGAACTGTTTTAGAACTCAGAATAAATTCCTCACAGGATCTATCCGATTTTCCCCAAACTCCAGTGCTCCAAGAGGGATCCATGCAAGGCTCCCTAGCTATGACCGACTTTAATTTATTCCTGCTTTTGGAAGAATCTTCTCTGTTCATCAGTAACTTTTTTTGGGAAATATATTATGCATTTGGGTATGTCTGGCTATCTGATGGGGAGTGACTTGTGTCAAAACAAAATAAATTTAAAAATTTAAAACACGGTTAGGTTATGTAATCATGAAAACTCATTAACTCAATTTAGATACATTCTTTTAAAATATAATTATAAAGTCCCCAAAACACTTTATTGTTAATTTACTATTTGTTAGTTGATTTACATAAATCATTTAATAACGCTTAAAGGAAAAACCACATCTACAAGCTCAAAGTAGTTAAATTTAATTCAATTAAAAGTAGGCTTTTAATACAATATTCTGTAGTACCATGATGAAAAGAAAACAAAAAGAAATGGATTTCTTAAAAATGGTAAAAGTATTCAGTGAACTGACAAGTCCTCAAGGTAAAGCAAAATTCAAATCTTTTCAATCATATTCTGAAAACCTAATATGTTGACTTGCTTGTTGAGTCTTGGCCAGTCTAATTTTTTCGGCTTTGTTGATCAACTAGGAGAGAAGGTAGAAATTAGAGTATGTTCCAAAATGAGAAAATAATGTTCAAATACACAACATAAATTTAAAGCAGCTGTGATCAGTTGAATTTGACTCAAGGGAAAAATCTTTAATATTACTTAGTAAATTTTGGAACACTGTTATTTGACTCCGCTTAGCCAACAAATAAATCCTAAGATAAAGGCTAGTAAAATTTGACATCACAGAAGTAATTGATAAATAAGTACCCTAAGCTTCCAAATGCCAGAGGATCTGTATGGAAGAATTAATCAAGGCTTCTAGCTAGGTAGTAATTAATATTACCTTTTTAAAATGCAAGAAAATGGGGGTGGCTAGGTGGTGCAGTGAATAGAGCACCAACCCTGGAGCCAGGAGGACCTGAGTTCAAATTTGACCTCAGACACTTAACATGCAAAAAACTAGCCATGTGACCTTGGGCAAGTCACTTAACCCCAACTGCCCTGCCTTCCCCCCTCCAAAAAGCAAAAAATAAAAAATAAATTAAAAAAAAACCCAAAATGTAGGAAAATGTACATGCATCAAAAAAGAATTTTGCTTGACAAAATGGAATCAGAAACCAATCTACAAATGATCTATTAGAATACGACAGGATGGCTGATCTAGAATTGGAAGGAACCATAAAAGACCATTTAATCCAACCCCTTTTCACCCCTGCCCCCCTTTTTTAACAGGTGAGGAAATTGAGGCCCAGAGAGACTGTGGTTTGCCCAAGGTCACTTAGCTAATGGAGGCACAGGTAATCTATCCAGTGGAATACTTATTAAGCTTTGACCAGGATCCTTTGGGCATATTAATTCAGGCCAAAACTTTATTATTTTACTTTAAGCTAGGGTAATTCCTTTTTACTAATTCTCACCTGCTTTCCATTTTGATCCATCTTGATGTTCTTTGTGTGTATTCTACGCCTGAGAGAATCCTTGGATTTCTGTTCAGTTTAGGTGCTGCCTGCCATAAATCTGTACCTGCTGCAAGAGCCCCTGGCCTCTCCAAAGCAAGCGCCTTCTCCTTTGTTGCACTCTCATCCGTTTGTACTTCTAGAATGTACATCTTGAATTGCTAACTTCAGAGGCTATTTAGCCCTTGTTGTAGATGAGAGAGCTAAGACCCAGGAGATGGGACTGGAACTGGGGCCTTCTAGCTCCAAAACACTTCATCTTTCACTGTACCATATACTAGCTTGCTTACATAGTGAACATCTTAGCAGTAACTCCAGCAGGGCAGGCACTAGGGCCTTGTATGTAGAAGAAGTTGTTGGTTGTATCATACACTGTTATGGCTGCTGCTGATTGTTGAATCAACATGCCAGAGGGTTCTTAATTTTTATTTTACAGCACTCATCTACGTTTCTGATTTTTCAACTTCTACATACACTTTAAATTATCTGAATGCTGCAGTAAGTCCAGAATGGCTTATAAAGATAATTCTTTGTTTTCAAACTTAAATTTGTGCTTTCCAATTAAGAAGTATATGACTATGCAATTTATAAAGTTAAAAATACAGATCAAAATACTGGGGAATCATCATTTTAGCTTGACTAACCTGCTACTTTTAATGAAAATTTTTTTTACTCTGAATTTATTTCTGAAGAAAAAAGCATTTATTAAGTGCCTATCAAATGCCAGGCACAGTGCTAATAAACTTTTGTTTATTAGCAAAATATTGTCTCATTCGATCCTCACAACGACCCTGGGAAGCATATACTGTTAATCCCATTTTAAAGTTGAGGAAACTGAGGCAGAAAGCGATTATGTGACTTGCTCAAGGTCACAAAACTGCTAGTAGGTGAAGCTGCATTTGAATTCAGAACTTTCTGACTCCAGGCCTAGGCTCTATTCATTCATTGTACTACCTAGCTTAAAATACCAAAGCCATTTATTTAAAATTTTCAAATTCACTTTTATAACACAACTAAATTAAACACTCTCAAAGAATGTTTCGATAGATGCCACAATTGTGAAGAAAACTGATATAACATCCATGTTTTATGCATACAAATTCCCATGTTTTAGTTCATTCAGAAGTAAAATAAGACTTCATAATCTCCAAGGTCTGGTCCAGTTCTAAATAGTAGAACTCAGTATCATTTTTGGTCCTTCTGACTCCAGGGGCGGTGCTCTACTCATTACACCACCTAGCTGTCCCTCAGTATCATTTTTGGAATTATATTTTTCTTACAAAATTATATCATTCATTACCAATTAATTTTCATAGTCTTTTTGTTCTCCAAGACAGATTCAACAAACATTTATAGTGCACCTACTTTTAACAGGACCCATATTATATATAATATATATATCACCAATAAGGTAGTTACAATAAGAAAAAATTTAATTGTTTGTTGTATGAAAGCCTCATCACCACTGCTCATTCTTCATGCTGATATGGGTAGCAGTGGGGTTGGACATGTAATTTCATTGGTAAAGGAAGCTATGATTTTGGAAACTCCTTCAAAATTAATGCAGATCAGTAATTCACCTCCACTAGTCTTAGGAGACTTGCCTGGGGAGCAGAGAGGTTCTGGTTTCAAAGCTGCAGACATGAGAAACAGGGCTTGAACCCATGCATTCCTTCTTGCTTCAGGAGCAGGCAAATGGTTCACTAGACCATGGTGCCTTTCTTATGTTATTCACCGAATTTGGAACACTGAGTATGAACTTTATCTATGGGATGTTACAGTAAGTTGGGCCTGTTTGGAGAATGCACGCACCCAGTGATAGTTAAGTTTGTGTCTGTCTACATACAGGCATATTGCAAAAGGTCATACTACAAACAAAGGCCTTACAAATATAGCACATTGTATCATTATGGTTAATAATTTTTTGCTGGAATTAAGTGATTAAAATAATGTTTGTAAATTTTACAACCTATAATATCTGACTACTGACTTAAGAACCCTGGAATTACAAGTTTTAGATTCAAGGTCAAACTCTAAGCTCTCAGCATCTGCCTCCTCATCAGTATAATGGGGATTCTAACCTCACTATTGGGCTGTTGTGGAAAATTTCTTCTAAATTGTTATACATGAGAAAAACACAAGTTATCTTTATTGCTCTCTATAGGCTGTCATAAAAATTAGATAGAAAAAACGTGGCCAGATCTGATACTATGATTTTTTTAAAAATACACTGAAAACTGATTTTAATTTGAACCTGCTACATTTTTATCAGTGCTTTGGTTCTCTCCCTCTGATGGTTAGGAGATTCACCAAGAATAGAAAGAGATTTAAATATATTTATAATGAGTTAAATCAGTTGTTTAGGGCAAACATCTGGCAGTGATTAACTTATGAATTTTTCTGTTTTTAAAAAAAATGAGAACTGAATGCCAGTATCACCATTAACTATTTCTCTCTCATGTTCAAAAGTACTAGTCTACTTTGCAGGCAGAGCTGTCAGGTTCCAGCATTATCATCCAGTCTGCGTTCTCAGATCTTTCTCACTAATCCCAGCATGGGCGCTACACTTCATGACAAATTACACACTGTGACATAACTCAATGACAAGGATAAAATACAAAGATAACACTTTTCGTAGTATCCTTACTCAATATTCATGGCATTTCTCATTCCACATACGTTTTCTGGTCTTTATTAAAATCTATTTAAGTAACCCCTTTGTATCTCCTCCCACAGGTTCCTCTTTCAGGAAAGACAAACTACTTCTTAAGTAATTTTCTGAACATTAGAGGAGAGGATAAAACAAATACTTCTAGTCAGTGAAAAATTCTTGTATTTAAAAAAAAAAATCTTGGATTAATGTTTTAGCATTTAAATAGTCTCAAATAGGCTTTGAAATGAACACTTATTTGAACTGAGTATCTTCATGAAGAAACAAGTAAGTCCTCACACAATGACTACTGAGGTTTCCATTCAGGAATACAATTAACCCAAGTTCTTCCACTAACAGAATCAGACAGAAACCCCAAAGAACCTCTTTACAGCATCTGAGGCATCCTGATTAAAGGTAGTTATTTTTTAAGTCAGAAAATCAGTAATATATTGCACAAATATTGTATATACTAGCATGAAATATTAACTGGTATTATTTCTCACATGCTACTCAAGTTGTCAGCAAAAAAATACGAATGCCAAATCTCTACTTAATTATGTTAAAGAGCCTTGATCTTTTCCTATCTCTAAATTCCACTACATCAAGGAGAATGGTTGGTCCCTTGTGCTCTATTTACTCTGCTAAGTAAGTGGACAAATTAGTCACTCATCATGACTTTCTCAAAACTTAAGGGCAAATAAATGCAAACAGACTGTCTTTCTTGTTTCTAATCCTTAAGAAATGGGTTTTCTCTGGCTCTATAATTTCTGTATGACAGGATAATTCTTCCAGACCAGCCAGAGAAACTTTTTTAGAATTTTAGTCTGAAGACCCCTTTCTTTCTCACCCCTTCTTAGATTTCCCTCAAATTTTAATGTAGCTGATATAGCTCTGGAACATGCTCCCTCTAACCACACATCTTTGATCACCTAGTTCCCTTAAAATTTTGTTTCAATGTGAACACATTATTTTCCCCAAATGACTGGTTTATTTTTGGGGGGGAGGGGGATAATGCGGGGGTGGGGGAAGAGCCTTTGTTTTTCAGTCATTCAGTACACACCCTTGCACATAGTCTAGGGAGTCAATAAATGCTTGTCTGATTTAAATCATGTATATTACAAGCCTGTGGTGAGATTTTTTCCCCAACTAGCATCAAAAAAGGTCTGTGCTGTTATTTTTGTTAATAGTAACTAGTAGGTCAGGAAAAATTAAGCATAACCCACTTGACAATAATGATTTTCATTCTTCTAAATTAACTCATATCATTCAAAGGTTAAGAAAAAATGCAGTAAGTGATTTATTTTTAAGTCATTTAATTTTTTGAAGATCTTGATTTTATCTCTAGGTTTAAAACAATAATCCTCCCCAAAGTGATAAAACTGCCATTACTAGGAGGCATAGTATGCAGAAGGTCTCAATCTTATCTATGAAGCCTCATATCTTTATAAACTGCTCTAAATACATTGTGATTTTACCTTTAAGACATTCTTCAAATAATAGCTTTTCATTAAACTTTAACACATAAGGAGCCAACTGCTTAAGCCAGAATACAAAGTACATTAGAAACAAAGAAATACCAAAAGGTATTTACCTTGGTGAGAGGCAAACTAGTTTTAATTTAAGTTTTATAAAAAAACCCTAGAGAATTTTGTTTTGATAATATATATCGCTGGTACAAAGTGGTTGGCCAATTGCCTTCCCTATTAGATTATGAGCACCTTAAGGGCAGGGATTGTGTTTTTCTTTTTCTTTCTTTATATCCCCAATGCTTACTACAATGCGGGGAAGTAACTGTAGGCCAGGCCCTTAATAAATGCTTGTTGACTTGTTTTTGACTTGGCAAATAAAACAGTACTGTCTAGGGAATTACAAGGTAAAATGTAGTTGTTAAGTTACATAAAATTGAGAAGAAAAAAGGCTACCAAGGAACACTTTTAAACCTGTTACATGTTTACACATTACGTGTTACAAAAGCAAAAGAAAGGCAGATGTAATTCTGTTTACCTTTTCCGTTCCTCTTTTCTTTTCACGGGGCTGATTAAGTTTAGCCTGCCTATCTACTAAAATCTTCTGCCAGTATCTCTGTTCATGGTCACCTGTAAAACAAGAAATATGGACAACTGATTAATTATACATAAAAAGAACAAATTAGGATTTAAAAACAATTTTAAAATATTCAAATAATGAGGTGAAAAAGTCAATCTCTAGCTTCACCTGTAAAAGGGAAGTGAATTTACCCAAAGCAATGTGCAGTTTTGAATTCAAAATAACAAACTCCCCAGAATTGGTGCAAGTTGAACAAAAAAATGGTGATTATTGGGAATATAAGCATAGTTCAGAGACGTTTATAAATATCCCATCCCCTTTTGTGGAGTGTATTCCAATTCTTTAAAAATGTTATTAACAAACATTTGTGTCTACTATTTCTTTGTTTGTCTATAGACTGCACTGGCACCACCAAAAACCAAGAGAACAAGAGTGGGACATGCGCAAAAACAAAAAGTGACCATCTGACTGGGTACAATCCAATTTTAACTATGTAGAGGCCAAGGGGGCTGATGCGAAGCCTCACAGAGACAGTATGCCATTTAAAAAACTTGTCATGTTTGCCTAATTTTAAGAACTATTTATCAAATTAACATTTCCCGCCACTGAAAATCTTACCAGAGAGGATCTCAACTTTCCAGTTATATTTCTTTTTAATTTCTGCATGTGCTTTGATTACTGCTTGAGCACTCTCTGGAGTTTTAAATCTAACGTGGCATTCCGTGTCTCCTTCTAGTACATCAACATAAACAACTTCAGATATCACTGCCAAGGTTTCCTGCAGGGCTCAGGAGAAAGACAGAATGAAAGGCAATTTATATAAACACGTTTATTACTTGTACTTTAGCCTTAACCAAAAATTAAACACAAATAACGAATACTTTTTTAAAAATTCCAAAATTAGTATAATGATTTAGTTAGCGTAGGATAAGAATCAAATATTCCTATACCAAATATTTCTTCCAGAGCAGGTAAAAATGTTCATAGAAGGAAACTAGAAGAAGAAATATTTAATACACTGGTTTAATTTATTTTCTACTAACAACCACACTCCTACAATTTAAGCTGAGATTCTATCTATACATCACTCCACATTCCTAAAAGGCTAAAGGAATGTGAAGATTGCAGAAGAGAGATATAAAGAGGTAGTATTCTAATGCTACATAAAATCTGAGCCCTAACTTTAAAAATCAGCAAATTAACTTTTAAAGCTAATCCCCTCCCCCCCCCACAAAATTAAAAAAAATACATCAGGAAGGCAATGTGCTCTTATATGCCTTTTCAAAAACACAAGTCACTTTAAGTAAATTTAATGTTTTAAAAGGTATTTGGTTAGCATTATAACTACAAAGAAAAAGACTTAAAATCTTTTGTAATATAATGTTCTGAGGGATACATGCTTCATGGACACATGATCTATAGTCTCTCACTAGTTTCTATCAAACCCTAACCTAAGTAAGCTCTTCTAAACAACTGAGACCAACAGTCTCAGTCACAAACGCTGAAAAGTTTACCTGTAAAAACCTGCTGTGAGGGGAAATTAACTAGGATCCTGTATTTCTAATCAATTTTAGTCACAGCAGGTTCTACAAAGACAATCCTCTTATGCAGGAATGTGACACTATTCTTAATTCTCCAAGTCCCATCCATAAAATTAAAAGAAAATAATTGGAGCTACTCAATAGGAAAAGGAATCTTCCTTTAATTCCTCTCCCTCTTTAACTTTGAGGTTAAGTTTTGACTATAAGATTAAACTAGGCTACAAAAAATACCCAAAGAAACTTGGTTGATATTAAAACTAGGGGAAAACATTTTTTCCTGGTTAATAATTTTTAAAAATGAAGTACCAAGTCAAGATGTGTAAATCTTTTTTTAAAAAAATGAATGCATTTAGAAATTAGAGAATTTATTTTTAAATTATTTCAACAGTACCGGAGTGACATACTACAATACTTCATTTTGGATTAAAGAGTAGCCAAACTTAAAATGATAGGAAGTATTATGTTGTTCACTTTTTGTAAATCAGGTGATAGTAAATTAATGCTATTAGGATCTTATAATCTTTTTGATGATAAACATAACGAGACTATTACCAGAATCAAAGTCTCCAACTTCTTTTGCCTATGGCTTTTTATATACTTGAAAACCAGTGTTCACTTTTTTCCATTTTCACTTGACACATTTTCTTTGAACTAGTTTCTTATTTGCAATCTTCACTATTTATTAAATGTAGAGTGTCTGGCACTCAGTAGGTACTTAATTAATATTTGTTGAATGGTGCCAGTCTCAGTCAGGCCAGGCTGAATCAGAACTTGGTGCCAGTGAGGTCAAGGTTGTCCCTTTTGGGTCAATCGCCCGAGGACAGGAAGGTTTTAATCAATTTAATTCAACATTTATTAAACATTACATTATTTACAAAGAACTGTACAGAGCACCTAAATATTCATCTCTAGAAAAAGTTATACTGCAAACAGACATTAATGAAAGGAATTAGGCAAGTGTAGCATAGCAGAGACAGCTTAGCAAAAACCCATCAGCATTACTAGAGAAAAAAAAATCACAGAATTTTAGAGCTGAAAAGGAACTCTCTCTCTCTCTCTCTCTCTCTCTATATATATATATCAGCTAGCCTTATTGTCTCAACCATCCCATTTTAATTTACAATCCAGCTGTCAAAAATATATGAATAAATTGAATTCTTTCCCCTAAACGTCCACTGAAATTGTAAACATTAAGAAAATTTCACATTACTCAGACGTTTCAGATTAGCAAAAATCTGATCAAGGTTTAAAAAAATTGTATGGAAGTTTTTCTGAAAAGGTATGTTTTCCTTGGGGGAAAAAAAAACTTATGTTATTAAAATCTAAAACATTTTGTAGTCTTTTAAGTTTTAATAAAACAATTTAATTTAACAATTCTAAGGTTTTAGTCAAGCATAAAATTATTCCACTACAAGGAAGTCATTAACTTTAGTGTATAAGCCCAATGCCTTTAGAAGTCTTCCCACAATTTTACTTAATTTCAAATAGTTAAAGTATGAAATTCCAAGTTGACTTTCAAATCAGTCAGTAAACCACTTAAAGCTGTAACTCAAAGGTTTAAAAAGTTAAAAAAAAAAAGGGTTTATTTTGCAACAGAAAAGACTTCTTAAAAGCTTTGGGCCAAGTTTACCATTTACTAACAAAGAGAAAACTTAAGCACAGCTTCTACCAAAGGAAAAATTCCAATTTGATTAGTCTAAACAGTTTTGCATATTTTCCCAGGGCAGTACAGTTACTCCAGCGAAAGGTGACAGTTAACCAGAAGGCTCAAAGCCTTACCCGGAGGTGTTTCCTGCTAGGCAAGGGCTCAGCGCTAATGATCTTCACAATCACTCCACTTACAAACTGGGGTCCCATTGTGTTAACCTTCTCTGGGGGCTGACAGTCTTCACTGTTCGCTATTAATTTGAAAAGGAAAGGAAAAAGACAAAAAAATTTCACTTGGTAACAAGTCTGACAAAGGAAAAATTTAATGCAAAATTATCAAAGCAAATAGAAGGATTTCTTTTCTTGGTTGTAATAATTATTAAATTTATCACTATTTTTTTTTTGCTCCAGAATGTCATAATCCCTAGTCATAATGACCTATTTTGGGTCAGCTAAAGTAAAAAAAAAAAAACAAAACCAAGAATGAGGAAAAAATAAACCATGACCAAGTGCTGATTTTCAATATCGGAAATGAGTGAAAAGCTTTTAAAGATTTCAGAGAAAATATAAAACCAAATGGAGAAAAGTCTCTTAGCAATTAAACATTCAGATTTCTAACAATTATACAAAAGAATGAATGATAATGCTTTAAAAAAAAATCAAACTAAAGATGAGTATTTTATAGTGGTAGTCACATGCATTCTCATTACTGCATAGATAAAAACTCATTTCACTCATCTGCATGAAGTTATTCAGAACAGAAAATATTGGGTCCCCAAAAGGCAGAATTCACTAGAGCTTTGTTACAACTTGCTCTTTCCTTACTTAGTGAGGACAAAATTATAATTGAGATTGTAGTTTCTCTTTGGAAGGTATTTCAAGAGAGACCCAAGTATTCTTAAATCCTTTGGTATATGGCTTGAGTTAAGAAAGGTGATATTAATGTTTTGAGTCTTTACACACTTAACTATTCACACCAATGTACCAAGCACCTAGCACATAAATTTCACTGAGTACTGAGTATATGAGCTCCAAAATATGCTGATTAATACTAGACTGATGACGATTTGGTCTAAACAAGAAATGATAAACTGGACTAGATAAAATTCTCACTACATAACAGTGAACTTGAAATTGAAAACTGAAAAACAGAGGGGAGTAAGGAAACTGGAACTACAAGACTGTAAAATATCATTACTTTGAAGGGTTAAGTTTACAACTTAATTTTAGGAAAAAAGCCTGCAAATACAAAGAACTTGGTTTCTAGACAGCATCCCAAAATAAAATGTTCAGACACAATTATTTACTGAGATCCAGTCTGCACTTATTAAATATCTGAAAATTTATTTCCCTGACAAATATTTATAAATTAAATGGGTTAAAGAAAATTATATCATATATGTTTTTATTTATTTGACGTATCTACTAACAGGACAGTAATATTTTTTAAAAAAGAGTTTGTAAGTTATAAAAGCCATCATATTGTCTTTACCATGGCCATTTTTTATTCCAGGGTCTGTGTCCATTTGTCCTAAATTCTCAGATTTTATTTGGGATATTGTTTTTTTTAAAGAAGCCATGCTGGCTTTCTGTAGAGCCAAATACTCTTTTTTCAGTTCTATCCATTCACTCCTGTAAAAAAAAATGTATGAAATACTGTTGTCAGCTTCAAAAAGAAACAAAAGAACACGCATATTCTTAAATGATCTCTGCAGTTTGGAGCAAACCCAACAGACAAGTAAACAGCAGTACCCCACTAAAATAACTATAAAAGATGCAGTATTTTTAGTTCTCCAGGGACCTTCTTAGGCAAGCTTCTCAAATATACATTTCTGGAAATAAATTTCAGGATTAATCCATTAACCAGAGAAATAATTTTTTCTAGAAAAAAACCAAATTAGAGTTTTCAAAGCTTTGTTTTGGGGCTTCCCTCCCCCACAAATTTAAGTGATAGCATTCCTTAGTATTTACTAGCATCAAAAGGAATTTCTAAAAAGAAAAAACACCCAATGGAAGCAATTTATATATTTACATACATTTAACATGTAGATGTTTCTGCAAACAGTTCTAGTTTTGCTAGATAGAAACACAATGACTATTCGGTCACTGTGAGAACACTCATTGTTACCCTAATCTGTGCCATCAAACAAGTTAGATAGGAGATTTTAAAAGAGGAGGATATCTTGCGGTAATGGTTTTAGCAGTTAACATTGACAACTGTATACTCTAAAAAAAAAAAAAAAAAAGAAGCAGCAGCATCCAGATCCACCCAGGATCATACATTCCCAGAGAGCAGATACATTAAAATAACAAAAGACTCATGTAATGATTCTTTGAGATAAAAAGGCAAAAGGAACTCCGGAGTTAAGAATGGTATAAATAGAGAAGTAGGGGGAGCTAGAGTCTTTGACACACACTGAAGAGGAAGAGAAAGCCCAGGGATGTAAGCCAGAAAGGTAATGAAAACGTATTCCTACGAAAGTATGGTGGATCCACTAAATCTTCCACCCTGCCAATCTACAATGCCTACTAAAGAACCTACAGGAATTTATGGGACCCCTTCTACTTTAACATGGAGGTACTTTCTGTGATTAAAAAGTAAGTGCTTCCATGTTTTGGTAGGAGTGAATCCCATTCTCATTCATTGAATTCTGGATGGTTTGATTCCTTGAACTGTTTTAATGCTGTACTTGGTATATCGACTTCTAGGCAAGGAATCCTCTCTGCTTTAACATGGGGGTACCTGCTACGTAATAAAAAAGTAAGTGCTTCCATGTTTCAGTGGAGGGAATTCCAAATTGGCACATTTTAAGCTAATGCTGATTCTGTATAATTTCTATAACCTGAAAATTAAAAGTTTTCTTACTTTTACAGGATGAGGTGTAAGAGAAGAATTAGTACTGGGCTTCCAAAAACTACTTTTCAGGACTCCCCACCACTTAAACGTGGATTTACTTGCTTTGTTTCTAAAAAAGTAAGTGCTTCCATGTTTTAGTGATGGTGAATCTTACTTTTTCTATTAGATAAATTTAATGTATATTTTAAAGGTATTTTTTCTGACCTATTTTTTTGTGAAATAAGTAAATGCTTCTGTTTTGAGTTGTGGTGAATTCTAATGGCTGGTAAATTCATATTGTTGGGGATTTTTCCCATATGGGCTTCAAAATTTCTTTTGGCTACAGGCCACTACTGTTGCTAACATGCAACTCTGTTATATGTGAACGGGAATTGCACTTTAGCAATGGTGATGGCCTGGAAGACATTAAGTTGTTTTCCCCCAAATAAAGACTTTATTTCAGTCCCAATGAGAATGCCTTACCTATGTAGATAAGATGTGTCTAGCTTAATAAAACAGTCCTTATCTAAAACAAAAAGAAGTCGTGATTTAGTAACATACTTGGATAAAACCCTCAATGGTATGACCTCCTCTCCCATTTTGTGTCTTTCTTTATGCTTCTTCTTATGCTTTCTCTTTGACTTTAAAAGGGATCCGTCTTTCATATCAACAGCATCTTTCTCTTCTTCAGTAGAAACTTCTAGGTCTAAAGGAGATGTGATTAATTAATTTTAATTATTTTCAATTTTAATCCTTAACAGCACGCAAAAATGGCCTGTTTTCTTCTACCTTTACAATCCTTTGGCATTTCAACTTTTGGACGCTCATCTTTAGCACTTTCTTCCTTAAGAGAGCTTTTCTTGACTTTTGAACTTGGTATCAACGTATCCACATCTCCAGAACTATTTCTCTTCCTCTTCCCTCTGGTTTCCTCAGGTAAACTCAACCCGTCGGATCGGTCCTTTTTTTTCTTCTCCTTCTTACAAGGTGGCCTTTGGATATCTGAACTACCCACTTCAGAGCCCTCCGATGCTGTCCTATGTCTTTTAAGTTTGTTTGAATGCTCTAAATGTTCATCGGGGGTGTCTGTATTTGTTTCCTTCGGCTCTACTGCTGCCTGAACACCTTCCTTTTTTATTCGTGATTTCTTTTTCTTTTTCTTCTTCTTTTCCTCTGTATACAAATAACATCATTAAATTTTTGTCATGTTTCCACTTTAGATTCAAAACCAAATAGGAAAGAATGAGACCTACCAGAGACTCTAGAGATGCTAGTATTAAGGGTGGGTATAGGTTTATTTTTCACTGTCTTCGGAAACATTCCAGGTTTTCTTGGTGCTTCTTCTGGTGGATTATTTAAAAACTTAAAGCAGAAGTAGGAAATTGGTCAAAGTTAATATTTGGTTTAGTTCAATTGCCTTAAGTTCTAAAATGACCTATGCCTCTGCCCCAACCCCTTTCTCCCTCTCCTGTATGGGGGTGGGATTAATTCACCTCCACATAGACCACCTACCTCAATAGCTTTGTCAGCTTGTTCTTTTGTTTCAAATTCTACAAATGCAAATCCCTTTGGGTCTCCAGTAGACTTGTAATGAGGGATGCTGATATAAACAACATTCCCACATTTTCCAAATACTCTTTCAATCCAACTATGATTGACATTTTTGGGAAGTAATTCCTAAAAAACAGGTTTAAAAAATGCTGTAACTTTAAAATCAAATGGTTCAAGAAATCTGGCATACAAAACTGCATCACTACATCAATTCTTCACAGATGGCAAGGGAGAAATGAATCCCTGTGCTTCCGCCCACCCCAGGGCTAGAGGTGTTTTGCAGGGGATAGCTTGGGGGAGGGGAAGGAAGAGAACAGAGGGACAAGATCTACAGCTACAGCTAGTCAAAGTGAGTCCCTAGTCTTCACAGCCTCAGAATTGTATATAAACCTTACCACATAAACAGTCCGGTCATCTACATCTTTTGGTTTCTCACCCAGTGGTTGGCGCCTCCTTACCCTTGTACCTTCCAAATCCAACTTAGGGAGGGAAGGAAAAAAAGACAAGACTGTTAAACTGCTCAGTTATAGAGGGTTATGAAAGTTTTGGTTACTAGGAAGCCAAATATACTGACCTCTACAACTGATGAACTTTTCAAGGCTCTGGCTATTAGTTTTCCATCAGTTGTCAATTTCTTCATTTTGTTAAATGATACAAGAAGTGATATATCAACATCTAAAGGATAAAAATTCATAAAAATGAAGCTACTATTGTACCTAAGGGGAGCAAGACAATCAGATTTTTTTGCACCTCAATTCCTATAAAACTAGGCATTATCACAAACATGGCTTTTTATGTTTCCAGTGGCTACATATAAATTATTTTGTACGTGTTACCCCTTTCCCATAAATTATTTCTCTGCAAATAAGGGATCCAAGGTCATGCTAATAATGTATCTAATTTTTTAAAAAAATCACTGCAATCTACATATCACCCAAAGCCAAATCAATCAAATTGGTATTTGAGAAATGTCCAGAGATGGCACTCATGTAAACTGCTTAAACTATCACAAAACTCTTAAGGGGTTCAGGACAAGGATCTTTCATCTAGCCTGTCTCAAATTCCAAAAGTAATTTCTAGTTAGCTCTGACTAATAGGCCTTGGGCAAATAACTTATCTACTCAGATCCATATCTAAAGACCCCAGCCTGGCTATCTAACCCCTATCTTTGCCCTTCCGGGTGGCGCCATCACACCTTACCTATATATTGAGAAAGGTTTATTCTAGTTTTACCAATATGAATTTTAGGGAAAAAAAATGATCTTTCCCCAGCCTTATTTATATCTGCCATTCTGATAGATGTAAAGGGGTTGGCACCTGAAAATTGTGCTAATTTGAGAAGAGCAAAGTATTGGTAGGATAATGAGGCAATATAAGTAGGATATCATGGCTTTAAATTCTAAAGAGTAAATCGGCTCAAAAGATCTCAAAGAATGAGTTTTGTTCAGACTGCTAGAAGACCAATGGAAGAAAATAAATACCAA
The DNA here is from genome assembly GCA_028627135.1 of Pseudochirops cupreus. NCBI lineage: Eukaryota > Metazoa > Chordata > Mammalia > Diprotodontia > Pseudocheiridae > Pseudochirops > Pseudochirops cupreus. The sequence continues at coordinate 165,204,006 of CM053583.1, forward strand.
TACACGAGTATAACTATTAAATCATACCACATAAAAGTGATTTTTGTACCGTTTTGTGAAGTAAAGCCTTTAGTTTCACTTAACAAATGGGAAATTTTAACATTTCAGTTGTAAAGAAAAACAACTCCAATAAGGAACAGTGGAAGCGGTCAATGGAACAATGTGAATATATGAAGAACTCTCAAAATTCCCATTTTTAAGAGACACAAAAGAGCGAGGTAACAGGATACAAAAGCAGAACAGTTACGCAGGGATATCAGGAATACTACCACTGATTATAATGAGGCTACGCTAGCGTTGGGGGTAGGGAAAAAAGTGATGCTTGATTTTTCTTCTGTAAAACACATTAAAAGGGTGAATAAACAAACAGTTGACAATCGGGCATAAAGTAAAGAGTACGTATAGTCCTTCCATTATAAATTCAAGTCCAGGAGGTTTTTAGGGTTTTTTTTTACGTGGCCCAGGTCACATGGCTAGTAAGTCTTAAGTGTCTGAGGCCAGATTTGAACTCCAGTCCTGACTCCAGGGCTCTATTCACTGAGCCACCTAGCTAAGTTTTCAATTCAAGTAAACATTAAGGTTCTATTGTGCTAAGTAATGGGTATACAGAATTCAAAGTCCCTGTCTTCAGAGTTTTCAATTCAAGTAAACATTAAGGTTCTATTGTGCTAAGTAATGGGTATACAGAATTCAAAGTCCCTGTCTTCAGAGACTGGGAAAATCTTTTGAGAGTTATCAGAATAAGAAAGGTACAGATGGGCAACTGTGTTACAGGTCAAGAGCTGAAACAATGCAAGCTGTATCAAACGAGCACATTGCACACAGGCCCATGTGTTTGTTCTGACTTTAAATATCATGAAAACCCAGACATTGAGGAAAGTAGAAGCTGCAACAGGACCTGCCCAAGTGACTACTTTTGACAGGATTACCAGCTTGATACATCAGGTGAATATTGTAAATATTACCTACCTACATTTTAATAAAAGCATGTGACAAAATTTTTCACGTTTTTGTCAAGATGGACAAAAGACTAAAGCAGAGTCAGTGATGCCTTTTGGTTCGTCCTCTGCTCATTTCTTTGGTTCTATGAATCACCCATATAACACCATCTGACCCCCTTGCTTCGCATATAAGCTTTAGGTCATTCCATAATTTCCCAGCCAAAAAAGGCAATTAGAACTTACACTGCATCCAGACAAACACAATCTGCAATTGAGGAGAGGACAATCTAGTTCCAGCTACTCTTGCTCTGATCAGCTCACACTCGGATTGTGTTCAATTTTATATAAAACATTGATAAATAAAATGGAGTAAGGACAGAGGTGGGTAACCAGAATTGGGAAGGGCGTTAAGTTCATACCACATTGAGCCTAGAGAAAAGGCCCAATGGGGACATTCCATTTATCTTTAGTTATCAGAAGAGTTGTCAAGTGGAAGAAGGATTAGACAGGTTACAGAAGCAGAAGGAGGAATCTATAAAATGACAGACTTAGGCCTGATACAAGAAAAGTGTAACAATTAGAATTATCAAAAATGGAAGAATCTGCCTCTAGAGGTAGTGAAGCTCCCTTTCACTATAAAGTTCTTCAAGCAAAAGTAAGACAAATGCTTCCTAGGCATATTCAGCAATAGTGGGGGGGGGGGGGGGGGAGTGGTAGAAGAGGGGAGATAAGGACACTGAAATTCTTTTGATATCTGTGAAAGACCAATTTCAGAAGAAGTAATTGAATGTATCAACAGATTATCCTACAAAAAAGAGCACCGTCCTGCTGGATCTATAGGACAATTTTTCCAACCATCAAAGAACAAATAATTCCTATACTATTTTGATTGTTTGTAAATATAGAGACAATGCATGCTACTCAATTCTTTTTGCCAAGGAAATATGGTCCTGATTTTAAAACCCATAAAACATTTTTAAAATTATAGGCTAATCTCATTGATGAAAATGAATCAAAACATACAAAACACCGCTAAGTAAAATATTGTGGCTTCACCTTTTGACACCAAATAAGATTTAGGGAATGCTACGATGGCACTATTTAAATAATATCAATAAATGCTAAGAGATCTTAGATAAAAATGCCACGTCAGTTCAGAACTAAAAACACTAAGAAAACTAGGAATATTATCAACCCGAAACCTAGAGAAATGACAAAAAAGCACTAGTAGCCTCACTACTAAAAAAAGAGGTACAAGTGTAATCATTCTTCACTTACATAGTATTAGAAATGCTAACAATTGCAATAAGAAAACAAAAATTTAGGAAATGTGTTAGAAATGCAATCTGAAGACAATTTTTCCCCTGGGAATTCATTCAGAGAAAAAAATGAGACAATGTCACCAGGTTGTGCGGTTCAAGATACACTTACAAAATCTTTTGCATTTCTATATTACCAATAATAGTATAAAAAGAACTTGTAATTAAAAGTAATAGACAAATGTAAGCATAAAGCTGAAATGACAGAAATAATAACAAATTGGAGAGAAATTTAGTGTCTGTGACTGGTTCAATATAACAGATCAATATGTCAAACGATAAGGCTTTCTAAATGAGCTTACAGATTCAGTGCAATAAAAAAATATCAAAGGATTCCTTCACAGGAATGGATTAGGCATATAAAAGATTTCCAGTTTGCTCCACTTTGTATACCTGTCCTCCATACTTGTTTTTCACCTTTGCCAATCTGTTGGTAGTGAAGTGGAAACTCGGTTTTTAAAATGATAAATAATTGTTGAATGAATGCCCTTGGCTGCTATTTCTAACTGGTAATGTCTTCTAAGGTAGTTTCTAAGTAATTCTGGTCATTTCTATTTGTGATGATTTCCATCTGTTCTATTTCCTATAAAATGGCAGTCGAAAGGAAGGAAATAAGCACTTATTAAGTGCCTACAATGTGACAGGCATTATGATAAGGATTTTACAAATATTTCATTTGATATTAGTCTATGTTAACATCTATTCTTTTGTTTGCTTTCTGTTTTCCATCATGAACAGTGTGTTTCAATAGGTCAAAACTGGGGTTGCCTCAACTGAATTCTTTTCAATTCCTTCTACACATTTTTATTTCTACCTTTAATGAAATTAATTTTAATCAGTTCTCTAAAAATTCAGTAATCTAAACAGCTGATTCACAAATGACTCATATGACCAGTTCTTTACTGTGAAATACAACTGCTTTCATTTTTTGTGACATTAAATTGGTCCTTGTTATAACTAGTGCCACTCAAATCTTTTATTAGAGAAAATTTTCATGATACACAGGCATGAGAGACGGTACGGTCTACAAACTGCTGCCTTTTGTTTCTTATGCCTGAATCATGTTTTCCGCCGTTCTTTGGCGAACTACTGTATTCCCACCTTTACATTTAAGTCACTGAATATTAAACACTGGTTTAATTTTCAAATGAGTTCTTAGCAGAATTTCTTTACTTCCTCCTCTGAAATAACAGTTGGCTAGAAAGATATAATACAGATACAATAATACAGATCTATAATAAAGATATAATAGCCATCTTCATATTTTTTTATTAAGTTTTTGGACAGTTTTCTGAGCAATAAAACACGAAAAGAACTAGGGTTCTATTAAGTGTTTTTGCTGCCTTTTTCATGCACAAAACCAACTCCATCAATTTCTTTATTTCCTTTACCAAGGTGAATCTGTGAGCCATCTTTTTATTTACTTGTGATTATCTTTTTTCTTTAGGTTTAACTGATTTATAAAAAGGTTTTGTTGATGCCTTTTAGTTTTCATACCAGTCATATTTTCTTCACTGAACCTTTCCTTCCATCAGTCCCAAACATTTTTAAGTACCTACTATAGCTCGGTGCTATAAAGAAATAAATGAAGAAAGTCCTTGCATCCAAGTAGTCTATTAGGGTAGCCAAGTATACGTAAACATATATTTAAGTACAGATAAAAACATATAAAAAATAAATATAAGGTAACTTTTAAGAGGAAAGGGGAACAAAAAGGGGGATAAAAGAAAATTTAAGCAAAACCAACTGAAAGAACACCTGAAATCTGACAGCTTAGGGAGCATTCCAAATTAGCCCATTCTAAGAAGGGGCACATATTTTTCATTATTCTCTAGGACCAAGAATGGTCACTGAGATGAATCTGAGATCAGTTGTCCTATAGGTTTGTTTTTATAGATCTTTCTATATATCTTATATATGTTGTAAATTGCTACAGTTCTTTTCACTTTCTTCTCCATTGATTTATAAATCTTCCCATGTTTCTTTTATTCTTATCTGTATTTTCTCAAAATAATTATATTCCACTATATTCACATGGAGCAGCTAGGTGGCAGTAGAGCACCAAGCTTGGAGTCAGGAACAATCAGGTTCAAATCTGGCTTTTGACAGCTGTGTGACAATGGGCAAGTTACTTAACCCAATTTGCCTCAGGTTCCCATCTGTAAAATGAGCTAGAGAAGAAAATGGCAAACCACTACAATATCTTTGCCAAGAAAACTTCAAATGGAATCACAAAGAGTTGTCTGTGACTGAAACAAATAACAAAGTATTTATACACTGCATTTTATTTTTTTAGCCTTTTCCCAATTACTGGCATCCAACTGTTTTGTTTTTTGTTTCTTTTGCTACCAAAATAAGGGTGTGTGTGTGTGTGTGTGTGTGTGTGTGTGTGTGTGTGTGTGTGTATGTATGTGACCTTTCTTTCCTTGACATGATTGTTGTTCACAGCTCTGCTTTTGGTCTAGTTGATAGTAAAAATACAATATACTTACTCATTGGTCAGTCATCTCACAAAACAATATGATCAAAGTAGAAAGGAAAAACAATAGATTGAGTAAAAACATGAAATATACAGACAGAAATATAGCATCTAAAATTTATAAGAAATCAATACCCAATGAAGAACACCACAAAGTTCCTATTGGACAAACATCCAAAGGTTAGGAAACATTTATAAAGGAGAACAAAAATACTTTAAAGAACTGAAGTTTAACCTTATTACTGGTCCCAGAGAACTGTAAACTAGTATTACTCTGATGTACTATATCATATCTTGGCAAAAATTGCTGAAAAAGAAAAGACTCCGGTTTGCCTGCATTGTGCAGAAACCTGTACAGGCTTTCACTGCTGGTGCAATTGCGAATGGGTAGGATGGGTTTTGAAAGGCAACCTGGCAGCACACGAGTCACAAAATAATCATACCTTGGGACCCAATCTCACTAAGAATGTTACTTGCTTTAGTTCAAAGCTAACTATATTATAAGCTATTTTAAGATTTATTCCATGTAAGTTTGTAGAAATTGCACTGAATTTATGAATTAACATACAGATAAATCACTAATCACAAAGCTACTGCATACACGGTCAACCCATATAATGTGTAAGAAGACACTCACATCCATCTCGAGACTTCTCTATTTGCTCTCGAAGAAATCTATCCTTGTGAAGATTGGCGTCCCCAAACCAGAAATCCACTTGCTTAGCGATATCTGAAAGCACCTGTTTGACTCTTGACCGCTTCTTTTTCTCTCCTTCTTTTTTCTGCTCAGTGCTTTCCTCTTCCATTGATTTATCTTGATTGCCAGTTTCTGTTTCCATTACTATAAAGTTCAAAAACTGAATTTTAAAAAGCATTTAAATCCCTTTTTGTATTATCTATACTTTATAAAGGGAAACTTCGGGTATTTTTAGCTTTTTAAAGATTATTTCTTCAAAGATTTTCTTTTTAACAAGCAAGGGAAAAATTCTTACCTTAATCTTCCATAAGCACATCTATAATGATCTCTCATTTTCTGCTAGTAATCTTAAGAAAAGATCGTTGGCTTGCATTTATTTTTTCAATAAACATTTACTGTACCACAAACAATCTTTGTGCAGGGAAGTGGGAGAGAAGAGAGAAGAGGGTCTGGACCCTTTATTTCATCACTGTGGAGGAATTCCCAATTCAGAAATTCCCCCTGGGGATACAGATCTACAACTCTTCTGTAACTAATGTTTCTTTACCATTACATTATCTTGGGCTTCTGATGTTTAAATCTTACTTACTTTTTCTTGTTTGCTTTTAACTTGTAAAACTGAAATCTTCTAACAGTTCATTTTCTCCTTCATTAGACTAACATTACAGGAATACATATAGTCAAGGTGTGACTAGGTTTCTTTGGATTTTCACGAGTATTTCAACATGGGCAAACCTTCCAAAAGCAAGCTTGCACTGGTGCCCTTTTCTAAAGTCATGGAACTTAATACACAATAACTAAAAAAACTGATTAAAAGTTCAACTTATATGTAAGAACTAAGGTATGAACAAAGAAACAATATAGCCTGAAAAGCTTCCACCTAGTTATTCAGGCTATAGTTTATCATTAACCTTCTTAATATATTCAAAAATCTTTCAAGGTTCACTGCTCCAGAAATAAAAAGTTTAAATCCAACACTAGCATTCAAGACACTGCACAGTCTGACTCCGATTTACCCTTCCAGTCTTATCTCCTTTCCCTTTATTTTGGATTCAGCTAAGCCAGAATTTTCTTTGTCCCTGTTCTCATCATGCCCTGCCATCTATTTATGATCCCTCCCCATCTCTATTCACTGAAGTCCCAACTCAGGGGACACCTCCAATCATCTTCCTGCTCTACTTGTCTCTACCACTTCAAGATGAAAATGATCTCTCCCTTCACAAATAGTACTTTCCCAAACTCTCCTTTAACCCTATCACAATTCAATGCTCTACTCATCTACGAATTTTAAGAAGTTCCTTGAGGGGGCGGCTAGGTGGTGCAGTGCACAGAGCACCAGCCCTGGAGTCTGGAGGATGTGAGTCCAAATCCAGCGTCAGACACAAAACTAGCCACGTGACGTTGGGCAAAGTCATTTAACCCCAATTGCCCTTCCCTCCCCCTCCAAAAAAGCACCTTGAGGGGAAGGCTCTATTTTTTTTCAAGCTCTGTATTCCCAAAGCACAGAGAAGGTGCTTAATAAATATTTGCTGAACTGAATTAGTTTCTACTCAGAGCTCTATCACTAATTAATTTAAATGACTTATCCTTTGAGAAAGAGTTGGTGGGTACTGGACTTCTTATGCTGTGCAAGTTTGACTGACATCTCCACCTGTGCCCTCTTCCTGCCTACAATCCAGCCTTTTGGAGGGATAAGTTGGGAAGGACAGCCTCTCATCTGACTGTATGTGTCCCATGTCATACTGCACTTTCCTCCAGCCTCTACTATTGGGTAGGGGAGAGAACATTCTCACACCTGGTCATGTTCAAGTGACTCTGAACTGCTGCAGATCATCCAATCCTCTTCTTTCACCCTCCACTACCCAATTCCTCATTCCCATCTCCTTCAATCTTCCCACCCCAAAGTTTCAACTTAACTCCACCTAAGCCTCCCCTGTGGAATACCTGTTCCACAAGAAACAAACTCCCCTTCATCTTCAATCTTTTCCTCTCCCACTCCTTCCACCTACCAGCTCTTATTTAAACCTGGCTAACCCCAACCCCACCCTCTACCCAATCATGGCCTTCCTAGTTAGTCACCCTTTCCAGTACTGGCTACACACTTCCCTTCATTTCCTTCAGTTTACTAGTTGAGGACAGGCTGCTGGAAATACTACTTGCTCACCATTATCATTTCCAGGTTCTCCCCCTTCCTTCATCACTCAGTAACTTCTATTCCTTTGAGGTTAATGCCATGCATATCTACCACTTGTAATCAACATACCTCCAAGTCATTTCCCTTTCTTCCTTAATGAGTTTGGTAACTGGCTTACAATTTTTCTCTCCTCGGTCAATTCCTGCCCTAATACTAGAGGACTTCAACATATATCTATTAACTCCTTCAAATATCTTTTTTTTTGGAGGGGGGAAGGCAAAACAATTGGGGTTAAGTGACTTGCCCAAGGTCATACTAGTGTCTAAGGCCTCATTTCAACTCTGGTCCTCCTGACTCCAGGGCTGGTGCTCTGTTCACTGTGCCACCTGGCTGCCCCATCCCTCAAATATCTTTACCATCAGTTCCTGAACCTAGTCACTTCCCAAGAGCTACTGCTCTAGCCTACCTCAGCTATACAGAACATATTTGAACTTGCCATCACCCACAAATGTACCACATCTATGTCAATAAAATCTCCTTTTATCCAAGTATAATTAATTGACTTTTCACCTCTCCCTCTGTCTTCCCTTACAAAACCCTACTGGCTACATTATTACCTCTAATCCCTTGACCCCTCAATTCTCTCCCAGGCCATCTCTCCTGTACTAGCCACTCTCTCCTCTTCTCCCCATCTTGACTCCTTAGTGAACCAATTCTACTTGACATTGTCCTCTCCCCAATCCCTAGCACTCTTATCACATTGCTGATGATGCCCACTCAAGTGTCAGCTTTGGATCATTCCTACCGTTTACTGCCTTCACTCGTACATATGTGCTTCTGAATGAAGATGGAGAAAATCAGGCAACCATTCTAAAATTTTCAGCTATGATCAGTGGATCCTTTAGATCCACTAAAATTTTATTACATAACCTCAGTTAGGTCCTCAGACCTGCTAGGTAATTCTACTGTATCTCCCTTATCAACTTAATACAAGTACACCTTGTTTTATTGCACTTTGCTTTACTGTACTCCACAGATATTGCCTTTTTCTTTTTTTAAAACAAACTGGAGGCTGGTGATAGCCCTGCATTGAGCAAGTCTATCAACACCATTTTTCTGTAATAGTATGTGGTCACATCCTGTCTCTGTGTCACATTTTGGTAATTCTTGCAATATTTCAAGCCTTTTCATTATTGTTAATCTGTTATGGTGATATGTGATCATTGATCTTCTTTGTTACTACTGTAACTATTTTGAGGGACCAGTATATGTGCTTATATAAGATGGTGAACTTAATCAATAAATGTGTTATGTGTTCTGATTGCTCTCCCAACTGGCTGCTGCTGTCTCTTCCCTCAACTCAGGCCTCCCTATTCCCTGAGACATAACAATTATATAAATTTAGTTGAAAAATCAGCAGTAGGGTTTGAGAGGATCTACTTCAAATTTGAAAGAAATTCTACTGTGGGTAAAATGCTATCAAATAGCCTCACATGCTACGGAGAAATCTTTTGTGAAAGAAAGTCAATTGATGCAACAAACTTCACTGTTGTGTAAATTTAAAATGATTTTTTTTTCAATTACATGTAAAGACAATTTTTATCATCCATTTAAAAAAATTTAAGTTCCAAATTTTCTCCTTCTCTCTCTCACCTCCCTCCTTCCCTGAGATGGTAAGCAATTTGATATAGGTTATACCTGTGCAGTCATGCAAAACATACTTCCACATTGGTTATGTTGTGAAAGAAAATAAAGACAAAAAAACAAGAATAATAAAATAAAAAAGAAAAGTATGCTTTAATCTGTATTCGGACTCAATCAGTTCTTTCTTTGGAGATGGATAGCATTTTTTGTCGTAAGTCCTTAGGAACTGTCTGATCATTGTATTGGTAAGAATAGCTAAGTCATTCCCTTTGATCATCAGACAACATTGTTGTTAGTATGCACATTGTCTTCCTGGTTCTTCTCGCTTCCTTTTGCATCAGTTCATGTAAATCTTTCCAGGTTTTTCTGAAATTATCCTATTTGTCATTTCTTATAGCACAATAGTATTACATTACAATCATATACCACAACTTGTCCCCTTTTGATGGGGATGCCTTCAATTTCCAATTCTTTGTCATCACTAAAAAAGCTGCTATGAATATTTTTGTACACATAGGTCCTTTTCCCAACTGTTGTGTTACTTTAAGAAATTTAAACAGCCACCCCCACCTTCAGCAATCACCATCCTGATCCGTCAGCAGCCATCAACAAATGAAGCAAAACTTTCCACTAGCAAAAAGATTACAACCCACTGAAGGCTCAGATGATGGTTACCATTTTTAGCAATAAAGTATTTCTAAATGAAGGCATATAAATATATACATGTATACACACACACAGTATATAAATATATAAACATACATAAATATGTGGTCTATTTATCTATTTGAACATGGTTAATAACTGAACAAATTCTACTATGTTTCATGACAATGTTTCATGAAATCTATTCTCTCTATATAATTTGGGATTATTATATTTGTACAGCCCAAGTGTTTTGTGTTTATTATTAAACATCTTAAAGCAAAATCATTTGTGTAATGTTGAACTAAGGAAAAGAAAAATCTACTCAGCACAAGTACTGGTTATGTCAGGTTGTAATGAATCTCTCTTTGTTACCCATGTGAGATTACAGTCAGTACTTACTATCTAGGTCTAGGATATGTACCTCCCTGACAGTTGAATCCATCTGAAGCTCTGATTACTGGAACTTGCTATTGAGTATCTTATGAGACTGTTAATGATATTATTCTTGAGTCTGACTTCAGGTATGATCATCAAGGAACGCTACTGAGCCAATGATGCGTGGTGCCAGCAACCCTACAGGGTTTTACTTCTATGAACTGCAGGGGGCATTCTCATGGCAAAGGGTAGGAGAAATATTTGCATGAGCTGAGGTAGGATTCTCCAGACTCTATTTCACTGAATCTCATTGTATCCTAAAGTAGCTTTAAGTGGTACTTGAGATAATGGCCTTCTCAGCGGCTGGAGCACCCCACACGTTTAATCTGTCACTGAGTTTTGGTGGTGTTGCTGTTTTTAAAATTCAGGTCACTACCCAAACTACTACCAGCAGAGGTACAAATACTTAAAATCTGTGACATGTTATGTTATTGAAATCTACTATATAAAATCACACTTAACTAAATGGCATTTCCGTACCAGGGATGCAAAGATGGCTCAACATTAAGGACAACAATAAAATCCACCACACTAAAAACAAAAACACCCCAAACCACAAGATTATCTCAACAAGTGCAGAAAAAGCCTCTGACACAAAGCGTCGGCAAAGACCCGCGGTGCCACACTCCGGCAGCCAGGCGGCTCAGCGGGGGCCTCGAGGCAGAGGACTTGAATCCAGGGCCGACCTCAGACGCTGACCAGCTGCCTGGTCACGCGGGAGTCATCTAACCTTGCCTGCCTTGGTCCCCTCATCACTAAAGGAGCTAGAGAAGTGAATACCACTCCAGTTTTCTTTGCCAAGAAGACCCCTGCAGGAGGTCACAGAGAGTCAGGCACAACTGATGTCAGCATGTCTGAGCCCTCCGGCCTACCTAGCAGAATCTTAAAGAAAAATTAAGAATGACGTATCTAACACTAAAAGAAAGCAGTGCATACATACACTGGGGAAGCACCTGAACCTTCCCCAGTAAATACCGGAGTAAATAAAGGATGCTTACCCTTCCTTTGCTGTTATTTGACAAAGTTCTAAACATGCTAGCAACAGCAATAAGAAAAGAGGAAGAATCTAGAGACGTAAAGAGGTAAAGAAGAGATGACATTATTCCTATCTATCATCTGATGACTTACCTAGAACACCCCAAGTATTCGGGAAAGAAACAGACATGTAGTACACTTCAGTAAAGTAGCAATCTACAAATTTAAAGCCATAAAACCCAAAGGCATTTCTAAACAATCATGACAAAATCCAAGAAACAATAATGGAAGAGGAAGTCTCATTTAAATCACTACAAAATACAAACATTTTAAACCTACTTACCAAAGCACACTCCATGTCTATAGAGATTCAATCACAAAATGTTTCTCAAAGAAATGAAGAACAATTTAAACAGAGAAATATTCAGCGCTGTACAGACAAGCTCAAAATAACAACAGTAACAAAATCAGGATACAGGCGCAGGAGAAGAAGGCTCTTAATTCCTTCACCCACAAAAATCAGGTTAGCTTTTCCTTAAAAAGTGGTGAAAATGTGAATGGCTCGCGCAGACCATTTCCTGCCTGAGTACGAAACAGCCAGAAGGAGCCCCGGGCGAGCTGGGCCGGTGGGTGACGCCCGAGACTCAGACAAGGGAACTTTTTCCAGCTGACTCAAGTCCAGGTGTCCCCACTCCACGTCTCTGTCCAGCATCCGCCTCCTCACACGGCTAATGCACTTCATTATTTGTAACTGCTGGATGAGCTGCCAGTGTCTCACTCTGTTCTAGTATCAAACCCAAACTACCAAAGGGATACTTTATGGAGCTAGACAGAAATAACAAAATTTATTTGGAGGAACAAAAGAAAAAAGGTAGGAATGAAAGCGGAGTAACATTAATAGATCTCAAACTATATTATGAAGTTGTTGTTCAGTCATGTCTGACTCTTTATGACTCTTCATGAACCCACGGACCATGCCCTTCTATCTTCTACAATCTCCCACAGTCTGTCCAAGTTCAAGTTCAGAGTTTTCATGATGATACCTCATTCTCTGTTGTCCCCTTTTCCTTTTGCCTTCAATCTTGCTTAGCGTGTCTTTTCCAAAGTGATTTAAGCTTCAGTATTTGACCTTCCCATGAAAAGCCTGAATTAATTTCTTTAAATATAGACTGATCTGATTTCCCTTTGAAAGTCCCAAAGACTCAAAAGTGTTCACCAGCAACAAAACTTGAAAGCACTGATTCTGTGGTGAACAGCTTTTCTTATACTTGCCCAGGGTGAGTGAGGTAATAAAGCAGTGGCTCTCAACCTTCCTAATGCCTGGACCCTTTAATACTAGTATGTGGGCATATCTGCATGTGGGAGGACCTGCCTGAAGACGATAGAGGGGCGGTGTCTTGGAAATCTGTGTTTTCTGATGGTCTTAGGAGACCCCTGTGACCGCTGTAGTAAAGTGTCTGAGGCCAGATTTGAACTGAAGAAGATGAGTTTTCCTGAGTCCAGGCCTGGCATTCTATCCACTGTGTCACTTAGCTGCCCATACTATGAAGCAGCAATCATCAAAAACATTTGGTACCGGTTAAAAAGAAAAGTAGATCAATGGAGCGACTAGAAACAATCAGAAATAATGGAATTCAGTATGTCTGTTCTGTAAACCTGAAAACATAAATTAACTTAGAAAAAAGGTGTGTTTTTGATAAGAACTGTTGGGAAAACTGGAGAAAAAACCTATTGCAATAGGATTCTACCTGTCTCCTGGTCTCAAGTCTCTCTCCATACCAATCTATCATCCACTGAGCTGCCAAATGCCAAAGTCTTCCTAAAGTGCAGCCTGACCCTGTTACTCTCCTACTAAAAACCTGCTACTTGTAGGGTCAAACAAACTCTTCTTTCTGCCCCTTACAGGCCTTAACAATTTGGCATTAACCTACATTTTTAGTTCATTATACATTACTCTCATTCCTGTACAAGTCAAGCCGTCTTGCTTCTCCTCACACCTGACACTCCATCTCCTGCCTCATTCAGCAGCCTGTATGCAATCCCTTATGCCTTGAATATCACTGCTGATCTGAATCCCTGATTCCTTTTAAGACAACTCAGGAGCCGTCCACTAAAAAATAAAAAGCCTTTCTGGCTCCCCTGCCCCAAGTGTACTCCCCTTCCCAAGACAACTGTGTATTACTTTGAATATTTTCAGCATGCAATTCTGTATGTACGTGTTATTTCCTCTGACAAAATATAAGTTCCCTCAAAGCAGGGACTATTTTGATTTTTGCATCCTCAGTGTTTAAACACAGTGTTTGGCACATAAATAAACATTTAATAAATGCTAGTTGACAGAGTAATTATATGGGTTCCCACCTGCCCCCTTAGGGCTAACACCATCTCAGCAGCAATATAGCCATGCATCAAGACAACAACATAATAAAAATGTTTTATAAGCTGTTTTGCAAAATGCTACAGTATGTCTTCCAGCTTTAAGCAAGCGATTCAAAATTATAAAGGTCAGCAAGTCACCAAAAGAGTTGGGAAAGCTCAGGGAGGTAATGGTCTCAAGGCTGAGCTGAAAGGTCACACCAGCTTTAAGTTTACACAGAAACTGAATTTTAAATCATATTATTTCCAGATACTATACACTGTGACAGATACTATTTTTCAAATCAGAAAAATGTTAATCTTCTCCATGGCGATTATAAACACAAAACTTTATGGAAATAATGCTGAATTAAACTATATCTTTTGACAAACATTTTTAATTTGGAGAATTAATGTCTTAGAGTTTGTGATCTCCCCAACCCCATAGCCTAAAAGAGATATATGGGATAAATTTAATGTTTAAATAAAAGTTTTGATATTTTTAAAAAATGTCATGAAATATCTCAAGAAAAAATAACTGGGATGGAGTGAAACCAAAATTATAAATCAATGATTTAATCTAGTCATTTAATTACTCATTCAACAAATATTTAAGTTTCCATGAATAAATCAGGCCACAGTCACTGGGTACAAGATAGACATTGTTCCTCAAATAATTTACAATTAATTAGGTGTTATATATACATGAGAGTACAGTATATATATGAGATTGAAACAAAGTGCTATAAAGAATTGGGAGGAAGGAAAGATCCTGCTCAGCTAGAAGGATAAGGGAAGGCTTCATGGAGACAGTGGTACCTGCAAGTCCCTTGAAAAATGGAGAGGATTTGAAAAGGCAAAGATCAAAGATTTTGAGTAGGAAGGGCCCTTAGAGGTCATCTAATCTAACCCGAGTATTACACATGACAAAACTGAGGACCAGAGAGAAATGACATGCCAAGGGTATAACCGACAGTAAATTCAATGCTACTTTTTCCATTATACCATGATGCCTCTCAATCTCTGTAGTCTAGTCCAGTGGTATTAAACTCAAATAGAAACAAATCCCTATGGCTGAATATTGACTTAGAAAACCACAAATTAGCATTATCTGTGTTATACTGTATTTTTATTTATGTTGTTAAAAATTTCCAAATTCCATTTTACTCTGGTTTAGGCTGTACTTGGAAGCCAATTACGGTCAGCTGGTTTGATATTTCTGGTCTAAGCCACTGCTCTCATTTCTTGTTCCTAAGTCACATTATTTTAAATTTCCTTTTACATTGTGAATTTAAATATAAACTATTAACATTTCAAAATAAAAAGGTCACTTGCATTGAACTATGATTTCTGTGTAGATGACTCCCTGATCCTAGCAAATTACCCTGAGGAAGAGATAGGAGGTAACACACACCAAAGCAAGTCCAACCACCATTACCACTTCAACCACCATCTCTCCTAGATCCTGATGGAGATCATCAGTACCTCAAACCCAAGAGCCTTAGGAACAGCAATGCCTCCCAGATCATTGGCCCTGATTCTTGTCTGGGCTCCATAGCTAGCTAGCACTGAGGACAGCAAACATGGTAGAAAGGGGTCCATTCAACATTACCAAATACCAATCACTGATCATGCTTATTATCTACCAGCAGGTAACCCCAAAGGCCCTGGGAGTGGTAGCATTACCTCTTTTTGACCCACAAACACTTGCTCTAATCCAGCCCCTCAAACCATTATCCAAGCAAGCAATTCCCGTGGACAAAGGATCAGCCATCCCCACCAACTACCACCAATGGGGCAGTCATACCAACCTAGAGGAAGCAGCAAGACATCCTGATGAAGAGATAGCAGGGTAGCATATGCCACCATTTTGACTAACACCTACTATTAGACACTGATAGAGAAGGTCCAGGACTCTGAACTCAAAAGCCTTAGGTACAGCGGTTCTTCCCCAGAAGACCAGCCTTGCTTTCAACCCAGTTCTCAAAGCCATCAATGAGGAGAGTAATCACTGTAGGAAAGGGGATACATTACACATAGTAAGCACCCACTACTACCACTATCACCAACACCAATTGCTACTGACAGAAAGGCCCTACAAATGGCAATACCCTCCATATGCTGGTCCTACAGTCCTTGAAACAAACATCTTTAGAAGCAACCTCTATGTTGGGAGTTGCTTCTGTGGATGATGCAGCCACAGCTATTGAAAAGCCAGAAGAGAAAGTTCTTGTCATGAAAGTCTTTGACACTGTCACATTTTAACATTAGAAGCTGGTATTTTATCAGTAGAAATGACATTAAAGAAAATGCATTACCATCTGTTTTGGTGTTGTACTTTAAGGACCTTGGTGCCTTTTCATCTGACTAGAATGTGAGCTTCTTGAAAACAGGGACTATCTTCATGACTTGTCTCATGTTAATCACCTTCAGAAACTCATTCTGGAAGATGAAATCAACTTCGAAACTCACACCTCCTCAAGGGCCCTTGCCTCTGGGGCCTCCCATTTCTTTCTTCTTAGAGCTCCACCCTGATTCTCCAACATTTATGGAGGGCACTCAAGGATTCCTCTTGATCACTTTCCATCTAGCACATCATTCTGTAAGAGGAAATCAACTATGAAACTCTTATCTCTCCAGCTGATTTCCCACTGGGTTGCATGACTTCTTCATGCCCCCAAGCCAAGTAACTACCACCCATTTTCAAATTCTTCTCTGTATCCTGGCATAACACCTGGCACAAAGCTTAATAAATATTTACTGACTCTGATTCTAAATATCCCCAACACTTAACACAGAACTTTGTATTACATATAGCAAGCACTTAATGTTTTTTCATTCATTCATAGAATAGAAAAAGAGTTTTGCAGATGATATAATGAACTTTCATTTCCAATTCATTGTGGTAAAGAAGAAATAAAGCAAAGTATTTCACAGACGTTTTATGAGTGCCAAAACACTTTTACATTCATTATCTCATTTCATTCTGTGAATGCTAAATTCAACTATTCTAATTTCCAGTTTACAGGTGAGGAAATAGCCTCAGAAGGGTTTTGTGACTTTTTGAAAGTCGCACTGCTATTAAGTGGCAAAACAGAGATGACTGGGACAATCCTACATGGCAAGCACAAAGACATGTACTGGCCCCTTATGTTCTCATAAGTGTAAGAGTATCTCTTAAAACATATGTCGATATGGAAATGTTTTGCATGATTGCGCACATAAACCTGTCTTAAATTGCTTACTCTCTCAGGGCAGGGGGAGGGGAGAGGGAGAAAGATTCTAGAAATCAAAATTTTTTAAAAAACTGTTAAAATTGTTTTTACATATAATTGGGAAAAATGTTATTAAAAAAAACCCATTTACTGATGATGAAGTCTGTGTTCGATTTGGAAGAACAAGTCTAAGAAATCAAGAGGTACAGTAATCTATTTTAAAAACGAGGATATATAGACATGCTATACTGTTTTTGCAAAGGAATATCACATTCCCTAACCCACTGCCACATCTCTTTTATAACACTGACAACAGATTTTATTTGGCCACGCCACCTTCTCTTATGGTTTGGGCCCTCAAGTTCTTATTCTTTTGACTTCTAGCATATTCCAACATATGCACAGTTTAACAAAAGTGTCATCTCTGACAATATGTTATTTCCATTTCAGAAATTAACAACATAAAAAAAACCTGCTATACTTTCCCTTACATCTCATTCCCTAATCTAATTTATAGCAGTTGGATGAATCTTTATCTTATTTATAGTTTATTTTATTTACATTTTTATCATAGCTAACATCAATATACTCAGGGACTCTCTCAGTGACATCTTTTTTCAACAACACAGACTACTTTGGACTATCTCACTTTTCAGAAAGAAGAAAAGTGAAAGGTAAGAGAAATGGAATTTCAGTGAATTTTGTATCTCACTAGCAAACCAGGCAAAGCTTGCTTTATTCCTTCAACAATCTGTAATTAACTCTATAGGTACTCCTTTCACAAATGCACATTATGGTCTTTGTACTCAGGGTTGTAGGGTATGAAAAATTCATCATTCTGCAGCCAACTTGGAGATGAATCTCTCTGAATTTGACTAGGTTGTGGCTCAGACAAGAAAAGGATCCATCACCAATACCATACTTAAAAATTTCTCTAGCTTAGAAGGTAAAACAACTGAATCTGAGTTGTTCAAAGACAAAGCTAGCTAGGTTAAGTAATAGAGAGAGGATTAATAATAATAGCAGCTAGCATTTGAATAATGCTTAATAGGTATCAAAGGCTTTACAAGTATTATTTCATTTCTCCCAACAAATTTGGGAGGTGGATGCTATTGTTACCCCCACTTTGCAATTGCTGATTTAATGGGAAATGAAAGCCATGCAATGCTAAGTGTCTGGCACACAGGTGTCATGAAATCTTGCTAGCTGATTAAGGGGTAAATGAAAGGGAGGGAAATCAAGTCACCTAGCATTTATGAATTGTGCCTGGGGTCATGCCAAGCACTGAGAATGCAAAAAAAAAAAACCAAAAACCAACAGTCGCCAGTCTAACAGAGGAGACAACATGGCAGCAGGTTTACGAGACAAGTTATGGCCAGGATCGACCGGAGAGAACTTCGGAGAAGAAGAATAAGGGCTGGGGCAGGCTCCTGGTACAACGTGGGACGTCAGAGGAAACTTGGAGGAAGCCAGCAGAGGAGCACTAACTCCGGATTGGACAGAGATGAGGGTCTTCCTGGGCTTGCAAGACTGGACGGAATGTATAGCGCCAGGCAGGTGCTGAATAAAAGCTTATTGAATGACTAGACTGTAAACTAAAGGGATTAACTAAGCAGTACTCAGCACACAGTTGGCGCTTAATAAATGCTTGTTGCATGATCAGGTGGTACACCAGAGGATGGAAGGCACAGGGGCCGATCCAGGTCAGTGCTTAACAAATATTAATTGACTGACTAGTGAGATGGGCGTGTCTCGGGGGAATTAGAGCCCACCTCCCCGCCCCGAAGCTAGGGGGATGCCCCAAATCTAGACTACGAGGGGGCGGGGACGTCAGAAGTCCTACTGCGCATGCACCCTGACACAACGGCCGGGGGAGGGGGGCGTCTGAGAGGACGCGGAGGGGCGGGAGATGGGGGAGGGGGGGAAGAGGGAGGCAATTAGGAAGGTTCGGGAAGTGAAGCTAACCAGAATAAAAAGGCGGATAGGGGCCTGCCCCCCGCGGGGCATCCCGCGTAGGGCGCCTCGACCTCTCACACTTACTCAGTTCAGTCCCCCAGGCAACGGGTCCAGAGTCGGCGCGCTTCCGAAACGGTTTCCTCCTCCCCGCTCTTCCCGTTGCTGGGGCCCGCGCGTCACGCGCCCTGCGACCGGAGCCGTCGTCCGTACCGCTTGCGCGAGGACCGGGAAGGAGCCGCGCGATTGGTGACTGCGCAGGGCGGGGGCGGAGCGCGCGAGGGGGAGCGGCGGGGTCTTGTCGCGGAGTAGTGACGTCACCGACTTTCGCGGGAAAAATTCGAAAATCCGGGCTCGCTGCTTGGCCAGGTGACCTCTTCCAAAAAAGCCCTCTGTGTGTTTGTGTTGGTGAAGAGCCGTGTGTCGTCGATGTTTCTGTGTGTATGTGTGTATTGTGCGTGTGCAGTCTTTGTATGTGACCGTGTTGTGTGTGTAGTGTCAGTGTGTATTGTGTGACGTGTATTTGTATGCGTTGTCTGTGTTTGAGTATTTCTTTGTGTATTGTTTGTGTCCGGTGTGTGTTGTGTGCCCATGAATATCTTTGTGTGTCCATGGGTATCTTTGTGTGCATTGTTTGTGTCTGTGTGGTGTGCCCCTGAGTAGCTTTGTGTGTTTTGTTTGTGTCTGGTGTGTGCATGTATCTTCATGTGTATTGTTTGTGTCTGGTGTGTGTGTCGTGTGCCCATGAGTATCTTTGTGTGTCCATAAGTATCTCTGTGTATTGTTTGTGTCTGGTGTGTGTGTGTGTTTGTGTGTGTTGTGTGCCCGTGAGGATCTCTGTGTGTACAGTTTGTGTGTGTGTTTGGGTGTCTCTGTGTGTCTGTGCTGATGCAGGTGGCTTCACCTGGTGCGGTCCGGGGGGGTGAGTGGGGAATTCTGAGGTGGAGAATGACCCGTCCTGGTACCGGGGCACCTCCTTAGACCATCTTCCTCCCCGCCCAGAGAACTGCGCTCCCCCACCTTCCCGGACTTCCCCGCGCCCCGCCCCCAGCCAGCACAATGGCGGGCACGCGTAAATTCTTGTTTACTCGTCTAGGGAAGGGTAAGAGGTGAGGTCTGCAGTGCTTTGAGATTGCCAAGGCTCAAAGTTCGGAGGCTCTGGAGGTGGGAAGCAGCAGGGAGCCCAGAGACCTGATGGGTCTGAAGGGACTCGATTCGGCAGCATTTATTGAGTGCCTGCTGGGTGCTAGGCACTACGCTCAGGGTAGGGGGTGCAATTAGTGGCAGAAAGTAATCAGCGCAAGCCTCGCCCTCAAGGAGCATGCCCTCTGACGGGTAAGACCTAATGCAGAGATAAACAAGATAAATTGAGAGAGCTAGTAGACAGGCATAGGGCTTGGAGTCAGGAAGACTTGAATTAAAATCTGGCTTCAGAAGATGATAGCTGCAAGACCCTAGCCTGGTCACTTAACCTCTATCTGCCTCAGTTTTCTCATCTGTAAAATGGGGATAATAACAAAACCTTTCTTCCCAGGGTTGTCGTGTGTGGAAATGTTGTTAATCAGTTGTGTCTGACCCTTTGTGACCCCATTTGGGGTTTTCTTAGCAAAGACGCTGGCATGGTTTGCCTTTTCCTTCTCCAGCTCATTTTACAGATGAGGAAACTGAGGCAAATAGGGTTAAGAAACTTGTCCAGGTGGGAGTGGCTAGGTGCTGCAGTGAATAGAGCACCAGCCCTGGAATCAGGAGGACCTGAGTTGAAATTGGGCCTGAGATACTTACTAGCTATGTAACACTGGGAAAGTCACTTAACCTCAGTTTGCCTTGATCTACTGGAGATGGAAATGGTAAACCACTCTGGTGTCTTTGCCAAGAATACCCCAAATGGGGTCACAAAGAGTTGGACACAAATGAACAACAACAGAAGATCCTGTAGAGAGTGGTTCTTCACCTTTTTTGGGTGAAGACTACCCCTCTGGTAGTCTAGACTCAGGTGAATGGTTCATTACCAACATTCAAATGGAAGGGAAAGATAAATTTCAGTTAGAGGTTAGTGAGAGTAAAGATGTAATTTTCTTCCCTGGCAGAGCTAAGGGACCCCATGAAAATATGCCCACAGACCCTTATTGTCCTGGACCAGAAGTTCTTAACTTTTTTTGTGTCATGGACTCCCTTGGCAGTATGTCAAAACCTAGGGACCCCTTCTCAGAGTATTGGGCTTGAATGCATAAAATCAAACCATAGAATTACAAAAGAAACCAATTACTTTGAAATACAATTGTTAACATTAAAAAAAAAAATAAAACAAGTTCACAGACCCAGGATAAGAACTGCCATAGGGGAGAATACCAAAAAGAAAAAAACTAAAAACTCAACCCCCAAAACACCCAGAAAAGTTGTTCGGTTGTGTCTGAATCTTCGAGACCCCATTTAGGGTTTTCTTGGCAAAGCTAGTGGAGAGGTTTGCCATTTTCTTCTCTAGCTCATTCCACAGAGAAGAAACCAAGGCAAATAGGGTTAAGTAACTGCCCCATTGTCATATAGGTAGTAAATGTCGGATGCCATATTAGAACTCAAGACTTCCTGACTCTGTGCTTTATCTACTGCGCCCCCCCTACCTGCTGACTTGCAAAGACTTTACAAGAACTAGTACACTGATGCCTGGACTTTGTGAAGTACCAAACCTTTGACCACATGTTTGTAAATATATGTCAGAATGTAAACATCTTGCAAGTAGAAGTTCTTTGATTCTTTATACTTCTAATCCCAGTGCTCAGTATAGTGTTTGGCATGTTGATTACATTTGTCAATCAACCAAATCAACTGAATTAGACAAACATTGATTGATCGAAAATAAACCATACAACAAGAGAGATCTGGCCCATTTTCAGTCTTAATCCTCTTTACGTTGACTTTTAGACAGCATCATACTTAGATAATCACAAATAGATCTCTCTCCAAACAATCCTCAATCCAGAAAATTCTTCCTTAAATATAGAATGTTCTTATTTAAATTCCTTATAGCTGACCTATATTTTGAATCAATTTTGACTTGTTCAGCCCTAAGTAGACATAGAAGTGAGGGGATGAAAAAGCCCTACTCTGATGGTATAGATGTAGCCCTGGGTTCTCAAAGCCTATGAAGACTGAGAGTTCTGGCAGGCTTCAAGTGAGGGCCCAGCAATAGATTATTTTTAGAGGATTAACCTGTATTTAAAAACAAAAATTGTAGGTGTGCATCAATAGGTTGGACACTTGGTTTTAAATTCTTTAGTTATAACAATCCCTTAAATATTCCCATTTCTGAATCTTTGCTTTATGATAAAATAATCTTAGTTCTATTAACCTTTCTGCATAAAATCATAGAATTTTTAGAATTTGAACTTCAACCCAAGTTTCTCTTTAGAACAAGTAAAGTCCCAGAAATAGACTGTTATACAGGGAATAAGAGAAAAAGGACATCTGATAGTTTCTATATGGAATGTAGGAAGTCCACAATATGTGATTTATGCCTTGCCTCGGATCACAGAAGCCTATTTAATCTGTCAATAAATAGTCAGTTTACAAGAGTCTTTTCTGCCACTGTATTTACAGATGTATGATTGCAACCCTTGCTGCACCAGCCTATTGAAACAGATTGAAAGTGGAAGCTTATATTCAAAACACCAGGGAGCCACCTTGTGGTGGTTCTGAGGCAATTCAGAAAACTTTTAAATTAGAGTTTGATGTTCAAGAATGGTAAGATTTTACAGTTGGAAGATGAAAAATGATGATGAAAAACTGAGGAACAGAAGTATTAAGTAATTTGTCTAGAGGTGGTAACTAGCAGAACCATGGCTCAATCTTGGGTTTCTTGACTCTCAAGGCCAGTTGTATTTCCACAACTCCATGCCCAATCTTGGAAACATTCAGTTTTAAAATCAAGTAAAGAAACTTATTTTTTGATACAAATTTCAAATTGAATTTCTATCTTAGGTTGCCATGTACAAAGAAAAAAATAACATTTAATATTTTTAATATTTTAAAATAACATTTAATATTAATATTTAATATTTATAACCTGAAACAGGTTATAAATAAGGTTATATATTCCAGATTTAAATTTTTTATTTATTTTTCTCATCAGTGACAAACTCCTTGAATCCTGTAAATGCCCAGGACAAAATGAGTAAGTGCTCTAACAGTTATTGAAGATTTATTGGTCCCAGGTGGATTTTATCTCCAACATAAACAATGGCAAGTCAAGAATTTATTGTAAGTATTTAATTCTTTGATTTTAGTATTTCAGTATTTGATTCATGTATGTCACTAGTAAAAGTATAGGATTATTGAAAACTATCTCTATTTCTGTGCTTTATTAAATAAGGTACTATATACTCATCAAAAGATGAAGAAATCAAAAGTGTGGCAAGATGGAATACTGAAGATCAGTTTCTCAGGAAATAAAGTAGGTTTGGGATAAGTTATTAATGAGTCTAAAAGTTCATTTCTTAAATTTATATTTGAACATAAAGAAAATTACATGAATTATAATGTATAAACTCTAACTTCTATTTAAAAATCCAAATATTACAGTGTATAGTTAAGAAATAGAATCTCAATGAGTATTTGATTTAATTTATGTTTGGAGTGGTAATAATTAATTATTAATTGTACCTTTGAGTGAATTCACAAGATTACCTATTAATTACCTATGGTAATTTTCAAGGAAAAAAACACAGGACATTAATGTTTAATAGTTTTAAAAAATGAATTCATATACTATCTGAGACACTATAGGACATATAAGATCTTTACTTATAGAATAATATACAGATTCTTCAGCCTGGTTCTCATCACACCTATGGGACCTCTATCACCTACTTTTCTCTAACATAAACCTTCTCATACTGATAAGACAATTTTTTCACTGTCCACCAAATACTCCATACTTAATTCTTACCTCTTCTCCTTTCCTTGCACCCTGACATTCTGTATATCCAGATCCCACTGTTTTTACTTTCTAAAACAGTACTGCTTCCATAAGACTCACATCACGTCAGATACCATGTCAGTTTACCTCTTGCATTGTGTTTTAAACTGATAAATAAATGTGTTTACTTCTTATCTTCCCAGTTAGCTATTATTACAAGATCCTGTAAGAGTAATACCTTGGTCTTTTATATCTCCCTTAGTGCTTAGCATATTGCTAGAATATATGATCAATAAATTCTACCACAGGTAAATAAATGAGTACAAACTATTTAATGTGATAGGTGGTATTTGAAATATGACAAAGCCAAATAATACATTTTATGTGATTTATCTAATAATTATTAATTTGTTTTAGAAAATATTTTAAAGAATTTAAAATGTTTTTATGTTAACTTTATTTTTTAAATGTTATTTTATTTTAATGTAGGCAACTTTATATGATGACAAAGGACAGTGCTTGGAGAGTTTGTTTCTTAAACAGTCTGAGGTATTTTAATATTTTTTTCTTAATTTTTAAAATTACTTCCATAATCGCTTTGGAATAACCTTTTTGTGAAAATAGTTAATAAAAAGTACATGTTTTTTAAATTTGTAAACTTAAATCATTGACAGGAAAATGATACCCAAAATAATGTACAAAACAAGGAATAAATCTGACATAAAACTGTAGTATTTGACAAGATAGAACCAAATGACAATAAGCAAGCAAAAATGCTTTTATTCTCTAAAGAGTTTTGTGTTTTCTTGTTTTCTTTAGATCATTGTTACTGTGAGTACAGTTCTGATTCTTGTGATTTTGCTTTGCCTCTCATTGTACGGGACTTTCCATGTTTCTTTGGGTGCTCCATATTATCTTTCTTTTTTTGTAGCAAAACAATATTCTATTGCTTTAATACTCTGCTTATCTTTTCTGTCTTGGTGGCTATAAGGTGATTACAGAGTCATGGATTTAGAATTAGAAGGGATCTTAGTGTTCATCTATTCCTATCCCTCATAAACTGAGGCCCAGAGAGAGTAAAGTGATTTGCCCAAGGTCACACAGGCAACAATGCCTTCGTTTTCTCTCCTCCCATCATCTTCTTAACCCCTTACAGTCTGGTTTTCCACCTTATCATTCTGCCGAAACTGCTCTCTCCAGAGTTACCAGTGCTTTCCCACTTGCCAATTCCAATGGCCTTTTCCCCAATCCTCGTTCTCCTTGATTGCTCTGTAACCGTTGACACTGCTGATCACTCTCTTCTTGCTCTTTTCTTCTCTCTAGTTTTTCAGATTGCCACTCTTTCTTGGTTCTCATACCATTCTTCTCTATCTCCCTTGCTGGATCCTCTTCCAAGTCATGCCCTCTTAACCATATGTGTTCCTCAGGGTTCTGTCCTGGACCCTCTTTTCTTCTCCCACTACTTCACTTAATGATCTCATCAGCTCCTGTAGATTTAATTACCATCTTTATGTTGATGATTCTCATATCTACCTCTCCTGCCCCAATCTTTCTGATGATTTTTAATTTCTAAATCTCCAACTGCCTTTTAGATATCTCCAACTGGACGTCCAGTGGACATCTTAAACTCAGTGTGTCCATTATATTTTCCCCTAGCCCTGTGCCTCTCTCTCTCCTTGTGCTCTCCCTCCTTTCCTCTTACAATAGAGGGTAACACCATCTTTTTTAGTTCCTTGGGCTTCCTTAGCACAGTCGCGGGCACATAGTAGGCCCTTAATGAATGTTTATTGATTGCTAATTAGTGGCATAGCAAGGACTGGAACCTAGTTCCTCTTGACTAAATCTGGTCCTTTCTTCACTATACAGTGCTGTTTCCTTTATCTTCAGCTTGTCTTAATTAGTTTATCCTTGATTAAAGAATTTCTGCATCTTTTCATATGGTTACTTACAGTTTGTATACCCTTGCTTTGAAAAGTTGTCTCATATACAGAAGACCAATGATTCTCATAGAGTGGAGTCAGGGATCCTGGGTCCTTGAGACTTCCAGGGAGTCTGCAAAATCAAAAATATTTTCAAAATAATTCTAAGGTGCTTTAATTTCTAATATGGTAAATGTCAATAGCTATAATCCGATAGACAAAAGCTCTTTGGAGCATTGCCAGTAATTTTTAAGGGTATGAAGGAGTGATGAGACCCAAAAGTTTGGAAACAGCTGCATAAAACTAACAAAACACGCTTTCCCCAAGAAGCAGTGAGTCATAGGATATACACATCAGGCCAGTTTCTTGTAGATTCAAGATGTCAGACCTTATGTGATATACTTACTCCAAATATTTCCCCCATCCTGTTTCTTTTCTTTATTGAGAGATTATTTAAAATGTATGAGTCTCGTAAATGAGCATTACTTTGTACTGATGCATTGCCCTGGTCTTTTTAGCTTCTATATTACTGTATCAGTCAATCAGTTTGATGAAAAGTTGTTGTATGTTGTTAAATCAGGCCATAGGGCTTCTAGGTGGCACAGTGGATAGAGTGTTGTGCGTAGAGTCAGGAAGACCTAAGTTAAAATCTGGCCTCAGACACTATTAGCTGTATGACCCTGTGTAAGTCACTTTACCCTGTTTGCCTCAGTTTCCTCATCTATAAAATGGGCTGGGGAAGGAAATGGCAAACCATTTTAGTATCTTTGTTAAGAGAACCCCAAATGGGTTTATGGAGAGTCAAACACAACTGAAAATGACTGAACAACAGTACCAAATTAGGGCTTGTTTCTATTAAATCTGAAAATACTTAGGTATTTTAACGTTTCTTTTATCTATCAATCAGTCACTAAACATTAGGCACCTCCTGTGTATGTTACTATGCTAAGGGCTGGACACTAACTTTTAAAGACTGTAACAAGTATATTACTCATCATCTAAAATACTGATACATTTAGAAACAATTTTTAGTAACTTATAAACCAAGTCAATCAGTAAACGTTTATTAAGTCCCTCCTATGTGCCGGGCACTATGCTAAGTGCCAGGAATACAAAAAGTGACCAAAAACAGCCCTTGCCCCTTAATGCGCTTACGTTCTTATGTCAGATTGTTAAGTGGTGGAGTGATTTCTATCAGTGCTTTGTTGAGTATCATTTTGAACATATGTGTAAAATGTGCTCATTTTGATAGTAAAAGATATAATCAATACATGGTTCCTGTTATTCGTATACAAATTTGCATTTTTATATCATTTAGGAAAAGCTGCTTTTCTTTTTGCATATTGACTGCTTGTGATCACAGATGTGCACGTTTGGGGCTTTTTTTCTGTAAAATATAGGTGAAACCCGGAGACGATTTAGAGAGTGATCGGTATTTAATCACAGTTGAAGGTGCAAAAAATGCTGAAAACATCCTTAGCAATTTAGAAGTTAGAGCGGAAGTGCCCAAGTTAAATGTACAAGGATTGAAACCTTCTAACAACCCAAAGCCATGTCTACGCGTTGGTTTAAAAAGAAAGTTTACTGTAAGTTTTTCTGCTTAAAGTAAGAATTCAAAATGTATGTATAAAATCTTGTAAATGACCAGCAGATCTTGAAGCTATCCCAGTTTATCAGTTATTCATTTTATTAATTGTTTCACTGGTATAGGGAGTTCCCATTGAGAAATTTATCTCTAAACCGATGCAGATAAAAATTTGTTTTGCTCTTTATAGACGTGGAGATTTGTTTGGAACAAACCTTGGAGCTTAAGTGCTTTGTCTAAAGTCACTTAGCCAGTTTGTATCAAGAGATGGGACTTAAAATTCAGATCCTCCTGACTCCGGGGCTGGTTCTATGTATACTTCTACACTGCATCTCACTGCTGAGAGAGTCTGGGAGAAAATGAACAAATAAATATCATCTGATTTTGAGTTGGTATTTTTGTTTTAATATATTTTTAGTTTTAGTTAATACAGGCATCGAGATGGTAGAGTGGATAGAGTGGAGTCAGGAAGACTCATCTTTTTGATGAGTCCAACTTCAGATACTTACTAGCTGTGTGACCTTGGGCAAGTCACTTAATCCTGTTTGCCTCAGTTTCCTCATCTGTAAAATGAGCTGGAGAAGGAAATGGCAAATCACTTTTTGCCAAGAAAATTCCAA
This sequence comes from Pseudochirops cupreus, assembly GCA_028627135.1. Classification (NCBI taxonomy): domain Eukaryota; kingdom Metazoa; phylum Chordata; class Mammalia; order Diprotodontia; family Pseudocheiridae; genus Pseudochirops; species Pseudochirops cupreus. Next base: position 165,231,837 of record CM053583.1, read on the forward strand.
GTAAGGTCACAAAGAGTTGGACACAACTGAAATGACTGAACAACAACAAAAACAAAGTTTAGTAAATTATTTCATTTTAGAGGTCACTAGGCAGTGCTGTGGATAGAATAAATTGTTGGACTTAAAGACAGGAAGACCTGGATTTCATTCCTGCCTTTGACACTATCTTTGTGACCCTCGGCAAGACACTTATCCTCTCTCAGCGACAGTGACCTCATCGGTAAAACTGAGATAATAGATTACCTTACAGAGCTATTGTGAGGATTGGTTGAGATAACATATGTGAAGGATTTTGTAAACCTTACAATATTTTATTATGCTAGCTATATTAATTTGTTTTTTAACAAAGTGAAACTTTCCTTTTCCGTTATCAAATCATGTATAATTCTCTGTGAAACTGTGATGCACCTAATGTTATTTTTATATCCTTAGGGATTCCAAGGACCACGTCAAGTACCAAAGAAGATGGCAAGCATAGAAAATGGTGAATCATCTGCATCACTTCTATCAAAGGGGTCTTGTCCTACTTTTTCTTCTCTATTCTCCTGCACACCTCCATTGTTTTCTACTACTGGAAAGGAAGATAGAGGCACTGTTATGCTATCTGATTATAACAGTGTCCTTGACTCCAAGAATAGCAACACCGATGATATGTCTGTTGCCTTACTTCTTTCAACCACATCCATCACTTCTAACCAGAAAGGGTTCTTTGATGGGGATGATTATTCTTTTCTCAGTTCTGCAACTAAGAAATCAGATTCTTCATTGGTTCCTGAGTACGTGAAAGAAGATTGTCTGACAACTAGAGTCTCAGCCACTTCACAGAACATCAGGAGTAAAGAACAGATTTTAGCACTTTTAAAGTCCAAATCAACTCATACTTTGGAAGTTGTAGAACGTTTTTCTTCTCCTGGACAGTTAGCAGAAGAAATAAAAGGCTCCCTTAAACCACAGTGCATAATAGGAACAGAAGAAGATATCACTGAAATGAGTAGCACAAAAGATATACCTCACCAGTGTCATTTAGAAAATAATGTAAGAAAAAGAAGTCGATGGGATATTTATTTGCCAAAGAGTTTATCTGTACGTTCTTCTGATGTAAGTGATACCGAAGGGAAATCAAAGGACCAGGATGACAATTTAGATTTGGTTTTCAAAGGTCCTTCTGAACAAAAGGAGAAGTATCCCTTTGCAACTGATTCTGAAAAAAAGGTCATGTATATGACAGACAGTCAAATAGATAGTGATGACCAAACCACCTGTAATCAGAAAATAAATTTTCGAATATCTTCATCCTGTCAAAGTGAGCTGGGAGCAAACTTACCAGTTCTCTCTAGCAATAATGAACACCATTACTTATTATCAAAATCCAAGAGTGAAATGCTATTCAACAATGATTATCCAAAATGCATAAAAGGATCTGTTTTAACTAGAGAAAATATACAGGCACCAAATAAAACTGGAGTGCCAGAAAGGGAGAACCACCTAAAGCTTTCTTCTCAGCCAGAATGGGAATATACCCAACTACAAAAAGATTTTTCTTGCATAAGTGATAATTTGGCCACATTTGTTTCTAAAAATAGAGCTGAAAATGAAAATATTAATATTAATACAAATTTGAGTAGTAAACCAGAAACCTTTTTAGAGGTGACTTTCAATCTGGACAATTTTGATATCAGTGACCCTGAGGAAGAATCACAAAATAGCAACGTCTTTCCCCTAGGTTCTGAGCACTGGCTAAAGAAAACTTCATCTGAGGACCGAATGTGTGCTGAGAGGAAATTCGAGGACAGCACTGACAGTCAAGAAGATGCCAATGAATATTTGCCACATTTGACAATTAATTCTAGTTCTCCAGCAAAATTTCCCATTAAGAAAACTCCATCTTCACAGATTTGTACTGAAACTCCAGTAACTTTTGACAGAATTGGAAATGGTAATGAAACATCTTTCTTGTTTAACACAAACCTTCCTGAAGTTGAAAATGTTGAAGAAGAAATGACAGTGGATACATCAGATTTTGAAACATTAAGCAGAGGAACCAAATGGGATTCATCCTCCAAGCAGACCAATGATATATTAATATATGGTAATGGGCACTGTAATAGATCTGTCCACCCAACTGTTACTGATTATGATCATGGAACCCCTCAAAGTAAGTCCACAGACATTGAAAACACTTCACATTTGCCTTCTCTGTCAAGCATAAGCATGACTCAGACTTCTGAAGATGATATGCTATTATTCACTAAAGACAGTGGATGTGATTGTACTTTAGGAAATTACTTGCAGGATGGACCATTACCAGTTAAGAATGATAGCCTGCCACTTTCAAATACTGATCAGAATTGTGATTCTGATTCTGAACGGGACATATTTGATATATCAAGCACTCAAATTTCTGACACCCCCTTTTGGGAAAAAAAGCATCCTATTTCTGAAGAAATAGGTGTATATGAATTTGAGGCTACAGAAAGTATGGAGAGTTTACAAAGTAAGGTAGAAACTGACAAAGAATGCAGGAAATACTGGGACAGTGCTGGAAATTCCTTTGGACCTACTGAGTTAGTTAATAGCATGTCCCTTTTAAGGTCTCTGACAGAACATAGTACAGCTTTGGAAAGTTTAGAAAAATTGAAAGAGAGAAATCCTGATTTGGAACATCATAGAATTCAGCTGACATGCCAGCCAGTTAAAAGCACAGGTTAGAATGATTTCCTTATATTTGGGGATGCTCCCCATTAATTAAATAGACACAAAAATAAAACAAAAATGTTTGCATAGATTCTTTTCATTCTAATGGCTATCCTTTCTAAGAGAATTTAATTTTAAATTGAAATTTCCTTGGAAGAACATGGGTAATATGACTTACTTTATTATCTGTATGACTTCTTTTTGTGTCAAAATAGGAATTGTACCTCATAGCCATGGCAGTTTAAGGAAAACAAATGAATTGTGGCTGAATACTATGTGTTTATGAGTTGTTAGATAAAAATAAACTCCAATGAAGTCATATTTGGATAATTCCTTGTGGCTTAAAGGTAACTTAGTCTTTTTGATCAACAGAGCATATATGCTTTCTTCAAATCTGAGGATGATGGAAGATTTAATCTTTAACAAGTATGGGAAAGGGAAAAAAATTATAACTGATTACAGGCTAGAAAAGATGATAAGAGAAAGATAAATATTGACTTTTTTTTTTTTTTTTGCTTTTTGGAGAGGGGAGGGCAGGGCAATTGGGATTAAGTGACTTGCCCAAGGTCACACAGCTAGTAAGTGTTAAGTGTCCAAGGCTGGATTGAATTCAGGAACTCCTGACTTCAGGGCCTGTGCTCTATTCACTGCGCCACTTAGCTGCCCCAATATTGATTTCTTATAATTGTAGAAGCTTATAAACAAAATCCTTGTTGCTAGAATTTTTTAAAAAGCTAGGGAGACTTATCTTTGTATTTATTAACTATGGTAAAAATCACCCACAATCTATAAGGAGTTGACACTAATCTAGATTAAGCTCTATTCCACAATGGAATGTTGGTTGAATGATACGATTAACATCTTATAAAAGTGCAATTTAGCAAGAACTATCCCCAGTCATCAAAGTGACTAGTCACCAGAGATATAGAAGACTGAACAACCCTAAGATTATTTAACTCCTACCCATTATGTTAGTAAAAACTGGAAAACTTGGGGTGGCTAGGTGGTGCAGTAAATAGAGCACTGGCCCTGGAGTCAAGAGGACCTGAGTTCTAATGCGGCCTCAGACACTTAACACAAAAACTAGCCGTGTGACTTTGGGCAAGTCACTTAACCCCAGTTGCCCTCCATAAAGGAAAAAAAAAAACAAAAAACTGGAAAACTCATTATTGGAACACAAGTTTGGCAAAATCTAGGATAAGTAGCAGCCCAGGTCAATTAGCAGAGCCTCACCACCAGAAATTTGGCTATCAGGTAAGGAACTGTTTTTGGCCACAGCACCTCACAAAGATGTTTTCTTTGAGTTTGGATGACTTCCAGTCTATGTTGGTTAGAGGAAGCACCCATATCAAAGAAATGACCAGTGTTCCAAAATACTGAGGTTAAAATCAGTGCTTGTGTAGCAAATATGTTTTGAAATTTAACAGAAATGGGAGAATGTAAGACTAATAAATTGAGTATTAATAGCCAGGCAATATGGTAGTTAGAAAATAAAGATTATATTTTGTTGGTTAAATAATGTCTAGGCAATTAAAAGATTTAAGGCCACATCTGTCCTTGAGGAAACTGGATGATTTCAGAATTGTGAAGCATTATAGTGATAGAAAATAATTTAAAAATCTCCTGATCTGTTGCTTTGAAATCTAAGGGAAAAATAATTAGATATTTTTTTCTTTTAGCCTATATATTCCTCTAAAGTGTTTGTGAGGTAAAAGAGTTAAGTGACCTTTATTAAGGGGAAGAATTGGGGGAAATAGGGCAGAGAAGAGAGGAGACTGTCATGTAGTGTGGTAAACAAAGTCCACAATTTTTAGATTTGGATTTTTTTAAGTTATACTTGGTAAATAGAATTTATATGAGGAATACAAAACAAAAAGGCTAAAGATCACTAAAACAACAAATTGGTAGCACAAAAATTTGCAAGACATAGTGAAAGAATGTGTATGTGAACTCATTGTTAACAGATGGTGATAGGTTATTGTGGATCCTAATTTAGATTTTCTTTATCTTATTTTTCTTTGTTTTATTGCATTAAAAAGACATAATTATGCAGTCTTCCAAACAGAACTAAAATTGACAAGGCTTCCCAAAATATCTAGAATATTAACTCTGGCATTATAATCCCCCAAAATCTGAGACTGAATTTGAATATTGGTTCAGTGTTTTTATCAGCAGATGATTGGATAAAGTAGAAACCACTAGAGGTTTTGTATTATGTTAGAATGATGCTGGAAATTTCTCTGGGTAGCTTCAATTAGCAAACCAGTAATTTTTATGGGTAATAGCTGCTTATCCAAGTGGACAAACAGATTAGTCAATTTTGTTGGCCCCTCCTAAACTGAATGCTGTGATTTGTTAAATTAGTCTTATTAGAGGTTGTTAGTACATCAGCAGTGTTATTACCATTTTTAAAGAATCCCAGCTCATTCCAAGGAAAGAGTAAACATAAATGGAGTGAATCACTTCTCTAGGCTTTTCATTTTGATTTGCCAATAGCTCCTAATGAAGTATCAAGTAAGCAAACCTTTAGTTTGGGAATACCAGATTAACCAACTTGTTGATCACAGTGTTGATGATAGTTATTCAACTGAGGGATAACAGCCAAAACACCATCTTGACAAATCTAGGGGACATAACAATATGCTATTCTAGATAGAGAAAAATTATATATTTATAGTATTACAAAAAATTAGAAATATGAAAATCTTGTTTTTACTTACGTGTTGTGAAATATAACAATTAGAATAGTAATTATTTCAAAATGCTCTATTAGGAATCATTGATTTTGGCAATAATGCATTAAAAGATTGATATTATTTTGTAATTCTGAAATAAAATTTATGATATTCAAAATTAAGCTCAGAAAAATATGGTAAGGAAAAACATATCAAGAGAAACTAAATATGACTAGAGAAATAGTATAAAATTATGTAAAGATATACTGTGACATGATACTAGAAACTTAGTTTTCACTTTGGGAAAAATTATAAAATTTGATGTTCCATCTTTTGGCTGGCAGAGAAAGATATTTTTTCCTATTCCCATTTAAAAGAATTTCCAGTTCTTTTAAAAGAATGGACTTTTCTGAAACAATTTGGAATATTTGAATTTATTGAAAAACAGCACAGATGACTAAAGCTGTTTCATAGATTAAGAAGAAATTTTATAATTCATTTGGAACTTGTTATAGTACTTGTTTCATTACAGTAATCTCTGCTTCAGAAATGTTTGTATAATAGCTGATAATGACAATTTAGAATTTAATTTCACTGTAATTTTAGATAAAAGCATTGCTTTCATGTAATGGGGGGGAGTGACCTGCCATAGAAGTGATTCTAAGTCCTAAAGTTAATTTATTTCGTTATTGCTAATTATGTTTCTGGAATTTAGAAAGAAAATTATGAAATCAAAAGTAAGAGTCTTAAATATTGAAGTTTGATAACCAGAAATAACTTGTTTTCCTTTTGTTGTGACTATAATAATCACTTTCCAAACGTAGTTTTCCTGTAATTATAGTAAAAACAAAAATTTCTATCCATGAAGTTTCTCATTTGAGGAAAAAAAAATCATAGTTTTTATGATGTTGGTTTGGAAGTAAATTTCTGTTAAACATCATTTTTCCAAAATAAATTGGATATTCAAAATTTTTACTGCTTAGTTGTTCTCTTACTCATATATCAAAACTGGAAATTAAATTTATTGACAAATTTACATCACTTATAAAACTTGAATTTTTCCTCAAATAAGTATGGATTCCAGTTACTTCATTCTATATAGAGTCATAGTTTTAGAGTTGGAGAAGACCGTAGAAATCATCTAGGCACACTTCCTCTCCATTTTTAGGAAACTGAGGCCTAAAGAGGTTAAGATATTTGTCCAAGGTCACATAGGTAAAGTTAGAAGCATTGGTGAATTTGAACTCCAAAGCTACCTTTCTTTCTCATGTGTCACCCTGTGTCATTTTCTTTTTATTTTAAATAAATTTTTATTGACATGTTCTGTTAATTACATCATTATAATTATGTTAAGTATCCCTCTCCCTACAAGAAAGTCATCCTACATAACAATTAGTACTTTTTTAGAAAGGAAAAAAAACCCAGCACACTGATCAGTACATTAAAAAAGCCCCAGAATTCGTGCAATGAGTAACATCTGTGGACCTTTTACTCTATGAAAGGGTGGCTTGGAGGGTGTCCTCTCATATCTCATCTTTAGAGTAATGAAGATCTTTGTCGTTTAGTTACTCTCTTACATTTTTTATGCATAGTTTTTTTTTTTACATAATGATGCTTACTATGCCTATTTTCTTGACTGTGCTTACTTCACTTTGCATCAGTTTATATAGATATTTTTCCACGCTTCTTTCCGTGCTTTCACACACATAATTTCTTACAGCAGAGTAATATCCCACTACATTCATGTCCCACAATTAGTTTAACCCTTACCCAATTGATGGGCATCTACTTTGTTTCCAATTTTTTGCTACCAAAGAGTGCTACTATAAAAATTTTGGTATATGTGGGGACTTTCTTCTCAACAGAACAAAAGCCATTCCCTAATAGATCTCTTTGGCGTATAAACCTAATAGTGTCATCTCTGGGGCTATGATGTTTTGGTAACTTTGCTTAATTCCATATTGCTTATTAAACTGGTTGTACTGATCCACAATTTCACCAACAATACCTATCTTGCCACCACCTTTCCAAAATTAAGTATTCTTATCTTTTGTCATCTTTGTCAGTTTTCTGAGATGAAAGCTCGGGATTGGTTTGTGTATTTCTCATTATTAATGATTTGGAATGGTCATACGTATGGTTGTTAGTAGTTTGTAATTCTTTTGAGAATTATTCATATCTTTTGACCCTGTATCTATTGGGGAATGACTTGTAGTCTTACATGTGTCTTTTAGTTGTCTGTGTATCTTGGATACCAAATTATTATCAAAGAAATATGATACAGATTCCTCTTACCTCCATCTGCAATCCTACTGCTTCCCTTCTTATCCTAGGTACAATAATTTTTTTGCGTGCTGATGCTTTTCAGTTTTGTGTAATCAAAATTATCAGTTTTTTATTTTGTAATTGCTACTATCCCTTGTTTGGTTTAGAATACATCTTCTGCCTATTGCTGGGAAAGGTAGGGAAGGTATTTCTCTTTTTTATTTTTCTTATAGTATAATGTTTAATATTCAGGACATACAATCATTTTAAATTTATTGTGGGATATAGCATATGATATTGGTCCAAGCCTAATGCTCTCCAGTTTTCTTAGAATTTTTGTCAAATTGGGAATCCATTCCTAAGTGATTAATGTTTTCTGGTATATTGAATACTGGGTTGTTGTCCATTGTTTCTGTTTCTGATCCAATCTGTCCTACTTATTTATTTTTTAACCAATACCACGTAGCTTTGATGATTGCTCCTTTATAGTACTTTAAGTTCTGGAAGGGCTATTCTCTTTTCATCCCTACCCTTTTTACTATTTTGGATACACACACATATATCTATGTATTTTTTTACAACAAATAAATAAGCAGTGAAACAATCATGGGGGGAGGAGTAACTTATTTGTTTGTAGCTCTTTAGGATCAATTTGGCAGACCATAAAGTTTCGTCATGTCAGAATTAGCCGACAATATATTGCATCCTATCTAGAAACCACAATGATTTTAAAAGTGTGATTATTCACATAGTTGTCAGAAAATAATTTATTATAAAGAATATATATGTATATATATATAAAACTATGGGTGGCAAATGAATAGATTTCTTCCATTTTTAATATTAATGAATATATATTTAAATAGAGAACCCTTTTTGTGATTTTTCTGCTTATTGCAATTTATAAAAATAATTTATTGGTGGTACCTGTAGTGATGTTAATGAATTTACCAATTCAAAAAAAAAAAAGCTCATTGGTAACTCCTGATTCTTAGCAGTAGAGCAATGATGGTCAAGGAAGGGACTACGGCAGAAGCAACTGGCCCAGATATTACTGAAAATAAGACTACATCTTCTTTAAACTTGTTTGTACAAGGTTACCCATCCCCATTCTAGTGTTTATTTCATCTTCAATGAGTTTGTAAAAACCCTTCCTGTTAATATTTAAAATGTAATCATAATAGCTTTTAATCAGAAAATAAGTTTTAAATAATATTTTGTGCATCACTTTCAGTTGTAGGTATATGGTTTTATTTGCATTTTAACAGAGTACAGATAATTTAAACGGTATACTTTTGTCCGTTGTAGCCAAGAAACAATTTACAGAAGTATGCTGTTCATCAGATAGACCAGAGCCCCTTAATCTGTATCAAGATTCTATTCAACAGGTAATTCATTTTTATCATTGTGCTCTTGTCTTTTATGAATTTACATTCAGATTGTTGCCAGTTTTAATTTGAACATAGTCCATTTCTGTAAACCATTTCAGCGTATGTTCATTAAACACTAATAAAGTGTAAGGGCACTTTGCTAGGCACTGTGAGGAAAATGGGAGAGGATTCTTAATAAGATGAATGCAGCATTCTAGCTTGTACAATTATCATAGTGCTGGGTGTAATTTCAGAGATCACATAGTACAAAAAAAACTTGAGATGAGTTATCTTATTCATGTGACCATCTTTCCCCACTCCTGAAAGAACTGGGGTATACCAAAACTTTAATGATGATGTCTCTGTCAGCTTTCCAGTCAACATGTCTGAAACTTAGCTTAAAAAATGATATAGTCCAACCTCTTTAACCTACAGTTGGGGAAACAGACTTAGTTGTCTAAGGCCAAGGTCGTCTAACAGATCTGTCAGAGGCTTACATTAGAGATGGAAAAAACACCCCCCTCATCCCCATTTTACAGTTGGGGAAATTAAACCACAAAGATGTTAAGGCACTTGCCTAAGGTCAAACAGGTAAGGAGTGGGTTGGCCATAATTTGAATCCAGGCGTTCTGATGCTAAGTCAGTGTTCTTTCCAGTGTACCACACTGTCTGTCTCCTTAAATTTTCTCTTTTCATGTATTTAAGGAAATATGTATTTATATTTATATATGTATGCGTATACATAGGCACATATGTATATATATAGGTATATATATGTATATATAAATAGATGTATGTGTATATGTGTGTGTGTCTGCCTGTGTGTGCGTATGTGTTGATGGGGGAAAGAAATCCATTCTAGCCATGGAAGGGGACATGGACAAAGGCAGATAGAAAGCCATTAATGGAACATATATTAAATATATATATTAACAGCATATAATATTATTATGCAAAATTGTATAATTTTATCTAATTTATAGTTATACATAATATATATATTTTGTATATGTTATATACAATATTATATGTAACATATATCATTCTATATTATCTTTCTATCTGTCTATATTCTGTTAATGATTTTCCTACCTCTGTCTTTGCTTGTGCCTTCGTCCATGCTTGGGATGGATTCCCTTCCTCCATTTTCACCTCTACATGTTGAAGTCTCACTCTGCCTTTAAGGCAATTTCAGATGCTACCTTATCTGAATCCATGCTTGCTTTAATGGCCTGTGTTATATTTGTCTTTATATTCCCAGCACGTATCACAGTAAATTGTACATAATAGGTACATAATTTTCCTTGTTGCATTCAGCAAAGTGCTTTGAACATGAAAAACACCCAATAAATATTTGTTGAATTTGTCAAATTTTTATCAATGAAAGGTCACCTTTGTGTCTTGCCCAGTTTATGTAGTGGAATATTTGAGACTAGAGGTCACTACATTGCTTTTTTACCAAACTATGCTGCTTCCAGTATTTTATATACTTTGAAAGTATTCTGTTTCCATTTATGTTCTTCATTGTATTCCTGTTTCCAATTTATTTTCTTCAAAAATTGTTATATCACTTTGTCCAAATTTTCATATTATTTCACTGTTGTCTTTATTTAAAAAGTTTTTATTAATAACTTTTTGTTTTTATATCACATACATTTCCCAGTATATCCCTCACCCCTTGTCTACATTTCTAAATGAAAACTCTTTTAGAAATTTATCATACCATTTTATATATATGTTTTTATTTATATCTTTTAAACTTTTAAAAAATGTCTTTTAAAATGTTTCTTTAATGTGAATTGGCAGCATTTGATAATTGCTATTCATTTGAAATATGTATTTTTTTAAATTATCCATAAGGTGCTGCAAGAAAACCCAGATGAAATTTTAACTGTACCTAATGGATCATTTGCATCATTGCAGGTAGGTCATCTTTCAAATTACATTTTAACCAAAAGTTACGCATCCAAATTCAGGAAGAGCTGAGGTTTTAAATAAAGTCTCTGATTTCTTTTTGCAAACGTCCCATACTATTTCTAATTTACTTATCTTTTCACTAGTTTAGATGTGATGTTACAAATTTACCACATCAGTAAAGTTGCTCAATAATATTTTTCATGTTATTATGAGGGGCCTTAATTTTAAGGATGGTTTTTTATACTTATTAAAGTGATATGAAGATATGGTGTCACTAAAAACAATGCATGCAGATTTAACTGGCATAAAACTGAGGTGATCTCGTGAATTTTTAAAGGCAAATTTTATCTTATTTTCTCCATTCCACATAGTAGTGTGACAGTGGTAGAAATTTAAATGGTAGGTTCTCCAATAATGGCTTGCAAAGGCATCTTCTAGCTAACACCATTTTTCAACATACTCTTTGAGGGTGGAGAAAAGGCAGGGACTCTCCTGAGCTCTCCCAAATTTCCACTCCAAACAACTTTTAATAATACCTTAAAACAAAGTCTGGAGTGGCAGAATCCACAAAGGGCAGAGTGAAACAACTTTCCAGCTCATGACAACTTAGAAGGTTGGCAGGAAAGGTCTGTCACATGGAGATGGGAGTAGAGCTTAGTCTAGCTCAGACTGATCCAGTACAGGCTGAGCCACAGTAAGCCAGCAGCAGGCCTCGGGGGTGACTGAATCAGCTGCAGTAGTAGCTGCTTCTGGAACTCTTAGCCTGCAGATGCTAAGGGGTCAGACAACTAGTCAGAAGGTTATTACGAGTCACTTTCTTGGTACTGGGTGCAGGATTCTTTTGTATTGCTCATACTTGGATTCGAGTTGCAGTCTTGGTGGCAGTCCCAGGGTGAGGAGGAGCAATAGCACATCAGAGCTTGCTGCCACAGGGGAGTAGGCACCCTGGTCATAGTTCCAGGGCAGAAAAGAGTGCTTGTGGTTGCTCACAGACCTGAACACAGGCCAGGAGAGTAAATGCACTTCTCCTTAGATTATACCACCTTGGAAGAACTGAAAGCTTACAGATCTCCAGAGCTAGTGCTAAAAATAGCTATACAAAAAAACTAAAGCCTGGGACGGTGTCCTCTCCACCCTGGGAGCGGAGCTCAACTTTAATATAAAGCTAAAAGTCAAGAAATAATCTGAAAAAAATGAACAAACAAACAAAAAAAGATCCTGACCATTGAAAGTTACTATGGTGACAGGGAAGATCAAGACACACACACAGAAGACAACAAAGTAAAAACTGCTTCATCCAAACCTCAAAAAAAAAATGTGAATTGGCCTCAGGCCCAAAAAGAATTCCAGGGAGAGGGGGGGAAAAAAAAAGAATTCCAGGAAGAGCTCAAAAAATATTTTA
>CM053583.1:165244659-165269333 GCA_028627135.1 Pseudochirops cupreus
TGTTGCTGCTTCTACGCCGCCATCTTGGCTCCGCCCCCATCCCTTCCTCTTACTAAGCAACTAGCCTTTGTTTCCAGTCATCCACACCCTTGATGATGCTTTTTTTGTCATTTCCTGTATGTAAGTCATCATTGGCAATTTGATATTCCCCTTGGATATATGTCAAGAGTCTTGACAAAGTTCAGCCAAAATCCTGATTGTTTTGAAATGGTGACTATCCATAATTTGTAGTCATGTAATATTATCGGGAGAATAATTGGTGTTGGGAAGTTGAACTTTTGCAGCAAAGAGCTGCTTGCAATGGAAGCATTACACGAAAGCTTGATGTCTTTATGTTTTGTTCCGGTGCGATCACATTGTCTTTTAGCATCTACCAAAGGTATGTTTGTATTTAAGTGTATCTTGGTATCGAATTCTCTTTCTCTCCCCATATATACATATACATAGTCTATCATATGCATATGTGTATATATACACACATATGTGTATATGTGTGTGTATATACATGCACACATATGGGGGGGAAGAAATAACTTATTAGGCAGTCCATCCAACTATATGTTATTGGCACTTAGTATTTTTCATATGCTGTTTTTTCTATTTGTATAGTTAGATTATCTCTTTCACATAGCAGTCTCCATTAAATTGTGAGCTTCTTGATGGCAGGAGCTGTTTTTGCCATCTTTTGTTTTAACATCCCTATTGTTTAGCACAATACCAGGCATATAGTAGGCACTTAATAAATGCTTATTGATTTATTGACTTCTCATCTCACTAAGACGCCTCTGTGTTGTTCTGAAACTTGATGTACAATGTTGTCTGCATATAGAGAACCTTACCAGGAATTATTCTTCATTTTGGAATCTCTGTAATACCCTCTATGACACTGATGAATATCTATAGGCCAACATAAGACTCCTTGTTTGTTTTATGTCTCACTGAACAAGTAATCTCTATGGTCATATCTGGCATAGAATCTTGTGTGATTTTATATGAATGTGGCAGATACTTTAAGGAGAAACTTAATGACTGTTTAGTTCTAGTAAATGAAATGATATTTTAAAATCAATGGAAAATAGACACAACATAATCTTTTCTCTTTTTTATTCCCTTAATTGTGGGGGGAAAAGCTATGATTTGCTATGGAAAACTATCCTTCTACTTCCCATGTTTGTTTGCTTTTTTAAAAGATGCTCTCAATAGGTACATAGATAATTTTAAAATATTTTTATACAGATGAGAAAGTTGGTACGATATATAATTTGGCAGGGGGAAGGGTCAAAGTACTCTTTTCCGTACTTTGAGATGTTATTTAAAATGATTTTTGAGTATTTTGTGCTTCATGTATTCATACAGGAATCCAGTTGCTTCTCTTTACTTCCTTTTAAATTCCAATTCCACTTTTCTAGACAGTACATTGGTTACTGAGGGGGAAAAGTCCAAATGTGGTCATTCCATCGTTATTGCTAATGTGAACAAATGACCATAGTAACATTGGCATATCTGGTCTGTTTCACATTCATCCTGTTCCCTTCTGTTTCATTTTTAAACGATGCCCTCCAGATGACTGGAGTCAGCTGATTCTCTAGGTTCATTTTCTTCTTGATTTTTTTTTTGTAGGGCAGTACTCTTTGTAATCTTCCTCCTCTTCAGTACTATTTGGCACATGAACTCAAATTTTAAACTTGAATTGCCCTTGACTGCTCAGTTTTTCCCTTAATAAGGAGCTCAGCTGTTTTCTGACTGGAGCAGTTTCTGGGTTCTTTTGATTTCTTTGTAGTGACTGTTTTCATCTATTAAACTTTTCTTGTAAGTGGTGATAGATCACTGTCTTTTGCCCAATTCCTTTTCTTTAGAGCTTCTTTAGACAGGTTATACTGTCTAAATTAGAGGTACGATAATGACAGGCTGTCTTCCTGTGTTTTTTATTGTTCATTCTTTTCAGTGCTGTCTAACTCTTTGTGGCATTATTTGGGGCTTTCTTGGCAAAAATGCTGGAGTCATTTGCCATTTCCTTCTCCAGCTTATTTTACAGATGAGGAAACTGAGGCCAACAGGGTTAATTAAATGACTTGCCCAGGTTCACACAGCTAGTAAGTATCTGAGGCATCTTTTGAGTTTAGGAAGATGAGTCAGGCCTGATGCTCTGTCTACTGTGCTACCTAGCTTTCCCGTTCCTGTTGTTAGCCTTTCATTAATTTGGTATTGGTTTTCATTTTTGCTCTACTTGTTCCATGATCTGACTACTCAGACGATTCCATTCAATTTATTTTTCAAATAAATTTTTTGATGCTTAAAAAAAAAAACCACTGTCTGAGGTGATAGGTTAAAATGCAGAATAAGGCACTTTTTAGGACATGGCCAATATGGGAATTTGTTTTACTTGACTATGCTTTTTTGTTACAAGGGTCCAGTACAATCCAATAAACTTTTATTAAGTGCCTTCTATGTGCCAGACTATGCTAAACACTGGGGATACAATTAATAAAAAGATAGACAAGGATCTTGTTTGTCTTTTTTTTTAACATTTTATAATTGGAAAACCAATTGAAAAAACTTAATAGAAAAAATAAGTATCACTTTCATTTCCCAGTGACTTTCTTCTCTCTCCAAATAGAATTCTCCTTTATAACAAGCATGTAGAGTTAAAACAGATCAACGCATTGGGCATGTCTGAAAATGTATTTCATTTCACAACTATAGTACACTATCTCTCTGCCAAGTGGTAGAAGCTTTACCATGAATCCTTTCAAGTCACTATTGATCACTGAATTGATTAGGATTCTTATATCTCCATTGCAGTTGAACAGTTTCTGGTATGTTCTCTGGTATACAGAGTGGATAATTTGGGAGCTTTATAAAACCTTAACTGTAGGCAATGATCTGTAAATTAGTTGTTAATATACCCAATTGTGATCAGGGCAGAAGTTATTTAATTTCTGGCTTTAGAATGGAATTCTACCCCTGGAGCCCACTAGGAATTTGAAACACATCCTTAGGGGGAAAACAGAAGGCTCTTTTCCTATGTGGATTCTAAAAATATATATTTCCTAGTACAAAAGGGTAAAATCAATTATTTCAACAGGTAAGAGATTGTGATTTATGTTTCTTTATACTCAAAAGAAAATATTCCTCTATTGTTGCCAGTATAGCATATTAGAAGTCTTATTTTCCTTTTAAATTTGTGGTTTAGAATTTCTGTATTAAATTTTAGTAAGTATTCTCTTTTTTTGCTTGTTTGTTATTTATAAATAAATCCTTTATGTTCCTCTTTAAATATCATAGGTAAAATGTCATAGGATTTAGAACTGGAAGGGCCATTGGAGATCATCTAACCAAACTCTTCATTTTATAAATAAGGAAACTGAGGACCATTTTAGGAAAATGACTTGCCCAAGGTCACAACATAGTGAGTAGCAGAGAATTCAAAGCCAGGTCCTCTGATTCAAATCTAATGTTCTTTCTCCCTCATCTTGCTACCTCTCTTTATTAGTTTCTTACAGAATGGAAAAAAGTGATTACCTACTATATAATACTAGGACCTCCATGAGGGCAAGCAGCAAAAGGCTCAGAGTCAGTAAAACATCCCTAGGGATAGAAGAGATACAGGAGCCTTTATGGTATTTCCACTCTAACCTTTGCTCTCAAAGCATCTAGTCTGTTTAGGTCGCTCACTCCCTCTCTACCCTACCACCTGCTTCTTACTAAGACATCCCTTCTTTGCCTATAAGTGTTCAGAGCTCTTTGCAAAACTAAACACATAGGATTAGTTGACCCTGTTGTTCCTTGTTTAATTATTCTTTGTAACTTTCAGCAATTTGTCTATTACACATCTTTAGGATTTTATACATATATATATATATATATATATTATATATATATATTCTAGAGGAAATCAGAACAGTTAATGCCTCTTATACTTAGTTTCTTATTTAAATTTATATTTTAGTTATTTTCTGTTTATACTTTAGTATAAAATAACAAATATTTCCTGGGTTTTAGTATTTGAGTAATTAGGCAATTCTATTCTAGTAACAGATAAGAGTCAAGGCGTCGGTACTTATTCACCCTACATGACGTTTTATAGAAGACCAAGCTATATATTTTCTTCATAGGTATTATAAATGGATTCATCTTCCTTTGGCATTTTAAATATTTTCATTTTTAATGTGTTTCTAGCCAGTTGAGTTTCAGGGGCACCGAGTGGCAGGATCAGCTTCTAGTGAGGTAATGGTCAGAGGATCATACTCCCAGCTGGAGTGGAGTGAATATCCAGATAGTGTGGAGTACGAGAGCTTCACAGAAGGGCCTTGCTTTTTGACACCAAAGTCGCCTAGTAGTTGTATGATGATTGACTTCTCACAGGTAAAAAGATTTCTTATGCTTATATTTCAGCACATCATTTTTTCCTTATTTTAACACCAAAATACATTCTATGAAGAGAGTAATGCTAGCAAAAATAGTTGTAGAGTGAAATCATAGTACATTGGCAGAAAACTAAAGATAAAAATAATTAGGATTAAGAAAAATCATTTTAAAGATCATTTACTTTTTAGGAAAAAATATTCAAAGAATTATTACTATCTATATAAAAGGATAGTAATTCATGAAAAAGGTATTTGGTTCACTAAAGAAAATGCTCACCATTTTAAGTAGGAATACAAATTCATAAAGGTATGCAGAATAATGCCTTTCACTGTGGAAGTCTGTATCATGGTAATAAATGATTTAATAGAAAAAGTCTGATCCAGAATTGTAAATAATCCCAAATTTTTGTCTCTTGAAATAAACCCTAAATTGAATATAGCCTGCTTTTGATTTGGCTCCAAGTGGAATATCTCCATGCTGTTTTAGAGCTTCCTCCATTTACTATACCATTAAGCAATTAAGAGTCAAACCTTAAGGTTTATTGGTAAGGAGAAGTGTCTGTATGTTTTAATGTTTGTGAGTGTGTGTGTGTGTGTGTGTGTATTATATGTATATATCAGTGTCTCTTTTCTGAATATTTGTCAAATGTGGCTCACATATACCATTTAAATACAGATTATTAAAATTGTGCCTAACATTTATATTACATATTACGCTTTTTAAAGATTTTCTCTATTATGTCATTTATCCTCATTAAATCCTTCATGGTAAGTAGCATGGATGTTATCCCCATTTAATGGATGGAGACACTGACATGCAGAGAACTGAAATAGATTGCCCAATATCAGTGGTACTGCCATGAATAGAATTGAATTTTTCTGACTTCTAATCTAGTTCACTTTCCACATATATTATGTTGAATCTATTTTTATTTTTTTCCTGTTAATCTTTAACAGGAGTTAGTGATTTCTCTGAAAATTTTCAGGGGAAATAATTTGTTATTGTGAATCCTGTGTCTCTCTATTTCCTACTTTCACAAAACACATTAAAAACCTAAGTCTACTGCTTCTGACCATATTATTTTTTAAAATTTAATTTTATTGTTTCAGTTAAAAATTTTATTTTTTCTCTCTCCCACCTATACCTTCATTTATTATTTGGACATAAAAACAATGGACATTGGATAGAAGTAAACAAAAGAGGGGTTTCTTCCCCCTTGTTAACAACTACACATAGTTAAATGAAACAAATTTCCATATTGGCCATGTCCAGAAATATATATTCCAAATATATGTCCAAATAAGCACATTTTGTTTCTTGAGTCCATCACCTGCTTGTCAGTTGGTGGGTAGGCTACTTTCTAATTGTTTCTCTAAAATCTTACTTGAGAATTGTGTTCATCAAGCTTTCAAAGTTGTTTGTCCTTACAGTATTGTTGCTAGTATATAAATTGTTCTTGTTCTGTTTATTTCATTCTGCATCAGTCCATACAAGTCTTCCCAGATCTCTTGGAACCATCCCTTCAATCATTTTTATAGTATTCTATTATATCCGTATGCCTTAATTTTTTCAGCCATTCCTAAATTGATGCCCTCCACCTTGGTTTTCAGTTCTTTGCTGTTACAAAAAACTACTTTAAATATTTTGATATATATGGATCTGTTTCTTCTTATTTCTTCTCTTTGGAGTATACACCTATGAATGGTGTTGCTAGTTCAAAGGGTATACATAGTTCATTAATTTTTTGGTTCTGGATTACTTTCCAGAATGGTTAGACCAATTCAGAGCTCTGCCTGTTTTCCCATAACCACTCCAACGTTTGTCATTTTTTTTCCTTCCCTGTCAACTTTGCCAGTCTGAATAGTGTGAAGTAGAACTTTAGACTTGCTTGATTTGCTTGGTTTTTTTTTACATATCAAAGTAATTTGAAGTATTTTTTCATATGATTATTGAAAACTTGAATTTCTTCCTGAGAAACTTACAGTTCATATCATTTGATCATTTATCATTTGGACAATGACTTTTACTCTTATAAATTTGAATCAGTTCCTTAGACATCTTGAAAATGAAACCCTTCTCAGAAAAACTTGCCCCAAAGATTTTTTTTCCTACCAGTTACCTAGTTCCCTTATTTTATCTGTATTGGTTTTGTTTGTGGAAAGTCTTTTTGGTTTCATGTAATAAGAATTGTCCATTTAATCTTTTGAGACCTGCTCTATCACCCTGTTTTGCCTGTAACTTTTCCTCCAGCCATAAATCTGAAAGGTGATTTCTTTCTTTCTCTCCTCCAATTTGTTTATAATATCACCCTACTGTAAGGTAATATATTCATTTGGAGCTTATCTTGGTTGAGATAGATGAGAGGGTAAATTTGTAAGACCCCTATTATTTCTCATTTGGCTAACAGGTGGGATATAGAAGGTCTTACCTATCACATGTTATCTGTGAAGTTATTGGGTAAATAGATGAAGTCCTTCTAAGCTGGGTTTAAAAGTGAAAACAAAAAGCGAGGTACAAATAACACTCATGGGATATTTTGCAATTACCTGGTATGTCCGTGGGGTATTATTGTTTTACTTTCTCATGTTAGCAATCAGAAGTCTTATAGAGGTGTGTATAGACCCTATAGATAGTCAATGTTTAAATCAAGCCCTGATATGTATTTGCTGACTTCCAAGGTGTAAATGCTCACGGTAAAAAAATCAGTTCAAGCTAGTTCCCAGCACACCCCTGTAATTCCTCTCTTGGGACTCCACATTTGAAATTCTAGCTCAAGTTCTGTAAGAGAAAGGGAATATATTTCTGATACACAAAGATTTAACATATGAATAAAGGCCTTACTTATTAATATAACTATATGTAAGAAATATTTATTTATGTTCCTCCGTGAAAAGAACAGCACTTACATTTACAAAATCCTAAGAGGCAAAACTGTATCCTTTCTATACATAAGAAGGAGCATGTATTTGCACAGACCTGACACTAATGAAAGTATTGCAGTGATTAAAGATTTGTGCCTTACTGCCTTATGAGGTATAGATGAGTGTCATAAGAATTTCCACACTGTGAGATGCCAGATCTCCACCTTATTACCACCTGGGTAGGGGCGGGGGTGGACAGAACTCAAACTCCACCCAGGACTGAAGTAGTGTAGCATGATGGATAGGATACTGGGCTTGTAGGTGGGAGGTACCAGTTCTAGATCAACTCTGACACTTACTAGCCGCGGGAAGGCACTGAGCCTCTCTGAGCCTCGCTTCCCTCACCTCTGAAATGGGGCTAACAATGCTCATAATGCCTGTCTCATAGAGTTCAGAGTTTCAGATGAGGTATGGCAATGCCTTGCAAACCTTGAACCATTGCATAAATGGCAACTATTAACATTCCTTTGTTATCAAAGTTGAGTGATTTTCATGAGAGTCTGGCTTACACATTTTCTTGACTTTTATGTGAATTTTCTCAGAGTAGAAATGGTCACAGTGACATATTTGTGATTTGAAAATGTTCTTTTCATAGCAGAAAAGTCTTTTATGTATTGTTAGTCTTAATGCGGTAAATGGATGTATATATTTAAGCTCTCAGATGGAGAAAACTTTTTGGAAGAAGGTCTAAGCTTCAGGGGAGAGGATGATTTTCAAATGACAGCTGACTTTATTAAGGACCCAAATGAAAATAATACCTGTAAGTAAGATTTAACTTTGTAAATGACCAAGTAATACTGGGGGGTAGTTACTAAGTTCAGTTGTCTCTTTTTTCCCCCACAGCAGTTTGGGATTTCCCTTTTACAGATTCTGGCAATACTGTGTCATCTTATTCTTTGGACCATAATTTGAAGTTGTCAGAATGGTCCTCACAGGAAACAAACAAGGTATAAACGGACCTTCCATAGCTTAGGGAGATGTGGATGATACCATGTTAGCTAAGATTATCTTCTTGCTCTCGTTAATTCTGTTGTAGACTAAACTTGCCCCTTAACTTCTAGTACCAGATTATAAAAAAGAGTGATTATATTGGATAATCCCTTGAATTAATTTAAAACTGCAATGTGGTGGACATCTCTTTTAATAGAGAATGCCCAACTAAGCATGACTCTATGGTCATACGATATTTCTCATTTCCTTTGCTTTCTAGTTTTCTGATTCTAAATTACTGAGGTACATGATATGGCCCTGATGTTTCTTTTCCATGATTTTATCATGAATTGAGATATAATGTCACAGATGGGCTCATCATTCAGTTTTAGGAAAGTAGAAAGCAAATCTCATGATAAATGAATTTTTCCCAATAGACCTCTTCATTTTGGACATTTTTTTTTAGATTTTGCCCATAAAGTTTAGTCATTATCATTTCTACCCACCCACCCTTTAGGCCTTTACTTGAACTGGAAGATTATAATGGCAAAATAATAAAAGGTATTAAAAACTGAAATCCTGAGAACCTATTTCTACCTTCTTTACTTCCTCTTAATTAATTTTTACTGTAATTGTTATGGGATTCTATCCCATTGTTATAATTTTTCAAAAAAATGTACCTTAATTTTTACCCCTCTGCTTATCTAAGGGTGCTTGAAAGACCCATTTTTCACTTTTTTGCAAGTTTAATATCTTCATTTGTAAGTTTTGGCAGCCAGTTCATCTGTTCTTTTAGCTCTTCTGTAAAATTCTTCAGCACTTTGTCTTACTAGTGAAATAATAATCCATAGCTGTTTATAAATCTTTTTTCCTTATACAAGCACTTATTGGCAAGAGAGGATATACATGTTACAAAAGGGCTTCCTTATGATGAGAAAAAGGATCTGTTTTTCTGTCCTGTTTTCTGATGTTACATAGAAACAACTTCTTTGTGTCCTTCCTTTTGTAAATTCAAAGTTCTGAGTCCCCTAATTCTAAGTGAATTTCAAGAACCCTCTCCCTGAGGTGGGGGAAGCATGCAGAGGCATAATCCCTGTTCTTTTGGCAGCTTAATTTGGCTATCCTAAATCTAAATGGGTAAAATTAAGCTAATAATTAATATACCTTTCTCCAGTTGTTTTCCATAATACTCTAATCAGAGTAGTGTATGTATAAAGTACAGAAGAGCTATTTTGAGGCAGTTAATTTAATCACCTCCCAAGACAGACAAAATAGAGTAAGAGACACAGAATGGACCTGTGATTTCATTGAGAATATCAGACTCCTGGGTAAAGAAATTCTCCCTACTAAAGTGGTTCGGCACTTCCTCTGCAACTTTTAGTCTAGAGATATAATAGAAAATTGTTATTCTTTTACTCCTTTTAGTAGTATCTCTTAAATAGCCATTTGACTCACTATATTCTTTAACATAATAACTTAAGATGGAGTCTCATTAAATCTGTTGGGTTCAAATCTGGCTTCATCTGGAAAGTTCATTTTAATGGGTTGTAGCCACTTAAGTCTGGACTAGCCTTAGGTCTGAGGCCATCAAGAGGATCTAGTCAGGTGCTAGTTCTTAAGGTCTGTTTCATTTAGTCTATAATAAAGTGACTCAAACCCTGTTCCTAAAACCCATCCTGTTTCACTCAGGGCTTTTAGTCCACAGGATGATATAGTAACATTTCCAGTCTGACTAAATTTTTAAACACCAAGTATTTATAGAGTTCTAGATCATAGGTTCACAGATCTAGAAATGTAAGGGACCTTCATCTAGTTCAACCTCCTGTTGCAGATGAGAAACAAGCCAAGAAGGCTGAAATGACTTGCTCAGTTTTACACAACAAATTAGGGTTAATCCCTTGGTTCTCATTCCTGTGCTTATTTCATGCTTAAGCAGCTGTTTTGGCAACATGTGGTGCTAAATGAGAGAGGCACAGTGGAGTAAGAAACAATCCCTACTTTGGAAAAGCTTGTGGTCTAGTTGTGGAGCTAGGACACAGGCAATTAGGGAGTGGTACGTATTGGCTTATAATTCAATACTAGAATGAGAGACACTTGGAGGAGTTCAGAGGAAGCATTATTAGCTGGTTTGCTATGGGAATGTTTCTGAGAGGGTGCATGGTATAGTGGAAATCCTTGGAATTAGAAACTGGTCATCTGGGCTTAAATCTTGGCTCTGCTGCTTATTACCTTTTGTGACCTTGTTCAAAGCTCTTAACTTCTGGGATCCTAAATTTTCCTTGTCTTCAAAATGAGAAGGTTGGACTACTTGATCTCAAATGGCATTTCTGGTTCTAAATCCTGTGCTTGAATACATTTTCAATGCCTCATCTAAATCAACCCAAATCTTTAGTCATTTGGGGAATTTAGCATCTGTTTACATTCTGCCTTTTATTTTATGCAAGGAGTTTTATCCCTATTCCATTTGGAAAGACTTTCCAGCTTCCTTTGTCCCTAAGTGATATGCATTATTAGAATTAAATATTTATCTATGTGTGCATTTAGTTTGTAGAAAATAGTTACAGAAAATAGGCAATCCAGATATTTTAGTGCATTGATGTATTTCTTATGACACATCATATAATTTTTTTTCTTCTTAGGTGATGTCACCAATGCAAAAGATGTCAACACTGAGCCCTGATTCGACCTTTCCTTTGAGCCCAGGAAATGAAGACATTATGATAAAGTTAACTGAGGAGTCTTTGAAAGCAAAAACTTCATCTGGTAAACTTCACTATTGCAATATTAAATGTATCTGTTGCATTTTTGTAATATTTTCCAGTCTGTGCAAAATTACATTGATAGTTGAGTTTTACTAAACTAAAAACAATATATTTGAGACTAAACTCTAAATAAATTGTTACTAAGGATTCTATTTTCATACCCTTGCCCTCTCTGACCCTTGATTCCTCTAAGTCACAAACTTCTAATGCTTTTTACCCCAAGTCACTTATCATTACCGTTACTACTTTTTTAAAATTTACTTTTAGTTTGCAAGATTCAGTTCCACAATCCCTTGAGTTTCAGATTTTCTCTCCTCTCTCCCTCTCCCCCCCCCCCGCCATGGTGGCATGCAATCATGTATAGGATCTGCAAATACTTTCACATTGTACAATAGCCTGGTTGTATAGAGGGTTGTAACCAATGAGTGAACACTGGGAAAAAAGGAACAAAACCAAACATGAAGAAGAACGATAGCGTGTATTGTTTCAGTCTCCATTTAAACTCTAGTCTTTCTAGATCTTTCTCTGAATGTAGATAATCTCCTTCTATCCTGAGACTTGTAGAGTTTATAGCTGTGCATTGCTGAGGAGAGTCCAGTTTATCAAGGTTGGTCATCACACATACGATGTGTCTGTGATTGTCTACAAATTTTTCCTGGTTCTGCTCTTCTCACTTAGCGTCAATTTGTATAAGCTTCTCCAGGTAATTATGAAGTCCATCTCCTTCCCATTTCTCATAGGACAATAGTATTCCATTACATTCATTGTTCAGCCATTCCCCAATTGATGGGCATCCCCTATATTTCCAGTTTTTTGCAACCACAAAGAGAGCTGCAATAAATATTTTTGGATTACTATTACTGTTACCGTATTTCCTCTCTCATTTTGTCAGAGCCACAGACATTTTCAGCACTCCCCCAGCTGTAATTCAGGTGCCTAAGCTCCCTAAGTGTTCCTTCACCTCCCAGAAGTCCTTACAATAGCCCATCATTACAACTTCTCAGTTTCACCCTTCTTTCTCAGGACTCCTAGAAATGTCTGGGAAGCCTCAACTTCTGCCATCACCCATGATATTTGTAGCGCTTCCCAGGTGCATATATTCTGCCTCCCCTAGTAGAGTCATGGGAGTTGCGAAGCAGTTACCAAACTGAGCCTCTAGCCCACTGCTCCAAGGATGAAAAGGCAAGGGGAAGCTGTCTCCACCACTCTACATCTTCAGAGTAGATCTCTGCATTATCCTTCCCAGTCTTTCATCTCTTTCTTTCCTATTTCTCTAAATTCCTGCTCCTCTCTCCTCTATTTCCAAAGGGTAGCTGATGGAAGAGAGGGAACATGGTTAGGAACTGATGAAAAACGAAATTCAAGAAGTTATAATAAGTAGATAGATAAGAGGAAGTAGAGATGAGGCTGGAAGAAGAAAGTATATGGAAAACCGGATAGGAATGAGAACTTAAGCTTTGAGGTGAGCAAGTGTTCTAGGACTATTCTAGGGTAGTGGCTTTTGAAAAAAGCGTACTAGAATTGTTTGCTACTTTCTGATTTATTGACTTAACAGGTTTACACCAACACTTAGAATTTAGGATTTAGAGTTGGGAGCTACCCTAAAATATTATCTGATTGAACTTCCTCACTTTACAGATGAAGAAACTAACAGCTCATTGAGCTATAATTTGAACCTAGGTCTTCTAACTCCAAGGCTGA
This sequence comes from Pseudochirops cupreus, assembly GCA_028627135.1. Lineage (NCBI taxonomy): Eukaryota > Metazoa > Chordata > Mammalia > Diprotodontia > Pseudocheiridae > Pseudochirops > Pseudochirops cupreus. The sequence goes on from CM053583.1 coordinate 165,257,342, forward strand.
TTCTCTTCTTAAAACCTTATTTACTTTTGCATTTATAGAATTTATAATAATATTTATAGTATAATACTTGTTAAAGGAGCTCCGCACCACTGTGGGGTGTATGATGTATTCAGGAAGGGCTAGCAGCTCCGTCTGGTGGAAGAGCTTGCCAAGCCTTTTTTGGGGCTGCTCATCCACCTTTGATGTGCACTTCTCACTCTATTACTTCATTCAAGGAAATGGTTTCCGGAAACTTTCAAATGGATGGTATCTTGTCAGAAATTATGGTTTTTTTATTTATAGTAGTAGCTTCCATTGAAGAGTTCAGAGGTTCAAATGTATAAACAAAGAACATAAGAAAAAATAATAAATGAATGGAATGAAGTTAAAATATTATAATTGCTTGCACATGAATCCGTAAACTTTTATCATCTATCAATTGTTAACCCCCATCCAGAAGATACTATGTATATTTGATTATAACCCAGTAATAACCCGATCATCCAGCTTATTTCCCTAAATGTGATTACTCTCTTCAGTGATAAGTTTTTAGGTCTCTGTGGATCTATAATTCTTTATAGTTTCCAGACTTAGTTCTTGAACTGGGCTTTGTGCCAGGATCAGGTTTGACCCCTTGCTGGTCTCTTGAGTGGTTGACCTTGATTAGTTTTGGCCTGGGTCCCTATGTTCCCTTCCACCTTCCACCCTGTCCATGTTAAGAGTTCTAGGAGGTTTTAGTCTTTCTTGGATTTTTTTAGGTTCAGAGTATTTGAACCTAATCTATGGTATCGAATGACAGAGTCCTACTGACCTAGGGGCCCTTGCACCTGAGGTGTCCCAATCTTACTGCTTCCATTCCATTTCTACTTACTTCCAAGGTAAAAACAATAGATTTCCAACCATTTGGGGGGCTTTCTTTTGGGAGCCTTCCACTCTTAACTGCCTCCATTTATAGAACCTCCTAGGTAATAGGTGTTTATGGCTTGTTTCTGGTCCTGCAAGGAGGCATCCATCTTGTTCGGTGGCACTGGCATTTCTGGTGGGCCGCCTTCCCTGTTGCCCACAGACTCTTGGATTTTTCTGTAGTTCTAGGGTGAACAAAGTAATGTCATTGGATTAGCTATTGATTGTTATTCAGTCTGGCGCTATTTTTAGACTTTTGCTGAAGTAGGTTATGTGGGGGCTAGCTGCCTACCTCTGCTCAGGCAAAGACATCTTAACCAGAAGTGCTACATGTGATTATTGGTAGCTTGCTTTTCTCCTTTTGAGAAATGCCTGTTCATATCTTCTGACCATTTATATGTTGGGGAATATCATATTTTTATATATTTGAATCATTTCATTATTTATTTTAGATATCAGACCTTTACCAGAGATATTTCCTGCAAAGATTTTTTTTTCCATGTTAACCATTTCCCTTCTAATTTTCACTGCTTGATTTTGTTTGTGCAAACCTGTTCAATTTTATGTAATCAAAACTGGCCTTTTTTTCTCCTGTGATTCTCTTTATCTCCTATTTGATCATGTTTGATTGTCTGACCTAGTCAGGGTTGTGAAAGGTAGCTTTTTCCCTGTTCCTCTAATTTGTTTATAGTGTGATCTTTTACATAGCACAGTGGTTGGGGTATAGTAAGTACTTCCTACTTTTTCATTAATTCATTTTTATTTATATAATTCCCGTGTGTAGGAGGTGGGCTCCCAAATATTTTACGTGCTCTATAATTATATTGAATGGAATTTCCCTTCCTATCTCTTCTTACTTGGTTTTGTTGGTAATATACAGAAAGGCCAATGATTCATGAAGGTTTGTTTTATATCCTGCTACTTTGCTGAAGTTATTGTTATCATTTAATATTTAGTTGGTTTGCTTAAAGTTTCCTAAGTAGACTGTCATCTCTGCAAGAGCAATTGTTTTGTTTCCTCTTTACCTTTACCTCAATTTCTTAAATCTTGTTGCTATAGTTTACATTTCTAGATCTATATCAAATAATAGTGGTGATAATGAACACCCTTGTTTTATCCCTGATTTTATGGGAAATACCATTAAGGTTTTTGCCATTACATTTAATGATGGCTCTTGGTTTTTGATAAATACTGTTTACCATTTTAATGAGTGGGCCATTCATTCCTATGCTTTAAAGTTTTTTAAGAAATATATAAATGTGTTATATGTTGTGTAAAAAAACCTTTTCAGTATCAATTGTTATAATCATGATTTTGTTATTTTCATTATTAATATGTTTTATTATGTTTATGGTTTTTTCTATCCTTAAAGCATTTTAGCCTCTTTTTATTCAGAAGCTTTAAAATTATATTTATTGTATTTAGGTTTATGAAGGTAATAATTAAAAGTTTTGCTTTTCTGCATTTATGTTTATTATGTACTAGAGCATGATTGATTTTAAGTGTTTTATGAATTGTTAAATAAGTTAATTCTCTAATATTTCCATTAAGTTTTCTCTGTATATATGTCAATTCTGATTCTTCCAAAAGTCTACTAAAATTTTTAGCTTTTATCATTCTTTGTGACTTATATTTCAGTAGTGGAATATTGAAATCTCACATTATTATTTTTCTGTCTTTTTTTTTGCAATTAATTTGTATAAAATTTAGAAATTTTACTTCTATACCATTAAATATCTTCGTTTTTATTGTTGATATATTTTTCTTTTTTCTTTTTTTTGGAGGGGGGGAAGGCAGGGCAATTGGAGTTAAGTGACTTGCCCAAGGTCACATGGCTAGTCAGTGTTAAGTGTCTGAGGTCACATTTGAACTCAGGTCTTCCTGACTCTAGGGTTGGTGCTCTATTCACTGCACCACCTAGCCGCCCCTGATATATTTTCCTTGACAGTGATATTGATCATCACAATAGAAATCCCAACCTGGCACTTAAATCCCTTCATCATAGAGCTCTAAAACAACCTTTCTAGAGGTCTCTCATATTTCTCCATTTATTTTCTATTCGAAGTGATGCACTTGGTGTTTTCTAAACTTGGCATTCCATCTCTAATGATTAAACAGTCTCAAACTTCATTTCAGAGAATGTTAGTGAAGTTTTACAGTTCTTATTTAATAACATAAACAACTTAATTTATTTTTTATTTTAACATGGGATATAAAATTATATGATGTCTTGTAGGTTGTGACAATTTTTTTTTATTCTACACACAATGTTTTCTATGAGATTGGTAGTGACTCCTAATTGATTTTTTGTTTCTGTCACCTTTCAGGAGTAGAAAAGTTCAATTGCTCAGAAAAAGTCAACATCCAGAGACTGCACAGAGCTCGGACACCACTTATTACACTGCCACCTGTTCAAGTGCACTCTCTCTCAGAAAATTGCTCACATAGGATGGACTCTAAAGTCCAGAAGTCCTTGGGTAGCCCCATCCTCGGCTCATTTGAGGAGTCAGCAGGTTCTCCTGTAAGATACTTTGGCCTTAAGGATAGGAATAGGGAAACCTCTGTTTCTCAGAATTCTGGGGAAGAGACACCTCTAAGGCTTTCATTCCCCTCTCTGGTTCCTCCACTAAGCAAACAGAGCAAGTGGCTGAAATATCAAAGTGTGTCTCCAGGTGACTCGGTTACTTCACGTGGAAGTGATGTGAAAGTGAATAAAAACTTCTTTGCTGCCTCTGCCTCTGGAATTGGACTTGAGGAGCCAGAAGATGATCACAATGGGGTCGCCAAGAAAAGCCCTAAAGACTCTGTGCATTTGGAGATGATACAAGGCGTGCTCCATGAACAGCATGCAAATTTCTGCCGCCAAGAATCAGTTTTCAGAAAGAAAGCACCATTTCAGCATTTAGAACAAATTTCTCAGACTGAGGAAATACAAAAAATGTTAAGTCAGTCAGCCCACAATGGCTTTAGTGTAACAGGAGGTACCCAGGTGAGGAGCTGTAATAAGTCAGTTGTCACTCTAACAGTTCTTCTATTAGAAAGCATTACTTGAATTTTAGAGAAAAAAACCAGCACAATAAACTGCAAATAATTTATTTCACTGTTGGTGTGACTACTTTTTGGCCCCAAATACTAGCTATACTTATGCTATTCGAATAATAATATATAGTCATTAACTCATTTGTATTTCTACTAAAGAGTTTTCTTAAGTAGAATTATTCTTTTAAATTTGATTTGTTTATTTACTTTTAGTTTACAAGATTCAGTTCCATTATCTCTTGAGTTTCAAATTTTCTCCCCTCCCTGTCTCCCCTACCCCACGGCGGCATGCAGTCAAGTAGGGTAGAATTATTCTTGCAGAAATGTCACTCATTGACTTATGTTTTTCTAGGTACCAGAAATTTAATTGTATATTTTGCATATATTGTACCAAGAAAATTATTCACCCATATCACTCATATTTTGATGCCTTTGTTTGCCCAGAAGTAAAATAATTCAATATTACAAAGTCTTAAGAGGGAGGGGAGAGTAAAATCAAGCTTATTTAACCTTGTGGTATTATATATAACCGGTTATCCCTGGCATGTTGTTCTTTATTTAGAATTTAGAATATACTTATCTGGAATTCAGAAACGAAGTCTTGCTTTAGTCAATAAAAGAATTGTTCATTTTATTAGACATATCAGTAGAAAAAATCTTGCTAATTGATAATTTTTATGATTTGTTAATTTGTTCTTTTTCAGGAGATAGATGCCAGTGCATTGTCATTTCCCACTGGGCAAATATCAAATTGTGCCTGTGTTCCCAAAAGACAGATTCGCATACCTGCTGTTTTTCAGTCACCTGCTCAGTATAAACAGGTCTTTACAACCTCTTTGATAGGTATGAAATGTCTTTTGGTGGAAAAAAACAACATTGTGGTTAGGATGTTCTATTATTATTGCTTTTGTACTTCTGTTCTATAATCTATGAAAAAAGATGTGGGACTAGAATGAAAGGGTGGGAGCAAGATCTCTAGTCTGAGCATACTGCCCTGCAGAGTCAGTGTACCCATAGGAACTGATGAAGCTGAGCCTTAAAATGACTGAGAGACTAACCCACACAGTGCACAGGATTTTGGCTGGTATTTCAGCTAAAGTTCCCAAAGAATGCTGCTATAGAGACAGCACTCCGTTCAGAGATGCACTGATTGACAGAAGTAACCAAATCGAGATCAGTAAAGTCTTTAGGAAGCTGAAAGAGAACAAGATGAAACTCAGGTTTCGCCCTGTGTGTAACCTTCTGTGACTGTCAAAACTAGACCTTAGCTCAGATGTCATATCCAACTTCTTGAGCAGTTTATAAGTGCTACTTCTAAGATAACCGAAGGAAAGCATGGCATGGTGGATAGAGAGCCAACCTTCGAGCCAGGAGACCTGGGGTCAAGTCCCACCTCTCACACATACTACTGCTGCTCGTCTGACCCTGGACATTAAATCATGTACACTTTCCTAGCCTCAGTTTTCTCATCTGTAAAAATGGGGATAATAATAGCACTTAGCTCACAGCTCTTTAAGATCATATAACTTGTGGAGAAGGAGCTAAGCTACACTGAGGTGGGGTTGGGGTGAGGAGCATCCTCATCCAAGAATTCCCAGGTTCAGTTCTGTTCCTCCTTGCAAGGTATCAGGCATCAGACCATGATGATTAGAAATAGTCCTAGCCAAGCAGAAGGATATTTAAGCTACTGTTTTAAATTACATGGAGTTTGAATGTGGAAAATATTATTTGTCATGCTTTGGAGTCTTGGGACCGTAATCAGCGAATACCAATAGTTCATTTCATCAGTAAAGAATTCTACATGCATTTCAAAGAAATGGATAGTTCTTTAGGTAAAAGGACAAGTGAACTCCTGGTGATCTGTCAAATTGTCTCCCTCCTGTCCTTCAGAGCTACAGAGCTCTGCATCGCTGTTGTAGCCAGTAACTCGCTTCCTCATATGAAATTTATCTGATCAAAAATAAGATCGTCTTTGAGCCCATTTTTCACTGTTTGAAAATTTCACAAGGGTACTTACCGGGCACTTTTATTTGCTAGTTCCTTGAAGTGTGTAATATAATGCTGAGCCTACTGTAAACATCATTTAATGCTGATGGCATGTTAATGTTGTTGGTAGCAATAATATTGGTTTGGAGGCATGAGAGAAGAAGCTTAAAGTGCACGTAGACAGTGTTTGTCCAACGGGATCCTTGAGGCATTTATTAAATCACCTGATAAATCACCTGATTCTGCCAGATGCTGGGCATAGACACAGAAACAAAAGATAAAATAGCCACTGCTCTCATTCATTGATTCGTGAATAATGATGATGCTTTAATAATGTTTGATTTCAGAATTTTTCATGAGGGCAAATCATATTATATTTTTTGAGAAATATAATAATATTTATAACTCCTGTTTCTATACCTTGGGCTTTACATTTACAAAACAATTTTTTCACAACAGTCTTGTGAGGCAGGACCTTCAAGTATCATCCCCATTTTATAGAATGATAAAATGTTTTGTCCAAGGTCACAGCTTGTAGGTGGTGAAGTAAGATCTAGAACCCAAGTTCTCTGATCCCAATTCCAGAGTTATTTCCAGTATCTTTGCCTCTCAAGAAATTTCCTTTGTAGTGGTTAGACGAAGAATATTTGGAGGTAAATTTAAATTTTCATCTCTTTTTTATCTTTTTTTAAAATCTAGAACACTTAAACATATTGCTGTTTGAGGTGTCCAAAAGGCTGCACCAAGTTCTTTTGAAAGTTGACATATCTTTTTATACGTCAGTGAAAGCAGAGAAAAAGGAAAACACAGGAAATAGCATACCAACCTGTCATCATCAACAACCTGCAAAGATGGTCATGGTTAAAAAGGAAGGCCCAAATAAGGTAAGCTAATAATGTTTCAGCTAGATACTATTTAGATGGTATATTTTTGGAAAAAGTGAAACTACTTAGTAAGACTTGAACCAGCAATCACCTATTCATTCAGGGCAAAGTACAGTTTGCCAGGGGACTTTACTTCATCTTACTTGGTACTAATTTACCCTGGAAGAGGGTTTCATTTGTGGGCTAGTATGTTATTTTTGTACTTATGTTCATATAAATAAGGATATTTTAAGGACAGCAGCTGTTTCATTTTTGTCTTTTTATCTCTGGCACTTAGCACAGTGCCTCCTAGTGTGGTGAAAGTACTTAATTAATAGTCGGTCAAAGAATTGAAAATTTCCCATCACTTGGGAAATGACTAAGCAAATTATGATCTGTGACTGTTATGGAATATTTTTGTGCCATAAGAAATAACGAAAGTGACAGTTTTGGAGAAATCTGGGAAAATTTGTATGAATTGGTGCAGAGAGAAGTGAGCAAAATCCATCAAGACATCAAGACAATACGATACAATACATACAGATACAATAACAGCATCGTTGTAAAGACAAACAACTTTGAAAGACTTCAGATCTCTGATCAATGCGGTGAACAACATGGTTCTAGAGGACCAATAATGAAGCATGTGACCTACCCCTTACCAGAACAGTGTTGGACTCAAATTGCAAGTATCTATGGTTTCAGATACGGCTACACGGGAATTTGTTTTGCTTGACTATCAATATTTGTTACAGATGTTTCTTTTTTCTTATTTCTCATTTTGGGAAGTTGGGGGGAAAGGGGACTAGGGATGAGATTGTCCTTCCCCTCCAAAAAAAAGAACAAAAATTAAAAGGTCAGCAACTCACGTTTTTGGAATGCACAGAAGACGAAAGAAGGAAGCCACCGACAAGCAGGACAGCTTTGAGAGTGAAGCGATAAGTTTATTATATATTTAAAAGGAAAGAAGCCTATACATAATAGAGACTTAACAGTTTTATGCATAACCCTCATGTTAGTTGTTAAAGTTCTTGATTTGCATTTAATTAAGCAGTTTCCAAAGAAAAATCATTTCATTCTTCTGTTGTACTTGTAATAATATACCATAGTAGAACAGCACCATTTTTAATCTTTATTTTAGTTAAATTTTAACTGCTTTTTTTTTCTTCCTAGGGTCGTCTCTTTTATACTTGTGATGCACCAAAAGCCAACCAATGTAAATTTTTTAAGTGGTTTGAAGAAGTAACCCCAGCTAATTTGAGACAGGCAGACTCCGTACCCTGCACAGTCTTACATGATATGAAGAGTACTGGAATATACTTAAGATGCCAAAATATACCCCTCTATGAGGAGTGTCAGCTTTTGGTGAGGTGCGTTAGATATTTTAAAAATTCTGACATATGTAGACTTGTGACCCGAACAAACTGGGCGGAATTCAGTTTCACTGTAATCGAGCCAGACCTGCAGCAGATCAAAAGCTCTCTTGGCCTCCACCAGAAGACCAAAAATCATTAGAATAGGTGGCAGGGAAACTCTTTCCCTGTCATTGGATGTGAGTGAGTACAGTTCTTTATGATACAAAGGGAGATCGTATTTCATTTAGTCACCTGGGTACAATTCTTCATTGTCTGGTAGGTGAGAAAATGCAAGGTTTCAGTTTTGTAGTTTGTGCTTCTTGAGTGTGTATGTATGATTGTACCATCATGTGTAATATTAGCTTACCAGTATAAAAATTTATACAAAAATCAGTTGGGGAAGATTAACTTTACAAGATAATTCACGGTAGGATTCCTTTAAATAGCTTGTTCTTCTGTTTGCATTTGGAATGCAATGAAATTTACATGTAGATTTTTAGAAATATGTTTTTTGCATCAAATGAGGTGAGTTTATAAAGTAATAGTATTAATACTTATGTTTTTCATAGCACATTATGTCTTTATACTTTTCAGATCATTTCACATCCATTATTGTAGCAATCTATGAGCTGGATTAGACATATATATTTCCCTGATTTTATGGATGAAGATATTGAGATTCAGAGAACTTAAGTTTTGACTAAGATTCTACATCAATTAATGGCAGCACTGGGACTAGAACCAAGATATCTTTGCTCTTATTCCAATATTTTTACTACTATGTGATTCTCTTGATGCTGTGATGACTTTCTGATTTGCTCATGCTCCACTATTTCAAAGCCCACTTTGTCATCTTGTTTGTTTAAACTGTAGGCATATCTTTCTTTTGTTTTGCAGGAAAGGATTCGATTTTCAGAATAAACGGTATGGCAAATCAAAAAGATTTGCTCATGTAAATCCTGAATTTCATAATGAATCTAAAAGCAAACTTTATCTTAAACTGAGTAGGAGAGAAAGTTCTTCTTCCTATGGCAAAGGTAAGGTGTTCTAATCATCTCTGGGGAAATTGTCCCATTTTATATAGTTTCTCATTACCATATGTACAACACATATATAACTAGATAGGTATCACATACAGAACTTTGATGGTATAGATTACCTCTATTAAATGCTTGTACCTAGATTTGCTAAAACTGGGATGTCCCACTCAAATTGAACTAAGACACCCTGTACCTGAAGATCTCCTGAATGCAGGTTCTTTTCCTGGGTCCTGGTCACTGTATTGTCTTTGTATCCCTAGAACCTAACATAATTCCTTGCACCTGGTATGTACTTGAACCAAGTTTGTTGAGGCTTCCCAAAGATAGTCATAATACCATCCGACTCCTAATTCCCTGGAGTAGTTCTAGAACAGGATCCCCCTGGGCATGGGGTGGATAGAGATGAAGAGCTCACAGATGGTAGCCACCCCATCTCCCAGTACCAAATCCTACTCACCAGCAACCTGTAGCAGTCCAGAGTGAGTCTACCCTGTGTCCACCTCAGGGCTTAGATTGGGAAATGTCTGAGACTCTCTACCCTGGTTTTATCTTTCCAGATCTGTTACAGTAAGAAAACCTTGAGAAATTCAGCTTTAATGAACACTGAGAACAGGTCTGTCACTTTTAGTGGGGGGAAGATTGCATTAAAGCTCTGCTTATATCTTTGCAGATGACCTCTGGGTAATTTCAAAAACTCTGGATTTTGAGTTGGATACATTCATTGCTTGTAGTGTTTTTTTTGGACCATCATCATACAATGAGGTGGAGCTCCTGCCTCTGAAAGGCTATTTCCCTTCAAACTGGCCATCTGACAGTAAGTAATGCCGTACAATATTTAGTTTGGTCTATAGTTTTTCCATTTTATTTTTTGTTTGTTTCTTTTGTTTTAAAAGATGAAAATATAGTGCAAGCATAGCACCTGTATGGGAGAAAGTTTTATGGTGTTCCAGCTGAATGCCTCTAGTACATAAGTGCCCACATTTGACCTGTTATGGTTTACTCAAAGAGTATTTTTTAAATGGAATGAGATAAAGTCATAAAGATGAAGTTTTAGTTTTGCACAATATTTGTTATAAGAGACTTTTGTGAGTAGTTTCCTTTATAATAAATGTTCACTTTTGTCATCTTTCCCTAGCGGTGGTTCATGCCTTACTGGTTTGTAATGCTAGCACAGAGCTGACAACTTTGAGAAACTTGCAAGAATACTTCAATCCAACCACTCTACCTATACTACAGCACCTATTAACAATGTATGTAATTAATCATCATTGACTCAGTAGTATTCACAAATGACATGTAGAGGAATGTGAAAATACCATCAGCATAGTCCATAAATATTGCGAATGAAATTCAGAGTTTCATTCAAGGAATATAATTGCACTGTTAGTTTTTTAAAAATCCATCATAAATCAATTTACTTTTCTGTTAGACCATTAAACATGAGAGTGTTTAGTATTTAGTGATGGTATCATTCTTATTAATTTCATTTCTTCTGTGTCCGTGCTTCTCTACTTTCCTTTTATACTTGCCGTGAACATTTACTTTTAAATTGAGGATTAGAGGTATTTGTAATATGAATCATGTGTCTTAGCTCATAACGGCTTTATTATTGCCAGACTTTATGTCTCATGATTTTCCCAAGTACCGTGTCTCATTTTTTCTTATTTAGAGAATAACGTTTGGACAAATATATTAAAACAGCATAGAAATCAATATTTTCTACTTCAAACTATCTTCTCATAGGTTTTTTTTTCTAAGAAGTATTGCCCAATATGTACGCTTTAAAATATCCAAAGATGTGATAATTATTATAATTCAATTCAGCATACATTCATTATGAGGCACATAATGGAAGAAAAGTGAAGGCTTTGAACAAGACACAAGAACTATATGTAAACACATAAGCTGCAGATGTAAAAAGTAATATTGCTGTTAAATGACTCTCACTCCCTAATAAGATCATGGAGAACAATATATCTGCAGTCCTTCTACATTGTTTTGTCAGGTTTTATCTGAGTTTTTAAGACCAATACTCTTGTTAGACACTGGGAATTCAAATATTCTTACCCGTAACAAAAACTCACACATTGTTAAAACTATCCAGTAAGACATAGTATTAGTACATGATCTAGAAGAGGTCCCTTTTGATTACCACAATGAAGTCAAAGAAGGTTCTCATGTAACTCATTCTCTTTGGAATATAACTTGATCTAAAGAGGCCTGAAACTTATTTTTACTTAAACTTGAGGATACTTATGGATTTTAGTGTTCTAGAAAAACCAAAGCCTTACATAATCATTTTCAAGGTAGTTTCTTCCTTGGGATTTATAGAATTTACCTAATTCCTTGTCAGTAATTTCTCTAAGTTACTAATGTAAACTTCTAATTCACTTAATTTCACTTGCTGCATTTTTCCTAGGTCTTCCCACACTGAACACAGCAATAACAGAATTGACAAAAGAAAGTTTATTCCACCAGCACTCAACAGGAGTACTAATAAGATCTGTGAACCACTCAACCCAGAAGCAGCACTGCAACTAGCTAAGGAGATGATTCAGATATATAAATTAAACACGGATCAGGCCACAGCTCTTATTCAGATAGCACAGATGGCGACGTCACATAGAAATGTCAGTGACCTCCAAGAGCATCATACTGTCCCTATCACAATCATACATGGTAAGGAGTGAGAAGAAGAAAACAATTGTTCTGTTCTGCTCTCTTTCATGGACAAGCATTTCTGTTTCTTCCATGGATCGCGTTATGTCATAGTTTCTCTTTTCCTTATTCTCCTTTACCTCTGTTGGCTGCCTTCCAATTTTTTTTT
>CM053583.1:165282225-165292781 GCA_028627135.1 Pseudochirops cupreus
ATTAGAATGACAGGAGACAGGGAGAGACAGAATGGGGTCAATCATTTCATATAGAAGAGGCAACAGATAACTGTTACAATGGAGGGGAAGAGCAGGAAGGTAAAAGGGAAAGAATTAACCTTACTTTCATTGAATTTGGCTTAGGGAGGGAATGACATACCTTCTAAATTGGGTATCTTGCCCTGTAAGAGAGTAGGGGGGAAGGGGATGATGGAGGGGAGGGCAGGTTGGGGGGGAGGGTTGTTAGAAGCACACACTTCTCTAAAGGAACAGGGACAAAGTAGAGAATAGAACAAGGGGAGGGCGGGATAGAAAGGAGGGAAATATCATCAGTGTTACACAATATGTCCATTGTGGAGATGTTCTGCGTAACTACACATGTACGGCCTGTAGTGAGTTGCTTGTCTTTCCAGTGGGGGTGGGTGACAAGGGAGGAAGGGAAAGAATCTAGAATTTAAAGTTCTAAAATCATATGTTAAAAAATATATATGTATATATATATATATATATATTATTATTATTTACGTGCAACTGGGAAATCAGACATACAGGCACTGGGATAAGGAGATCCATGTTGTTCTACCAGAAAGTCAGAGGGATGATGGGGGGGATATAGGAGAGAGCAGATTGGGGGAGGGGTATACAGTGAGCTCACTGTTTTGGGGAGAAAGACAGAAAATTTGTAACTCAAAATCTTGTGGAAATCAATGATGTAAACTAAAAATAAACAAAAGTTAATTATTTAAAATAAAAAGAAAAGCCTCCTGTCTGACATAGGCCACCAATAATGCTTCACCAGCTTTCTTTTCCAACAGCTTTAAGACAAATGATTGATGGAGAAGCAAGGTGTTATCTGCTTTCTATACTTTAAGATCTCTGATTGTGATTGATTGAGGGAGAGAAAAGGAAAGTGGAGAGAAGAGTCTCGCCCCCATGCCAAACTTGGTGGAACCTCTTCTCACAGGGGCTTCATGGCCTCAGGTAACCTTTGAGGAGCTTTCCTAGAAACCAGAACCCCACTCCTAAAAGATGGCCCTGAGCCCATAAAGGACTACATGGCAGAAAAGATGCCAAAATTTGTCCATAGCCTGAATTTTTGACAACTCTCCACGTCAATCAATCACCCACTTATTTGTTAAATGCCTCCCATGTCAAAGAACCTGCTAGATATTGAGAATACAAAGGGGAACAAAATGGCCATCCTTGATTCCAAAGAGTCTACATTTGTCCTGGTAAATTACACATAACTTTATATAGAATAAATAAATACGAAGTAGTTTAGGGAGTGTGGGTGGGCAACAGCAGCTGGGGTCAGGAAATGCTTTCTGTAGAAGATGGTGCCTTACGTGTCTTGAAGCAAGTGATTCCAGGAAGCAGATGTGAGGATGGAGAGCATCCTATGGTAGATGGCCTGCGCAAAGGTGTAGAGATAGGATTTGGGGTGCCATGTATGAGGAACAGAGTAAGGACCAGTGACTAGACTATAGAGCAGGACTTAGAGATGTATAATGAGGCTGGAAGGGCAGATTAGGCCAGTTTGTGAGGGCTTTAAAAGTCAAGCAGTTAAGTTTATATTTTGGCCTAAAAGCAAAAGGAAGTCCCTGGAGAGGGGAGAAACATACAGTTATAATTAAGGAAAATTACTTTGGCAGCTGTGTGGAGGATAGATAGAAGTGGCGCGAGACCAGCAGATGATGGATAAGAATCTGAACTAAGGTGGTAGACATGTGAGTAGATTATACAGGTTCAGAGATGTTATGGAAGCAGAAATAGCAAGATTTAGCATTTGACTGGCTATGTGAGGTGGGGGAATGAGGAATCAAGGATAATGGTGAATTAACCTGGTTCACAGGATGATAATCCCCTTGTCAGAAATAGGGAAATTTAGAAGGGTTGGGTTTCAGATGATAATAAGTTCTATTTTGGACATATTGAGTTTAAGACGTCTATGGGACATCCAGTTTGAAATGCCCAGTTTGGCAGTTGACTATGGGATGGGTCCTCAAGACAGACTACGTCAGTCTTTATACTCTAAAGCATGCTATTTGTATAGTAAATAGGTTAACATTCAATCTGGTCTTTTTATTTAATATTTTATATTGAAGTGCCATGTGTATATAAAATGACCTAGTAGGCAATTACCAGGGGCTAGAATTGGTTCTAACACAATGAGAAACAGCTGGCTGGAAGAGTCCTTAGGTCTGGATTTACTCTGTTGGGTCAAATAGTTTCCTTCCTTCCTTCCTTCCTTCCTTCCTTCCTTCCTTCCTTCCCTCCCTCCCTCCTTCCTTCCCTCTCTCCCTCCCTCCCAGTCTTTCTCTCTTTCATCAACAAACACTGTAGAATCATTATCTCTACATGTCTCAGTCTTTTCTTTGACTGAATGTGTTATCCATTATAAAGAACTTAAAAGCACATGTGACCATGTTATTACTCCCCTATTTAGTAAATTCTTGTAATTCCCTATTATCTCTAGGATAAAATGTAAACTGCTTTGTCTTTTAAAGCCCTTTACAACCTGACTGCAACCTATCCTTCCAGACTCGTTACTTATCTCTCCCTTTCCTTCATTGTATGATCCAGTCAAATTGACCTCCTCTTTGTTCCTCACACATATCACCCCACCTCCCTATCTCTGGGTCTTTGTATTGGCCATTCATCTCCATTTATGTAATATACTCCTTTCCTTACCTCTACCTCGTAGTATCTCTTTCACTTCCAAATACCACTTACCACAAGAAGTTCAATCATCATCTTCTACGTGAAGAGTGTCCTGACCCCGTCAAGGGCTGGTGTTCTCCCTCTCTAAGTATTTATTTTGAATTTATCCTGCATATTCTTATAAATGTCCATCTTGTCCTCTCTTATAGGATATAAGCTTTTTGAGAGTTAAGATTTTACATTTTTTGTTTGTATTTCTAGTACCCAACACAGGGTCTGACACATAGTAAGTACTTTATAAATGTTTGTTGGTTGCTTGCTTGATAAATATGGTGGTTACATTGTCAAGGATACTGAGAATAGATCACAATGTATAAATGCTATAATTTTTTTAAATTGACAAATGCTATAAATAAAATTTGACAAAGTATATTACTAAATTATGCTAAAAACTCTACATAATAAAGGCATAAGAGGATCTTTTTTATATGATAAAAAAAATCTAAAACCAATGATGAGGGCGAAATATATATTAAGCATCTACTATGTGCTAGGAATGTATGCTAAGCACTTTACAAATATTATCTCAATTGATAAGTAAGAAAAGAAAAAGAAATTAAAAAGACAGATAATCAAAGGAGAGACCAAATCATTCCTTTCTGCTGAAAACATGATAGTTTACTTAGAAAAATCCTAGAGAATTGTCAAAGAATTTCATTGATACAATAACTTCAGCAAAGTCACAAGCTTCAAAATAAAGCCACAAAAATCAACAGCATTTCTGTATAATAATAACAAAATCCAAGAGGCCATAATAGAAAGGGAAGTCCCATACAAAATAACTACAAATACATAAAATATTTGGGGATCAATCTACTAAAATGCCACCTATGTGTGTAGAGATTCAATTATAAAATATTCTTCAAAGAAATAAATAACAGTGTGAAGTAGCTTGAAGAATATCTGGTGTTCATGGCTGGGTCATGCCAACATAATACATATGAAAATGCTACTAAAGTTAATTTATACATTTAATGCTATGCTAATAAAATTACCAAAAGAATTCTTTACAGAGCTAAATGGTAGTAACAATAATAATAATTGGGAGGAACAAAAGATCTAGACCATCAAAGGAAATTATGAAAAAGTAGGAATGAAAAGAAAATAGCATTTCTAGACCTCAAGCTGTGAGTATAAATATATATTCTATACATACATGTGTATTTATATATAACATACACACATTATATATTATATAAATATACACATATGTTTATATATAATATATGCACAAACATATATGTGTGTATATATATCATAGCAAATATAAAAAACATTTTTTACAGGTTTTTTTTAAAAAGAAAGGTAGAACAGTGGTACAATCTTGACAAAGAAGAATCAGAAATAATGAGATTCGGTGTTATATAAGCTTGAAAATAAATTACCTAGGAAAGAACGTTGTCTTTGATAAAAACTGCTGGGAAAACTGGGAAGCAGTCTGACATAAATTAGGCTTAGATCAACTTCTTATACCATATTCCTCGATAAATTAAAAATGGATATGTGACCTGAATATTAGAACTCATTCCATTAAAAAATTGGATGACAACATCATATAGCTTTCACAGCTATGAGTAGGTGTTAAATTCTTAACCAAACAAAGTATAGAGGCAATTGCCAAAAATAAAATAGATAATTTTAATTACAAGAAATTAAAAAAAAAACTTGCACGAGCAAAGTTAAAGGATCTAGAATCAGGGATGTGGTAGATTGTAAAGAAAATCTTTGCATCAAATGTCTCTGATAAAGGCTTGATATCCAAGATATTTAGACAACTAACAGAAATATGTAAGACCAAAAACTATCTCTCAATAGAGAAGTGATGAAAGAATACGAACAGTCTGAAAAGAAGAATTGTAACTATTTTTTTAAAAACCGTATGAAAGAATGCTCCAAATTATTACCATGAAAAAATACAAATCACAATAATTCTGAGGTTTCACTCTTGCTGAGTAAATTGTCAAAGGATACAGATGACAGCCTATATTGGAGAGGATGTGGAAAGACAGACATAGTAATATATTACTGGTGGAGCTATGATTAATACAACCATTATGGAAAGAAATTTGGAATTATGCAAATAAAGCAACTAAAATGTCCGTAACATTTTAACCGAGAAATCCTACTCCTGGGAATATATCCCAAGGAGGAAAATGACAAAAAGGCATGTTCCATATGAACCAAAAATTATTTAGAACATCACTTTTCTTGGTCATGGTAGTAATCAAGAATTGTAAACAAAATGAATGCCTACTAATTGGGGAGTGGTTAACCAGATTATGGTTCATAAATGTAATGGAAATTTATTGTTCTGTAAGAAATGAGGAACATGATGAATACAGAGGATGGAAAGACATGTAAACTAACAAAGTAAATTAGGCAGAGTGAGGAAAATAGTATACATTCCTCCAAAAGGGATCCCACCAGTACACACAGCGTTCAGGGGAAAGTGGGTGTAATGCTATAAATTAGGCCCCATCTCCATTCATTTACTTATTGATGTCTTGCTAGCTTCAGTTGTAAATGTTTGACTTAGTTGGGTTTCATGCCAAGTCACTACAGGTTTGGTTTCTGTTTTGGGAGACACAGCTTTTTTCACTATTTTAGTAAAATGATATTTTTCATAATCTTCCAACATAACATTTTACAGGTAATTTGACAAGTTACTCCTTTGCTACATTTTAATTAGCAGAAAAATCTGATTATTGATGAAAGTTCACTAATCACTGATAATTCCATGTTAATACTTGGAATGATTTGATTCCCATATGCAAATAAAAAATGCCATATACTATATTGAAAGTATCAATATCATTTCTCCCTTGATGTTTTTATGTGAAAGGTGATAAGTTTACATGAGTATTGTGACTGATAACTTGCACAGAAAATTGTATCTATGTGTGCCATGCTCACTAATATATGTATGACCAAAAACAGCCCCTGATTTTGGAATACCCTAAGAGCGAACCCCTAGATGTTGGAGGCTGTTGACTTTCATTTAATTGAGAGAAGACAGCTGTGAAATAGCTTTACACTAATCTGATTTTTTTCCCATTAAATAAAGGAAGAACTGGAAATTGGTGATTTACGGGGAGGTTATTGGACTGTAAATAAAATAATCGTTATCAAAAATTAGCTCAACACGGATTTGAAATGTCTGCTTTGTAATTGATGATGAGTGAAAAGAATGTTTTAATATAAGATGTGATTTTGTTTTACATAATTAGAATTTGATTACAGGCTATAGAAGAAAAAATATAATCCCAACTGTACCTCAGTCTTTTAAGTTTTTCCATTTTTCGATTCGACGAAACATTGTTATTTTTAAACTTTTTTGTTTATTTTAAACTCACCTCTTTATTCTTTGTTTCCCAGATTCTGCTTATACTTCCTGATTTAAGGCAGATCTGGGACTAGCCAAGATAATATTTAGACATTGTCAGCCAT
Organism: Pseudochirops cupreus; assembly: GCA_028627135.1. Lineage (NCBI taxonomy): Eukaryota > Metazoa > Chordata > Mammalia > Diprotodontia > Pseudocheiridae > Pseudochirops > Pseudochirops cupreus. The sequence continues at coordinate 165,288,394 of CM053583.1, forward strand.
GCTGAGGGGGTGAAGACAAAGGCAAGAAACAGCATAAATCAAAGCTATTGCTAAGAACTAGGAGCCCTCATTGGGTGGTTTGGTTTGGGCATCTCTTTGATACTGAACTGTGTCTTCTACGGGAACAATCGAAGATCATAGATCTGGAAGAGGGAAGAGAAATTTATTTATACAGCATTTATACAGTTTCTACTATGTGTCAGGCACTTTGCTAAGGGATACAGAAAGAGGCAAAAGACTCCCTGCCCTCAGGGAGCTTATAATCTAATGGAGAAGAAAACACATGTACAAAGCAAGCTATATATAGTAAATAGGATATAATTAATAAAGGGAAGGCACAAGAATTAGGAGGGATTAGAGAAAACTTCCTGTTGAAGGTGGGATTTTTCTCATTATTCCAATTTTCTTCCTTATTTGAACTGTATGGTAGAGGGAGAGCATTCCAGGTGTGGAGGACAGCTAGAGAAAATGTCCTGAGTGGAGAGATAGAGTGTCATTGGTGGAACAGCCAGGAGGGGTGTGTCACTGGATGGAAGAGAACATGTCAGGGAGTAAGGTATAAGAAACTGGAAAGGTAGAAGGGGCAGGTTATGGACGGGTTTTGAATGCTAAACAGAGCATTTCATGTTTGCTCCTGGAAGCAATAGGGAACCACTGTAGTTTATAAAGTAGGAGGGTGACATAGTTGGGCTTGTACTTTAGGAAAATCACATTAATGGTTGAATGGAGAATGGACTGGAGTAGAGAACCTTGAGGGAAGCAGGCAATTGTTACTGAGGCGTGAAATGATGAGGGCCTGCACCAGAATGTTGGCAATGTCAGAAGACAGAAGGAGGAATAATTGAGAGGTGTTGCAAAGGAAATCAACAGGCCTTGGACATAGGATGTGAGAGATAATGAGGAGTCCAAGATGCCTCTTTGGTTGGAAGCCTCAGGAACTAGGAAGATAACAGTAACAGGGAAGGTATTTGGTGGGGAGGGTCTAGGCCAGCGGTTCTCAACCTGTGGGTCATGATCCCTTTGGGGGTTGAATGACCCTTTTAACAGGGGTTGCCTAAGACCACTGGAAAATACATATTTCCAATGGTCTTAGGAACTGAGACACTGCTCCTCTATTTGTCTCCAGGTGGGTCCACCCACATGCAGATACACCCACATATGAATATTAAAGGGTCACGGCATTAGGAAGGTTGAGAACCACTGGTGTAGGCAGAAAGATGGTGATTCTGTTTTGGACACATTGAGTTTAAGATGCCTACTGGACATCCAATTTGAGATGTCTGGAAGGCAGTTGGACATGAGAGATTAGGGGTCAGCAGAGAGATGAAAGCAGGAAAGGTGGATCTGGAAATCATTGGCACAGGGTGGGGAACCTGTGGCCTGGAGAGCACACGTGGTCCTCTAGGTCCTCAAGTTTGAGCCTGTGACTGAATCCAAACTTCACAGAACAAATCAGCCTCAAGGCCGCAGGCTCCCCACCCCTGGATGGGGAATTAAATTTATAGGAGATGATGAGATCACAAACGAAATAGTACAGGAGGCCTAGGACAGAAGTCTGAGGGGCACCTGTGGCGAGAAGGCGTGATCCAGAGGAGGATCCTGCAGGGCTGTTTGTTCATTTTGTCATTTTAACCCCCAAGGCACACAATGCTTTGGATGCTGGCTCTTAAAAGAATGCATATTGGATTGGAATTAATCCAATTGAATCACCAGATAGGAAGTCTTAACCGGATATGATAGGAATAATATGTACCAGCATTGCCCACCCCTCTCCTTCCCTCCTGTGATGGGGATCAGTTTCTATAAAAGGAGACAAAGCAGTTCCAGGACCTCGCTGGACTGTTTCCTTGGCAGAGCTTCCTGGCCAACTAAGGGCACAGCAAAAGTCCTGCCCGTGGAGTCAGGGCCCCTCAGACTCAGTCAGTTTCTGAAGACCATGTCCTTCACCACATCCTGCCTTAATAACTAGACACATTTCCTTATGAAGATGAGAGCTAAGTCCAGAAGCCCTTTTCCTCTGTATCCTTTTTTGCCTGCTCTTGCTATGTTAGGGCAAACTAAACCTCTTTTTGTTAACTCTTCAGTGACTTTCAAATGCCTCATTTTTGTATCGAACCTGATTCAAGCCACCTCCAACGTCTCTCTCTCTCTCTCTCTCTCTCTCTCTGTCTCTCTCTCTCTCTGTCTCTCTCTCTCTGTCTCTCTCTCTCTGTCTCTCTCTCTCTCTCCCTCTCTCCCTCTCTCCCTCCCTCCCCATTTTTCTCTCTCTCCCCCATCTCTTTCTCTCTCACACACATTTTGACATCTTTATATCAATATAATTGTTTTCATTTGTGATCCTATGTATTTTATGCATTTAAAAGCATTACTCTGAGGAGTCCACAGGTATCCCCAGACTGCCAAAGGGGTGTTTGGCAAAAGAAAGGTTAAGAACTCTAACCTAGACCCTAGTGCTCTAACCCTGTTTAGATTATCTTGTGTTCGTGTTTACGTGTTTTATTTCCCAGGAGAAGGGGAGCTCTTTGAGGGCAGGTATTTTTTTTATTTTTGTCTTTGTATTCCCAGGGCCTAGCACAGTGGCTTCCATATTAAGACAGGGACTGGGACTGTATTTCACTGATATGGGTAATTCCCAGATGAGGAAATGCCTTTCACTTTCTCTACAATCCACATTCTTAGAAAGTTACATAGAGCATTGAGAGAGGTTCAATGACTCATCCAAGATTACTACACATATGTGTACATATATATATATATACAAACATATATATATATATATACACATATATGTATATACACTGTTATATGTCATCCATTGCATCCTGGACCATCACCAGTTAGCTTGACTTTTGTCCTGCCACTGAGCTTTAACGATTCTGGAAGAGTGAGTGAGGCTGTCAGTTCTGTGCAGCTCTTCCTCACTTCAATTCATGTGCAAGTTAAGACATCACTCTGTAATGTCATTGATTGTCTTTGAAAATGAAGGACAAACAAACGTATTATGAAGGTCATCAGTGAAGCACTCTGGGTGTCCATCTATCATCCTTTGCTTTCCCCATGTGACAAACTATCTTATTCTATAGTTCTTTAATCATATCTTTAGTTCTCTTCTTCCTTGGGGTTCCTCACTGGCTATATATTTTAGCCTGCTCACATTCCCATACTCTTCTCCATGGCTCTCTGTGACATTCATTTTTAAATTATTGGTTGTATTTCATGTCTCACTGCCATATCCCAACACTGGTAGAATGTTGATATTAAAAAGATAGACCTTCATTTTCCTATAACACTTAGGTATCTAAAGGAAATTTGCAATTTCCCAAAGTCAATCCAGCTCTCTTTACTCTTCCCTGTTCAACCCTGGGCCCAACTTATTGTTCATCTGTATTATCTTCCCCAGATTTACACACTGATGGAAAAGCTATGCAGGTAGATCATCCAGACATATGTTGAAATCTGGGCAACAGACATTTTTTCTCCACTTGTTCTTTCCCAAACTGAACTATCCGACCAAGCTCTAAGCACTCCATAGCACCTGCTTCAGTAGCCTTCATGGCCGTTGGAATAAGTTGTTCTCATGTTCCCATTCTGTCCGGAAAAGTGCTTGGGGGAGACATCCTCCTAACTCACTGATGGTTTTGAGGGCTGTTGGTTATGCTCAACCTAGCTTAGCCTATCTGCCAGACAGTTTTTATCGAGGTGTGGCTGCTGCGCATGCTACAACTTTTTGGAGCCTCAGGTAAGAGTTAAGGGAAGGTGGACACCAATGGTGGATGAGCAGCTATGTAAAGGGCTTGACAAGCCATCACACCAAAGGTGCTGGTCCTGCTTGAACCCTCCATACACTCCACCTTCATAAGAAGACCTCTGGCATGTTGGGTAGACTCCCTGTGGTGAACCTCTCGGAGGATACAGGCCCATGTTGGGTTGTGATGTACACGGTTAGGAGGAAATTTTATTTTATTTTTTTTGGGTTTTTTTTGTTGTTTTTTGCTTTTTTTTTGGAGGGGGGAGGGCAAGTGGGGTTAAGTGACTTGCCCAAGGGCACACGGCTAGTAAGTGTTATGTGTCTGAGGTCGGATTTGAATTCAGGTCCTCCTGACTCCAGGGCCAGTGCTCTATTCACTGCGCCACCCCAGGAGGAAATTTTATTTTATTTTATTTTATTTTATTTATTTATTTTTTTTTTAGTGAAGGAATGAATGAAGCATTTATTAAATATTTACTATGTGCAAAGCATTGTGCTAAACACTGAAGATGCAAATAAAAAAAGTGAGACAGTCCCTGCTCCCAAGGAATTTATATTCTTTTGATTCTCTTTAAAAGTCATGTCATCATTTTATTTAGGATACAATTGGACAAACTCCAGAATTTATTTAGAGTTTATG
>CM053583.1:165293281-165375601 GCA_028627135.1 Pseudochirops cupreus
TAATTTAGGGAGTCTGTCAAAGAGTGACTTTGGATCAGAAGAATTAGAGTTACATAGAACCCTAAGGATCATCTAATCCAACCCCCTCATATTTTAGATGGAGAAACTGACCTGGAGAGCAGAAAAGACTTGTTCAAAAAAGGTTCTTTTTCTAGAGGGAGTAGTGGGACCTTGTTTGATCCTGTTCTGAATTATCTGGGATTCTGCTGATGCTTCCCCAAGAACCTAAAGGAAAGTTTGGGTCAGTAATCTGAAAACTTTCAAAACCTAAGAAATTTAATCTGGGGCTTGGTCTCATAGGATTCCTTCCCATCTGAGCCTTTCAGAGTCCTCATCTTAGTTTGGAATCTGGGCAGCACAGCTGTAAACTTTAGCCCTGTTTGTAGCTCCAGTAGATATGACTGACTTCACCCTGGTCCCTATTCCCTTCCCTGTACACAGCTGTAGGCTCTAGCTCTAGTTCTGGTATTGGAACAAGACTACCTCTGGTCTGGGATTGGTGACAGCTTTAGACTTTCCCTTGGTCTGTGGAGCTCCTTTCCACCCTCTCTCCCTGCAGTGTACATTTGGAAAACCTAGTCCTTGTCCCTGAGCTAGACTACTTCTGCACTGGCCCTTCCTGGCTGAACTGCCTCCCTCAGTGCCCAGGCCTATAGCTTTTCCTGGGCTGGTCTAGACTGGAAGAAAAAAAAAAGCACCTTAGATTATCCAAATGATGGGGTGCTTGTGTTCTTGTGCTTGGACCCCAATTCCAAGATTGTATTTCTCCCTAGCTTCGAAACACTATCCCTGACAGTTTTCTCCCCAGCCCAAGGATACTAGGCTTAGTGTCAGGAGTGGATCCCAGTAAGACACACTACCTTTCCCCACAATTATTCATGAGTGGGCCCCAGAAAAACAAACTATTTTTCCCCATCACAAGAACAGGCTGACCTCTGAAGAAATTCTCTATCTTGTAAGCACAGAATTATCATGTATTGATTCCCAGAGTTATCATATTCACTCCAGAGGTCAAGCTATAGTAATCAACTCTCAAAGCTATATTACTACAGACATAGATCAAAAATACATCCCTGAGAAACCCTTTCCCCTGGTTTCTAGTAGTGAATGATGCCTGTGACCAAGGTTGTAAATTATCACCTAATTAGCATATCTGTCAAATAATCCACTACTTTGCCTATATAAACTTTAGCATCATTCCTGTTAAGCTGCAAATTTCTTAAGAAATACAAGTTCCCTAAGGAGCTTTGCTCACTACATTGGCATTATAATAAGTTTGTCACCTTGATTTGAAGAATACTTGAGACCATGAATTCATTCTAGATGACCCTCTCCTGTACTCTGGTCCTTGGGGGGTCCCTGAATTGCTGCCCTCAAACATCACCACTTAGATTTCCCTTTCACTATTAAAGCTATCGCTTTTACTCAGTTTTTGCTAAAGTAATGGTTTGAGAGAGCTGGGCTGTATTGCCTTCACCATTCTGCTAGTCCCCTTCAACAGAAACAATTTAAAACTGCAATACGATGTTTGATAAACCCAAGAAAAAATGACTGATGGAAAGAACTCTCCTTTGACAATTACTCTTGGGAAAAATGGAAAGTGATTGATGTTAACATCTCAAACCATATACCATAAAAAGCTCAAATTGGATATACTACCCCTTATGCAATTTTTAAAAATGAGAGTAAGATCAAGTACCATTCACAATTATGGTTGAGGGCAAAATTCATAAGCAAGGATAGAGAAAATTACAAAGGATAAGATAGATAATTTTGACTACATAAAATTGAAAAACTTTTGCGAGAATAAAATAAAAATAAAATTAGGAAACAAAAACTGAGTGAATATCATTTAATGATATCCAAATATCAGAATATACAAAATATGCAGAATATACAAAATATCTAGAAGATCCAGAATATAGTTCAGAATATCCAAAATATAGGGAACTGACACATGACACCAAAAGCCATTTCCCAATAGATAAATTGTCAAAGGACATAAACAGTTTCCTAGAGAATGTAATGTTAATAGGGGATTGATGATCTTCCCTGCCCATTAACAGACCTCAGGTGGAGCCCAACAAGAAAAGCTTGACTAGGGGAGGCTTGTTTTTCAGGAAGGCCCACACTTTTTGTTGCTTTGTAATTAAGCAGTGGGTCACAAGGGTTGTGATGCCCTCAGATCCTGAAGAAGTATACACACACACACACACACACACACACATACATACATACATATATAAATATATATATATATATGTATATATACACATATATATGTATGGGTGTGTGTTTGTGTATATGTGTATATATATGTATGTATATATATATGTGTGTGTGTGTGTATACACACACACACACACACGCACACACACACACACACACACACACACACACACACACTAGAGTGTTTGAGTGATGTAGCCAGATAAGACTCTGGGTAGCTGTTAAGGAGCTCCCTAGCTTTGAAAACCCAGATGTTGGTGCTTCTCTTTCTGGTGACTTTATGTACAGCTTTGGTCAGACAGCTTGAAGCCCTGTCTGTTGTTTCCTGTTATTTTCTCTGTACTTTTTCTGCTTTTTCATTAGTATTTTCTCTGAAGTTCGGGGTGTTGGCTTTCCCCCCTGAACTAAGTGAAATATATATATGTAATTAAAGTAAGATTGTCGACCCCTTTAAAGTTGCTTTCCTTTAGAAAACCAGATCAAAGAACTTGTGCTAGCAGCAATCCTGGGTATGCTAGAGTGCTTGCTGTTACAGAGAAAAATTGCAAACTTTAAATGACGACATGATAATATACTCCAAATCACTGGTATTAAGAGAAATGCAAAGTAAAACCATGCTGAGGTTTTACCTTGTGCCATTCAAGGTGGCAAACATGATCAAAGATAGAACTAATAAATGTTGGAGGGGCTGTGGGAAGAAAGGCCCACTGAGGCTCAGCTATTGGAGCTATGAATTGTTCTGGATATCAGTTTGGAATTACGAGTACCTCTGATCCACTACTAGGCACATATTTCAAGAAAGTCAAAGACAGAAACAAAGGCCTGATGTATCAGAAAACAGGTGTAGCTGTGCTCTTTGTTGTAGAAAAGAACTGGGGGGTGGGGAAACTGATGTCCATCAATTTGAAAACGGCTGAACAATTACAGACATATGGCTTCACTAGAATATTATTGTGTAGTTAGAAATGACATATACAAGGAATTCAGAGAAATGTGCAATAATTTGTATGAATTGTTGTAGTATAAAATAAACAGAACCAAAAAGATGTTTACAATAACTACCTTAATCTAAATGAGTAGATCACCAAAAAGAACTGGGTAATGGAAAGACCAATGAAGACCAAAGAGAAAAGAAAAATACTTTATTAAGGATAAAGTTGGGAGAATATTAGGATATACTATTGTAAATATCATCAGACAGGTCTCTCTGCTGGTTTTTTTTCTTTTTTGTCTTACATTGTCACAAGAAAAGAGTCAATCTTGAGGGCATGATGGTAAATAACTACCGTGTGAAGACAAGAGGTACCAACAGCATTTTTTAAAAAATAAAGCATTAGTCTATGATATGCTTTATTCTACATTGCACAAATATTTTCATATATCAGTACTGTAAATATTAAGTGTTTCCAGGGCATATTTTATGGGATACTAATAGTCAAAAGATAATTCAGAGAGGAATCCATTAAAAACTATCTAAATTTGGTCACAGTTGGCAAGCTTCAAGGGAAAAAAAAAACGCATTACAACAACTTCCTCAAGTCCCTACTTTTTTGGTTCTAGGTGAGTGCTATTACCCCATATGTAATTATGTATATATATATGTAATTATATTTGAAGTATAGTGTTGTGTGAATTACTTATGTCAAGAAATAATTTTGATATGATTTCATTTTGTGACAGCAATGGTCATGCATGTATGATTTTACTAACACTAGGCTAACTCAGAACATCTACATTTGATGAAATGAAAACAGACGGAGCTGGTTTCCCCATCTTTAGTTAGTCCTGTCAGATAAGTGCTGGATTTATACCATACGTATAAGTTTCATTGATCTCTTATGTTGTAATTTTAGTTCTGTATGTTCTAAAAATAAGTGCCCTCCAAGGAAATGTGCAAAAGTCACAGCATTTAGCACATTTCAATGACAATTAGAGATATTCCAGCAGCGATTGGTCTGTGGAAGTCAATTGTAAGATATATTGTTCCTTCTAGATGCTGCTAGGTTCATAGGGAATGGTGTAGTGGTGAAAGGAACAGAAAAGATATTTTATGTGAAGTGAATAAGTTGTATGAATTATTAAAGGATGTAAGATGCTGCTGCTATTATAGATGAACCTTCTTTTTTTGCCTAAAAGGAGTTGAAAAGAACTTTGTCTTGTTAAAATTGTTAAAATATATGTATGAAGGAAGAAGATAACTTTCAGATGGGATTTTAGAAGTTTTGGACAGAAGATTAATTGTGACATAAATATAAAGACTTAAACCACTCCATAATCTAATATAGAATGAGTTCTTACTTGTATGTGAAAAAAATTTATGGTTTAAAGAGTCAGGGAAATGGCATTTATTTAAAAACTGAAAAAGTGTGAGTACAAAGAAGCATAGTTCAAGGACAACCAATGGGCTTGAAGACTATATTGAAGATAGGTTGTAGGGAATTATTGTACCTCATCGCATTTGAATACAATTATTTTATCACCAAAGAGGATAAAACTAAAAATAATATACCATGAATATAGTTGGGCACGCACCTACCTATGATTATAAAAAGACTATTTAACAGGAAAAATTTGGAGAGTTGGTAATTTTTAAGTGAAGATAAGTCACTGGGAATCAGGAGGTTCTCATTTAAGTCATCTGGGGAGAGCAACCTGACTTGGGAACTGGAGAAAAGAACCTAAGTGAAAGGGCCTAAAAATCACTTTTGGTGTTGGAGCAGCCAGGAGCAGTCTTGACAAAGGCTTCATCTAGATGATTCCTCTGACTAGAGGAAGAAAAAAACTTATTTCATTGACCAAGAGCTACAGTGACCAGAATTGTCCTTCACCATCATCTTGGGTCAAAAGATGATCAGGTTTCTTATATGCCTACTGCTCTTTGCTTCTGTTTCTTGTAAGAGAAGAAAAAATAAAGAGGAAGATGGACTTTGCAGCTACTTTGTGTCCTGGTGAGCTGGCTAGATTTGTTTGCCTTGTTTAAAGATAACCTGAGCTATGTTTCTGTGTTCTCTGTTCTGATCAGACAATGAAGCATTCAGATGATTAAATAAATGGCTTGTCTGGTCTGTATAGCCCAGAGATGGCCATATTGATAAGCTTTACCGTTCTTTGGTTTAACAAGAATTGCTTGCTAAACACTTTAAGAGGTAACACTTTCTAAGTGCCCATTTCAGACTGATAGTAAGTTGAAAGAGTGTAAATGGCACATTCTATTAGAGAAGAAATTACCCAACTGAAGATTTGTGAGGGCCAACAGTCAAGCTGTGAGCACAAAAGCAAATCTGTATAGTGCCGCAGATCCTGAATGTACTAATGATATATATCAAAGCCTGAAATGTAGAACAATGACTTACCTCAAGCATGAGGTTCTCCCCACCCCAAACCCCTTACTATGTTTTTCCCTGCCAAGTTCCTGTAAGCATGTATTCACTTTCCCCAATGATGATATGACCCAGATGTATGGGTAGAATTTGATATATTTTATTATTTGTGTGCTTATTTCAATATATGAACGTATCATTTATTTAGCATTTTTGCCACATAAATGGTTTTGTTTAAGATTTTAAAATGTCATTAATGTGAGAGACTTGTATAAATATCTTGTACCACATGGGTGCATTTTTTGTGAATGATTGGTTGTAAAAATAGAACACCTCAGTGGAAATTCAGAAGCTAAGAGTGGTGAATAGAGAGAATTTACCCTCAACGGGGTTACTCATAGGACTTTGAGAGAATTTGAGTGTAACTGTGTGTTGGTCTGTCACTTGTGGGAGTAGTGACAAAACCACCCTAATTACAAAAGCATTTCGAGGTCTTCATTTAAATACTCAGCAAAACAGGATCAGTCACACTGAAAGACAAAGGAAAGACTGGTTAAAAACAATGCCAAGAATTGAGAAACATTTACTGCAAACCAGCTTAACCGATCATCAGAAAATAAGCAAAGACCTTCAGGGGAACCTGGCAATGGGAAAGGTTTTAGTTTATCCTTTTCCATTGTAACATAGACTTCACGGAGTTGGAAGAATAGCAAGAAGACCAGTTTAAAAAAACCAAACAAACACTGATACAAAAACAATAGCAACCCACTTTTCATAGGCAAAATGACACAAAAACTAAAGTGTTGGAAACTGAGGGAAAAGGTAATTTTTAATCATGAAACCTACTTTGTTATCCATGATTATGGCAAAACTGTTGTTGGAATAAATCTAGGTATGCCTGGAAGATGTGGGCATCTTCATCAGAATACGGGAAACACCTCAATATTCAGAGATGTGGGTGGATCCTTTTTACTTTGAATGGGCCTGGAAGTTGTATCCCTATGGAGGGAATGATGATGTCTGATAAATATACTGAGAATTAGAGAAATTCCCAAAAGGAAAATAGTAATTATATAGGAAAGGGATAATTCCCAAAAGGAAATAGACTATAACATGACCTGGTGCCATGCTACTCTTCCCAAAATGTTAAGAAATGTATCCAAGGGTTGGCTATAAATAAACATGTTTCAGTTGTATGGGAAGTCCTCTAATGGGAAGCTCCAATGAAAACCTATGATGGATAATCAAGCCTTTGCTTGGAAAAATGAATTCTTCATCAAATGTTTATTAATATCCAATGTGACAAAACTTTGGCTTCACAATGGTTCAAAAAATGCATCAAATGGGATGGCTAGGTGGCACAGTGAATAAAGCACCAGCCCTGAAGTCAGGAGGACCTGAGTTCAAATCCGACCTCAGACACTTAACACTTACTAGCCCTGTGACCTTGGGCAAGTCACTTAATCCCAATTGCCCTGCCTTTCCCCCTCCAAAAAGCAAAAAAAAAAAAAAAAAAAAAAAAAAGCATCAAAATTTTATGTCCTTAATGCCAAATTATGTAAAATGTAATTACAGCAAAAAGAAGGCATGGTGCATATTAAAAGATTTCTAAAACCATGAGAAGATCTAAGGTTTCACTTCATGTCAATAAATTAAATTATTTTACTTCGTCCTAAATAATGTACATGCTGCTGTAATATCAGATGCCAAGAGGATTGCTCAAAAGTTTCTGATTACTCATATTTGCTCAAATAGTAAGACCCATTTACTTTAGTTTTTAATGACATTGCCTAATCTTAAAACTTTCCCAAATCTTTTTTTTTTAAGAGTGGGGAAAACTGTTCTATTCAATACATTTGAAGTAGATGGGATTTGGGCCATTAAAAATGTAGGGGGGATGGGTTTGTTTTTTATTTTGCTCATTTTACTTTTCAGAATTTCTTTGTTGTCTTTTCCATGATAAACTTTAGAAAGCAGTTAACTCAGTTTTAGGATTTGGGGTTTGTTTTTGTGTGGTACATCCTTGGTATAGGGGGATTATGCCTCCCCCCACCATCTTTGTATGAGAAAATGGTCTTCCTAACTCCTTAAAAATAAAATCCCTTGAGAAGAAGAGAATTTGGTAAGAAGAATGCCTTTATCCTCTTGCAAATCCTTTCTTTTCTCTACTCAGTCCTGCTGTCTCATGCATTGACAATAATACAACGTAGTTTCAGTGTGCTGGGGTGATTGGTGCTATAAATGCAGAGTTTCATAGAAGTTCATAGTATTCTAGTCCTTGGTAGTCCCTGCCAACCAGGGAAGGGAAAAGACTAAAAACTAGCAAAGAAAAATCTTCTTGTCCAATGAATTTCCCTAGTATGAATTTTTTAACAGTACTATTTAAAATAATAAGAATGGTGCATGTAAATTTAAGGACATTTATCTATAACACAAAATTGCCAGGATATGTATGTGTGTGTATGTCCAATCTCTTTACTTTTAAAGATGAACAAACAGAGGCCCAGGAAGGTTAAGTGACTTTTCCCCAAATCATAGCAGTAGTAAGTTGAGCAGATCTGGGGGCTGAACCTTGGCATTCTGATTCTAGTACTTTTTCCACAACACCCCAACTCCTACCCTCCCCACAAAGTTTTATTGATTTCTAGCTAGTGTCAAAGGATCATGAGCACTTGGCCTAAGAGAACACATTCTGGGGGCAATGGAACAATTTGCCATGCAGACAGTTTTTACCTCACAATTCTGCCTATGGCTTGCTTGGGTCGTGTGTCAACTTTGAAGACAGATATGATTGGAAACAGATTGGTGCAGTGAAAAGAGCTCTGTCATGCTATTAACAACCATAGGAATGTTCCAAATAACTAATATTAACAGAAATTAAAATTTAAATAACTTTAAGATTTCACCTCAGCAAATTGGGGAAGACAAACATAAAATAGGAATAGTCAATGTTGGAAGGGAGGGGGTGTGGAAAGATAGGCACATTAATGAATTGTTGGTGGATCTTTGAATCAGTACAATGTTCTCAGAAGCAATTTTGTGCAAACAAAGTGTCAAAAATATTCATACCCTTTGATCCAGAGATTCCACTGATAGATATATACCCTAAGGAAGTCACTGAAAGAATGTCTCCCTATACGCCAAAATATTTGTAGCAGTATTGTGTGTGTGAATAATATATTGGAAACAAAGTAAATAACCATAGATTGGGGAATGGCTAAATAAATTGTGGCAAATGAATGCAATGGAATGTTACTGCATTGGAATAATGAACATGATGAATGAAATGAATGAAAGAAACATGAAAAGACTTACATGAATGCAAAATGAAATGAGTAGAGTCAGAAAAATATACAATGACTACATCAGAGTAAATTGTAAGAACAACCACCAGGAAACAATGAAATAATGAATGAAAATTACAAAGAACCAGCTTTGCCTCAAAGAAGAAATATGAGAAGACACCCTTCCCATTTCTCTGCAGAAGTGGGGGTCCTCCATCTATGGAATGTAACATACTGAAATGTATTGATCCGTTTCACTAAATTTTGTATCTTTTTCTCTCTTCATTGTTTTTTTCTCTTTTTGCTCTAAGGGATGGTTCTCTAGGGAGAGGGATGAAGATACAAGTGGCAATGTGAAAAAAGATATCGATAAAACCTATGCATTTTTAATAAAGAGCTCTGAGTTAGAGAACCTGGGTTCAAGTCTCAATTCTCACACTCATTGAACTTACTTGTGTAACCTTGGGTAAATCTCTTAAATTCCCTGGGTCTAAGTTAGCTCCACGGTGAAATAAGGAGGGAATGGACTCCGTGAGGTCCCCTACGATAGAATGTAAACTCGTTAAGGAAAGGAACTGTTGGCTTTTGTCTTTGTATTCTATAGCGAGTGGCAAATAGTAGGCACTTAATAAATGCTTGTGGGTTGTGGTGATTCCTGCTTTGGATCCACAATTTCTTCAAGACCATGGACACTTCTGGGACCCAGGGAATAGGTTTTTCTTTCCACTGGGTGGCGCCAGGGGCTTCACTGTTTAACCCAGAGGGACCAGAATGGTTACAAGAAAATTTTAAAATCTTCTAGAAAGAGAAAGAAGGTGGAAGGAAGCCAGGACAAGGCGCTCCGCAGGACGCCGCGGGCGCCCTGGGGAAAGGTCCTATCCAAGCGCCCAGCTTGACTTTATTGCCGAATACTCGCTTCTCTTGTTTCCTAGACGCCCAGATGTGAGTGTACCAAGACGAGTGTCTTATTCTATTATTTTAAAAGCGTTTCTTCTCTCTCCTTCCCACCTCCGGGCTGATTGAAGGCATTAATAGGCGAGGTGTGGAGGGAGGGAGAGAGGGACGGAGGGAGGCGGGGAGGTGGGAAATGGAAGCAAGAGGCGCTGGGGCCCTGCGTGTCTCCTTTGCATGTCTGCTGCTGACACCTCGGTCCGAGTCCCCTACAATCTCAATCAACAATCCATTAGAACTCAACAGGAGTAAAACGAAATCCTCGTTTAAGTGTATTTATCCGATCTCTTTTTTTCTCTTTCAAATGCTAAATCCATTTCAGCATATGCCCCCTTCTTTCTATCGCCTTTCTCTAAGGACTGGCAGCCTATACTACTCTTGTAAATATGAAAGATCCTAATCATATGACGTATCACGTCTCAGTCGGAGCCTGGAATAAAGCCTTGAGATCTGGGATCATTGCCTCCAGACAACAGCTTCATCAGCCGGAAAGTTGGTTTTTTTCTCCTTTCCTTCAACTCTCAATCCCTTCTTTGTCTGGGAGAAAATGCAGCCGACTCGAGCCACCCAGGCCATATGGTTCACTCTGTATTTTCTTAGTTGAATTCTGAATTGTTTCTGTGACTTGCGAAGTTTTTTTGGAAGTGCGTATAAAGACATAGAACAGCTACTTGTGCGGGGAGGGGAGGTCTGGCGGAGCAGCTCCAAACCACGCCACTGCAGGATCTTTTGGGGGACTAGGTATCCCTCCTCCCCTGCTGCTCTGTTCCCTCCTCTCCCCCTTTCCTCCACCTCTTCTTACAGCCCCCGCTGGTGAGGCTGTTGGGCCCCCGGGCTCCTCTGATTTTCAGGGGGGAAGCTTCAGGCCCCTCGCTCCCAACGTGGATTGGTGAGTAGAGAAGTAGCAGCATTAGCGTTATTAGTTTCACTAGCAGAATTCCAGTATATAGGCTATTTGATAGTACTTGTACCTGGTTATAACAGGCGAACACAAGGAAGATTTTTTTAAAGCGCAATTCCAGTCTCAGATGATTATCTTCGAGTCAACCACTCACCAGGACTGTACTCTAAAAGGAAACGGCCCACACTACCCCTTGGTACTTGCAACTCTTATGCAAAACTGATTTCCCTAGCCCTCAGCCTTAGCTGTAATCCCGACATATCTGGGAGGTGCCAAGAGCAATACAAAATGTTGGCCTTTACTTTCTCTTTCCTAACGGCCCCCTTTGCATTAGCAACCTTAAACAACACACATTTCCTAAAGAGAAACCGATGCGTTTTTAATAAATGAGAGTGTCAGTGAAGAGGAGTGGCGGTGGGGGTGGGGGAAATCAGCTGTTAAGATCTTTATCCATTGCCCATGAATGAGTTTTGTGTTTTCCAGGTTCAGGACAGTTCTCGCTGAAGCGCAGACTACCAAATTTCCTTTCTCTCCGTCTAACTCCTTATACAAACCCCCAAAGGCCCTTTCACCAAATCATTAAATTCTACAGAGGTGGTCAAGCTCGCACTGCTTTTCATGAATCCGAGAAAGAAAAGGGTCCTTGAAGTTTAGAAGATGCCCAAGGAAAACTCCTTGAATGACATCAAAAGAATGAGTTTCCATAGCTGTTGAAGCACGAGAGCTGTGTATCTGCACAAAGGGGGATTGGGGCACTGGGACGGTCCCACTGCTCTATCCCAGCACAATTGGGTCACTGAAATAGGGAATTAATTACCATTGGAGAGTGGGCAGCCCATTCAGCACTGGCTGAGTTTTATTAAACGCCACTATAAATAACAAAACAACTCTTGTGGCTGCACTATTCCTACACGCCAAAGGAAGGATTAGGCTGGGGATTAACATCTTAAAGTCTATGAGACTTTCTGACTCAAGACTCGGAGCTGGTAATCGTGTTTGTCTCCTGGTGCAGCGATTAGTGCTCTTTCTTGCACTTTCGCCTGGATAGCCAATGTCCCTTTTTGCAGGCACAGAGGGTTTTTTCTTGGGGGAGGGGGGGCCAGGGAGAGAAGGAGTTACTTGGCCTTCTTTTCTTCCTCCCTCATTTATACTGCCGGCTGTTCTTCTGCCCATACCTGCAGGAAATAATCCGTAGGCTGAAGCGCGTTCACAAAAGCCCCAAGTGATTCCTTTGCTTCGTGGGAAAGAAGGCGGACAGACAAGGAGTAGAATTAGGGAAAGTGAGGAGACTGGAGAGAAGTAACTTTCACTAGGGCGTGATGAGGAAGAAAGGTAGGGGACTAGGGAGGCAAGAGGAGCCTCAGATCTAGGGAGCCTTTCTCTGCACCTGCCATGCAAATTTGATCGCAAGCAAGCTCGCCCTAAATCTGCCCCGCCCTCCCGTGGAGGACTTGACTTAAGGAGGTGGGACTGAGGTTTGCTAGAGTTGGGGTACCTGGATGAGTAGAGGCAACCAGGAATTTTCTCGATTGCATTAGAGGTTCTGCTCTTTCCGCTTCTCTAATTTACTGCAGACAGGAAGGAGCGGGGCCCCAACGTGTCCCTCCACTTTTTTTGTTTGCTTGCTTTTAGCACTGGGCCAGTTCCACCGCCTTCTCCACGCACAACTGGGAGGATGGGAAGGGCTAGAGGAAGCGGAGACATAGAGGAGGTCAGCCCTGGGGGGTGCACGCTATAGCGTGCTTTCAAGTCTTGGAAACTCACACCAAAAGAAGAGAGAGGGACCCACAGATGCTGCAAGGGTAGCTTCTGTTGAAAGGAGCACAAGGTGCATCAGTGCTCAGTAAGGGCTCAAGTTAGTGAGTTCTCCAGCCCTTTTCCCCAGGCTTTCCAAGCTCGTAAATATTCTGAGACACAGTGAGCGCAAACCTCAGAGGAATGAATAACTGGTGGGTGGAGACGCGCGAAATGAAGAGAATCAGGCCGCTTTTTACCTATCAAATCTGTCTCTAAGCAGCTATTTTCAACTTCTATCTGCCTTTCTCAGATGCTTTCTGGTGAGCGTTCTGACGGAAGAGCTTGGATGGGCCTCTAGCGAGACACGTGATCTTATTAGGGCTTCCACTTTCTCATTTCCTTCGACTTCTCCGTGATATTCATCCATAAGGTTGAGAGCAATTCACGAAGCCTCCCTTCAGGTCAGAGTCTCGGGAGCGCACATCCACTTCTTGGGGGAGTAGGGAAGTTGATCTAGAGTAGGAGAAAGTGGTGTGTGTTCTACTACAGAAGCGCACTCCGTGCTTAGAAATCCCTTCCTCTTTGTCCCAGCGGTGGAGAGCCTGAAGCCCAGGAGGAACTGGTACCCTCTTCCCACGGCATTCTCCTCCATTTTCCCTTTCCCATTCACCTGCAAAAGCGGGTTGTCTGGGCTGGGACCGCTGGGGCGCGCCACTTGTGAGGTCGAAGTGTGTGTGCACTGGCTGCCGCCGAAGGCCCCACAGCAACACCTACCCTAAACTTTTAGGGCTGTTGGGTCGTCTCAGAGTTCAAGCTTCTTAGAAGCAACAAAGACTTTTCTAAAGATCTCCACCCCCTCCCCCCGTCCCTCCCCCCCGCTTCTGTCCGTTCCCCCCCCCCACACACACACAGTTCTTAAGACCCTGCCAGGAGTTTAAATCATTGTGCCCCGGTTTCTTGATAACTGCCTGCTTTGAGCTTTTGTTTCCCTTAAAGTAGGATTGGGCATAGAAAAGGGGCTGAAGATGAACAGTTTGACCCTTTAGGACAGACAGTTCAGGCATTGGACAGTAGGGCCCTCGGTCACCAGTCTCACTGATGCTATTCAGTTCTTTCCTCTCTCCCCACCCCCCTTTTTTTTGGCAGAACATTTCAGCTTGGTTTCATCTGGACAATCTTTTTAGACCACACAAGTGCCTCTTGAATTTATCTAAGTTAAAAGAGTGCTAAGAAAGTTTGGTTTGGGTCACGTTGCCCTCAAATCTGTGTCTGAATCAAAATCGCCTTTCTTTCACGAAGACCGTGCGACCCTTTGGGGGGACAGTATCTGTATGTGTGTGTCCCTGGGGCTGCGCCAGAGAAGTCCTTTTGAGAATGTCCTTAAACATCTGCTTTTGTTTTTGTTTTTAAGCAAGGGTGTATTTCTAAATTCAAGGGAAAATTGGTACTTGAGGCGCCTTTAGGAACATTTGAAGAGATCTGTTGGTAAGAACCCAAATTCTATTGGACAAACATGGTACAAATCGATAGTAGAAGAGCCTCAAAGGTTTTTGCTTTTGTTTTTCCTCAACCTATGTTTTACACGTTGATTTGATTCACAGCCACCTATTCCTTGGAACAAAGAGAAATCGAATCTGATAGTCACTTTCCCAAGACAAACGCTAGTAATATCTTTATTATCTACTATGTACAGACAGCTTCAGGGGTGGTTTAACGTTTAAATTAATGCTGTCTGAACAAATTGTTCAGAATGCTTCCTTGCCTTCTTCTTGTAAACCATTTCCAGAGGAGGAAAGATGGCACTCTGTGAGAGCTTTTGCTTTTTTGCTTTGTTTTGTTTTTGTTTTGTAATGATAAAGACAGAGTCTTTATCTAGCATCCTAGATAGAAAACTTCCCTCGGAGTCTGGAACACCTGGGTTCGAGTCCCACTCCTGACACATACTGTCTGTGTCACCCTGGGCAAGTCACTTACCTTTTCAGGGCTCACAGAACTTCTTCAATACTATAAATTTGCACAGGAGTCGACTTGCATTACTAGACATAGTTCTTCACCAGACTGTCTCTGTTCTCCTACCCCCCAGTTGTCAGCCAAGTCTTCACAGAATCCAAGCAAAATGTATTTTCTCCTTAGTTTCTCTGAGCCAACTGTATGAATTTTCCTTCTGTCCCATGGAAGCAGCTATAGTAGAAACCGAGTAGGATTCGGAAGCAGATGATGTGGGTTAAAATGTTGCCTCAGTTATTATTTGTGTATGATGATGGGCTTAACCTACTTGGTGCCTCAATCTCCCCATCTGTAAAATGAAGGTGCTGCCCTAGATGGCCTCCGAGATCTTTCACTTGTAACTCTGTAACTGCATGGCAAATTCACCAAAGAAGCTCATTTTTCACTTCCTCACCGAGGTTTTGACTCTAAATTTCAGATTCCATAAGCTTCAGAACAAATCATCCGACTTGGTAGGACTAAATACAGCCCAGAAAAAGAGGTACATAAGGCCCATAGGTTAGCTGCTCTGGAACTTAGTTCTTTTTCTCTTGTTTCTCTTAATTCATTTGACTACTTCCAACAACCAGCACTTCTTAGAGAACGTTTGCAGGTTGACTACATTTCCAAAGGAGATCCTAAATAAACCGTTTCTTTGTCTCTAACAGTATTTGGGACTGTTTTTCTTTACCATCAACTTCCCTGAATAGATGCTAATGGCTGAAAACTCCTATACACTATAATACACTTTTATTTCCACTGTTTAGTTCTCTTAGACTAAAGACGTAGCTCTTCCCTTCCTCAATAACTTCTCTGTTTAGACTTGGATCCTTTGGTCTCAGGTTTTTCTTCTTCATCCTTTGTTTCTTGGAGTGTGTGTTCGTGTGTGCGTGTGTACGATGTTTGACTATCACTGATAACGTCTTGTAGAAATGTATCAAAAAATCAAGTACGAAGACCATCCCCCAACCTTTCATATCATCCGATCTTTAGATTCACTAAACATTTAACTTCTCAAGGAGTTCTCTTTGATTTAGATTTGAGAGCATCATGATTATTGGCACAGTGGAATAAGATAAGGAAACGGACAGGGAGGAGAGGGACTAGGAAAAGATTAGGGGAGAAAGATTTGCTCTGAAATATCCCTTCATTTTCAAAGAACAATATCAAGATTGTTTGGGGACTGAGTGGAGGAAAGGGAACAAGTCCCTGTTCTAAAGGAAAGGCATTAGAAAAGAGATTCAATGAAGAAAAAAGATGTGGAAAAAAATTCAACTTTCCTACCAACGGAGCAAAAATTAAAATGGTTTGCAAAAATGATTTCTTGAGGAAGGAGGTTATCCTGGAGCACGGAAAGCTTCACTTTGGGAATGTTTTATTTCCTTAGTACTTTAAGTACTTGGTACTTTTTCCTATCCACTCACCCCAGGGTTCCTATTTTAAAAAATCTGTAATTAAATAATTTATTTTAAGAACACACAAAAAACACTCGCAAACACTTACGATCTTTTCTGGTTGTATCCCTTCCTTAAAACAAGACTTCAAAGAGTCCACATAACAGAGTATGAGAGAGAGAGAGAGAGAGAGAGAGAGAGAGAGAGAGAGAGAGAGAGAGAGAGGGAGGGAGCTCACACTAGGAACCATCCCCTCCTCATCTCTGTACCTCCCTCACCCTTCCCTACATCCATCGAAGTAAAAATAAAAACATCGAAGCAAAACCTCTTCCATTTAGGAAAAAGAATGTAACACTTAACTGTTGAAATTAAAACAAAACAAAACGTCCTTTCCAAAATGAATCCCAAAGCACAGTTTCCCTGTTTACAGGGGTCCTGGACATTTTTAACCACTCTCACCAGACTCTCCTGTAACCACACCCACCTGCTCCTTTCTTCCACACAGGGGAAAAGCACATGTTCCCCCTCCTTCATATGTGTACTCGCTGGGAGGTAGGGGATATGGTTGGGGCAAAGAATCGGAAAACCGGGTGCGAGGAACGTTAGCTTTCAAATGATTGGTAACAGACAGAAGAGGCAAAGGACCGATTTAGAGCCAGGAAGTTCTGAAATAGAGCAACCCTTCAACTTCAAGTCATGGAAAAGCTGAGAGCATTGGTACCACATACCTATCTAAGTCTCCCAGCGACCACGAGGGGCCACCTGAGAGTCAAAACAGTCCATTGGCCATATTTGCCCACCTGGGAAACCACGCCCCTCCCAACACTCACAGGAATTCAAGCTGCTCAGCCGCTACCTAACCATGTGACCTTAAGCAACTCACTTCTCCACTCTGGGACTCTGTGGACCTCAGTTTGCTCATCTTGTTAAAGGAAGAGAGTGGACTGGATGATTTTTATCTTATAATGTTACATAGTATATCTTTTAGAAATACTCCTACTCCCCAAATTCGGCCTTTTCACTTCCCGTTCCCCACACCCAAAATAGCTGGAAGGGAGTTTCACCACTCCCATACCGGCTCGAATCTTCATCGAGCGCTACTCCCCTTCTATCTACTGATCTTATAATACAGCTTTGCAAAAATAAAATTAAAAAGCAACGCTCTGTGGTCCCATAGCCCGGACTGATTCCACTAGAATTCTGACTCCTACTAATTTTTTCATCTCCCTTTGCAGGGGAAGAAAAGAGGGAGGAATGAGGGTGTGCAGGCAGGGTGTGAGTATGTGTGCGCGCACTCCCGCCCACTTACTTCGGGATAGGGAGGACGTGGGAGCGGGTGGGGGTGGGGGTGTATGCTTCTCGGTGTCCCCTTTTCCCCCACGCCCCCCACTCTCACCGCCCCCCCCAGACCCTAATGAGGCTGCTGAAAGGGAGAGGGATCTGGTGCGCGTGGCTTGCAGAACTCCCAGAGACCGGGGTGCACTGATTGGCCAGCTGCGCCTCGCGACCACCATTCATTAATAAATTAGCGGCACGCTCCAGCCGAGCGCGAGCCACCAATCACAAAGAGGAGCGGCGGCGGCTGCGACAACAGCAGCTTTAGCAGCAGCAGCCGCTACCACCGCTTCGGCAGCCTGGGCTGCAGCTCCCAGCTCAGACTGGAGCTTTAGAACCACTTTATGCTGATTAGATAAAGAGGAGGGGGAGAAAGGGGAGTGAGGAGGGGGAGAAAGGAGGGTGAAGAGGGGGAGGATGGATGGATGGCAGCATAGGGGAGGGGGGAAGGGGCTAAGAAAGAGAAAGAAATGAGTGATGATAATGCAATGAAAAGAATAAACCCGGGGAGGGAAGAGGGGGGGAGGGAGGAGGAGGACAGGGGGTGGGGGATCTGGGGGGCCCCGGGGGCAGATTTGATTGTTTTCTTGGTAGTATATAAGGGGTTTTAAGGAGAGTCGTGTGCCAGACACACAGCCATTGAACCACAAGCAGTTTCACTTTAACTGGAGTGTCGAGGAGTCGCGTGCCAGGAGTTGCACCACCGGGGACTGACTGACAGACAGACACGCAACACCACCAAAACACACAAGACTGAGGGGGCAGCCGCCGCTAAGGGCCCCTGCATCGACTCTTGGCAAAGGGGCTCTTGGGGAGGAGCTCCCCCGGACAAGCACATCGGCAGCACGAGGTCGCTCTCCAGGTGGTGAGCACAGCCGAGCTGCTCCAAGACGCCGGAGAAGTTTAGGGCACAGGCTGAAGCCCAAACCCAAGCAAGTGATTATAAGGCGCAATTAAAGAGAGCCAAGTAAGTTTCGGAGCAGCTTCAGACTTCCGAGAGCTCTTCTTCCTTTTCTTACTTATCCATACCTTTTATGATCACTATTTAACCCCTGTGATCGTTCTTTGTCTGCTGCCTTTCGCTTTTAAGATGCTTTCATGCCAGGGACCACCAGTGCCTTTCCCGGGGGATCGAGTTGAGATCCAAGGGTATACGGGTGGGTGAGAAGACACAGCCAACCTAGCAGTGCAACGGGGACCAGAAAAGGGCTAAACACAGTCGCACGGGGGCGCAGAGTGGAGAGGCGCTTGAGTCTAGAAAAGCAATTGACTAAATTTTCACCCGAAGGTGCAGTTGGAGGCAGGAGAAACGAGTATTGGATTCTGCTGGAGGGTCGCTGTGGGTTTGTTTATTTATTTATTCATTCATTTAAAGAAATTACCCATTTCTCTCATGGCTTTCAAGGAAAGGCCTTTCGATTGGTCAAAGCAAGTGTCATTTCGATTCATGTCATTACTGAGTTTATCTATGTTTTTCCCCCTTTCCTGACAGGTGCCTTCCCTTCGCTCGTGGGCAGAAATGTTCATCAAATCCGAAACCTTGGAACTGAAAGAAGAGGAGGATGTACTGGTGCTCCTGGGCTCGTCCTCCCCTTCCTCGTCCTCCCTGACCCCGCTGACTTCCAGCTCCGAAGAGGAGGAGGAGGATGACCTGGACGCGCCTTCCCGAGGGCGGCGGCCACGGTTGGTTGAAGCGGAGCAAGCGTCCGGAGGAGGAGTCGGCGGAGACGGAGGGGGCGGTGGCGGTGGTGGCGGGGAGGAGTGCAAGCCCGCCGCTCGCCTTCTAAGCCTGGCTCACGAGTGCAAGCGACGGCCGAGCCGGGCCCGGGGGAGCTCTAGGAGCGCCAAGACAGCGGAGACTGTGCAGCGGATCAAAAAGACCCGGAGACTCAAGGCCAACAACCGGGAGCGGAATCGGATGCACAACCTGAACGCGGCGCTGGACGCGCTGCGCGAGGTCCTGCCCACGTTCCCCGAGGACGCCAAGCTCACCAAGATCGAGACGCTGCGCTTCGCCCACAACTACATTTGGGCCCTCACCGAGACCCTGAGGCTGGCCGACCATTGTGGGGCCGGGGGCGTGGGCGGGGGCTCCGGAGGCCTGCCCGGGGCGCTCTTCCCCGACGCCGCAGTGCTGCTGAGCCCCGGGGGAGCGAGCGCGGCCCTGAGCAGCTGCGGCGCGGACAGCCCCTCGTCCACCTCCACGTGGAGCTGCAGCGACAGTCCGGCATCGACGTCCTGCACACCCACCAGTTCCACTTCTCCCTACAGCTGCACTTTATCGCCCGCCAGCCCGGCTAGCTCGGGGGGCGGCTCGGACTTGGACTACTGGCAGCCCCCACCCCTAGACAAACACCGTTATGCACCTCTGCACCCCATAGCCAGGGACTGTATGTAACACCGTGGCTGCCCCCACTGCACCCTGCGTCCCTGCCCCCTCCTTCAGTCGTTCCCTCCACCCACCCACCCCCAAACCCGCTTGTCAGCTCACTTGACAGTCTAGTTGTATGTTACGTGGCTGCAAAATCCTTTGGTTTGCTCTGGGGTTTTCTTCTTCCAAGAGGATTTCGCTGTAACTTGGGAGTGGTGGTGGTGGGGGGCAGGGGTAGTGGTTGTGGAGGAAGGGGCTCTGCCTCGGAGAGGTGTGTTCGAATTCTGCATTGTTCTTGTTTCAGTAGCTCAAGACCACACGGCTCTGTGGGGGTGCGGGCGGGGGCGGAGGGAACCAGCGGGTCTACCCAACCAACGGAATCGCCCCTCCCCTCCCCTTTTCTCTTTTGGTCTCATCCATGTGAACCTCGGAGGGGGAACGCAACTGGTTCGTGTGATCTTGTCACCTTTGCATCTCCATAAAGACGTTAATGTCGGCTAGAAAGAAATGTGTCTTAGCATCTGAATGATATGACCGGTAACAAAATTATCCACAGATTCGCAATGGCTAGCATCTGCTTTCTTCCCAGTGCTGCGCGCAGCCTGTGGGAATTTCACCTGTCAAACCAAACTTTCCCTCTCTGATGTGCACTTTGCTCAGTTTCCCAGATTTGTCACAATGCCCTTTGTCCAGCCCTTCTCTTTCCTTTTTCTTCTCCATTTTGCCATCTGTCTCTTATGATTTATAAGGGGAAAAAGTTGTTTTGTTAGAGGGCCAGGTTAGAAGTCATTGTATAATTTGTAGGCTTTGTAATGATTGAATGCAAGCGTGGAAATTTAGGCTGAACTCTCTATCAAAAGGAAAAAATGTGGAGGAAAGGGGAAAAATCGGGAGGGAGGGTTGCTTCATGCATTATTTATCTCGACCTTTTGGGGGAGGAGGAACTCCCCCATTCTTTCAAGAGATTAAAAATAAATCAACAGACTGAAAACCTAAGCAGACACGGAGCATTACCGGGACCAGCCACACACGTGGTCCCTTCTATTTATTATAAAGAAAGATTTCATGGGAAAAGTATGTATTTTTTTGTATATTTTACAGAGTTTATTCTAGTATGTATTTACAGCCCGAAAAATCAGGGGGAAAACTTCTTGTGACTAAAATATGAATAAAATATCTAATTTTCATAAGTTATGCGTTGTAATATGTTCTTGGCCACTAGGGTTTTGTTTTTTTTTTTATCATGGATTGAATTGTGTTGTGCACTGACGTAGCTTAGGTTTGAAATTGTTGGCATGTTGATCATTGACATAATTCCAAAGAAAAGTGTGATGAGGTTACATAGCTATGTAATTATGGCAACGCGAGACTTTTCTTGGGGGGAAAAAACAAACCAAAGGGAAAATTGAATTATCCGAGACCCAACCAGTACAATATGATGTAGTTCTTCTTGCAGGTGCAAACTTAAATATATTTTTAAAAAATCAATTTCTGATTGATTAAGGTCACCGAATAAAGTGTAAACTACAATTTGAGTAACAGTATGTTCCAAAGTTCATTTTATATGGTTAAAAAAATTAAAGCAGTGAAATTGAGATTTCATGGCATAGTAAAAGGAACATTGGTTTGGAAGTCAGAAGACTTCAGTCTAGTCAGAAGTCTATCCTGATGCTGGGCAAGTTACTCAAGCATTCTGGGCCTCAGTTTCCTCATCTGAATAAAAAGAGGATTGGACTAGTTGATCTCTAAGGATTCTTCAAGCTCTAATATTTTAATAGTCTAAAAAAAAAAAAAACCCAAAACCAATTGGTGGAAGCTGACTTCGGAAAGTTCATTTTAACAATCAAGTTGGATAAAGCAAACAAATGGCAGGGAGACTAGGAAGGGGTAAGCCGCAGAAAGAAGGTAACTTGTACAGAAAGATATGTATACCTCAATTTTCCAACCTGAAAATAATCCAACGTTCAAAACTCCTATGTAAACAGAAAACTAACCTCTAAATCATCCCTGGGAAGGCCTGGGACAGGGATGTACAATGGAGATCACAGCCCTTTTGAGTTCAAATGCCCTAATACATTTGTGAGTTCAGCTAGAGAAAATAATATTTTACTTGAGAGAGATTTCTGTTTTGTATTTCAGGTTGTTGAAGCTTCCCCTCTCATCTACAGATGTGATTATTATAGTTTTTTATTAGCCATCATCACTATCAACCCATACTTCTACCATCCTACCCCTTCCCCCTCCCCATCATCATAATCGTTATGAACTCTGCTTCTCATCTGGGCCAAATCCTGTGCTGTTGTAAATGAAGCAATGATTTGGCTTCATGGGAGGAGAGTTTAACTTTAAACAGTTCTGTGTCTTACCCATGAAAATTGTAATTGGTGCATCAGGTAGCTCTTCCACTTCTAAGATTCCATGATACTAAGCTACCCAGCCATTATCAGCAAGAAAGTGTTATTTTTCTCAACACTTTCATAGAGTTCTGTGTCTAGTATTTAGCCCTTCTCTCCCTACCACTTGCAAATGATAATACTAGGGATTTGTAATCTATAGGGTCATGATGCCTGCAGATTAGTATCTGCTATTTATCATACCCACCAGTGATAATGAGGGGAAATGATAATTCTATTGGGATGTCCCTAAAGACTGAGAAGGAGCAGTTCAAGTTTTGACAGGCCAGTAATTGGACAACTCCAGGAAGCAGCCCTCTTCTTGACTCAATTGGAAACTTTGCAGTTAGGTTAGGTTCCATCAGGCAGGCAGCTGCTACAAAGAGCCCTCTGTAAATACCGAGCTGTGGAATGGGAGTACCAATTCTAATAACTACCTTTCTGAATTTAGCTGCTGCTAACTTAACTTTGTCACTTTTGTCCAGCCTGCCTTTAGATACTTCCATTTAGGGAGGAGCATGATTTTTAGTTGGGAAGCCATGATTTGAACCACTCCGTTAGGGGCTCTTGCATCTCTTTCTCAGCCTTCTCTTCTGTGCCTGTTCCCACAAAGCTGTCAGGATTGCGCAGAGAGCAGCAATAGTTCTTTCACAAGAAATGCTTTCTTTACAATGCCTGCATTTCATTTCTTTTTTAGAATGAACTAGAGATCCAGGCTCTCACCTCAAAGCTGACTAGAATGGCCAGAGTCAAGCAGTAAGAAACTTAAGTGCTTTTTCCATTCTGCACTCAGGTCTAAGGAGAAAACACCAGACTGTGCAAGGAGGACCAGGGCCTTGGAGCTGTTATGGGCTTTCTAGCAATCCCCCTAAGACTTTCCTCCCCCCTCCCATCACTGAATATCTCTGAGCCTCTTGTTTCCTCCTTTGTAAAACTGAGGAAAAGTTGTTCTACATAGCTTCTGAGGGTCCTTCTGGTTCTAGGTCTAATATTCTAGGACCACAAACTTGAAACAACTCAATGTAGTGTGTCCTTCAGGTTCCCTCCATATATCAGGCATTAGAAAAATGTTCCATGGAAATGGGTTGGCTCAGCCACTCCTAGGTTGCTTACCAACTCTTTTCTTTCAGTGACAGTTTAGAGAATGGAATGGAGAATCCAAGGATTGTTCACATACTTTAGGTGTTGGGAAAGCCCACAGAGGATCCCAGTCTAATCTAGGGACTTAGAGAGCCCTAAACGCTTTGGAGAGAGTTTATTTATTTAAATTTTTTATGCCATGTTTTCCTCTTCCTCATCTCAAGACCCATATCATCCCAAGGCCCATTTTCCTTGCATAGGACTCTTCCCGCCCTCTGCCCTCCCAACAAATACTTTTGTAGTCTATCCCAGTCCTGCATAAGTCGTACATCGTTAGTGTGCTCCAAAGAGCTGTTCGGGCCTTCTTCGGGTATCCCTCAGAGAGCCACAAAGGTTATAAAGTCTTCCTCCAGTTGCGAGCAAAGCCTGGCCCAGGCCAGATCCTGATCCTCAGGATGGTGGGACGGGGAAAGAAGGAGCAATGAGATCAGAACAGGCCATGGGCTGGCTGTGGGCAGATGACAGAGTTATGAGGTTGCCTGCCTTGCCCTTCCGTCGGGAATTTCTCGGCCTAGTTTTCGGTGTCTTTGTTTCCCCGGGTGCTTAAGCGAGGGCGTAAAGTATCTTCAGGCGCAGTCGGGTCCAGAGAGCGCTAGGGCAGCTGGGAAGGGACGCCCAGTCCGTGACAGAGGAAGAAAGGGGAGCAAAGAGATATAATTCGACCCCGGGTTGACTCTCTGAGTCTGGTCAATTATCTACTCTTGGTCTCCCAGAAATAATCGCTTCTCGTCCTTGGTCTCCTCAGAAGCTCAGACCCCGGCCCGATTGCTCTGCAGGGACTCTGCAGATCCCACTGAGGCTGGCCTGACTGTCGCGACAGGAACCCCTGCGTCTAGTTAGGGGCTGGAGGCGCACCCAGCCCTCTATGTATTCGACTCCCTCTGCCCACCTAAACTCCCGCCGAGAGCCGGTAAGCAGCCCAGAGTAGCCTTAACTCCAGAGTCCCGGCTGCTTCCAGACGCCCCTCTTCAGTTTTCTCTGGCACCGTCTGCCCCAGGCTTGGCTCACTCCAGGTTCCTCCCCACCCCCCACTTCCCCCACATTTATTATACAGCCCGGAGCAGGTTGTGACTCCTGGGCATAGACACCTGGAAACTATTAAAAAGCACCGCCTCCCTCGCCCACCCCTTCCCCCAGCCCCAGTCCTTTTCCTCTCTCTCCCCCAGGCCCTTAGGCCCCCTGGACTCCCCTGCCTAGCTCCTGAATGCATTGATTAAATAAAAACGGGCCTTTAGTGAGTCTGGCCAATGCGAGGCGAGCGTGAAAGCCTTGGCCTCGGAATCCGCAGAAGAAAATGTGTGAAAAGAGAATTAGTGAAATTAGGTTAGACCAATAAAACGAGCTGGCCCCTTCCCCACTCTCCCCCCACCATGCTCCCCCACTCTTCCCCCTCAGCCTCGGGCTACAAGTACAGGGGACGAATCTATTGTTTCCAACCTTGGCAGGGGGTTCATTGTGTGATAAATAATTCTCCTCCACACACACCCTCTCCCCAGTTTCTTTTACCCTTTTTTTAAAAGTTGGAATTTGCATAATCACTACTTTGATGTGGCCAGAAATCTGAAGCTCGGTCTCCCCAAATCTGCCATTGGCAGAGAAGGAAACAAAGCCAGACCCAGAGCTTTCACTCCGCTGACAGTGTGGGGGCACAGCGTCACAAACCGCTCTAAGCTCCTGCTTTTTTTTTTTTTTAATAAAGAGTCCCTTTTAATGATTAAACTTAAGGAATGCCAAAAAGGGACAGGGGAGGGGTTAAGTATGAGTGTCCCTCTCCCCCCACACTCCTCCCCAATCCCCCAAGGTCCATTGTTCTCAATTTCTTTCTCCAAATGGACTTTGAGGGAGACACTCCAGGTGGTCATGAGCCCCCCTCCCCCTGTCTTCCCACCAGGCCCACACCGCGTGTCACTTTCTTCTTTTCTTTCCCCTGACCGAATGACGATAGTGAAGAAGTATTAGAGTCTGCCGGGGGTCCTATGGGTTTGGGGCTACAGAGTGACAGACCCTCTGAGTTCTGCACCGAATGACTTTTATTGGCATCCCTCTGACCCTGACCTGGGGTGGGGGCGGGGGGGGTCAGAATTTTCTTTTCTGTACTTAGGGCTTTCCCCCTTTTCTGTCCCTCCCCTCCTCCACCCCCCCTCCCGCCTTTGTTTCTCCATCTCTATTTCCATCTCTGTGTCTGTCTCTGAATCCCCTCCGCCTCCAGTTTGGCATGTGCCCTCTGGACTGAATGCACTCTTTAAGATCCTGCAATCACCCCTACTGCCTCTTTGGGAATAGGGGCTGAGGAAGAGGGGCTCATTGGTGGTTTCCAAGAAGGCAAGAGGTGTCCCTGGTTGCTGCAGTGGTTCTATTCAGCATCCTCTCTGTCCAATCACTGGATGGCCTGGGGATGCAGCCTGTGGCAGGCTTCAGAGGGGGGCAGAAAGGGCAATGGAGCCAGTACTCTGTAAGGGACAAGGTAAAGGGAGTACAGTAAATTTAGGTAAATAGCTGGGAAGCTATTTTTCTGTGGCAAGCATGAGTCAGGAGGATGGGTCTGGGAAATAATCCTTATGGTGTGGTCGCTGCCATTGTCTAGGAGCCCCTTTCTGTGCCAAGGGCTGGAGAAGGGGGAGGGAGAAGAAGGGAGGAGGGTGGGAGAGTTGTTTCTGGCAGCATTTTTGGTGCATCCAGCAATTGGGGGGTGGGAGAGAAGCAAAGGGAGGAAATATCTCATTAAATTAGCCTGCAAATTCCACTGGGAAAAGTTGACTAGAGAGGAGGCAGTGTCTGGGAGGAGACCTGCTCTTTTCTCCAGTGAAAGTTCTTGTTTGGAGGCTAAAAGACTCAGCCATCCCCCCCCCCCCCCCAAAGAGCAGGGATCATAGGATCACAGATCTAAAGCTTAAAATGACCACAGAGCCCATATAACCCAATCCCCTAATTTTACAGATGAAGAAATGAGACTGGCCCAGAAAGGTTAAGTGATTTGCCCAAAGTCAACCAGGAAAGACTTCTTATAAGAGGGCACCCAAGTTGAAGCTTGAAAGGACCTAAGGATTCCAGAGTCACAAGAGAGCATTCCAGGTAAATCAAAGGCTCTGGCTCACTCTCCTGCTCCCCCTTCTTCTCCCCCACCATTATATAGTCATGGGGTACAATCTGGATAAAAGCTTATAGGCCTGCCAAATATTATTGGCTAGGTCTCAGCAATCATATTTGCCTAGGTTCTTTCAGTGTCCAAGGATGAAATTCATCCAGGTCAGGTGACAAGAATTCATGATAACCAACGAGGTGTTCTTTTATTAGCTTCCTAAATAGTGTAGAGCCAAGTAGTGTATGGAATGAGGCCAGAGAGCTAGAATCATAGATTTAGAACTGGACATTGTCTAGTTCAATCACCTTCACTGGAGGGTTGAAAAGAGATGGAGTATAATTTGTGTCAGAGATAGGACTTGAACCCAGGCCCTCTGATTCCAAAGTTGGTACTCTTTCCATCATACCACAATGCCTAGAATGGTTTGGTGTTGTTCAGTCTGTGTTTGATTGTCAGGACCTATTTGGAGTTTTCTTGGCAAAGATATTAGAGTGGCCTGTCATTTCCTTCTCCAGGTCATTTTACAGGAGAGGAAACTGAGGTAAACAGGGTTATGTGACTTGCTCAGGGTGAGACAACTAGTGTCTGAGTCCAGATTTGAATTCATGAAGATGAGTGTTTCTGATTCCAAGCCCAGTAGCCCACCATGCTACCCAGCCACCTGGGAGGATTTAGGGGCTGCAGATAAATCAAGTCAAACTCCTGGCAATTTAGATTTAATATTGAAATAAAAGAAATATTGGTGAGTCATTTAACAGCTAACAAAAAAGAGATTTACTGATCCATAGCCAGGGAAGTATATTCAAGAAGGTATTTCTAGTTGTTTCATCTAAATGAATCTCTCCTTCCTTGAATTGCTTTTCACTATCTACCAGTCAAGATTTTTATGGTTACTTTTTATTCATATAACCAGGAAGTGATATCAATAGCCTGTCTTTAGTCTCCTGAACCGATTAAGCCTCAAGAATAGTTTCAATGCTAAAGGGAAAATCTAGTCTAACTTGCACAGGGTAAAAGATTAGAATATTGCTCCATCACAGGTGGGGAAGTGGTAGACAGGTAGGATCTTTCTGCTACTAGGTCGCCACTGTTCCTCCCCGGTCACACTAACCAGAAAGGGGAAATAGAAGCTTTCCATGGGTTTAGATCCAGATTATAAATCTCAGAGGCTTAGCCTCTCCAAGGTTACTAGGCTACTTTTTTTTTTGAGGGGGGAAGGCAAGGCAATTGGGGTTAAATGACTTGTCCAAGGTCATACAACTAGTAAGTGTCAAATGTCTGAGGTCACATTTGAATTCAGGTCCTCCTGACTGCTGGGTTGGTGCTTTATTCACTGTGCCACTTTAAGTTACTGTTTTGGTTGACAATGTGTCAGCAACTTGATCAAAACCTTCACTGATCCTGTAAGGTAAAAATAGACTTCTTAAGCTGGCATTTCAGGACTTTTACCATCTAGTTCCAATCTAGAGAGATAACTAGGAAAAGACTGGGTTTGGAGTCAAAGGTCTTGGGCTTGAACCTCATCTCTATCACTTATTATCTGTGTGGCACTGGGTAACTTACTTAAACCTCATTGGATTTCCTCAACCTTCAAGTGAGAGAATAAAATTGGAGATGAATGTTCAATGTCCCCATCAGCTATAGATTTTTGACCCAAATTCTCTGGTCTTATTCCATACTGCTCTGCTATACACAATTAAAAAAAAATTCATGCTATGTTTTGTTTTTACATTTCCTAAATGTGTGTTTGTGTACATATTACATCTCTCTCTCTCTCTCTCTCTCTCTCTCTCTCTCTCTCTCTCTCTCTCTCTCTCTCTTTGTGTGTGTGTGTGTCTCTCTCTCTGTCTCTCTCTCTCCCTCTCTCTCTCCCTCTCTCTCTCCCTCTCTCTCTCCCCATGTATCTATATCTATATAGTATATATAAACATATATCTATGTACTTACATACACACATACAGACATATGCACATACATATATCTTGTAGCAATTCTCTTTGTTGAGTTGGCTTCCACCAATCCTTCTGTCTGGCGACCAAAAGGTTGCTCATACATTATGTAACTTTATAGCATAAATATTAATCCAGTATATCTCAAGATAACAAGTTGACAACAGCAAGTTGTCCAAGGGTATAGTGGAAAGAGAATTGGCTTTAGAGTCAGAAGCCCTGGCTCTACCACTTATTAGCTGTATGGCCTTTAATAAATCCCTTGATTTATATGAATGAATTGATTTATATGATTTGAGCTGTCTTGTTCTTACTTTTCTTGAATATAAAATTATAGAAGTTGGACTGAATGACCCCCAGGTCCCACCCAGCTCCAAAGATGACTATATAACTTATTCCCTATGTTACCTTGGACAAGTCACTTGATCTCTCTTGGCCTCAGTTTTCTTTTGTTTCTTTTCTTTTTTTGACAGTAAGTATATAGTGAGGGCTGGGGTTACTTTGAATTAATTGAAAAAATTCTAGTTTTAAATACCAAAATGTATTTCTATATGAATAGTTGAAAGGAAAAAGAGAATTGTATGTGAAATTGAGAATCTCTATTATATACTGTTTGCTTTTCTTTTAAAAAGTACATAATAATAATTAATAATGATATAATAAACTTTCAAACTGTCCTCACTGTAATTTCTTCTGGTCTTCTCTCTGTTCTCTTCCATGCATTTAAAAAATGTCTTACTGGCCCTCTTTTCTTTCTTTGTCTTTACAATGTTGTTTTTATTACATAAATTATTCTTCTGTTTCCTGTAGCTCAGACTTCACTCTGAATCAATTCAAAAAAATCTTTCAAGTTTCTCTGCAACCATCTTGTTTGTAATTTCTTATGATGTGGTCATATTCTATTACATTCGTATAGTGTAATTTGCTCAGACATTCTCCAATAGGTTTTACCCCCTTTCCTGTCCCTCCAAACTGGATTCTAGTTTTTTTGTCACTACAAAAGAACTAGTATAAATATTTTTGAATTTGAATTTATGGGCACTTTCCCTCTGTCTTTGATCTCTTTGGTGTGTAGGCCTGGTTAGTGGTATCACTGAGTCAAAGAGTTCAATATTCTCTGACTTTTGGGGCATAGCTCCATAGCTCCACATTGTTTGAGTATTAGTATTACAATTTAGTATTAGATCTCAATCTTCTCAACTGTAAAATTAGAGGGTTGGACTAGAAGAACTAGAGGGTCTCTGCAATCTTTAAATCTATGACTCTATGAGCCTAAAGTGTGGTCCCCTTTCTTATTGACCTGTCATTCCTCATCAAGTCTTTCTCAAATTGTGCCCCTTGTCCTTTACAAAGCTTCATTCTGAGAGTCTATTCTCTCCCAAACCCCTTTAGCTTAAACCAACACAAAACATTTTATTGATGCCTTTTGCCTTTATATAGGACCATCCTAACAATATATACAATACTCTGTCTTAATAGGAGCATAGCTTTCATGAAACTCATAGTTCTAGAGCAGAAAGGGCCTCCAAAACTATCTTAAAAAGCCTCCATATTTTACAAATGAAGAAAATGATACTTGAGGACATTAAATGACTTTCTCAAGGTCAAACAGGTATGTTGACCTCTTCTATGTTGCAGAGCTGTGATAAGAAAGAGAGGGGTGTGATTAATTGACCTCTGATGGCCCTTCCATCTCTGAATCTGTGACCCTATTCAAATTCTTGAGATAGAAGCTCTGAGGGCTGGCTCTGTATCATTGCTCATCTTTCTTTCTACAGGATTTAGCCCAGTACCATGCACAGAAGAGGCACTTTGCTTTTTTTAGTGAATTGAACTTACATGACTTGGTATTCTTCCCCCAGCTCTCTTCTGGATCTAGAGAGCCCCTTCCTGTTCTTTTCTCCTCTTGATCACTTTCTAAATCACTTAAATTTGCCTATCCTACCTAACACAATAATTCTTTTCTGTACAACCTCCTCTCCTCTCTCTTTCTTTTCATCTCACTCTCATGTGCACTTCTAGAGACATACCTGAGGGCATGCACAACATAGAAAAGAACTCTTCCAATATTGGGTCTAGAAACAATTAAGTGACCGTGCTGAAGTGGCCTGCCAAATGGAAACATGTCCCTTCAAAATAAGCGAAGGGGACCCGGGGCTCGTTTCTGTGGCAACCACTGGCAATAAAGCCTAATTCCTGGTGACAAAGAGGTCGTCTTCCCTTTAAAACGTGTTTACGGTCCCTTTGTGTATTGTATTTTGGCATAAAAGCTTCTCTGCTCTGTCAGAACCCAACGAGCAGTTCTATGGCTCTCAAGGGGGTTTATTGCCCTCCTTGGCATAAGAAAAGCAGAAAAGAGCCAAGCTAGTGCCAGGGTGACAAAGGAGTAACCCCTGGGGCGCACCATTGCTTTCTTTCATGTAATACATAAATCTTGCCACATATCGCTGTAATTAAAATTAGGGTTCCTGGGATGGCTGTTCTTTGGTTTTATAATTTTAACCACGGATCTCTCTTTTCCCCTGAAAACTTTCTTCTCTTTCTTTTCTCTCTGCTATATGTCTCTCCATCACTTTCACTTTTTATCTCTCTCATTTTCTCTCTTTTTCTTATTGTCTCTGTTTCTCTCCATCTCTCTTTTCTGAATCTGTGTCTCTGTCTCCATCTCTTCTCTCTCTCACTTTTTCTTTCCCTTCTTTCTCTTGCTTGGTTTCTATTTTATCTCTCCCTGTTATTCTATGCTTCTGTCTGTCTTTCTCTTCATATTTCTCTGTCTCTCTCTTTGTATATCTCTCTCCATCTCTCTCGCTCTCACTTTCTCTTTTTTTCTCTTGCTCTTTCTTTCTATGTCTCTGTCTTTCTTTCTCTTACTTTGTCTTTGTCTTTTTCTCTTGCTTGGTCCCTGTCTCTCTTTCTTCCTCTTTGTATTTCTCTCTTGTGTCTCTTTCTGTTTGTATGTCTCTCTCACTCTCTGTCTCTCACTTTCTCTTTTACTCTTTCTTCCTCTTCCTCTATCTGTCTGTCTCTCACTCACACACACACACACACACATATACATACAGCATTCACTTCAGGGATCTAGTGGATTTTTACCACCTTTCTCTTGCTATCCAAATCCCATTAGAGGACTAAACCTTACAACCCTAGGGACCAGTGACATTCCACTTGCTAATGCCATGTGTATTAGGTCCAAACCACCATAATCAAATACTTGACCACCAAATTCACTTTCCATGCTCCTTAGAATTGTTGCTACCTTTTTCACACCACTGTCATCTCCCAATGAAAGCTCCTCCTCCATCAAATGCTTCCTAATATCAAAGAAAGCCAGCTAAGCAAAATAAATGGTCCCATCAGCCACATCTTACAGAATTTGTAACATTTATGCATAGATTAGACTGACAAAACTGTTGAGATTGATATTCTTAGGAAACATGATTTAAATAGAGCTATAACAGCAAAGTTGTGTAATGGCTTGATCTCAAAACACTGTCTTTCCATGAATCACACTGAAATGGGGAAGGATTTGGGAGGAGTCCTGGGCATTTCTTTCTACAGTGATCCTTTTTAATACCGTCTCTATTCTAGGGGCTTCAATGAAGCTGGTTTCATTCTGGGACCACCCTGAAGTTTTGCTTGAGAAAAGATCTGAGGTGAGCTAAGAAAATCTGGGATTAAAATGATTTCTATGATCCCATCCTAACTCCCCTGACTCTCCCTAGAATCCCTCTGGCCCATCAGAGGTGAGTTTCCTCTCTTCTCTTTAGGTCAGCGATCAATCAATCCATAAACATCTATAAAGAACCTATAATGGGGGGGTGAGACTAGGTGGCACAGTGAGTGGAGCACCAGCCCTGGAGTCAGGAGGACCTGAGTTCAAATGCGACCCCAGACACTTACTACTTACTACCTGTGTGACCTTGGGCAAGTCACTTAACCCAAATTGCCCTGGAAGAAGAAGAAGAAGAAGAAGAAGAGGAGGAGGAGGAGGAGGAGGAGGAGGAGGAGGAGAAGAAATAATGTGCTTGGCATTGTTCTAGGCACTAAGGATACAAAGACAAAAGTGGAATATTCCTTGTCCTCAAGGAATTTACATTCTATCAAGTAAAATAAAACACGTATCCTCTCCCTGCATATATTATATAATATGTATTATATAGCCTGTTACTCTCTACTTTCATGCCTCAGTGGCTCAACAGAAGGATAGGCACATGGGTTTCAGTAAAAGAAAGTACTGCCAATGTTCACATGCCTGAGAAGGTGACCTGGATGAGGTGAATGATGATGTCTACTCCAGAGATATCATGAATCTGAAAAGATTCGCCACTATATGTACCACAGCCTGTACTTGAAGATGAAGGGAAAATATGTTCAGGAATAAGCAGATTCTTACAGAGCACATTCATAAACTAAAGGCAGACAGAGCTTGGAAGAAGCTCCTGGCTGACCAGTCTGAGACCTGCCAATCCAAGACTAAGGAAGCACAACAGCATCGGGAAGAGCATATACAGGCTAAGAAAATGGAGATCATTAAGTTTTTGTCTAAGAAAGAGGAGACCAAGCAATGATTCGCTCCCATCCCCTCTGTACACAGTAATTCTTTACAAAGCCCGTGCTTTGTAAATAAATTTTAACAAACTACAAAAAAAGCATGCCAACATAGACCACATATTTGCTGATGTATCTGCTAATGATTTGTTTGATCAACATCATTAATTTCAGGAATTCTTAAACTTTTTTCATCATGGACTCCTTCAGTAATCTGTAGATACCTCTAGACCACTTCCCAGAATAATGTTTTTAACCATTATGCTTAAATATTATGCATTTGTAAGATGTATAAGATGCCCATGTAGGATATATGTATGTTTATGTGGGCTTGTCAAAATGCAACTCTCTTGGAGGTGTAAATAGATCTCTGAAATCTCATCTACCCATCTCCAAGGATGACTTTGATTTCTTCTGGGAAGGGAACAGGAGATTAGGGTCATGAAACAGACTTTTTCTATTTTCCTCAGAGAAGGGATATAGCCCTAGAATTATATCTACCTGCTCTTTTTCCTCCTCCATCCTAAAAGGACTAAAAATATGTTTCTTCACCCATCTTTAGGTTAGCCAACTGCCTGATTGTCTTCTGAGGTATCCACACCCTAACATGACCTGGTATTTGATAAGAGGCTAAAGGATCAGTGTTCATAAAGCCTTTTGCGATTTTTTTGTTTAAGAAAAAAAAAACTTCACTTTTTAATGTATTAATCAAGCAGTAAGCATTTATTAAGCACCTACCGTGTGCCATACTTTATGCTAGACCCAGGGGTTACACAGACAAAAATTAATCAGTTATTGCCCTAAAGGAGAAGTCCTGTCTTTAAATACCTTTCTCTCATACTTCTTTGTCTTTCTTGCAAACTTTTAATTTAATGCACTTTGCAGAAAATGTACACTTCCTCTTGGTTCAGAGAATTAACACAAACAAGCAATTAAACAAATAGCTCCTCTCTTCATCACTGCTAGTACTTCTACAGGAGACAGACACCCTGGGACTACAGATTTCTTTGCAGGAGGCATCTCATAGTTCTGCTGACACATAGAGGGATGGCAGAGAGGGGCAAACCTATCAAGCAGGGCACTTGTCTCATGTGTTAAAAGCATCTACCTTTGCTTTTCATGCATATATCCTTGAAAGAGATCCGTAGGCAATGGGGTTCCAATGGTTAATGTAACAAGAGTAGTTTTGGTCTTCTCTGGGCATAACATAAACATTGGGCTGAAGTAGTTTGTTCAATGCTACAAGTATCCTTGGAGTTGACTGACTCTTGGAACACCAAGGATCAAACTTACTAAAATGACACCATTATATTCGATCTTCTCTAGTTTATACCCACAAAAGGGGATGGGGGGAGACAGAATGAGTAAAGCAATTGGGCTTATGGAAATTTGTAACTAGATCAGGAAGCATCAGCATCATTAGCAGAAGGTCATTTAGCTCAAGTTTAATCTAGGTCTTGGAAAGTTTGGTAACTAGTGTGCTTTTTCATTTTTGGTGAGAAGGTTATTTTTGTGTTGTTGTTTTTTTTATTTTAACAACAATAACATCAACTTCTCAAACAACACACATTGTGTCTCATGCATTTCAAAAGTTCATCAGACTTCCCCCCCAAGTAGGAGGGGCTTCAAATTGTTTTATTGATGCTTTTTTTTTGTTTTTCACACCACTTTCACCTCCCAATGATATCTCCCCCCTCCATCAAATCCTTCCTAATATCAAAGAAAGCCAGCCAAGCCAAATAAATGGTCATATCAGTCACATCCTACAGAATTTGTAACATTTTGTACCAGCATTTTACCACCTCTCTAGGGAGGGAAATGTGTTTCAACTTTGGTCTTTTGGAACCAAGTTTGGTCAGTGTTGTTTTCATTCTCTTTATTGTAATCAATGTGTCTAATCTCTTCATACTGTTTTCTTGTTCTGCCTACGTTCATACGAGTCTTCTCTTATTTCTTAGGTTTGCTAATATTCATCCTTTCCTTTGGTACAATAATATTCTTTTTTAAAATGTCTCCCGCTTTTAAAATGTAGCATACATGTTCTGGACAAGGTGTCATCATCCCAATGTGTACTTTCACTGGCTAGATAGGTCTCCAGAGTGTGGCTACCGTTCTTTCCTCACTAGGGTTTTACAAAGACCTTTGGGGAAGGGGCGGGGGGGAGAGCGGTGTTGGGTTTTCTATGATGCTATTTTTTTTTCTGTGATTGGATCTCCCTATCTCACCCAGGCTGGAAGTGTGTCTCAAAGGCCTGACCCTACTGCTGATCAGCATGGAAGATTTGACTTGCTCTATTTTTGACCTGGGCCAATTTGGCCCTCTTTGATCAGACTGCTGGCCCCCTGCTACAGATTCACCGTTTTGGTGCTAGACTTAGTATGGACAGATAATTAGCTTTAACTTCTGTATCTCAGAAACCTCTGAGTTCTTAGAAGTTCTGAGCTCAGGTGATCCACCAACCTTAGCCTCCCCTGTAACAAAGATTGCACATGGGCACACCATGACAGATTGCTAATGCTATTTCTTATGAGCTTCCATATTATATATTCTCCCCCAACACCAATTCACCAATCACCGTCTACCCAATATTCCATCATTTGTAATTGCCTTAATATAATTTTGATGAGTTGGCATTATTTAGCTTTACAAAAGAATATTTTCTGAAAAGACATAGGACCTAGAGTACAAAACCTCTCAAATTTGGTGCTCACTCTCCTCAATTCTTTGGGAGAGTTGACTTAAACCTAATGTGGCTACCACTAAACATTTCCCCAACTTCTAGGTGTGATTCTGCAATACCTAGCCCACTTACAAGTCACAGTGTATTGTCTGACAATTAGTTGATGGACTGGGTTGAGCAAGTTGCTGGATATCTTATGGCTCTTTTGACTTTTTGAAAATTATAAGGCCATAATCTAGTCTATTTTATTTATGATGCTTATTCACTTGAGATTGGGAAATAGTATAAGATCAACAGAAGAAACATAGGTGGCCATGAGTTCATAGCTATAGCCACATAGTAACCAGGTGAGAAAGGGGCCTGACACCTATCCCTCATCTTGAGGCTCAAAATACTTCCCTTTCACTCAAAAACCTCTATAGGGAAAGAGTTTCTGTTTATACACACTTTTTCTATACACACTGAATTCCAGCCCAGCAACCAGTTAAAACACTTTTCATCATGGCACAGTTGATCAACAGGAGAAGTCCATGGATTACCTGTGCACACTCCAAGCTGGGGAATAGGACCCTCCATTTCTCATCATCACTCATTTCTGGGAGCATGCAGATATCAGCCATTCCACTC
Source organism: Pseudochirops cupreus (assembly GCA_028627135.1). Classification (NCBI taxonomy): domain Eukaryota; kingdom Metazoa; phylum Chordata; class Mammalia; order Diprotodontia; family Pseudocheiridae; genus Pseudochirops; species Pseudochirops cupreus. Next base: position 165,329,209 of record CM053583.1, read on the forward strand.
AGATTGCCAAGAGGTGGAGCATCCTGGGCATATTCCTAAGCACAGGACTTACTTTGCCCCGTTGCCCCATTATATTAAAAACCTGATGACTTCTCAACCCAAACAGTGACCTCCTAATCCTTCCATGGAATTGGGAGGTACAATTAAGCAAAGCAAAGAAGCACACTGGGCTTGCCTGGAAATGTATGCCCCATTCCTCATCACCTCTCTGGTGAAAGAGGGGAGACACACTTCATCCTCAGGGATAGTGTTCTGCACATAGTACATGGTAAATGTTAAAACTCTCTCTGTCTCTGTCTCTTTCTCTCTGTCTCTCTCTGTCTCTGTCTCTCTGTCTCTGTCTCTGTCTCTCTCTCCTCCCTCCCTCCTTCCTTCCTTCCTTCCTTCCTTCCTTCCTTTCTTCCTCCTTCCTTTCTCTCTTCTTTTCTTCCTCCCCCTTCCTTCCTTTCTTGTAAGACATGATTGGTCAAACTTCTAAAATCTTTTCAAAGTTATCTTTCATTAATGAACTTCAGAAATCCAAACATCTCAACATATATAAAGAATAAAAATGGGTATTTTACATGAAACTGAGAACTTTCTGGAGTCTTTCAATATTGCTTCCTTTTAGCTTATCTACTAATCAATGATCAATATTTATTAAGCACCTACAATGTGCCAGGCACTGTGCTAAGTGCTGGGGATACAAAGAGGCAAAAAATGGTTCTTGTCCTCAAGGAGTTTAGAATCTAATGGAGGGAGACAACATGTAAACAAATATATACAAAGCAAGCTTAGTGCATATTGTATTCCTGGTTCTGTTAACTTCCCTCTACATCAGTTAATTCAAGTTTTCCTGACTTTATCTCAGTTTTTCATATTTATCAATCCTTATGGCATTCTAGTTTTCTATTACATTCACACAGCCACTGAACAATTGTAGGCACCCACTCTGTCTAGTTGTGGGTTCAGAAGGTCATTGAAAAGAGAGATTATGATGATTTCCAGCAATATTCACAAATAGAGAAACCAAGTTTCTAGGCCCATTTTTAGGATCCTGGCTTTAAAGTAAAAACTAAAGTAAAAACCCCTCACCCCACCCAGTCCAACTATCTTATTTCACGGGTTGGGTAAATGCAGCCCATGGGGGTTGTGACTTACCCAAGATCACACAAGGAGTCAGTGTCAGAGCTGAGACCAGGTCTGAGTTCTCTGCCTGTAAAATAGGTCTCTTTCTATTGTATTACTTCCCATACGTCAAGAGCAAAAACACAGGTGTATCAAGAGAAGCAAGTGATTTTTCCCAAATGGGAAAGTTTATTGAATAGAATGGAACAAAAACAACTGAAAGAAACAGGTGAGATTAGACAAGATCCTCTATTTAGAACCTAGGATCACCCATGATCTTCCACCAGCCCCAAAGCTTCTAGAATTTGTTAACCTGTATTTAACATTTGGTACCTAGAATTGGCCTAATATCATGAATTCAAGTTGGTTTTTCATTCAGCACTTGTACAGAAAAGAAGCTAACAACATCAGATAGGGAATTTTTTTTTTAAACAATGTCAATTGTTTTAAAAAGCATTGATTCAAATTGTTTCCAGGTAGAGGTTTCTTTTTCTTTCTTTTATTCCAAGATCAAATTACCCATCTTTTCCCTCTTTCCTCTCTGATCTTTCTTTTAGAAAAGTTATTTATTTTTAGTTTTCAACATTCACTTTTATATGATTTTGAGTTCTAAATTCCCCTCCCCCTCCCTCCACTTCTACCTCCCCAAGATGGCCTGCAATCTGATATAGGCTTTACATGCATGATCATATTAAACATATCCATATTAGTAATATTGTGAAAGAAGAATGAGAACAAAAGAGAGAAACCATAAGAAAGAAAACATACAAAAAAAACCAAAAAGAAGAAAAACTAGTATTCTTCGATCTGTATTCAGACTCTATAGTTCTTTCTCTGGATGTGGATGGCATTTTCCATCATGAGTCTTTTGGAATTGTCTTAGATCATTGCATTGCTCAGAAGAGCCACTTTCCTCTCTGATCTTTCAAAGATGCCTCTTGATTTGTTTGTTAGAGAACTGGAGGTATATCCCACAAAGTTATTTAAAATCGTTCTTCCTGAAGGAAAAAATAATAATTAATAATAAAAGATTAAGTCTCAGCTCCCTCCGAATAGCAATGCTCTCTCTCTTCATCTTCTGCTTATTTAATAAAGAAGAGTTAGACTGGACCAGTGCCGATGGCATATTTACCTTCGTGAGTTAAAAAAAAAAGTTAATTACTGCTTGGAGCAAGTTAGTCTGCCTATCCTGAGCTGTCTTTTATTAGTTGTCCCCTTCATTAATTTCCCTCGCTGGATTTGTTGCTAATAGCTGCCTGGTCTCAGGCTGCTCAAAGCAGCATCTGTGCTACAAAGCAGAAAACCAGGAGTAAGGCCAAGAGAAGGTGGGGGTGGGGGTGTTTGATCATGTAGTGGGGAGACACTATTTACAAATCAACCCTTATTAACATGATGGCTTAGTCTGGGGAGGGGGAAGGGAGAGGACAGGGGCTGTGCATCCAGAAGCTGCCAACACAAAGTATGGCTGTTATGATTTTCACTAGTATCAACTAGTGTTTAAGGGGCAAGAACTCCCTACCTCTCACAAACAGGAAGTAGCTGCAGGATCCTGTTAGGGAATATCATATATAGATCATTATTGACTTAGATCTGGAAGAGACCTTAGAGACCCCTCACCCCACCCAGTCCAACTGTCTTATTTCACGGGTTGGGTAAATGCAGCCCATGGGGGTTGTGACTTACCCAAGATCACACAAGGAGTCAGTGTCAGAGCTGAGACCAGGTCTGAGTTCTCTGCCTGTAAAATAGGTCTCTTTCTATTGTATTACTTCCCATACGTCAAGAGCAAAAACACAGGTGTATCAAGAGAAGAAGTGATTTTTCCCAAATGGGGCCTAAGATGAAAAACCTCTCTGTCTCTCTGTCTCTCTCTCTCTCTCTCTGTCTCTCTCTCTCTCTCTGTCTCTGTCTCTCTGTCTCTCTCTCTCTGTCTCTCTGTCTCTCTCTGTCTCTCTGTCTCTCTCTCTGTCTCTGTCTCTCTGTCTCTCTGTCTCTCACTTCCTTGGAGCTATGCGCACAAAGATCTGTAGTAAAACTACACAAAGCCAAAGTTCTTACTTAAGGAATTCGTATCGATAAGTTGTTGATACATTACTAAATGGATTTCTCCTTTTCAATTTCACTAGGTTGTGTAATGATCAGTGCTAGGAAGATAGTAACATGATTGAGCTGTCTTGTGCTCAATTTGGGTGCCACATTTTAGAAGGAATACTGATAAACTGGGGAATGTTCAGAGGAGGGTAACTAAGTGGAAAAGGTTCTTGAATTTGTACCATATTGGGATGAGATAAAATAGAATACAAGAAGGTATGTCATATATAAGAAGCACCAAGGAGGCCAATGTCACTGGATCACAGAGTACATGGAGGAACAAGTAAGGTATAAGAAAACTGGAAATGTAGGAAGAGGCTAGGTTATAAAGAGAAGATGATTTGAAATTCTAATTTTAATTTTTAAACAGAGAATTTTATGTTTGATGCCAGAGGTGGTAGAGAACCATTGGAGTTTATTGAATGGGAGTGGGGTGAGTGGAAAATGATATAGTCAGATCTGTGCTTTAGGAAGATCAATTTGACAGTTGAGGGCCAAATAGACTAGAGTGGGGAGAGACCTGAGGGAGGCAGCCCAGGCATGATAATGATGGCCTGGCTATAAAGGTAGAAACAATAGAACTTGGCAACTGATTAGATATAGGGAATGAGAGAAAGTGAGGAGTTAAAAGATGAAAGTCAAGTTTCAAGTCCAGAAGACAGGGAGGATGGTGGTATGCTCAAGGTAATAGAAAAGGTAAGAAGAGTTGGACAGGAGGGGGAAGATAATGGGTTTGTTGTGAGCATGCTTGGTTAAGACATTCAGTTTAAGATGACTAACAGGTAATTAGAAATGTGAGACTGGGCCAAAGAGGGATTATGGCTGGACAAACAGATTTGAGAGTTATCTGCATAGATAACTATGCATCTTTGCAACTCTTCTTTTCACCAGGAATGCTTGGAAATGCTCCAATTAATTAAACATTCATTTTTTCCCTCCCTTTATGATTAGGCTAGGTTTTGCTGGGCAAAATTATTCTTGGCTGTTAGCCAATATTCCTTCTGGAATATTGTGTTCCAAATTCTTTATCTCTTCGTAATACTGCTAAAATCACATGTGATTCTAACCATGGCTCCTCAGTACTTGGATTTTTTTTTTTTCTAACTGCTTACAGTACAAGGGTTTTAAATTTTGGCCATGATGTTCCTTAGAGTTTTCATCTGCTGGTTTTCTTTAGGAGGTGACGGATAGATCCTTTATATTTATTCTTTAATCTCTGGTTTCAAGACATCTAGGTAATTTTCTTTTACGATTTCTTAAAATATGATGTCTAGGCTTTTTGGTCATGGCTTTCAGGCATTTTAGTGATTCTTAAGTTTTTTTTCCTCACTTTGTTTTCATATCAGATTCTTTTTTTTTCCTCTATGAGATGCCTTTTATTTCCTTCTGTTTTGTTTGTTTTAATATATCTTATTTTCTTATAGATTCATTGGCTTCTATTTGGTCCATTCTAATTTTCAAGTTTATCACGTGACAAAATTTTTGTACCTCTTGTGCTAAGCTGTAAATTCCCTTTTCAATTCTTTCTTCCATAGCTCTCATTTCTTTTCCCATTTTTTGCTCTAGTGCTCTCATTTCATTCATAAAAATTACTTCAAAACTCCTGCTTCATTTTCCTAGGAATTCTAGTTGAAATTTTGCCCAAGTTGTGTTTTCCTTTGAGATTTTGCTTGTAAATGTTTTGGAGTCATTCTCTTCATCTGGGTTTCTGTCCTGAGTGTCCCTGTTACCATGAAAGCTTTTTATAGTGGGATTATTTTTGTTTTCAATCATTATTCCAATCTACTTCCTGACTTTGGATTTGATGTTAGGGGCCAGGCTCTGTGTACTTCTGAAGGAAAGGCTGATCCTATTGCTGCTTTCTTGGAGTATTGAGTGCTATACTATTCCAGACTCTCAGGGTTGTATCAGGCTGGAAACCTGCAAGCTTTTAGTGCTCCCAAAGCAGTCTGATCTGACTACTGATCTGATCTAGCAATAGTCTGCAAATTCCTGGCCTGGGTTTGGATCTAAGCAACCATAGACTGCTGCTGAACTTATATCCTATCAGTAAACTAGCATGCTTTGCTAGTTCAGAGTAACAGAATGTTAGATGTCCTTTTGGTCTGAGATTTCTGCCCTGATTATTCTTTTGCAGGCTTCAGATTGGGTTAAAAGCTGGAATGGATACCTTAAAGGCTTTGGGATTTGAGTCACACAGCTGATGTTTTCTTCTGAACTTGCTTCTCTCTACATATATCAGTGACTTGCTCAGGATCACACAGCTAGTAAGTATCTGAGGCTGGATTTGAACTCAGGTCTTCCAGACTCCAGACCTAGCGTTCTATCCATTGAACCACTTAGCCCTGCTTTATGGTAGGACCCCTTCCCCACCATGTCCCAAATTATGCAACCCATCAATAATCCTCTCTTCTTGACCCTTTCTCCCCCAAATTTGACTAGAAATCCTTTCCCTGTGTCCATGCTCTCTCATTCCTTCAGGTGCTAGGTATGCTTAGGAGTTTCAACTCTCTTCGACTCCCCCCAGGATAAGTAGACTTTTCAAGCACCAAATCCCCCATACTTCATTCGGTGTAAGGTCCTTTTCTCCCTTCACCACCCATCTTTTTTTACTCATAGGAATGTTCATCAATGAAACCCCCTCTTACCTCCAAAGTTAGCCCTTCTTCCTTTTCCTCTCCATTTCAGTCTTTTCCCTGTCCTCTTCACCCACTTCCTTATAGGCTCTTCTCTTTTTGAGAAAAGTCACCTTCACCTTATTTTTTTGACCCTGGTGCAACACTTTCTTCTTTCTAGCTTCCTACTTCCCTTCCCCCCTTTTATGTACCCTTCCAAGTTTTAATGTAGTCCCATGAAAGAAGCATTCACTTTGTAGGAAGAGTATTGTTGGCTTCTTGTCCGTAATGTAGGTTGTCTGCTTCTTCACCGTTACCTCTCCCAGAGTTCTACCTTTATCCTTGTCTCCTTGTTTATATTTATTAAAAAAAAAAGTCTCTTATTGGTCTCTCTGTTTTCATTGTTGTTGCTGTCCTCGTCTGCTGCATTTATTCACTTCTTAATTTTCATTGTTTAGGGCGTTCAAGAGGCAAATGATTTCTTCAGTTCTGATTTTCTTTCTAAAAGTGTTTCAGACTTTTCTTTATTATTGAACATCCATCTTCTGTCCTGTATGATTAAGCTCTTTTGCAGGATAGGTCACCCTGGAATGGATCCTGAGCTCCATTGCTCTTTGGACCACATTATTCCGCTCCCTCCTTTTTTTTTTTCTAGGGGGTACAGAATAGTGTAGTTATTCAAATAGCCTTTCCTTTGTATTTGAAAGGTCTTTCTTCTTGTAAAACTCCTTTCTAAATTGAATTACTATATCAAGTTTAACCACTAAGTGTCTTGAAGTTTGCAACATTGGATTTTGTTTCCCCTAGAGGCAATTTATTAAGTCTTTCCATTGGAATTTCATTTTCTATTTTTAGAAGTTCTGGGCAGTTTTCTTCTATTATTTCCTTCATTACAGTTGTTAAGGTTTTTTCTTCTGTTGGATTCATCTGGGAGACCTAAGTTTCTTAGGTTGTCTCTGTGCAATCCTATCTTCAAGTTCAGTAGGTTTGCTTGAAGATTTTCTCTTAATGTTCTCGCTTTTTGCTTCTCTTCTTCTAGGTTATCTTTTATTTTTGTGAATTTACATTCCCAATCTCTTGTTTTTGCCTTTGTTTCTTTTGGTGAGGATTGCCATTGCAGACTCAAGGTTTTCTATTCTACTTGTTATTTTTGCTGTGTGAGACATAAATTCTGCTTTTTAAATTCTCATTTACAGGGAGCTAGGTGGTTCATTGGATAGAGTGCCAAACCTGGAGTCGGGAAGACTCATCTTTCCTGAGTTCAAATCTGGCCTCAAACACTTTCTATGTGTGACCCTGGGCAAATCACTTAACCCTGTTCGTCTCAGTCTGCTAATCTGTAAAACGAGTTGGAGAAGGAAATAGCAAACCACTCCAGTATTTTTGCCAGAAAAATTCCAAAGGGATCTTGAAGAGTTGTATACAACTGAAAAATGACTGGACAGCAAAAAATTCTCATTTCTCTTTTAAATCATTCAAGAAGTGTGTCATGGCTCCATGTTCTCCTCAAATTCTGCAGAGTCCTCTGTCTCACCAAATGTTGAATTATGTTCACTGCCATATCCCCTACCCCCATTACCCTCATGTATCTGTAGTTGCCTGAAATAATTGACTAAATCTGGAGGCCATATTTTCTCCTCTTGTTACTGGGTTTTTTTTTTCCTATTGATTATTTGTTTATATTAAAAGTCTTTCAGCTTTCTCATTCCTGAAACTTTTTAGTACTTTCAGTGTCTCCCCTACCTGATCTTCTTTATCACTATTCCTGACCTCAAAGTATCTTGACCTCCTCACTTGATGGGCATTTCGTAGTTTTCTAGCCTTAATCTCTGCTTCAGGTGACTTCTGGATGATCAGAACTGGCCCCAGCTGAATGCCTAGCTTTTCCCTCAGGCTTGGTGGCTTACTGCATAGCTCTCCACAAGGACAGTGTCCTGTTCTGATGAACTGTCCTGCTCCCTTTGTTCCTCAATTCTCTGACCCAGTACTAGCAATTCAGCCCCTGCAGAGCCCTTGGCAGTCTTTTGCTCCTAAAAGGCTGTAGCCAACCTGGCTGTTGAAGTCTGAGTAAACTTATGCAACCTGGAGCCAAGGTCTCCTCAACACTGGAAGGAGTGAGGCTGAACCAGGGTGCAGGGATGGGTTTTGATGTTAGCCTGTGTTATATCCTTCAGTTTGCTAGCCTTACTGCCAATAGCACAGGAGATGGGGGTGAGGTATTAAGTGAGCTCAGGCTTAGTGAGACTTTGGTCTGGATTCCTGAGTTTGGGCTTTTAAAATCTTCCTTTGGATTTTGGGTGTTTAGACCATGGAAAGAGCTGGAATTGCCCAATCTTGGGCACATCATTTCTGCTTTGGAGAGGTTTGAGAGATCATGGGGACTGGAGAAAATGTCTAATTTATCATCTTCCACTAATGTCTCTTAAATGTGAAACATTTACTAAACAAGAAAGCAAAAGCAACAATATCCATAACAATATTCACTCAGCAAAAGGCAGACATTAAAATCATTGCAACATTATAGCCCACCTTAAATTTGGATCACACTGTCACATTAAATGCAAATAGTGTCCTTGGGGGAGAGTGGGAACACTCCTATGGAAACCTAACTAGAGAAAACCATGTTCCTAGAGCAAAACATCCACAGACTTGATGTCTTTGATCTCTTTAGGCCAGAGTTTACACTACAAGTCACCTGCTAGGCAAAATTGCTTTTTTGTTAACTGTTTCCTTTTTTATCCTTCAGAGCTCTCCTGCTGGGAGAAATCACGTATTCGATACTCTTGGGCTGCTGAAGTAGTGTCAATCTCTCTTAGAGCACAGCCACCCTTGAGAAGGCACTAAGAAAAAGTTGCACTCTTAGAAAAGTAACAGCATTATACTTTTTTGAGTGAAATAGTAATTCCCTTGGTCTGGAACCAGATATGTTAATACAGTTTTCTATCTATGTACTATAGTGGGGGGACTTTCCCTTTCTAAAGCCATAAACGATAGTAAAGAACAGTGTCAGCAAGCCCCTGTGGATTTTCCATCTTACGCTATAGATGATAGGGCAATGTAATATTTCTCTAGTCAACTCTTCAAATAGCAGAGGATTTTTTTTTCTCCAATCAGCTCTCAACAGTAACAATAACAAATGCTTTTTCTCCAATAAGAATAGCTCAAAGTAAATCAGATACAAAGACAATCTTTCTTTTGGTGTTTCTCTTTCTCTCTTAAGCCACAGAGAGCAATCAAATCCCAGTGAGGTTCCCCTCTCTCAGGCTATAGATAGATCATGCGATCAGGCAATAATCCTAGGTAGTTCTTCATATAGGAAGACGATTCCACTTTCTTCCAATCATCTTCTAGCAGCAAGGGAAGTCCCCAGTCAGTTTCTCTCTTGCTGTTATGTCTTCCCATTCTCTGGCTTCTCCTGATTTCTTCTATGCTCACCTTCACTTTGCATCAGTTCATGTAAGTTTTCCAGGCTTTTCTGAGAATATCCTGGTTGGTATTTCTTTTATTTAATAGTATTTTATTTTTTCCAATAACATATAAAGACAATTTTCGGTATTCATTTTTTAAAATAAAATTTTGAATTCCAAATTTTCTCCCTCCCTCCCCACCCCCCTTCTTAAGATGGTAAACAATTTGATAAAGGTTATATATGTACAATCATGTAAAACATATTTCCATATTAGTCATTCTGTTAAGGAAGAACCAGAACAAAAGGAAAAAAAAACCATGAAAAAATAAAGTGGACATAGTATGCTTCAACCTGTATTCATACTCCATCAGTTCTTTCTCTGGTTGTGGATAGAATTTTTCATCATGAGTCTTTTGGAATTGTCTTGCATCATTGTATTTCTAAGAAGAGCTACACCAAACATAGTTGATCATTTAATGATGTTGCTGTTACTGTGTGCAATGTTCTCTTGGTTTTGTTCATTTCACTTTTCATCAATTCATGTAAGTCTTTCCGGGTTTTTCTGAAATCTGCCTGCTCATCATTTCTTATAGCACAATAATATTCCATTACATTCATATTCCACAACTTGTTCAGTGATTCCCCCCAACTGATTGTCATCTCTTCAATTTCCAATTCTTTGTCACGATAAAGAAAGCTGCTTTCTTTGTTGTGCCAAACAGCTAGAATTTGAGGGGATGCCCATCAATTGGGAAATAGCTGAACAAGTTGTGGTATATGATAATGATGGAATACTACAGTGTTATAAGAAATGAAGGGTTTGTTGATTTTAGGAAAACATGGATAAACTTGCATGAAATAATGAAGAGTGAAATGAGGAGAACCAAGAGATTGTCGCATATGGTAACATCAATATTGTTGTAAGAACAACCTTGAGCAACCAAGTCATTCTGACTATTATAAATACGAAAATTAACTACAAAGGACATATGAAGGAAGATGCTATCTGCATCCAGAAAAAACCTGATAAATAGAAGCATGTATAGAAGGATTTCACATACATACGTACATACATACATATATACATACATACATACATACTTGTGTCTAATGGTAGCCATCTCTAAGATAGGGGGGAGAAAAAAGGAGGAAAAAGAAATTTATATAATAACTTTATTGTATATTTAAAAGGAATAGAAAGTTATATATAGAAAGATTTGCAGTTTCATGTGCAATTATCTTTCCAAAAATTATACTATTATGGAAATACTTGTTTTGTCCCATAAATTGAAAATAAATAAAAATTTAAAAATAACTCTTGTGTATTTCCTTCCATTCAATTTCCCCCATATATACTTTTTCCCCTCTCTCTTTTCAACGTGTCTCTCCACAAAAGTGTTTTACTGCTGACCATCTTCTTCCCCAATCCACTCTCCCTTCTATCAACTCCACCCCTTTCTCATATCCCCTACCTCAGAATTGTTTTAATTTGCATTTCTCCAATCAATAGTGAGTTAGACCATTTTCCTCCCATATGACTATAGATAGCTTTGATTACTCATCTGAAAACTGTTCATATCTTTTGATCATTTGTCAATTAGGGAATGGCTCTTATTTGTTACAATTTTGACTCAATTCTCTATATGCTTGAGAAATGAGGTGTTGTTTATCAGAGTAACTTCCTTCAATTTTTTTCACATCGCCATCGCCAATTCTGTTTCCCTCATGCTATTCCCTTCCTGTTAATTATATTCTCTCTCTCTTTTCGCCCTATCCCTCCTCAGAAGTGTTTTGCTTTTGACTACCCCTCCCCCAATCTGCCCTCCCTTCTATCACTAGGCCCATTCTCTCATCCCCTTCCCTTCCTACTTTCCTTTAGGATAAGATGGATTTCTATACCCCACTGACTGTGTGTGTTATTCCCTCTCTGGACCAATTCCAAGGAGAATAAGGTTCAAGCATTGTCTGTAGCCTCTGCCATCTTCCCCTCTACTATAAAAGCTCTTGTGAACCTCTTTTATATGAGATAATTTGTTTCATTCTATCTCTCCCTTCCCACTTCTCTCAGCACATCCCTCTTTCTCACCCCTTAATTTTATTTTTAAAAATATCACCTCATCATAGTCAACTCAAACCGACAGCTTCTATTGTGTACTCCTTCCAACTGCCCTAATAATGATGAAGTTCTTAACAGTTACAAATATCATCTTCTCTTGTAGAAATGTAAACAGTTAGGCCTTGTTGAATCCCTTATTACTTATCTTTCCTGTTTACCTTTTTATGCTTTTCTGGAGTTTTGTATTTGAAAGTCAAAATTTCTATTCAGTTCTGATTTTTTTTCATAAGAGACTCTTGAAAGTTCTCTATTTCATTGACTCTTCATTTTTTTCCACTAATGGATAATACTCAGTTTTGCTAGGTGAGATCTTTTGCCCTCTGGAATATTACACTCCAAACCTTCTGATCCCTTAATGTAAAAGTTGTTCAATCTTGTGTTATCCTTACTGTAGCTCTACAATATTTGAATTGTTTCTTTGTGTTTTGGGAGTTTTCATTTGGGGATTTCTTTTGGGAGGTGATTGGCAGATTCTTTCAATTTTTATTTGACTCTCTGGTTCTAGAATACCAGGGCAGTTTTCCTTGATAATTTCTTGAAAGATGATCTTTCTTTTGATTAGGGCTTTCAATCAGTCCAATAATTCTTAAATTATCTCTCCTGGATTTGTTTTCCAGGTCAGTTGTTTTTCTAATGAGATATTTCACATTTTTCTTTTATTTTTTATTCTTTTGATTTTGTTTTATTGTTTCTTGATGTTTCATGAAGTCATTAACTTTTACCTGCCCAGTTCTAATTATTAAGGAATTCTTATTTTTTTTTTCTTTTTGGAGGGGGGAAGGCAGGGTGATTAGGGTTAAGTGACTTGCCCAAGGTCACATGGCCAGTGAGTTTTAAGTGTCTGAGATCAGATTTGAACTCAGGTCTTCCTGACTGCAGGTCCAGTGATCTATTCATTGAGCCACCTAGCTGCTCCAAGGAATTCTTTTATTCAGTAAGCTTTTATACCTCCTGTTCCAGGTGGCCAATGTGCTTTTTCAAGGAGTTCTTATCTTCATTAAATTTTTTGTGCCATAACATTTGGCTTATTCTGTGTTTTTTTTTTTTTTAGGTATTATTTTCTTGAGTAATTTTTGTACCTCCTTTACCAAGCTGTTGATTCATTTTTCATAATTCTCTGGCATCATTCTAATTTATTTTCCTAATTTTTCCACTGCCTCTCTTATTTGATCTTTAAAATATTTTTTGAGTTCTTCCAGGAATTCTTTTTGGGTCTAAGATCAATTTGCATTGTTCTTTGAGACTTTGGATGTGGTAGTTTCGACTTTGTTGTCTTTTTCTGAGTTTGTGTTTTGATCTTCCCTGTCACCATAGTAACTTTCTGTGGTTAGGTTCTTTTGTTGTTGTTTGCTTATTTTCCCAGTTTATTTCTTGGTTTTAGCTTTATATTAAAGTTGGACTCTTCCTAGGACAGAAGGGGCACTGTCCCAAGCTTCATATTTTTTGTGCTACTCTTTCAGAACTAGTTCTGGAGTTCTGTAAATTTTCAGTTGTTTCAAGGTGGTATGCTATAAGTAGAGGTGTAGTTACTACTCTCCTGGCCTGTGCTCCAGTCTGTAAGTGACCACAAGCACTCTTTTCCATCCTGGAACTGTGAATTCTAATGTGTTAGTGTTCTTCGTCACCCTGGGACTGTAATCTGGAACTGTGTATGGTCAACACAACACAATCCTGCTCCCAGTAGGCTGTTAGTTGGTATTTGAAGGAAGCCAGGGGATCCTGGAGGTGGACATGAAAAGAAAGAACATTCTAGGGATGGAGTATAGCAACTGAAAATGCTGGAAGCTGGGAGATGGAATGTCTAGTTTGAGGAACAGCAAGGAAGCTTTGAAAGGAAACTATTTATATTTAGGTTTTTCTTTTCTTTGTCAAGTTTCAGGTTTAGAACTGAAACACTTTTGGTCTAGAGAGAGGTAGAGAGGTAATTTCACTCCAGTAAGCAAAATGGAAGTCACCAACTCATTTTTTCCCAGTTTGATGGATGACCACAAGGCCTTACCATCTACTCTGTTATTGAATCCTAAGGCTCTTCAGGCCTTACCATCTGCCACATCCCTATACCCTACAGATGTTGACAGTGTCATTTGATTGACTGATACAATTTAAGGATTGCTGGGCTTGTCTTCCCTTTCCCCCTACTGTGGCACCCTTAGGACTTTTGTAACTTTCTTCCTCATGTAAAATTGAACTTTCTTTTATGTGTTGTCTTCCTTCAATGTGTGTGATCCTTGAGAGGAGGAACTGTCTCAATTTTTTTGTTTGTTTCCTTAGCGCTTAACACAGTGTTTGGCACATAGTAAGCACTTAATGTATGTTTTTTTCCCCATTCCTTTCCTCCTTTCCTTCCCTTCTTCCCTCCTTCCTTCCTTCCTTCCTTCCTTCCTTCTTTCCTTCCTTCCTTCCTTCCTCCCTTCCTTCCTTCCTTCCATCATTCATGTATACTAGAAGTGAAATAATCCTGAATTCTTTACCCAAGAGAGAAATAGAGATCAGCAAAGTCTAAATGGCAGCTTATATAGATCTACACTAAGGAGTTCTCTCCTCCCCCCAACTATCTAAGTCAGTTGCTTTAATGTAACCTTCTGTTTGCTCTGGAGAGGACAAAGCATGTCATGCTTAAAGAAAGCTGTCCATAGTGGAAATACCTTGTTTTTGGCAGGGGGCGGGGTGGGGGGGTGGGGGAGATGACGGGTGTGAGGAAATTATTGGGAGAATAGGAAAGTGGGATTTTATTTTATTTTTACCTAAAAATGTCTATAGGTAGGAATATGCAACATACCTAATAGTTAAGATGTGGGATCAAATTCATTAACTAGATTCTGGAACAAAGGGAATTTTCTTCTCTAGATAATTTGGAAGGTGGCTTAGATTCTCATCTGCATGTGATGGTTTAGGTACAATCTCTAGCAGAGAATGGTGCTGGGTGTGGGAGGAGGGGATGAATTGACCCTGGAGCCTTATGCTCCATAGCCCCCTGGCCCTTTCCCCCCTCTATGTCCTCAGCATACTAGGGCATTCCTAGCACATAATGCTTCAGGAGAAGTAGCAATCACCACGAGCACACTCTCGTCCTTTTCTAGAAGAGGTCTCGCAGAGACACCATCTTTCTGGTGTGCCTTCTCCTTTGTTTCTTCTTCCCCACATGCTGAGACAGATGACAAGGGTCATTTCTTGTTAAGTGTTGAGGACAGTGCACTCAAAGTGACCTTTCCAACTGTGAGGAAGCCATTCAGGACTGACTTTAAAACAATCCTCCACAAAAGTGTGTCTATTTCCTTCAAGTCCACACTGTCAAATTTAGGCCTGGGTTCCCCAAGGCCCTCTGCATCTTCTCTCTTTTCAGGAGATGCAGATCTTTGCCTTTTGAAGGGTTGGAGGGAGAGAGTAACTCCAGGTCTTACAAAGAGGCAAGTGTAATGTTTTTCACTGCAAGGAATGAATCATTCTTCTGTCTTGTACATAAATATAGTATTTTGAGAACACTAATCCTGCCCCTCCAATTAGCTATATGTCAATAATATAATATTTTACAAAATGATTCCTGAGAGGAGTGTAGACTGGGCCAAGGAAATCACAATTCTATCCATTTATTAGATCTTCCAAGCTTCAAGGTCCTTTCCAAAATCCCTCAGCTGCTGGTACCCCATCTCCTTCTCCCTCGCCCCCCCCCAACAATATTTTATAAATATTTTCTATTTGCTTATATGTTCGTTGGTTGATGTAAGCTCCCTGAAAAAAGGTGTCAATTCATTTTTCTCTTTGTATCTTCACTTCCCAGAGCATACATGTTTGTTGATTGGCCCAGAACACATTTTCTTGGTGCCTTATCATTGAGAAATATTGTGCTGCTCAGACCTTTTCCAACGGGATCTATTCCTTGTGTCCTTAACTGTTTCCATCTTTGTCATTCCTGCTGTGGTTTGGGACCATCCCTAATGGCATGGATATGTTGGGCACTGTGTTTCTGGGGTAGTCTGTGAATTAGAATATCAAACTCAATCATGAATGAGATGCTTCATATTAATGATAAGTACAGGAAACCTCCTTTGTCTGTCTGTGGATTATTCCTAACAAATGGATGGCTTCTCCTTGATGCAAAAATGAAGCTTTCCCCTTTCAGTCTTTAGTTAGCACACACAAGGAATGAAGATTGTTTCAGAATTAACTTGAAAGGGGAAAAAGATTATAACCAGAAATACTGAGAAACAGTACGGCGTAGTGGATAGAGCAATAGGCCTGGAGTCGTGAGGACTTGGCTTGAATTCCTGTCTTAAACATTTACTAAATATGAGCCTGGGTAAATGACTTAATCTGTCTTAGCTTCAATTTCCTTGTCTGTAAAATGAGTGGTTTAGATCTAATGACCTTCAAGGCCCTCGATCTTTTGAAAGAATTCTGGATTTGACATGAATCTGATCTCTGCCTTTCAAATTTAGGATCATAATTAGAGCTGAAAGGGGCATCCTGTCCAGTCCCCTCCTTTGGCAAATGAGGAATGTGAAGTCCAGAATTAAGTAACAAAATAAAGTAACAAAGTTTTGTAACTTGCCCAAGGTCATATGAGAAATGTAAGCATTAGAGGCACATAGGAGTTGAACCCCAGAGCCAGCGTCCTTTGCACTGTACCATAATTAGTACCTGTGACAGCTTGGATGAATTACATACTGAAGGGTTTTCTCATCTGTGACAGTGGATCTAGGTGGGCAAACATCAAGATATCTTCCTGTACTAAATCTTCCATCCTATGACTTTTGGGGCGCATGCTGTTTTTAAGGCATCTGTTGTTCTCTACCTGTTGAGAACTGCCTATAACAAGAAAGCAGAATTTTCACGAGAGGCTTTTTTTCCCCTTGCTTTTTGGAGGGGGAAATGAAGGGCAATTGGGTTTAAGTGACTTGCCCAAGGTCACACAGCTAGTAAGTGTTAAGTGTCTGAGGCCAAATTTGAACTCAGGTCCTCCTGACTCTTCAGGGCCAGTGCTCTATTCACTGAACCACCTAGTGTCCCTGAGAGGCTTTTAAAATAGGTTATAAATATTGAACCTTATTCTCCATAACAATAACTTAGATTTACCTTATTGATGACCAAGTCCTTTACATACATCATCATCTTTGATTCTCATAAAAATCTCATGAGGAAAGTAATATTATTGTCATTCCCTTTTTACAGGTGAGAAAACTGAAGCTCTGCAAGGTTAAATGATCTATTCAAGGTAACATAGCAAGAATCAGTGTCAGGATTCAAACCTGGGTCTTCTGGCTCCAAATCCGGTGTTTATTCCAACATACTGTGCTACGATACCTAAATTGTCCAGGCTAATTTTTAAATACTTTGTGTTCATATCAAATCTATGCAGAGAATACAAAGAAGTCATGAGGGCTTTGCTGAACTTGTAGGCAGGGTTGAATTTTAGAGTTTGACTTCCTGCTCAGATTCTGACTTAGATCATAGTCTCTATTTCTGGACTGGTATTCTGAAGACCTGTGTGTAATCTTGATGAGAATTTGTACCTGTGAACTTCAGTTTCCTAATCTGCAGAGTAAAAGAATTAGAGTAGACCAAGAATTCTTAACCGGGGGTCCATGGGTAGATCTCAGAGCCCCCATGGGTCAAGTCAAGTCAATGAGAAATTCTTAAAAATATACTATGTGCTAGTCACTGTGTAAAGAATTGAAGATACAATAAAAGGGGGGGGGGAGGAAAAGAAAAAAAGGATGATATCTTTATTTTTCAATATAATTAATTTCTTCTGTAATCTTGCATACAATTTTACACATTTAAAAATGTGATTCTGACAAGGTGTCCATAGTCTTCCCAACCCTTTCAAAAAGGATATGGAACACAAAAGACGTTAAAGAGCCCTAAGACTCAATAAACTAAGGTCCTGTCTGGTGAGTTCTAAAATTCTATTATTCTAATCATTATTCCTAGAGTTCAGAAGATATAAATTTGCATTTTTTTTTTGTGGGAGGGAGGGAGGAGGCGGGATGAACTTGATAGCTCAGAAGAAACCCTGGTTTCTCATTTCAAGAGCTCACAGTACCTTCCCCCAGCCCCCAGCCTATAGCCCAATCTACAGGGGTCATATTCATTGCATTAACTTTTGGGGCTGGGCTTAGGAGGGCTTTCTTCCACATTAAGGCAGCCTGACCTGGCCTGGTCTGACCTGGCTCTTTTGCCTTGCACATGCCCTGGAGGCTGGGGAAAGTTACAGCTGGCCAGAGGACACTGTCTCTCAGCCAATGTCTTTTCGTCCTGTGCAGGTGGCTCAGTGACTGCTGTCCAACCCAAGGGAATTCTTCCCTAGATCCAGGTGTTATGTATAGAGAGAATGTGCCCTATTGACAATGCATTGGGAATGCAATCCTTTAAAACCATTTGCTGTGAATCCTTCTGCTATTTGGAAAAGACCATGTCAAATGTCTAACAAAAGTGTTTAAACAGCTCTCTCCTTTTTGGTGATTTGTGATGGAAAAAAAGATTCATTCTAGTGCCCTTTCTCAACAGACATAACTCAGAGATCCTAGGGTACTGCTATTTATTCCTACTGGGATGCTTAGGGTCAACGTTTAATAAAAGATTCATCAAGTAAGACTTTTTTAAAAGTCTAGATTTAAGTAACATGATGCATTTTGGTAGTGTTGTTGTTGCTGTTATTTTAAAATGAAACACAACTAGAAACTGATTTGTGCTTTAAAGAAAAAAAAATGTGCTTGGGAAAGGATTAACCCCCACTGTACCCACCAACAAAACAATCTAAATGGAAAGAAATCCTAATAGTGGTGATCCAGTTGCAAGGAAATCTGTAAGTTTAAGTGACCAAGTCCTGTGTTCAAATGGTAAGACAGAAATTGTACTGTCAGATTATTCCAAGTTTTAAGTCTCAAATGCCTTTTTTTTTTAAGGATCAGAATGTGTCATTTGCCTTTCTTTTATAAAGAATAAACCATTCAAAATTAATTTAACAATTTTGTGGATACTTCTTGTAATAGCATAGTCTCTGCTCCATTCTACTCTACCCATTAAAATAGCAATTTTAATGTAAAAAAGATTTTTAAAAGAAATAAAAAAAATTCAGCAAAACAAGCCAACACATTAACCTTGTCAGGTAATGTAGTATTCCACTTTCATATGCCTCCCCTTCTGTAGAAAAGGGAGTGGGTGGCATTTTCTCAACTCTTGTCCCAGGGTTTTTGGTTACAATTACACAACACTCAGTTTCATTTTATTAAAAGACATCCCTTTTTAAGGCATCGATTTTGATTCATGCTTTTATTGCAAACAAAAATTAAATATGGGTCCACCAGTTCTCTTCTGCTGCCCAGCTCTTCCTTCCAAAACAAAGAAACAAATTTTTTTTCAATAGTTAAGCCCAGCTTTTCATGTACCTGTCAGCATGTGTTTCTCTTCAGCTGGAGGAACCTCGAGTTTTTTACCCATAGATTCCTGTTTAAATTTTATTAGTGGCAATGAGTATCACACAATGAAAAAACAAAGTTAAAAACTTGCTACTGTAGTTATAGGATTTGAAGCTCCTTAGGAAGCAAACTGCCTTGAAGCCCCTGGGCTGCTCATTTATTTGGACATGTTTAAATCAATTGCCAGGCAGTGAGACAATAAATTGTGTCTGTCTTAAGTAATAAAATTGGCATCTCCAGTGGCAGAGCCTGTCTCTCCTGTTTGGGGCAGCTCCTTCTTTGTGCCTCTTAATAAGAAAAGTGCTAGAAAAAAAAATACAAAGTCATATTAATTTTCTCTTTTCTTTCTAAATGCCCTAGTGATCTAAGGACCCAACTTTTTCTGGGTAAATCTCTTCTATGACTGCTGGAGGGGCTGTCTTTTGTCCAGGCAGTGGAACAAGATAACCGACTTAATCTTCCCAGGAAACACGTGAGCTTCCAAGTATCATTTTAATCTGCAAAACACTAGAGCTGAGTAGTGTCACATGCTGATTGTACTTTTCTAAGGGAAAGTGACTCCCTGGATCAATGATGGATTGCTTGTTCCCTTTAAACAACAGTCAAGATGGTGAATGGCCCCGGGTGATAGACAGAGTGTGCAATGGGGACGGGAGCAAATCTGATGGCCCAGTTCAAGTTCACCTGACAAAGCTGGAGCAGTCTGCAGGCAGCATTGTGGACAGGATTATTCACAGTGGCATTATATTTTTGAATGAATTTTTCTTCTACTTGCGCAGCTGCAAAGCCCCCTCACATGGAAGGTTTATGCACCATAATAAAGAGATTTAATTTTTTTCCCCTCTGTCTCTCTCCTGCCTCTCACTCTTTTTTACACCTAATTTCTACTAAACTATTCAAGCAGAGGGCATCTGTATATCCAAACAACTCAGAACAAACATCACCTTGAAAACAATAGCTGGGCTAAAAGGCTCTAACAAAAGCTTGAAATCTTTGCTGGTTGGAGAGACAAAAGCTGGGCATCCGCTTAAGCTCAGCACAACTCTGGAGACCTAGCTTTTCAAACATTGCCTCTTCCCTACTCCCAGAATCCCTGTAGCACACACACACACACACACACACACACACACACACACACACACACATGCACGCACACACACACTCACACAGACACACACACATGCACGCATGCACACACACACGCACACACACGCACGCACACACACTCACACAGACACACACACATGCACGCACGCACACACGCATGCACGCACACACACGCATGCACACACACGTATGCACACACGTACGCACACACACATGCACGCACACACACGCACGCACACATACACGCACACACACATACACACACACATACACACGCACACGCACACACATACACACGCGCATGCACACACACACCCACGCACACAGATACACACATACACACACACACATACACACACATACACACACGAAGAGAGAAAACCCTCAGTCTTCTTTACTGATGATCACTATAGGGAATAATATGATATTTTCCCAGATTTATTTGAAGTAGGGGATTTTTAATGTATGTGTATGTGTGTGTGTATTTGTGTGATGGACAACTTTCAGCAGAGAGCTGTAGCTTATGGAAGGCTTTTCTAAACAATGTTTTGAAATATATAAAATAGGATTACAAAGGAAATTGATGATATTAAAATAGTTATGATAATTTGAAAAAAGTAAAAGGAATAGACTTTAGGTTAAAATCCCCTGCTTTAAACAAAACATTTTCTTCTAACATCCACATCAACAAAAAAAGTGGAGGGGGTGACATTTATAGTCTTAGTCATTATCCAGCATTTTGAAACTAATCTCAGCAAATTGGTCTTTCACTTTGTTCATTATTGCCATAATTTTTACTTTACCGAACAGTGTAAAAACTAAAACAAGTGCTTTTCTTAAAGCATGAAAGAGGAGTGGAGCAGATGAGTCTTTTTAAAAAGAATTTATTTATTTATTTTTATTTTTCAACATTCAGTTCCACAAGTTTTTGAGTATTAAATTTTCTCCCCCTCTTTCCCGTTTCCCCTCCTCAAGATGGTGTGCAATATGATATAGGCTCTACATATACATTCACATTAAACATTTTTTCACATTAGTTATGTTGTAAAGAAGAGTTAGAACCAATGGAATGAACAACAAGAAAGAAGAAAAACAAAACAAAAAAGAGAGAGAGCAAATAGTATGCTTCAATCTGCATTCAGACGCCATAATTCTGTGGATGTGGATAGCATTGTCCATCATGAGTCTTTTGGAGTTGCCTTAGAACTTTGCATTGTTGAGAAGAGCCAAGTCTGTCAAAGTTAGTCATTGCGCAATATGGCTTTAACTGTGTACAATGTTCTCCTAGTTCTGCTCTACTCACTCAGCCTCAGTGCATGTAAGTCTTTCCAGGTTTTTCTGAAGTCTACCTGCTCATCATTTCTTAGAGCACAATAGTATTCCATTACATTCATATCCCACAACTTGTTCAGCCATTCCCCAACTAATGAGCATCCCCTTAATTTCTAATTCCTGGTTACCACAAAAAAAGAACTGCTATAAATATTTTTGTACGTGTGTGTCCTTTTCCCATTTGTATGATCTCTTTGGGATATACCCCTAAGAGAGGTATTGTTGGGTCAAAGGGTATGCACATTTTTATAGCCCCTTGGGCATAGTTCCAAATTGCTCTCCAAAATGGTTGGATTAGTTCACAACTCCACCAACAATGCATTAGTGTTCTAATTTTCCCATAACTTCACCAGCATTTTTAATTTTCCTGTTTCATCATGTTAGCCAATTTGACAGGCATGATGTGATACTTAAGAGTTGTTTTGATTTGCATTTCTCTAGTCAATAGTGATTTAGACTTTTTTTTCATATGACTACAGATAGCTTTAATTTCTTCCTCTGAAAACTGCCTGTTCATATCCTTTGACCATTTATCAACTGAGGAATGACTTATATTCTTGTAAATTTAACTCATTTCTCTCTAAATTTTAGAAATGAGGTCTTTATTAGAGACACTGGGTGTAAAAATTCTTTCCCAGTTTTTGACCAGATGAGTTTTAACCCCATGTTTAGAGTATGAACCTTACTCTCCCCACTTCTCCCTGCAGCAAGGGACAAGCTCAGGACACTTACTGGACACCTATTGCAAATCTTGTATATAAAAGAAATGCTAACCATATTAATAATAATAGCTGGGAGGAGCTCAGAGGTCACAAAATCAAACATAGTAGCACATATTCATCCTTGTTGGGTTTGATGAAGAAATGGAATAATAGTGGTACCTGTCTCCCAGGGTTGTGGTGAGGATCGAATCAAATAACATTTGTTAAGCCCTTAGTTCAGTGACTGGTTCATAGTAGGCACTTCATAAGTCTTTCCTTCCTTCCTTCCTTCCTTCCTTCCTTCCTTCCTTCCTTCCTTCCTTCCTTCCTTCTTTTCTTTCTTCCTTCCTTCCTTCCTTCCTTCCTTCTTCCTTCTCTCCTTTCTTCTCTCCTCTCTTCCCCCTTCTTCCCTTCTATGTTTCCTTTGTTCCTTCCTTTGTTCCTTCGTTCCTTCATTCCTTTGTTCCTTCGCTCCTTCCTTCCTTCCTTCCTTCCTTCCTTCCTTCCTTCCTTCCTTCCTCTCCTTCTCCCTCCTGTCTTCTTTTCCTCCCTCTCTCTCTGACCCAAGACTATCTCACTTCTAAATTCCTGGGCACTGTATTTCCCTTAACGCAGCTCAATTGATTTGACTATCTTGACTGCCATATGATAATGATAATACTCACATTTATATAGGGTTTAGAGTTTGCAAGACAATTTTGGCATATTATCTTATTTGATCTTTACAATAACTCTCTGAGATACATACTATTATTATACTAACACGCCCTCCTTTATATAGATGTGAAAACTGTACAAGTAAGAAGTAGGTGACTTGTTGGAGAAGCTAATAGTATCTGAGGAAAAATTTGAACCTGCGTTTTCATAACTTCAAGCTTTTTTCCATGATGCTGTGCTGCCCCCTTCTAAGTGCTATTTTGCTTAACATTTCCAGAGCAAGGTCTCTAAATTTCTTTTTATTAAATTTAACCCAATGTTATAGCTTTATTAGATTTGGTTCTTTTAAAAAATATTATTTGATTTGGTTCTAATGTTCTAAAATGAGATAATTTCTGTAAAGCGCTTAGGATAGTGCCTGACACATAGATTATTAATGATAATAATGTGGTTCTCTTCCCTTTCCTGTCAAAATTCGTTTGGATCCGGCACTGTCATTCAGCAACTATCCTAGCTTTATGTTATTTTCAAATTTGATAAATAGGCCATTTATTAAGACTATTAAGCCTTTATTTAATACATGATAAAAGTTAGGCCACAAGTATGGATCCTTGGAGTACAATTGAAAATTCAGTTGACATTGAACCATTAATGACTATCCTTGGGGTCAGAACATTCAACTATGGCTTCTGAATTCGTGTACAGTCAAGTTTTCTATTACACAATATATTTGTTCCTAAAAATCTCCATGCCATGCAGAATTGTACATTGTAAACCACAGGGCTTATAGGGAATATGGGTTTGGAGGCAGAACACTAAGAAACATCATCAGAGATACGTTAAATAAAAGATAGGGACTGAATAAAAATGGTAGCACAGTTTTATATGTGTTAAATGGTTAAGAAATACATGAATACTACAATAAAAAGTGGTGGTGTGACCGCAAACTCAGGCTGTTCTGGGGCTCATGAAGTCAAGTGGCTGGGGCTAGATGGCTGTGACCCAACTCTAGGGCTTGGCGCATAATAGGCATTATTGATTAATTGATCAGGCATTGAACAAAATGACAGAGAGAATAGGAGTGGACCAGGCCTTTTCAAACCACATCTCTTCTTATTGCTTTTTGTTCTTCTTTGTCTTAGTGCACCAGATGTTATACAATAAATATGGTGCTGTATCTTAAAGTTTGCTCATGGAAATATACATTGGAAGGGTTGAAGTTTGCACGTGAAGTGGTGTAGTTTTCTGTTGAAAACATTCTCAACCAACCGCTTATGACTGACCAAAAAAGTCGTAGGCGCTTGCATGTGTTGCCCAAGGCACTCCAACCACAAGATCGTAGGTTTAGAGCTGAAGGGGCTTGTAGAAAACATCTAATCCAGCCCCCTCCTTTTAAAGATGAAGAAACTAAGTTCAAAAAGTAAAGTGTCTTACCAAAGGTCATACAACTAGTAAGTGGCAAAAACAAAATTTAAACCCAGTTCTTAGTGACTCTAAGCCTAGAACTCTATTCACTATCTCTAGCAAATGATCAAAAGAATAACTTACTATAGACATTTTTTGAATGGGGAGTTGGAGTCTAAGACATTCTATATTGGAGTTCAGAATTGGCTTACAATGAGTGAAATTAAATGTGAAACATTTAGTTATTAACCAAATGAGATTTACTTAGCATTACTTATCATTCTTACGTGGAAAGGATATTCAACAAGAACATAGTACTTAGCTTAGGTAGATGTGACTTCCTTTGTTTCCATAGAGAATCATGTCTGGTCAACAGGGCAAGCTCTGGTGACTCTTAAGCCTGAACATCTGTCAAGTTATGGTCTGGTCTTTTTTATGCCCCTAGACAACCAAGAATCCATGACAACTGCCTGAGCTTTGGCCTATGGGCCAATCAAATTTCAGGGTCAGTTTCTTTGTCTTTTGTGGGAGAAGGAGGGAAACAGGCTTAGCTACATGGCAGGGAACTTGGTATATTGATTTACATTTTTCTTATTATGAATGATGTGGAGCAATCTCCATGTGGTTGTCAATAATTTGTTGGTCTTCTGAGAGCTCTTTGTTCCTATCATTTGACTATATTCACTGGGGAATGACTTTTGGTTTTATGTATTTGTGTTTCTCTATGTATCTTGGATATCAGATGCCTTAAAGAGGTATTTGATGTCAAGTTTTTTCCAATTAAAATTAGTGAACACACTTTCTTTTAAAAAAATGTTAAAAATTTTATTTTTATTGTGAACTTAACAAAAAACAAAATAAGCACTTCCATATACAAAGGAGAATATAAGAAGGATAGCACATGAAACCAAGAATTTCTATTATATATAGCTCGTTTTCCCATTTAATTTATATAATACATCTAACATGTCACTTTCAAAGCCTTCCTGTTTATGTAGGTTTCCTTTTGGCCTCCCTTCTTTTCTCTCCTGTGCATTTCAGGCACGTACTTTCGTTTTAATTTTATTTTTTCAATGAACAAACATTTATTTTATGTCCCTCTCCTATCCCTTCCCTCATCAGAAAAGAAAAAGAAAAAAAAACACACAAGAAAACCCTTGTCACAAATATGCATAATGAAGCAAAAGAGAGTCTCATTTTGTGTCCAAAAGAGTATGTCTCATTCTGCTTTGTCTTATACACTTTCAGCTCATCACTTTTCTGTCTTAAGGTGTGTATTCTGCTTCTTTATCTACATGTGGAATCCAGATTCATCACTAATCATCAGTCTTAAATTTTTCCAAAATTGTTTGTTGTTTAAGTTCCTCTTCTGATTCTGCTCATAACACTCTTCATCACTTCATACAAATCTTCCCAGGTTCCTCTGAAAGCACTCCTTTTTTCATTTCTTATGACATGCCATTATATTAATATGCCATAACTTGTTCAGGCATTCCCCAATTTATGGGCACGAACTTAGTTTCTAGTTCTTTGCCACTGCCCAAAGAGTTTTCATAAATGTTTTTGTTCATGTAGATCCTTCTCTTTATTTGATCTCTTTGGTGAATTAGCCCAGTAGCAGCAGTGTAGCTGAGTCAAGTCATGCAAATTGACAACTCTTTGGATATTCCTCAGAGTTCTAAATTGCTTCTAGAATGGCGGAATCAATTCATAGCTCCACCAATAGCACATTAATGTCCCTGTTTTCCTATAACCCCTTTAACATTTGTCATTTCCCTTTTTTGGTTAACTTTCCAAAAATACATTGTTCTTCTGATGGGCATGAGGTGGAACGTCAGAGTGGTTATAATTCGTATTTTTCTAATTTTTAGTTACCTGGAGAATTTTGTTTGTTTGACTATTGATAGCTTGGATTTCTTCCTTAGAAAACTTTCTGTTCATATACTTCAATTATTTTTTAAATTGGGGGCTGGCTCTTATTCTTAAAAATTTGAATTTGTTGTTTCACATATCTTGGAAAGAAGATGCTTATCAGAGAAACTTTCTGCAAAGATTTTTTTCTCAGTGTTTGCCTTTAAATTTTAGCTACATTGGTTTGCTCCCAGACTTTCAATTAAAACCAAGAGTCTCTCTATGAAGAGAGTTTGTTCCGAACTGGAGGATACTAAAGAAACTTAGTGGCATCCTTATTTTACAGGATAAAAATTGTGGTAAGAGTAGGTGTCAGGTGGGAGCCACTCATCTTTTGGAGTCTGTGTGCATCTTCTTGTCACTTGCCATACTTCTAGCAAGGATGAGAAGAACCACCCAAAGCAGTGATGAGAATTATAGAACAAAGACCTGGGAGTTTCCTGGAAAAATTTTATTTTCCATCTAACAGAGACATGAAACATGTCATGATTTGATTAGTGGCCATATTCTCATCAGAAAGTATAGAAATGCCTTTACTATTGTCACCAGGGACAATATATTGTTCTCTAGAAAATAACTTTCATCATGTGGTACTGGTACACCTTATTCCAGTAAACACACATTTCTTCAGTCGTCCTGATAAATATCTGGCCACTGGACCCAGAAGACTCTGGAGGACAAAGTGATACTGGTAACCTTGCACAGCCCTCCCTCACTCAAATCAAAGCCAACAGCAAGTCATGTCTTCATCTCCCTGATGTCATGGTACTCTTTGGGAATGAAGGAGAGACACAACAACAAACACACATGCTGATGGACATTTTCTTGAGGGAGAATGTTGATGAGTCTAGATACCACCATTATAAGTGGTACACACCTATAATCCATACGACTGGGGAGGTTGTGGCTGTGGATTACTTGAACTATGGTGGAGCTAAAAACTGATCACTTGTTTGCACTAATTCCAATTAACACTGTAATGCGCCCTGGTGGCCATTAGGGTCCTAGGGTCTTAAAGAAGGCTAGACTCACCCAGGCCAGAAAAGAAAGTCAAAGCTTTCATGTCGATCAGCAGTGGGTAAGGCTGTGAATTATTGCAGCACTCTAGTCTGAGTGAGATTGAGATCTATACCCTCCTGCCCCTCAAAAAAGTTGGGGAGAGGGAGAACATCACACAAGAAACAGAACATCACAACCTGTTATAGTCATATTGCTATCTGGCAATATCTGGGCATTCTTTAGAACTCACAATGAAATATCCCATCAACCTTTCCCCAAATATTTTCTTTATTAATTGCTAATAAAAACTTTTGTTTATGTGTATTTGACCATAATATTTATGTTTATTAAAATAATATTCCTTAGAGGAATTCATTCTTTATTTAGGCTTGACTTTGGTCCAAGAGACCCCTAGATAAAATGCTTCAGGTTACCTTTTTCAGTCCTTTGGTCAGGAAATATTGAGGTTGACTTTTTTTGGCTCATTATTCATCTGGGAGGGAGGGAGTTGAATGGATGTAATTATCACTAAATAACTTTTATCTGAAAATACCTAGGACAAATACATGGATTAAAGGCAGAGGACTTAGCTTGAAAACAGATTTTTTTGAGTTTGAGGAAATTATAAGTTCTACAGGGGATGTGATGTAGTAACTAGAGAGCAAAAGCCAAGAAGACTCTGATGCATATTAGTTATATGACCCTGGGTCAGCGTCTTACCCCCTTAGAGCCCTGGGTAACTCTCTAAGGCTCCAAGTTAAGGAGGAAGTGCATTGGTAGAGAGAATTTCTTCACCAGGGACTTTCCTGTACGATGAAATCACAAGTGTGATCTCTATCCCTATCCCTCCTTATTCAATAATAATAATGAGCTCTTATAACAACAACAATTGGAGATAACCAAGAATGTATCTTCATGATGTCTCAAAGGGAAAAGCAAAAAGCCTATTACTCAGATATATTTTAAAGTAATATTAAACATCTACATATTTACTTATTAATGATGTCCAGATAGTTAACTGATTTTTTTTTGTTTTCACCTAGACTACTGTCGTTTTGTAGACATAAATTTATTGTTTCAATTATATTGCTGCTAAAGAAAAATAAGTGCCTAACTAAGCTTGTCAATTGAAGGTCTAGTTAAAGAAAGTCGATGGCAGATTTCATTACACTCCACATGCTGATTGTTGAAGAAATAATAAATGCCCCTTTCTCCGAAGTTAGTAGTCACATCTTTATGATCAAGAGAATGAATCTGGGGGTCTGTGAGGTAGATGACTCCTTTTCCATTACCGGTCACCCAACCTATAATAAAAGAATTTTTCAGTTTTAGATTTCTTATGAAATAGCATTTTGGTATCGTAGAACGGTAACATGTTTAGAATATTTAGAGCACGGGTTCTTTACTTGGGATATGTGAAACTTGTTTTAAAAATATTTTTTTCAACAGTCTCTCAATATAATTGACTTCTGTTTTAATCTTATACATTTGATTTTATGCATTTAATGACATCATTTTGAGAAGAGCTCTGTAGACTTCACCAGTTGGCCAAAGGGGTCCAGGACACACATTAAAAAAAGGTTAATAATCTTTCACTTAAAGAGATACCTAGTAAATTTTATGATAGCCGGGACGTTAACAGAATGTAGTGTTCATATAAACTCATTTATGCTAGGAGTTGACCCCAATCACTCTCCCAGACCCATTTTACAACATTTAGGCTAATAATAATAGCTAATATTTACATCACACTTTAACATTGGTGAAGTGCTTTGTAAATATTATCTCATTTGAGCCTCACAACAACCCTGGGAGGTAGATGCTGTTATTATCCCCATTTTACAGATGGGGAAACCGAGGCAGACAAAGGTTAATGGACTTGTCCAGGGTCACTTAGCTGGTACGTGTCAAGCTCAGGTTAGATTCAAGGATTTGGACTCTATCCACTTTGCCATCTAGCTGCCTCCTGAATAAACTAGGAATTGGATATTTGGGTTAATAGATTACCAGTTCTCTAAGGCCCAGAATGCATTAAATAAATACTAACTCTGTTCTTATTTTAATACTTGAAAGATCTGTGACACCATTGGATGGTTTCACAGATTGCTGTGTTCAGGGAAATTCATCGCTAGGTTTTTGGTCAGCCTCTCGGAATCTGACTGGGTCGATTCTATGACAACGAAGCCCACACACGATCTTCAGCTTGGCATAATCTTTCAATTATTACATTCTCTTACCATGGCCTTTAAGAAGCTATAGTCATTTCTAAAGACTGCAAGCCCTTAGTGCAGTGGACATCATGCTGGGCCTGGAGTAGTCAGGAAGACTCATTTTCCTGAGTTCAAAACTGACTTCAGACACTTACTAGCTGTGTGACCCTGGGTAAGTCACTTCACTCTGTTTGCCTCAGTTTCCTCATCTGTAAAATGAGCTGAAGAAGGAAATGGCCAACCACTCCAGTATCTTTGCCAAGAAAACTCCAAATGGGATCACAAAGAGTCAGATATGATCAAACTGAACCAAATGAACCCAAACTGAAAAACCAAAACAAGTCATCTCTAAGCCACAATGAGACAGAAGACATCTAGTCTCACTTTGGGAACACTGAAACTGTACTTGAGCATAATATAATATTTCTTTGGTGATTAAGTAGGTTCTTCAAGGTTGCCAAGTATACCCAGGTCATCATTCTGAACATCAATATAATGTAATATATATGTATATATAATATAATGATATAATAATATAATATGCAATGTAAATGTATGTTGTAGAGACAACAGAGTTATTGTGGATGGAATGCCAGGTTAAGATGTTTATTTTGTTGTTGCTGTTCTTGTTTTTACCATGTACTCTTATGGAAACTAAAAACAGAAATATCCATGCAAGTAGTAAAAGGAGTTAAATAAAAGTATGCATTTAAATATTTAACACGTTCCACTAATTCTAGTTGAATTCACTACATTCTGTTAACATCTTGGCTGTCATAAAATTTGCTAGGTATCTCTCTAAGTCAAAGGTTATTAACCTTTTTTTATGTGTGTCCTGGACTCCTTTGGCTCTTTCACTCAAACTTACTTTTATCAGGTAGGTGGAGACTTGGAGTTAAGGGAATTGTGATTTTTTGGTTGTGTCCAACTCTTTGTGACACGATTTGGGGTTTTCTTGGCAAAGATACTGGAGTGGTTTGCCATTTCCTTCTCCAGCTTATTTTACAGATGAGAAAACTGAGGCAAACAGGGTGAAGTGATTTGCCCAGGGTCATACAGCTAGTAAGTGTCTGAGGCCAGATTTGAACTTATGAAGATGCGTCTTCCTGACTCCAAGCCCAGCAATCTATCTATTGTGCTACCCAAAGCGTGCCTTGGACACTCACTAACTCTGTGACTTTGGGTAAGTTACTTAACTTCCTGTCTCATTTTCTTCATCTTTTTTTCTTTTTTCTTTTTGGAGGGCAATTGGGGTTAAGTGACTTGCCCAAGGTCACATGGCTGGTTTTTGTGTTAAGTGTCTGAGGTCGGATATGAACTCAGGTCCTCCTGACTCCAGGGCTGGTGCTCTATTCACTGTGCCACCTAGCCACCCCTCATTTTCTTCATCTTTAAATAATGGGGATAATCTGATTGAATTGAATTGTCAGTTTTAGAAGCTGTAGTAAAATTTTTATGCTACTAAAGCCTTATTTACTAATGAAATACCTACTTCACTGTTGTGAAAAATCAGTGAAAAAATAATTACATGTAAAGCATTTTTTAAGCCTTAAAGAGCTAAAACTGCATTAAGACTTTTGGGTCATCCTGCTCCTTCCTTCCTTCCTTCCTTCCTTCCTTCCTTCCTTCCTTCCTTGGTTCCTTCCTTCTTTCTTTTCTTCCTTCTTTTCTTCTTCATCATCATCATTGTCACCACCACCATCATCACCACTACCGTCATCATCATCATGGTTGCATGACTTCTACCACAGATATGAATGAGAGAATAAGGAAGAGTTCAGAAGGTATTGTCAAAGATGCAGTTGTCACTGACTGTGAACAGGACATCACTTCCTATACCTTTGGACACATGTGCCTTAAGATCTCTGGTAATTTTCCATACACTTTATTGCGTGAGATGTTCCCCACAGACCCGTGCAACATAGTAGAACGCTAACAAAAAACATTTGGGGAAAGCCACCCAAAGAACCAGACTTATTTGAATTGCTCTGCCCTGCCACACAGAGGTCTCACTTGAGTCTCACTCTTTCTTTTGAAAGATAGTCACAATAAGAAGACTAATTTAGAAACACCAACTCAGAAGCTTGGATCAGCTTTGATTTTTTTGAAGTACTTCAAGAGGGAAAAACCCAAAACAACAGACTGGTAGCTTCTTAAGGGTTATTGTAAGAACACCTATTGTCTACTTGCTGTACAGATCAATTTGACCAGCCTCTTTGATTATAATCTCATCTCTACAGTAAGGGTAAAAGTCTGGAAGAGGGAAGTGCTGGAGAAAATTTAATAAGGAAGGAATCAATACCATTTACCTCTGCTACTGAGAGATTTAAATGGTAATTCATGATTTTATAGTGGAATCTGGGGTTATATGGAACTAGATCCACTCAGATTATGCAAATTTGAGCACCTTATATTCAGTAGTTATTCAATAAATGTTCATTGAATTGGATTTATTTGTGACTTTTAGAGGCAGCAATAATATTTTTAGGATACTCGAGTCTCATTTACAAAATGAAAAAAGAAACTATCTCCCTTAATCTGGAACAGAATTTTACATCCTAAAATGGTACAATCTGTTCTTAAAAATGATAATTATGATCAGCAATGTAGACAGCTAGACAGACAGACTTACATATGTAGTTAGTACACAAGATTATGTTTGGCTAAGAAATGATGGAAGTGGCCAACATTCACACATACCTTGCAAATCAACCACAACATTCGTGTGGTTGGAAAACTCGTAACAAAAATGTCCATAAGCCAATCCATATTCTGTGGCTTTGTACTCTGTTTTCACTACTTTCGTGTTATTGGACAGCTTAACAAATTCTCCCAAAATGTAAGGCTCCACACTGACACATCCTTTAATTGTCTTGCCCTCTAAAATCTGAAAAGCAACAAAGAGACATCTTGACAAAGTTGGGAACTGGGAAACTACAATGGAAAGAGTGCCTTGTTTAGATCTGGGTTTGGATCCTGCCTATGCCATTATCTGTGTGACCTTGGGAAAGTCATATAACTTCTCTGGGCCTCAGTTTTCTCATATGTAAAAAGGGATAAATTTACCCATTCCCAGTGTGGCAAAAAATTCTGTCCAGACTGCTCACTCCTTAATTAAGTCAGTGAGTGAGATAAGGCTCAATTATATTCAGTTTAGGAGAGTAGATCCTTTTCCTTGATGACTTCTAGTGGTAGAATGTGTCCACAAATCCCAGGATTCTAATTTTTTATGAGGGGCTCAGAAGTTCCTAGGCTTTTTTTGTCTTAGGCACATATGTGTATGTGCATGTATATGTACACATATATATGTCTGTGTGAATATACATGTATATAACTGTGAATATGTGCATGTATATGTTTTATGCATCTATGTATATATGTGTGTGTATACACACAGACACACATATGGGGTGTGCTGGTAAATATTTAACAATAGACTCCAAAAAAACACCTGCAAAACACTTTTAAGTTCAATTTACATTATCAGCATTTTCTCCTGCACTTTCTTTAGATTGGACAATCATCAGAACAGTGAATCAAGCCTTGATTTGTAGCATTTACCAATTTCCAGAGGTGTAAATGCTCACCCTGAAATTTTAACATCTTGTCTTGAGTCAGCAAGAATCAGCTCCAGCACACCAATCAGTAAATATTGATCAAGTGCTTACTGTGTGCCAAGCACTGGGCTAAGTGCTGGGAATACAAAAAGAGGAAAAAGATGGTACCTACCTATCCTCAAGGAATTTACTCTATGGAAACACCAATGAAGGGATTATCTTGACCAATGTGGATGAACATCTGATGTTTCCCACATATTGCCTGAGAGTGATGAGCGGTTAAATGAGTTTTCTGTGGTCATCTAGCCAGTGTGCATCAGAGGCAGGATTTGAACTCTGGTCTTCCTGGCTCTAAGGCTGATTCTCTACCCACTATGCAATACTGCCTTCTATATTTTATATAGACTCATAGATTTAGAACTGGAAGGTACTCAGAGGGCACCAAGCCTAAGCACCTCATTTTACAAATGGGATAACTGAGCCCCAGCTTGACTAAGTAACACTTAAAGTCACACAGATTTTAAGTGTCAGAAGTTGGATTTTAATCCAGGTTCTGTGACCAGAGCCTTTTTTCCTTCTACCATGCTATGTTGTCTCCTGTTTATTCTTTCAGGGAGTCCCTTGTTTAGGAGTCCATCCCCATTGTGCTTTATCACGAATTTCTTTCTTTCTTTTTTTTGCTTTTTTGGAGGGGCAAATGGGGTTAAGTGACTTGCCCAAGGTCACATGGCTAGTAAGTGTTAAGTGTCTGAGGCTGGATTTGAACTCAGGTCATCCTGACTCCAGGGCTGGTGCTCTCTTCACTGTGCCACCTAGCCGCCCCCTATCATGAATTTCTTACCAGCAGTACTGTGGACGGGATGTAGAAGATCTGCGTTGGTATGTTTTGCTCATAGAGTCTTTTGTTAAACTCTGTGACATAGTATTGTGCGGTCATCTGCCTCTCCACATCAACGAAATGGTGCCAAAGTCCTTTCTGTGATTTGTATTCTTTTCCAACATATCTATGGGGGAGAAAGTCAAACAGAGGCTAGCACAAGCTCCCTAAACCCAGGACAGAATGGGAGAAGAAATTGATTCAATGCATTTGAGGGGGTTTTGAAAAGCATAACAATATACAACCAATGTACAAACTCTATACAAACACAAGGTAATATTATAGCTTGCCTCTCATTGTCAATTTTATTTTCTCTGTGTAGAGACTTCAGTGGTTTTGCCATAGCAGCAACTGAGCATAATTTGATCCTGAGCTCCCTTCCATCAATGATTTTGGCTATAAGGAGAAGGTTTAGCATTGCACCAGACACCCATTAGTGCAAGGACTGGGAGTCAGGGTGATTCAGTGGGAAAAGCCCTGGATTTAGAGCAATACCTTCCCAAAATTTCTTCCTGATGAAGAAGGTGTATCCAAAAAGCATTCCTTTGTTTGCCTTTCTTCTTTACAACCAGGTAGTCCCCAAAATATACAGCAGTTTCCTGGGCTGTCCACAATTCTGATTTCTTAGAATATTTTAGCAAAAGAGCATCTGTAAAAAGAAAAGGTGATATTACCCATATCTTGAGCAAGGCTATTATAATACAGGAAAAAGACTAAAATAAACAGAAGCCTTGAAGTACTCCATCTGTGAAAAAATTTTTTCAAATCTTTAAAAAATATTCCCTTTAAATCTTGCACATTTTAAACTTTTAAATTCTAGATGAAAGGGTAATAACACATGATGAATTTTAACAAACAGAAGCCTTATACCAATAAAGCCTTATACCAATAAAGCCTTAAACCAATAATTCTGTTGTGGATGATGGCAAGATGCAATATAAGGTAAGGCAAGCATTTATGGAAGAAACATTCATGAAGCATGTGACATGGAACATTTTTAGTTGTCAGAAAATAGAAAAGTAACCATTTGGGAGGAGAAATATGATTCCATTATCTTTCAACACCCTGAGGTAACCTTGAAACATAGAATACGCAGGTACAACTATGTAGCATGGTACAAAGAAAACATCCCCCAAATGGCCCCACCTCATTTCCAATTCTCTGATCTTCTCCACAGATTAGAAAGCATCCTTTCCTCCTCTTTTTCTCTCCCCTCAATTCTGAAACTATTGACCGTGATCAAATCAACTGCCAGTCTTACCCGCTGACATGTGTTAATCTACTCATCATTCCTATAACTTTCTAGGCCAAAACACTTCTCATTGACCACTGCTCCTTTTTTTTTGTACGTATCCATCAAGGGTAGTGACTGTTTTTGCTTTTTGTATTCAAATTCTTGGCATTCAGCACGGTCCTGGGCACTTAGCAAGTGCCTAACAAACTTCAATACCTCTTTTAAGTTGTGACTTTTAAAATTACTAATTGTAAAGCTACTGAGTCAGATGATCTCCTTGGAACTGAAATCACCTCCTCTGTAAAATGGGGTTGACTTGTCTACTATGCAGACCTGCTTTGAAGAACAAAGGATTCCGGGAAAATAGTGGAGTAGGTCAGAAAATTCTCAAGATTTTCCCCCACAAGCGTTAAAATAGTACCTTAGGGTGAACAAAGTGTGGGTGGTGTTAAATAAGAACAGGGGCACACCTGGAGTCCTCCTGGGACAATTTGAGAAAATCAGAAGAAAAATCCCAAGATGAATTTTGGTCCCTGTGAAGAGTAAATACCTCCAGGCTAGGTTCTCCTTTAACAACAAGTGGCAAGCCCTGGAGTTAGTTGGTTTGAGAGGCTGCCTTGGCCCCAGCTATAGGAACTTTTACTCCTAGGAGAGTGAGGAGAGTTGGGTGTCTGAGCCCGGGAAGATCAAGAGAACCTTTGCTGACCAGGAACACTAGACCCAGCTGTGCTGCAGAGCATGTGGGGGCAAGAAAGAACCAGCCTATGCCTGGTGAGTGCGGAAGTGCTGGAGTGGGGAGGGATGCCACTGGTTGTGGGCACTTACAGGAGGCTGGAGGTTTGACTTTGGTTTCAGGCTAAAGGGAAGAACTGAATATCTAGGGAAAGAGGCACCATTTTCCAAACCCCAGGATTAAAGGTGACTACAAATAATTAGTATATTACCACAAAAAAATGCACAGGCAAAGAAGAAAGAATCCAACCATAGAAACCTATTGTGGGAATAGAGATGAACAGGGCTTATCTTCAGAGGAAGATATTGAATTCAAGAAATTCCCAAAGAGTAACGTCAAATGGTCACCTGCCCATAAGAATTCATAGATCTTAAAAAGGCTTCAAAAATCAAATGACAGAGATAAAGGAAAAACTAAAAGAGAAAATAAGAATAATCCAAGAAAAACAAGAAGGGTATGAAAGAAAAGTCAACCAGTTAGAAAAGGAGATCTAGAATCTTAAGGAAGAAAATGACACCTTGAAAATCAGAATTCGGCAAAGTGAAGCCAGTGAAATTATAAGAGATCAAGAAATGATCAAACAAAATATGAAGAATGAAAACATAGAAGAGAAAGTGAAACATCTTATAAGAAAAACAACAGATTTGGAGGATAGATCGAGAAGAGAAAATATAAAAATAATTGGACTGAAAGTTATGATCAAAAAAAGGATCTCGATACGATAATACAAGAAATAATCCCCCCAAAAGAACAAAGGAGATAATAAAGGTGAAAGTTATTTGTAAATGTTAAAACAAGATGCATAAAAAAGGTGCTCTTAGTTTGTTACTGAATCCCAAGACAGTAACTGTAAGTAATCTCACTGGTTACCTGCAGGAGGTGAAAGCTTGATTCAAAATTTACTTTGCAATCATGCAGCCTTTGCCTTCTGCAATATTTTCTGGACTTTACAAAAACTGACCTTATTTAAACATCACATGACCCATTGTACTCTAGAACTGGGAAAGTTCTAGAGCAGAAATCAAAAGATCATTGCATCCTAGATGGGACTTCAGAGGTTATCTTGTCCAATCCCCTCATTTTGGCCCAGTAAGAATGGTTAAGGAGGTTGAACAAAGTACTAAAGACCTGGCTCTACTCATCAGAGGCGGAGTCTGAACCTGTTCTATTCCCTGTCTCCCCAATCTCCTAGCTTTGCGACTTTTTTTCTGGTTACTGCTCTAATTTGGGTCTTGGTTTTGTTTTGTTTTTAATCTATATAATGAGAGAGTTGGAGTAGGAGAGTGTTAAAGTTCCTTCTAGTTATAAAGTTAGATTGGATCAAAATTCAGACCTGGAAAGCATACTAGAGACTATTGAATCCAACTACTTTATTTTTCAAATAAAGAAACTGAGGGACAGAGAGATTCGATGATTTGCCCACAGTTAAACAACTAGAAGTATCTGAAGCATAATGTCAATTTGGGTCTTCTAAGCTCCAGGTCCATTACTACTACTACTACCACCACTACTAATACTACCACCACCACTATTACTGCTACTACTATGACTAATGATAGCTAACACACACGGTGCTCACTATATGCCAACCACTGTATTAATCACTTTACAATTATTACCTCATTTGATTCTCATAAAAACCATGGGAAGAAGATGCTTGTATTATCCCCATTTTACAGATGAGGAATCTGAGACAAAAGAGGCTATCTGACACTGCTTCTGGGGCTGTAATTGTATCTTTGTGAGAGAACATGGCTAGTGCCATTCTCTTCTCTGAACTAAGAAGAATGCCACATTTGGCAAGCTGGGCTAAGAAGAACATCACTTGGTCTCCAGCTATGGCATTCAAGATTATTTCCAGCTACAAAGCCAGTCAAAATGCCACATTAAATGCGTAGTATACTGAGCACATACCTAACGTGTTTGATGTCTGCCAGAGGGATCTGGGCCTTTAATGAATTTTATGTCTTGGGGAATAACTTTTTTAAAAAAGCTTTATGGATGTGATTTTTTCTAAAATCCTATGATTCTAGATCATTGTCACTGCTCAATGGTCTCCACATCCTCCCAACCTCTGATAGAATCCTCCCTTGGAACAAAGAGTAGTTAAACAAAGCAAAGTAATATGTGTTGCTGATGATATATGCTTCATTCTTCACCTGGAATCTCCCAAATTTCTTCCAAGAAAGCCAACATCTAGCTGTTCAATTGCATTCGACAAGAATTTATTGAGGTTGCCAACAAGGTGGAGGTAGCTACGTTCGGCTTCACAAAACTTCACAAATCAAGACCCAACTTGGTGGCTACTTAAAATTAGACCCTTATCCCCCTTACCACTTACTTACTGTGTGCTTGGTGTTGCTCCTTGTGCTTAAAAACTCCTGTGTTTTCTAGTCTCTGGAATAACCAGTCATGCCCTACTCCTGACAGGAGTTTCTCAAAGTCATTGTCCTCCAGAGTACGAGCTTCTAAGACTTCCTGGTTGACCTTTCCTGGTATAGATACGAAAGAGCTTCCACTGGAATTCAGAAATGACAAGGGACTTCCCACCTCAGAAGAACCATTGGAAAAGTCAGGTGAGTTGAGCAACCCTGATAAAGAGGAGCTAGAATTTGGCCTATAGTTTCCAAACTCATTCCCTCCACCATGATCCTCTGTGGTAGTGTCATCATACAGGGTGGGGAAGGGTCTGCTACTGTTTGCCCAGGAGCCATGGGCATTGTTCACCATCTGACAGATTTGCTCTCCCAAAGTATTCAGTCTATGAAACCCATTTTTATTTGCCCAGTGGCTCACCTTACTAGGGGTGAGCTCCAGTGCCTTGTCCTTTGTAGAGGTATCTAACTCATCTGCTTGCCTTTCTAAGTACTCTTTTTCTACTGTGACAAGTTTCTTCGTGGGCCAGTGGTATGTGAGAGAACTATCAGCCACAGTGGATTTATTGGCTAAAAGAGAAGCAGAAGATACTTTGGGGTTTTTAGGTCGGTCCAAAGAAGAACCCTCTATGCTTTCTGTAGTTTCTTCTTCCTGATCAATCCAAGAAATCAGTCCTCTAAACATGGGTTCTTTGTTTCTTTCAGTGGTTTTTACTCCTTCCTCTTCTCCATTCTGGATTCTTAGATTCTCTTTATCTTCAGGTAACACATCAATCATCTCAAATGAGTCTGATTCTTTTGGGGGAGACAATGAGATGATGTCCCTAGAGCTGCTAGGGCTAGGGGAACAAGAAGAAGAGATCTTTAGATGTCCAAAAAATGGAGAGCCATCTTTGGATTCCATATTTCCGATTTCCTGGGTATTTTCTATTTCTAGTTCTCTGTTGACTAAGATGGCTTTATCAGAAATGGAGGCTATACTTATTGTCTTATGGGGAACCAAGGGAGTTTGTTTACATTGTTGTTTTTGAGAAGGATCTAAACAATCTTCTTTAGAATCCTTGAGGGAAGGAGGATGAGGCATTGAAGCAAATGAATGGAGATCATTGCTTTCATCATGTTTCTCCACATCTTCAGTCACGGCTGTGGAACATTGAGTATCTACTGGCCTTTTTTCTTGAATAATCTCCCTTCTGACTGGCCCATCGCCAGCATGATCATCGATTTCCTCCCAGCTAGTGGAAAAACTGGATACTGATATCTTACTCCAGGAGTTAGATGTTTGACTTCCATTCAGAGAGTTGCTAGAAATATCAGTTTCCCCGTTATTGAAGTGGTTTGGTGGTTCCGTTTCTGTCTCTCCATCAAGTGAGACATGAAGTGCGTCTGACTGGAGCAATTTTCTCCTTTCTTTTATTTGGGTCTTCCCATGAGTCTGACTGCTATTTCGTGAAGAAGGTATTTCAATGCCTTTTTGACTTAACAATTTGTCATCACAAGTACTCGAGGTGTCTGTGGTTTTTGTCTCAGTTTTCAAGGATGTGATACAGGCTCCTGTTTTTACTTCTTCCCTGTTCCTATGGCTCTTACATATACTTTCAAATACTTCACACACCGAAGCATGGTGTTGGGAATACCTTTCAAGGACTCCTTTGAAATCTACTTTGCCATGCAAGATAGGCTGATCAATCCACGATTTATAACTCTCTGGAACATAAGATCTGTCATCTAAGTTGGAGAAACTTTGGACTTGCAAATTCTTCTTAACCTGCTCAATATCAGACATGATCTCCCGAGCCAGTGTTTCTTTGTCTTGAGTGCCTGTTGAAGTGGAATAAGCATACAGCTTCCCCACTGCTTCTCTACAAAGTTTGTCTGAAATGCATACTGCTTTGGTCTCCCCACTGAGGCTCCGATGGACTGTGGTGAGGCAGAAAGCAGCTTTGATGAAACTGTGAAGCTCCTGTTTTCCAGCAACTAGGTCATTGTCTTTTTTGGTGAGGAGGCCAATTTCAAAGGCTTCTTTGGCTTCAGATAGATACAACTTTTTCTTTTCTGGAGGACAGTCAGTAGAGTTACTATAGGACAATAAACATGTGCCTTGGATGTTCTATGGAAAAAATAAAATCAGATATCAAGTTAAAAACCTGGGATTTTATTTTGCTAGAGCTTAGGATGGAAAGATTTTAGAGTTTTAGAAAATACTGAAGAATGGTTTTAGAAATGCATAATTAAGTAGCAAAGAAAAATAGGGGATATATGTGTCTATTTACCATTCCATTGTAACCTTGACATTTTTCTCTTAAAGATGACTGACGCATGAGTTCTTGCTCATAGAGCCTAGGCATGGATACAAGTTGTCTCCAAAATAAGGCAATTGAACATATACACACACACACAAACTGGTCTTTGCATCAATATGCATTCAGATAATAACACTTAGTACTCAAGGGCAGATGGCATTTTATTGCTCAAGCAGAATTAACTTAGCTCCTACCATGATGCTACAATACCAAGTATTAAAGCTTTTCCCCTACATGAATAGTCTCTAAACTAATACTGTCAATTACATAGCAGGAAGCCTGGCTTAACTGGATTGATTTTTTTCCCTACCACTGGGTAAATCTGAAAGGCCATAGGGCAAGGAAAGACTAATGGGCTTGCTATACCACACTTACCACAGCTGTGAGCACAAAAAGTGGGGTGTACTGGCTAAAGGCAGCAGCCAGCTTACAGGCTGCTGCTGCTGACAGCAAATGGTGATCAAATTCTCGGAGAAGGTTCTGCAAGAGAACAGAAGAGACAACAAGACTTAGTTACCCCTCTCTCTCAACCAGGAGCAAAAGTGAGTGGTAGTGTGCTAAACCACATTTGAGTTTCCAAACCTTGGCTCTCTTCACATCTACAATGAAAATACATCAGGAAAGAGGAATAAGGGGGCCTGTGATTCCAATTTTCTGTATAGCCTTCCTCCCTCCTCCCTTTTCTTTTCTTCCCTTGACTCTGACCCTTCCCAAAGAGAACAGGATTTCTCTTATACCTTTTTCATATAATCATCAACTTATTGGTGATTAGTGCATATTTATTGGCAAAAACCTCATTAGCTTGTGATTGAATACCAATTAGGATGCTAGTATCATGGGAAGGGCAGAGGTGTACATTTTTTTTCTGTTTCTATAAACTGAGTTCTGTCTGTATAAGGGAAGGTTAAAGTCTAATAAAAGTTTGAGAGAATGAACTGCTTTGCTTCTGCTTTTATATTCAAAGTAGCCATCACAATGCCTGACACATAGTGGGGGCTTATATTTATACCAGCTGTCTTTGTGGTGACAAAGAATTAGAAACTGGGGGGGGGGATGCCCGTCAAATGGGGAATGGTTGAACAAGTTGTGGTATATGATCATGATACTACTGTGCTATAAGAAATGGTGAACTTGTTGATTTTAGAAAAAGATGAATAGACTTGAAGTAATGAAGAGTGAAATGAGCAGAACCAAGAGATTGTTGTATACGGTAATAGCAATATTGTTTTAAGAACAATTTTGAGTGACTAAGTCATTTTGACCATTATAAATACCCAAATTAACCACAAAGGATCTATGAAAAAAGATTCTATCTGAATCCAGAGAAAGAACTGATAAACAGAAGTGTGTATCGAATGATTTTTACATACACATGTATGTACATATACATATACACATATATACATATATGTACACACATGCAAACACACACACACACACACACACACACACACACACACACACACACATATATATATATATATATATATATACTTATTTTTGTCTAATACTAGCCATCTCTAGGGTGAAGGCAGGAGAGGGAAGAAAAAAATGGGAAAAAAAGAAAGTTACACGATAACTTTATTATATAGTTAAAAGGAACAGCAAATTGTACATAATAGATTTGCAGTTTCATGTGCAATCATCTTTTTAAAAAATAAAATAAAAAAATAAAAACATTTATTGGTAAAATAAATAATTGAAGGTGGTATTGTCTGGACCTCCCTACAAAGAAGCATTCTTACTTCTTACATTCAATAAATAAGTTGATTTTTAATAATGTTTATCTTAAAATTCTGGAATTGCCATCCTTTAGAACATGGCCAGGTAAACAACTTTGAATTTGCAGTGGAATTCCATTATAGCACATAAGAAGGACAAGAAACTGGAGAAAATGGACTAGGAGTCTTAATTTTAACTGAAAAATGTTGAAACTCCTAAACTATCATATTTCCTTTTTTTAAACCAATCTAACATGTCCAATATGCAACCAAATTGTGTTTTTTTAAAGAAGAAAATTTTTCTAAAATTATTTTCTCCAGTGTTCATATGAGAATTCTATATTCCTCCAGAAGGGAATTTCTTAGGTCCTTCTCAGAATAATACATTTAAAGGCATAAAATAAAATGCATAGGATTACAAAAAGCCAATTGTATTGAACAAAGATATATTTATATATGTGTATACATGTATATATGTGTGTATAAATGTGTGTGTACATGTATATGTATGTGTATATACATATGTACACACATATATTTCCTATTTAAATTCATGGACCACCTTTAAAGATCAACAAAACCACGTAAGAATAGCTATTTACACTTAAATGAAATATTTTAAAATACTTAAATATAAAAAGTTTATGTTACATCAAGGTCCCCTTAAGCTTTTGTTTGTCCATTCTTCTCATACATTTTTCCTTACTGCTATCGTGTTCTGATTTTAATTCCATCACTTTACAAAAAGGTTATTCTGGGATGGAAGTGTACTGGAAGCCTGCTGAGTCAGGTGATCCAGAGATTCTACCACTAGTTCTATTGGTGGTCACAGCTTTATGGCAGCAGTAGCAGCAGCCACTGGATACCAACAAAAGTGGAAAAAGTAGCAGATTTTGTGGAAAGACCGTCAACTAAAGGGGTATGATTTTGGGGGAACTTTGGGAACCATGGCGCCTCTTGGCAAAGGGAAGTGCCAACTATCAAGTCCAGAAAGGCACTGATATTTGGACCAGAGATCTATGCCTGAAGACTCATTGAAGAAAGAAAAGGTCTTCTGGGGTCAAGAGCTGGGAGGGTATCCCTTCATCCCACAGGTATTTCGCCTGCACTGTATTTGAAGTTTGAGCCTCCTCTCCCTAGGGACCTAGTGGAGAGTGCATCTTCAGTTTTAGAGGAAACGTATTGTATCAACTCTTCATATCATATTGGCTCAGTAAACACTTTCTGTAAAAGCTAATCAAGTCAGCCTTGCTAAATGTTATCAGGGAGAAAACTAGTAGAGGTTTGTGATCAATAGTGCTAGAAACTCCCTCCCTCAGGTTTACCCCTATGACCCTGAGGGAGAGGAACAGTCAGTCATCCTCTGTGGACTCGCTCTGACAGTGCTAATGCTAGCTGGGAGAGTGTGCCCAGAGGAGAGTCTGTATTTAGCCTCATGCTTATTAATTTTAATTCATTTAATCTAACTTATATTGATGTAATATTATTTGCTTAGCCCTTCCTAACTGTGGGATATTAAAGTCATTTCTCATTTTTTTCAATTACAAATAATGTTACTATGAATACCTTTGAAGAGACAGCTACTTTTTCATTTTAATGATACTTGGGATACATTCCAAAAACACAATCATTAGGTCAATTATTTTTATAATTTATAATGTTAAAAAAGATTCTATCACTTTGCAATTCCAACAACAATATACCACTCTACCTGTTCACAAGTCCACCAACACTGAATTTTGTTACTTTTTTATATTTTTGCCAATTTGATAGATTTGAAGTGGTGACTCAATAGCATTTTAATTTTCTTTCCTTTTTTAATTGATGAGCTTGGGCAAATATGCAAGTGATTATTTATAATTTGTGCTTTTTGGGGGATCCTTTGACTATTCAACCTAGGTTTTTGATTAGATAAAAAAATGCAGAAACCA
The DNA here is from genome assembly GCA_028627135.1 of Pseudochirops cupreus. Taxonomy (NCBI): domain Eukaryota; kingdom Metazoa; phylum Chordata; class Mammalia; order Diprotodontia; family Pseudocheiridae; genus Pseudochirops; species Pseudochirops cupreus. The sequence goes on from CM053583.1 coordinate 165,373,017, forward strand.
ACACACTGATGGGATTTTTGTAGGTAATTCCATTCTACAATATGTTTGAGATGAAATGATAGTTACCAGGGTAATTTGAGGGTTGTTTTTAAATTTTTCATAATCTTTCTTGCTCATAGAAACAAAGATGTCTGCCAATATACCCAGGGATGTAGCAATTCCCTATAAAGAAAAACAAAAATGGTTAAGTGTTAGGGCCAATTATTGTTTATGTTTCTGGTTTGCCCTAAGAAGGATATCCTATAGCTTCAATTGAACCCTCTCTGTTCTCACACCTCTTAAAAATTCCAGCAGCTTAACCCTAGGAGTGCTTGTAAAACAAAGGCTACAAGCATCATGGTAAAGTGGGATGAGCAGTCAGCAGAAGTGGGTTCTAATCCTGACTGCCACAAAATTACTTAGTGACACTGAACAAATGACTTTAATTCTTTGTTTTAATTTTTTCACTGTAAAATGAGGGAGCAATTATGAAGGTCCATTTTCTCTCCCATAGTCTATTCAGGATGCCTGAAGACATGCGGATTTACTGAAAGTAAATCTTGGTAGTTCCCTAATTACCACTGAGCTATCACTACAGGCTCATTCTCAGTGTTTCTAGACAATAGGAAGTGCCACTTATTAAAAAACAACTCAACCCCTCACTCCAAACTACATTATAGCAGGAAGCTGTAAGAGCTGGTAGGGACCTTAGAGCCACCTCATTTTACAGACAAAGAAACTGAGGCTCGGAGTTAAAGGATTTGTGTAATATCATGCAGGTAGCAAATAAAAGAGGCAGGATCTCAATCTAAACCCTCTGGTTGCAGAATTAGAATCTTTCCACTGAGGTGGCATTTTATCTATGGGCACTGAGCTGGTATAGCGGATAGAAGACTATACCTGGTGTCAGGAAGGAAAGAAGGTAGAGAGAGAAAAAGGAAGAAAGGAGGGAAAGGAGAAGGGAAAGAAGGAAGCAGGAAGCATTTATTAAGTACCTACTATGTACGAGCCATGTATCATGTTAGTGCTTTACAAATGCCATCTTTCTGATCCACACAACAATCCCAGTAGGTGGGTGCTATTGTTATCTCCACTTCACAGCTGGGGGAAGTGAGGCAGACAGAGGTCAAGTGAATTCATATCTGACCTCAGCTTCCTGGGTGTATGACCCTGGGCAAGTCGTTTAACTCCCATGTATCTCAGTTTCCTCATCTTTAAAATAGGGACAATGATAGCATCTATCTCAAAGGACTATTGAGATAATTACATGAGATAATATCTGTAAAATGCATCGTTAACCTTAAAGTACTACACACATCTTACTCAGAGTCTCCCAGAGGTTTAATTAGTGTTTAGAACATCCCCACATAATTCCATAGGATGAGAACATCATTCAGAAATAAAAGGCTGCTTTTAAAGAAACTCCATGAATATTTTAGCCATATCAGTTGGTCTTAGAATAGTGGTTCCCAAAGCTGAGACCACAAAAACCTCAAGTGGAGGGGGCAATCCAGGTCTGTGGAGTTACTGTAAGGAGTGCATTCAGTTCCGATAAAATATGTATAGTGAATAACAGGTTAAATGGCATTAATTTTGTATTACTTATACTTTGTTTGGATCTAATAGAACCCCCCCCCCCCCCTCAACCTTTTGGATTAAGACCTTTTCTCTTTTTTTCTCTTTTTTTTTTTTTTGGAGTAGGGAAGGCAGGGCAATTAGGGTTAAGTGATTTGCCCAAGGTCACACAACTAGTAAGTGTTAAGTGTCTGAGGCTGGATTTCAACTTAGAGGCTCCTGACTTCAGGGCCAGTGCTCTATTCACTGCACCACCTAGCTGCCCAAAGACATTTTTCTGTTAAGATTTATAAAATTCAAATCATAAGAACATTGGATTCATAATATCTCTACAGCATTGTGTACTTTCTGAATTATAGAATATTAATAAAGCATACTATTTGGGAAGGTTTGTGAAATGTTTTGATATTAAAAAAGAGGTCTTCATAAAGGAAAAGGTTGGGAACCATAATCTTAGTATATTGTAGAAAACTAGACAGTAGAATAATAACTTTACATATATCCAAATCAGGTGCCTTAAATTCTTCTAGAAGTGGGTAGGATAAATATCCCAAGTAAACAAATAAAATATCAGTAGGTAACTTTAGAAATACAGTTTGCCCAAGATTCAACAGCGAATGAAGGTAGAACCAGGCCCCAAAGCATGCCTCTGTATTGTGCTCGCTACCCATCATGCAGAGGAAAAATAAAGTTACGTTGACCTAGAGTCTAGGCAAATAAAATTTATGCTTTAATCACTTTTAAGGAGAGAGAGAAAGAGAGAGAGAGAGAGAGAGAGAGACAGAGAGAGAGAGCAAGAGAGAGAGAGAAAGAGAGAGAGCAAGAGAGAGAGAGCAAGAGAGAGAAAGAGAGAGAGCTAGAGAGACAGAGAGACAGAGAGAGAGAGCAAGAGAGAGAGAGCAAGAGAGAGAGCAAGAGAGAGAAAGAGAGAGAGAGCAAGAGAGAGAGAAAGAGAGAGAGAGAGACAGAGAGAGAGAGAGCAAGAGAGAGAGATAGAGAGAGAGAGAGAACAAGAGACAGAGAGAGAGAAC